>OY735143.1:20099797-20756597 GCA_963457615.1 Nicrophorus investigator
ATTTAACTTTTCCTTGACTGTCGTTGTTTTTACTGCATTACTAGGTCTTCCTGTCATACTGTGCGTAGCCAAAGTGTGGGAATCAAATACGTAATCTAGTAAAGATCTTGTCGCGGACGATACGTTTAGCCAATTAATAGTTTCGTATAATCGGTATTCGATTGTAGTGTTATAAGGACCAAATCTAACGACCTTTATGCCATTTTCCATCAGAATCTTCACATTCTCGTCAATACTAACTTTTGGAACAGGAGCTGACGTACCATTTTCAAGTATATGCTCTAATACAGACATCTGATCTGCCATTAACAGCAACTTGTCACGGTACTTATCTTTTTGTTCCAACAATTCTTCCAACTGATGTTTCAACTCCTGTATATCGTCAGTATTATTTTTCTTACTATTTTTCCGTTCCTTGTCATATTCTACCTCATCATCAGAAGCGTCGGACTGATCAGGTGACCGTTGACGCTTATTAGGGGTTATTCTTTTCCAAATTTTTTGCACTTCCTCGTTGACATTTTTCTCAATATCGTCATTCGAATCTGAATAAAAAAATCATTAATAATTTTAAGAACTACGAAAAATATGTATTTAGTTACCACTATTTTTGATGACAATCTTCTGCATTTTCGCTGTTTTCTCCGTTACTGTTTAAACTGGAAAAACTTCCTTTTGTACGCGGAATAACCTTGCTACGTTTATCAGTCTCAAATTCGCGTCTTTAAAGAGCCTGAAGTATTATTTTTTAGGTGTCTGAAGAAGCTAGAAAAGTAAAATATGTAGGTTAGATTTTATGAAATTCAATTCCCCAACAAAATAATCGTTTTTTCCTTCTAATAAAGAAGCTACAAGAAAAAAAAGTAAATAAATAATTAAAATGTAAAACTTACTTATTCCTTCAGTTTCGAAAATTAAATGCACGAACCGAAAGAACAAACTGTCACTTTAAGCAACTTAATAAATAGAAAAATAGATGATAAACATACCTTTAAACGTGTAAACTGAATTTTTTTAAAAGCAAAGGAAATGAAGATGCCTGGACAACTCAAGGAACGAAATGTATATTTTGACTGGAATTGCAGGCAGTTTATATACTATGCAGGACATTAAGTGGAAGGGATTTGGTAAGTACCTGCAGGAAAATTCAAATAATTTTCATCCTAATACTAAGAAATTTGCCATGTTATTTGGACATTCTTCTACCTACTTTCCTCACTTTCCTTCACTTTCCTCACTTCGGCAGAAACCTGTTTATTGGTAGTACTGTCCGGAAATAATATTGATCTCCAAGAGTTTCAGAAAAATAATTTTTACTTTATTTTTATACATGAATACAATGTTTCATAGCATTTTAAATTATAACATTTTGAATATAATTATTTAGGATTTAGGCTTGTGTCCAACGCCGCATTTACTCAAACGTGACTTCTTTGTATAGAATTATTTCTGGAACCCTAAATAGGTTTATTCGAAGGTTTCTAAACAGCTCCAAGGGCCCCACCTCCTGTCTCCAAACGGTGATAGTCCAAAGTCCCTCTGACCATAAAATTATTAACATTATTTAACTCAAATTAATTTAATTAATTTTTATAATCAGATAATTCTACTAAGAAGAAACATTGGGCTAAAAATCTAAAAATAACGTTTGACTAAATATGTTTGCGGCTTTCTTAAAAATCATTTTTCCCTTCATCCTTATAGAATTCTATGAATTACCTAATCTCTTTAACGGTTGGATTCAAATGGCAAACATTTGTGTTGAACCTTTTCTCTTCATTTTAAGACTATAAGCTGCACGGTTTTACAACTGCTTTCTCTTTACAGGGGTCCCATAAAAAAAGGCAAAGCATTCGTTACAAAAATTTCCATCAATTTTTTTTGCCGAAGCGTTAATGTTTTACTAATTCTTTATTTAATTATGTTTTTTAAGTCTTCATATAAATTCATTAACTCAGTGTTAAAATAAGTATTAAAGTAAAGCAATGATACGTACAGAGTTTATTTTCTTTGAGATTTTTGGAAAATATTTTTTTGATAAGGTGGATTACAATTTCTATTATTTTAAGATGAAAATTGTAAGATGAGGAAGGCAGTATATTATGTATTATTTGAATAACAATCAATTTTAAAAATATGTCACTTACAATTAAGAATTAATTAAGCTATGTACTAATACTCATGTTTCGTCTTTATTTTTTCTTTGAGATTTTTGTAAAATATTTTTTTTATAAGTTTTGTAAGGTGGATTACTAAATAGGAATAGGATTAAAATAGTAAGATGAGGAAGGCAGTATATTTTTGTATTATTATTTTTTTAAGAAACAATCAATTTTAAAAATATGTCATCTACAATTAAGTAATTATGATTGTTTCAATGAAAATATCTTAGATCTGAAAAATGTATGGTAATAATTTTTTTTAAACTTATTTCTTTATTAAACTTGGATGAAGCACTAACATTATATTGTATCAAAAATATAGAAATTGCCTTTCATTTGTGCTTGCATATTTTGCTTTCATTGGTTATTGGTAATGAAGCAACTGGAGATAATTGATTAAATGAATGCAGAATTGCTACCACTTCCATGAGATTCAACGTCATCTTCATTTGACACACGCGACTTCCTTTTGTTACTTAAGCGCTTCTTGCTCATTTTATTCTCATCCGCGCATTTCGTAGTAATGCAGCTCTTGACGACTTTTGCTTCGACTGCACTCTTCGAACACACCAATTCAATAATATCTTCTATCTTCTTCGGATTCAACTGTGACTTGACTTCCTTTTTGGAATCTTGGCACGCATTACTGCGTTTTCCAGTCAAACTATGCGTTGCCAAAATTTCCTTACCAAATATGTTTTTTAGTAAAGCTCTTGTGGCAGAAGTTGGCTTTTTAAAATCGATTGATTTATATACAGAATATTTTATAGAAGTGCCATTAGTTCCAAATCTCATGAACTTCACATTATTCTTAAAGTAGAACGATACCTTCACTTTTGGTCTTTTGCAAAAATTTCGAATTTCTGTTAACTGTTCGTCCAAGAAATCAAATGTTTTAGTGTATGCATTAAACTCCACCGTTAATTTTGCCAATTTACGTTTCAAAAACATTTCTTTCTCTCTCAACATTTCTATGTTTAAATCGGATTGCGTCTTTTCATCAGAGCATTCTGGATTTTTTGAAAATTTCTTCAGATAATTTTGTTTCAGTGAGTCCAAATTTGCCTCAATGTAATCTTTCGAATCTGCAAAAAAAAAAAGAAATAAATATAACAAATAATTATGAAAAACATGAATTAGTTACCATTGATTGCAACGATTGTCCTTTGCAATTTATCAGTTTCAATTGGTTCTTCATCTGTTAGGAAAACTTGGCTTACAGCCTTACTACTTTTTTCGATCGTAAACTTGGAATCACCTTCCGAGCTTTCAGAATGTATCAAGAGCCATGATTCAGATGTTGCATTTTCTCCAGTTGTTCCCGAAAAGGCTATAAAAGAAGAGATATTCAAAATATTACTTATAATAAATACAAAGTCTATTGAAATTAGACTTATCAAGTGATCATTTACATTTAAAATATAAGTGATTTTTAGAAATAAAAAAATAACTATAGTTTGAATATAACAACACTAATAAATAATTGATATTCTCAAATGTTTCCAAAACTTACCCATTTTTGAAGTCACGAAGATGGTAGATGAAAATTAAGACAAGAATCGTAGGAATTCAGTGCAAATTATAATGAGGAAATTATAATTGTAGATATTTTTTTTTTGGTACTTAAACGGAACGCACGAAGAGAAGGAATGACGATGAGACCAGAGAACTTCGGATGTAAGTACTTCTTCATAAGCGCTGTAAGCACTTTAATACCCTCTACGATTTTTTGTGGAGGGGATAAAGTACCTGCCGGAAAGGAAAATTCTAATAATTTTGAATCCTAATACTTAGAAAGTTGCCAACATAAACAATTTACCAGCAGGCTGCCTATTGGTAATACAATCAAAAAATTAAATTATTTCTATCAATTAATGATAGAAACATTATTAAACTTTTAACTATTGTTGGTATAGTTAGTACTTTTTTATCTATATAATTTATTTCAAATGTGTTTCCATTCTTAATTGGAAGGGATTTGGTAAGTACCTGCAGGAAAATTCAAATAATTTTCATTCCAATCCTAAGAAATTTACCATGTTATCCGGATATTCTCCTTTCTAAACCACCACTACTTTCCTCACTTCGAAAGAAATTTGTTTATTTGTGGTACTGTTCGAAAATAATATTGTTCTCCAAGATTTCAGAAAAATAACTTTTATAGATGAATTCAGCAATTTTATACATGAATATAATGTTTCATAGTATTTTAAATTACAACATTTTGAATATTATTATTTAGGATTTAGGCTGGTAGTCCAGTGCTGCATTTACTCAAACTTGACCTCTTTGTAGTATAATATCAGGAACTCTAAATAGGTTCAGTCGAAGGGCCTCAATCATTATTAGCCTCATGTCTCCAAACGGTGTTAGTCCAGAGCCCCAAAAGTTAATGGTTCTCCACTGACCATACGCTAAAACATGAAATTGATCGAAACATTATTTAACTCAAATCAATCTACTAACAAGGAAAAATGATTCATGTATGATTCTACCAAGAAGAAACTTTGGGGAAAAAATCTAAAAATAAGGTTTGAGTAAATATGTTTGCGGCTTTCTTAAAAATCATTTTTCCCTTCTTCCTCATAGAATTCTATGAATTACCTAATCTCTTTAACGGTTGGATTCAATTGGCAAACATTTGTGTTGAACCTTTCCTCTTCATTTTAAGACTATAAGCTGCACGGTTTTACAACTGCTTTCTCTTTACAGGGGTCCCATAAAAAAAGGCAAAGCATTCGTTACAAAAATTTCCATTAAAATTTTTGCTGAAGCCTTAATGGTTTATTCATTCTTTATTTAATTATATTTTTTAAGTCTTCATATAAATTCATTAACGCAGTGTTAAAATTGATACGTACAGAGTACATTTTGAATAAAATTAGTTTTGTAACAATATACATGTTTCGTCTTTATTTTTTTTGAGATTCTTGGAAAATATTTTTTTTATAAGTTTTGTAAGGTGGATTACTAAATATGAATAGGATGAAAATAGTAAGATGAGGAGTCAGTATATTTTTGTATTATTTGGGTCTATTTTTTTGAAGGAACAATCAATTTTAAAATATGTCAGCTACAATTAAGAAATTATAATTGTTTCAATGAAAATATCTTAGATCTGAAAAATGTATGGTATTAATTTTTTTTTAGACTTATTTCTTTATTAAATTTCGACGAAGCCCTGAGTAAAAATAAAGAACTTGCCTTTCATTTGTATAAGATGCTTGCATATTTTGCTTTCATTGGTTATTGGTAATGAAGCAACTGGTGATAATTGATTAAACGAACGTAGAATCACTGCCACTTCCATGAGATTCAACGAAATCTTCATTTGAATCATGCGACTTCCTTTTGTTACTTAAGCGCTTCTTGCTCATTTTATTCTCATCCGCGCATTTCGTGGTAATGCAGCTCTTGACGACTTTTGCTTCGACTGCACTCTTCGAACACACCAATTCAATAATATCTGCTATCTTCTTCGGATTCAACTTTGACTTGACTTCCTTTTTGGAATCTTGGAACGCATTACTGCGTTTTCCAGTCATGCTATGTGTTGCCAAAATTTCCTTACCAAATATGTTTTTTAGTAAAGTTCTTGTGGCAGAAGTTGGCTTTTTAAAATCGATTGATTGATATACAGAATATTTTATAGAAGTGCGATTAGTTCCAAATCTCATGAACTTCACATTATTCTTAAAGTAGAACGATACTTTCACTTTTGGTCTTTTGCAAAAATTTCGAATTTCTGTTAACTGTTCGTCCAAGAAATCAAATGTTTTAGTGTATGCTTCAAACTCCACCGTTAATTTTGCCAATTTGCGTTTCAAAAACATTTCTTTCTCTCTCAACATTTCTATGTTTAAATCGGATTGCGTCTTTACATCAGAGCACTCTGGATTTTTTGAAAATTTCTTCAGATAATTTTGTTTCAATGAGTCCAAATTTGCCTCAATGTAATCTTTCGAATCTGAAAAAAAAAAGAAATAAATATAACAAATAATTATGAAAAACATGAATTAGTTACCATTGATTGCAACGATTGTTCTTTGCAATTTATCAGTTTCAATTGGTTCTTCATCTGTTAGGAAAACTTGGCTTACAGCCTTACTACTTTTTTCGATCGTAAACTTGGAATCACCTTCCGAGCTTTCAGAATGTATCAAGAGCCATGATTCAGATGTTGCATTTTCTCCAGTTGTTCCCGAAAAAGCTATAAAAGAAGAGATATTAAAAAAATTACTCACAATAATTACAAAGTCTATTGAAATTAGACTTATCAAGTGATCATTTACATTTAAACTATAACTGATTTTTAGAAATAAAAAAATAACTATATTTTGAATATAACAACACTAATAAATAATTGATATTCTCGAATGTTTCCAAAACTTACCCATTTTTGAAGTCACGAAGATGGTAGATGAAAATTAAGACAAGAATCGTAGAAATTCAGTGCAAATTATAATGAAGAAATTATAATTGTAGATATTTTTTTAGGTACTTAAACGGAATACACGAAGAGAAGGAATGACGATGAGACCAGAGAACTTCGGATGTAAGTACTTCTTCATAAGCGCTGTAAGCACTTTAATACCCTCTACGATTTTTTGTGGAGGGGATAAAGTACCTGCCGGAAAGGAAAATTCTACTAATTTTGTATCCTAATACTTAGAAAGTTGCCAACATAACGAATTTACCAGCAGGCTGCCTATTGGTAATACAATCAGAAAATTATATTATTTCTATCAATTAATGATAGAATTATTATCAAACTTTTAACTATTGTTGGTATAGTTAGTACTTTTTTTTATCTATATAATTAATTTCAAATGTGTTTCCATTCTTAATTGGAAGGGATTTGGTAAGTACCTGCAGGAAAATTTAAATAATTTTCATCCCAATACTAAGAAATTTACCTTGTTATCCGGATATTCTCCTTTCTAAACCACCACTACTTTCCTCACTTCGAAAGAAACCTGTTTATTTGTGGTACTGTTCGAAAATAATATTGTTCTCCAAGATTTCAGAAAAATAACTTATAGATGAATTCAGCAATTTTATACATGAATAGAATGTTTCATAGTATTTTAAGTTACAACATTTTGAATATTATTATTTAGGATTTAGGCTTGTAGTCCAGTGCTCCATTTACTCAAACTTGATCTCTTTGTATAGTATTATTTCAGGAACCCTAAATAGGATAAGTCGAAGGGCCTCAACCATTATTAGCCTCATGTCTCCAAACGGTGATAGTCCAGAGCCCCAAATGTTAATGGTTCTCCACTGACCATACGTTAAAACATATAAAATTGATCGAAACATTCTTTAACTCAAATCAATCTACTATCAAGGAAAAATGATTCATGTATGATTCTACCAAGAAGAAACTTTAGGCTAAAAATAACGTTTGAGTAAATAGGTTTGCGGCTTTCTTAAAAATCATTTGTGTCTTCTTTCTCATAGAATTTAATAAATTTCCTAAATCTCTTTAACGTTTGGATTCAAATTGCAAATATTTGTGTTCAATCTTTTTTCTTCATTTTAATACTATAAGCTGAAAGGTTTTACAACTGCTTTCTCTTTACAGGGGGTCCAATAAAAAGGGGCAAAGCATTCGTTACAAAAATTTCCATCAAAATTTTTGCCGAAGCCTTAATGTTATACTCATTTTTTATTTAATTATATTTTTTAAGTCTACATATAAATTCATTACCGCAGTGTTTAAATTGATACGTACAGAGTACATTTTGAATAAAATTAGCTTTGTAACAATACACATGTTTCGTCTTTATTTTTTTTGAGATTCTTGGAAAATATTTTTTCTATAAGTTTTGTAAGGTGGATTACTAAATAGGAATAGGATGAAAATAGTAAGATGAGGAAGTCAGTATATTTTTGTATTATTTGGGTCTATTTTTTTGAAGGAACAACCAATTTTAAAAATATGTCAGCTACAATTAAGAAATTATAATTGTTTCAATGAAAATATCTTAGATCTGAAAAATGTATGGTAATAATTTTTTTTTAGACTTATTTCTTTATTAAATTTCGACGAAGCCCTAACTAAAAGTACAGAACTTGCCTTTCATTTGTATAAGATGCTTGCATATTTTGCTTTCATTGGTTATTGGTAATGAAGCAACTGGAGATAATTGATTAAACGAACGTAGAATCACTGCCACTTCCATGAGATTCAACGTCATCTTCATTTGACACACGCGACTTCCTTTTGTTACTTAAGCGCTTCTTGCTCATTTTATTCTCATCCGCGCATTTCGTAGTAATGCAGCTCTTGACGACTTTTGCTTCGACTGCACTCTTCGAACACACCAATTCAATAATATCTTCTATCTTCTTCGGATTCAACTGTGACTTGACTTCCTTTTTGGAATCTTGGCACGCATTACTGCGTTTTCCAGTCAAACTATGCGTTGCCAAAATTTCCTTACCAAATATGTTTTTTAGTAAAGCTCTTGTGGCAGAAGTTGGCTTTTTAAAATCGATTGATTTATATACAGAATATTTTATAGAAGTGCCATTAGTTCCAAATCTCATGAACTTCACATTATTCTTAGAGTAGAACGATACTTTAACTTTTGGTCTTTTGCAAAAATTTCGAATTTCTGTTAACTGTTCGTCCAAGAAATCAAATGTTTTAGTGTATGCATCAAACTCCACCGTTAATTTTGCCAATTTACGTTTTAAAAACATTTCTTTCTCTCTCAACATTTCTATGTTTAAATCGGATTGCGTCTTTTCATCAGAGCACTCTGGATTTTTTGAAAATTTCTTCAGATAATTTTGTTTCAGTGAGTCCAAATTTGCCTCAATGTAATCTTTCGAATCTGAAAAAAGAAATAAGAAATAAATATAACAAATAATTATGAAAAACATGAATTAGTTACCATTGATTGCAACGATTGTCCTTTGCAATTGATCAGTTTCAGTTGATTCTTCATCTGTTAGGAAAACTTGGCTTACAGCCTTACTACTTTTTTCGATGGTAAACTTGGAATCACCTTCCGAGCTTTCAGAATGTATCAAGAGCCATGATTCAGATGTTGCATTTTCTCCAGTTGTTCCCGAAAAAGCTATAAAAGAAGAGATATAAAAAATATAACTCAGAATAAATACAAAGTCTATTGAAATTAGTCTTATGAAGTCATTTTTGGAAATAAAAAATAACTATAGTTTGAATAGAACAACACTAATAAATAATTGATATTCTCAAATGTTTCCAAAACTTACCCATTTTTGAAGTCACGAAGATGGTAGATGAAAATTAAAACAAGAATCGTAGGAATTCAGTGCAAATTATAATGAAGAAATTATAATTGTAGATATTTTTTTTGGTACTTAAACGGAACACACGAAGAGAAGGAATGACGATGAGACCAGAGAACTTCGGATGTAAGTACTTCTTCATAAGCGCTGTAAGCACTTTAATACCCTCTACGATTTTTTGTGGAGGGGATAAAGTACCTGCCGGAAAGGAAAATTCTAATAATTTTGCATCCTAATACTTAGAAAGTTGCCAACATAACCAATTTACCAGCAGGCTGCCTATTGGTAATACAATCAGAAAATTATATTATTTCTATCAATTAATGATAGAATTATTATCAAACTTTTAACTATTGTTGGTGTAGTTAGTACATTTTTTATCTATATAATTTATTTCAAATGTGTTTCCATTCTTAATTGGAAGGGATTTGGTAAGTACCTGCAGGAAAATTCAAATAATTTTCATCCCAATACTAAGAAATTTACCATGTTATCCGGATATTCTCCTTTCTAAACCACCACTACTTTCCTCACTTCGAAAGAAACCTGTTTATTTGTGGTACTGTTCGAAAATAATATTGCTCTCCAAGAGTTTCAGAAAAATATTTTTTATAGATGAATTCAGCAATTTTATACATGAATAGAATGTTACATGGTATTTTAAATTACAACATTTTGAATATTATTATTTAGGATTTAGACTTGTAGTCCAATGCTCCATTTACTCAAACTTGATCTCTTTGTATAGTATAATTTCAGGAACCCTAAATAGGTTTAGTCGAAGGGCCTTAACCATTATTAGCCTCATGTCTCCAAACGGTGTTAGTCCAAAGCCCCAAAAGTTAATGGTTCTCCACTGACCATAAGTTAAAACATATAAAATTGATCGAAACATTCTTTAACTCAAATCAATCTACTAACAAGGAAAAATGATTCATATATGATTCTACCTAGAAGAAACTTTGGGCTAAAAATCTAAAAATAACGTTTGAGTAAATAGGTTTGCGGCTTTCTTAAAAATCATTTGTGTCTTCTTTCTCATAGAATTCAATAAATTTCCTAAATCTCTTTAACGTTTGGATTCAAATTGCAAACATTTGTGTTGAATCTTTTTTCTTCATTTTAATACTACTATAAGCTGCAAGGTTTTACAACTGCTTTCTCTTTACAGGGGGTCCAATAAAAAGGGGCAATACATTCGTTACAAAAATTTCCATCAAAATTTTTGCCGAAGCCTTAATGTTTTACTCATTCTTTATTTAATTATGTTTTTAAGTCTTCATATAAATTCATTAACGCAGTTTTAAAATAAGTATTGAAGTAACGTATTGATACGTACAGAGTACATTTTAAATAAAATTAGTTTTGTAACAATACACATGTTTCGTATTTATTTTTTTTGAGATTCTTGGAAAATATTTTTTTTATAAGTTTTGTAAGGTGGATTATTAAATAGGAATAGGATGAAAATAGTGAGATGAAAAAACAATCAATTTTAAAAATATGTCAGCTACAATTAAGAAATTATAATTGTTTCAATGAAAATATCTTAGATCTGAAAAATGTATGGTAATAACTTTTTTTAAACATATTTTTTTATTAAACTTGGATGAAGCACTAACATTATATTGTATCAAAAATACAGAATTTGCCTTTCATTTGTATAAGGTGCTTACATATTTTGCTTTCATTGGTTATTGGTAATGAAGCAACTGGTGATAATTGATTAAATGAACGCAGAATCACTACCACTTCCATGAGATTCAACGTCATCTTCATTTGACTCACGCGACTTCCTTTTGTTACTTAAGCGCTTCTTGCTCATTTTATTCTCATCCGCGCATTTCGTGGTAATGCAGCTCTTGACGACTTTTGCTTCGACTGCACTCTTCGAACACACCAATTCAATAATATCTGCTATCTTCTTCGGATTCAACTTTGACTTGACTTTCTTTTTGGAATCTGGGAACGCATTACTGCGTTTTCCAGTCATGCTATGCGTTGCCAAAATTTCCTTACCAAATATGTTTTTTAGTAAAGTTCTTGTGGCAGAAGTTGGCTTTTTAAAATCGATTGATTGATATACAGAATATTTTATAGAAGTGCCATTAGTTCCAAATCTCATGAACTTCACATTATTCTTAAAGTAGAACGATACCTTCACTTTTGGTCTTTTGCAAAAATTTCGAATTTCTGTTAACTGTTCGTCCAAGAAATCAAATGTTTTAGTGTATGCATCAAACTCCACCGTTAATTTTGCCAATTTACGTTTCAAAAACATTTCTTTCTCTCTCAACATTTCTATGTTTAAATCGGATTGCGTCTTTTCATCAGAGCATTCTGGATTTTTTGAAAATTTCTTCAGATAATTTTGTTTCAGTGAGTCCAAATTTGCCTCAATGTAATCTTTCGAATCTGAAAAAAAAAAGAAATAAATATAACAAATAATTATGAAAAACATGAATTAGTTACCATTGATTGCAACGATTGTCCTTTGCAATTTATCAGTTTCAATTGGTTCTTCATCTGTTAGGAAAACTTGGCTTACAGCCTTACTACTTTTTTCGATCGTAAACTTGGAATCACCTTCCGAGCTTTCAGAATGTATCAAGAGCCATGATTCAGATGTTGCAATTTCTCCAGTTGTTCCCGAAAAAGCTATAAAAGAAGAGATATTCAAAATATTACTTATAATAAATACAAAGTCTATTGAAATAAGACTTATCAAGTGATCATTTACATTTAAAATATAAGTGATTTTTAGAAATAAAAAAATAACTATAGTTTGTATATAACAACACTAATAAATAATTGATATTCTCAAATGTTTCCAAAACTTACCCATTTTTGAAGTCACGAAGATGGTAGATGAAAATTAAGACAAGAATCGTAGGAATTCAGTGCAAATTATAATGAAGAAATTATAATTGTAGATATTTTCTTTTGGTACTTAAACGGAAGACACGAAGAGAAGGAATGACGATGAGACCAGAGAACTTCGGATGTAAGTACTTCTTCATATGCGCTGTAAGCACTTTAATACTCTCTCCGATTTTTTGTGGAGGGGATAAAGTACCTGCCGGAAAGGAAAATTATAATAATTTTGCATCCTAATACTTAGAAAGTTGCCAACATAACCAATTTACTAGCAGGCTGTCTATTGGTAATACATTCAGAAAATTATATTATTTCTATCAATTGATGATAGAATATTATCAAACTTTTAACAAATGTTAGTACAGTTGAAGTATATTTCAATTAGTTTTTTTCTATCTATATAATATATTTGAATTGTGTTTCCAATCTTAATTGTTGCTGATTACAATATTTTGCTATGCATGACATTAAGTGGAAGGGATTTGGTAAGTACCTGCAGGAAAATTCAAATAATTTTCATCCCAATACTAAGAAATTTACCTTGTTATCCGGATATTCTCCTTTCTAAACCACCACTACTTTCCTCACTTCGAAAGGGCCTCAACCATTATTAGCCTCATGTCTCCAAACGGTGTTAGTCCAGAGCCCCCAAAGTTAATGATTCTCCACTGACCATACGGTAAAACATATAAAATTGATCGAAACATTCTTTAACTCAAATCAATCTACTAACAAGGAAAAATGATTCATGTTTGATTGCATGATTCTACCTAGAAGAAACTTTGGGCTAAAAATCTAAAAATAACGTTTGAGTAAATAGGTTTGCGGGTTTCTTAAAAATCATTTGTGTCTTCTTCCTCATAGAATTCAATGAATTTCCTAAATCTCTTTAACGTTTCGATTCAAATTGCAAACATTTGTGTTGAATCTTTTTTCTTCGTTTTAATACTACTATAAGCTGCAAGGTTTTACAACTGCTTTCCAATAAAAAGGGGCAAAGCATTCGTTACAAAAATTTCCATCAAAATTTTTGCCGAAGCCTTAATGTTTTACTCATTCTTTATTTAATTATGTTTTTAAGTCTTCATATAAATTCATTAACGCAGTTTTAAAATAAGTATTGAAGTAAAGTATTGATACGTACAGAGTACATTTTAAATAAAATTAGTTTTGTAACAATACACATGTTTCGTATTTATTTTTTTTGAGATTCTTGGAAAATATTTTTTTTATAAGTTTTGTAAGGTGGATTACTATATAGGAATAGGATGAAAATAGTAAGATGAGGAAGTCAGTATATTTTTGTATTATTTGGGTCTATTTTTTTGAAGGAACAATCAATTTTAAAAATATGTCAGCTACAATTAAGAAATTATGATTTTTTCAATGAAAATATCTTAGATCTGAAAAATGTATGGTATCAATTTTTTTTTAGACTTATTTCTTTATTAAATTTCGACGAAGCCCTAACTAAAAGTACAGAACTTGCCTTTCATTTGTATAAGATGCTTGCATATTTTGCTTTCATTGGTTATTGGTAATGAAGCAACTGGAGATAATTGATTAAATGAATGCAGAATTGCTACCACTTCCATGAGATTCAACGTCATCTTCATTTGACACACGCGACTTCCTTTTGTTACTTAAGCGCTTCTTGCTCATTTTATTCTCATCCGCGCATTTCGTGGTAATGCAGCTCTTGACGACTCTTGCTTCGACTGCACTCTTCGAACACACCAATTCAATAATATCTTCTATCTTCTTCGGATTCAACTGTGACTTGACTTCCTTTTTGGAATCTTGGCACGCATTACTGCGTTTTCCAGTCATGCTATGCGTTGCCAAAATTTCCTTACCAAATATGTTTTTTAGTAAAGCTCTTGTGGCAGAAGTTGGCTTTTTAAAATCGATTGATTTATATACAGAATATTTTATAGAAGTGCCATTAGTTCCAAATCTCATGAACTTCACATTATTCTTAAAGTAGAACGATACCTTCACTTTTGGTCTTTTGCAAAAATTTCGAATTTCTGTTAACTGTTCGTCCAAGAAATCAAATGTTTTAGTGTATGCATTAAACTCCACCGTTAATTTTGCCAATTTACGTTTCAAAAACATTTCTTTCTCTCTCAACATTTCTATATTTAAATCGGATTGCGTCTTTTCATCAGAGCACTCTGGATTTTTTGAAAATTTCTTCAGATAATTTTGTTTCAGTGAGTCCAAATTTGCCTCAATGTAATCTTTCGAATCTGCAAAAAAAAAAGAAATAAATATAACAAATAATTATGAAAAACATGAATTAGTTACCATTGATTGCAACGATTGTCCTTTGCAATTTATCAGTTTCAATTGATTCTTCATCTGTTAGGAAAACTTGGCTTACAGCCTTACTACTTTTTTCGATCGTAAACTTGGAATCACCTTCCGAGCTTTCATAATGTATCAAGAGCCATGATTCAGATGTTGCATTTTCTCCAGTTGTTCCCGAAAAAGCTTTAAAAGAAGAGATATAAAAAATATTACTCACAATAAATACAAAGTCTATTGAAATTAGTCTTATGAAGTCATTTTTGGAAATAAAATATAACTATAGTTTGAATATAACAACACTAATAAATAATTGATATTCTCAAATGTTTCCAAAACTTACCCATTTTTGAAGTCACGAAGATGGTAGATGAAAATTAAAACGAGAATCGTAGGAAGTCAGTGCAAATTATAATGAAGAAATTATAATTGTAGATATTTTTTTTTGGTTCTTAAACGGAACACACGAAGAGAAGGAATGACGATGATACCAGAGAACTTCGGATGTAAGTACTTCTTCATAAGCGCTGTAAGCACTTTAATACCCTCTACGATTTTTTGTGGAGGGGATAAAGTACCTGCCGGAAAGGAAAATTCTAATAATTTTGCATCCTAATACTTAGAAAGTTGCCAACATAACCAATTTACCAGCAGGCTGCCTATTGATAATACAATCAGAAAATTATATTATTTCTATCAATTGATGGTAGAATTATTATCAAACTTTGAACTATTGTTGGTATTGTTAGTACTTTTTTTATCTATTTAATTAATTTCAAATGTGTTTCCATTCTTAATAGGAAGAGATTTGGTAAGTACCTGCAGGAAAATTCAAATAATTTTCATCCTAATACTAAGAAATTTACCATCCGGATAACATGGTATATTTCTTAGTATTAAAATTCTTCTTTCTCATCCACCACTACTTTCCTCACTTTGAAAAAAAAAACTGTTTATTTGTGGTACTGTTCGAAAATAATATTGCTATCCAATAGTTTCAGAAATTTTTTTTTAATTCATTTTTATAGATGAATTCAGCAATTTTATACTTGAATAGAATGTTTCATAGCATTTTAAATTACAACATTTTGTATATTATTATTTAGGATTTAGGCTAGTAGTCCAGTGACGCATTTACACAAACGTGACCTCTTTGTATAGTTTCATTTCAAGAAACCTAAATAGCTTTAGTCGAAGGCTCCTAAACAATATTATCCGAGGGCCTCAACCATTATTAGCCTCATGTCTGCAAACGGTGTTAGTCCAGAGCCCCAAAAGTTAATGATTCTACACTGACCATACTTTAAAACATATAAATTGATCGAAACATTCTTTAACTCAAATCAATCTACTAACGAGAAAAAAGGATTCATGTATGATTCTACCAAGAAGAAACCTTGGGGTAAAAATCATAAAATAAGGTTTGAGTAAATAGGTTTGCGGCTTTTTAAAAAATAATTTTTGTCTTCTTTCTCATAGAATTCAATGAATTTCCTAAATCTCTTTAAAGGTTGCATTCAAATTGAAAACATTTTTGTTGAATTTTTTCTCTTTATTTTAATACTGTAAGCTGCAAGCTTTTACAACTGCTCTCTCCTTCCATATAAATTTTTGCCGAAGCCTTAATGTTTTACTAATTCTTTATTTAATTATGTTTTTTAAGTCTTCATATAATTTCATTAACGCAGTGTTAAGATAAGTATTAAAGTGAAGCATTGATACTTTGTGAATAAAATTGACTTTGTAACAATACAAATTTTTCGTCTTTATTTTTTGTTTTACATTGTTAGAAAATATTTTTTTTTTATAAGTTTTGCAAGGTCGATAATAGGAATAGGATTAAAATAGTAAGATGAGGAAGGCAGTATATTTTTGTATTATTTTTTTGAAGAAACAATCAAATTTAAAAATATATCACCTATAATTAAGAAATTATAATTGTTTTAATGAAAATATCTTAGATCTGCAAAATGTATGGTAATAATTTTTTTTAAACTTATTTCTTTATTAAACTTGGACAAGGCACTAACATTATATTGTACCAAAAATACAGAACTTGCCTTTCATTTGTATAAGGTGCTTACATATTTAGCTTTCATTGGTTATTGGGAATGAAGTAAATGGTCATAATTGATTAAATGAACGAAGAATCATCATCAATCGTCATCTTCATTTGA
The DNA here is from genome assembly GCA_963457615.1 of Nicrophorus investigator. NCBI lineage: Eukaryota > Metazoa > Arthropoda > Insecta > Coleoptera > Silphidae > Nicrophorus > Nicrophorus investigator. The sequence goes on from OY735143.1 coordinate 20,116,608, forward strand.
CTCACGCGACTTCCTTTTGTTACTTAAGCGCTTCTTGCTCATTTTATTCTCATCCGCGCATTTCGTGGTAATGTAGCTTTTGACGACGTTTGCTTCGACTCTACTCCTCCAACACACCAATTCAATAATATCTTCTATCTTCTTCGGATTCAACCTTGACTTGATTTTATTTTTGGAATCTGGTAACGCATTACTGCGTTTTCCAGTCATACTATGCGTTGCCAAGATTTTCTTACCAAATATATTTCTTAGTAAAGCTCTTGTGGCAGAAGCTGGCTTTTCAAAATCGATTGATTTATATACAGAATATTTTATAGAAGTTGCATTAGTTCCAATTCTCATCAACTTCACATTATTCTTAGAGTAGAACGATACTTTTGGTCTTTTGCAAAAAATTCGAAGTTCTGTTAACTGTTCCTCCAAGAAATCAAATGTTTGAGTGTATGCATTATACTCCACCGTTAATCTTTCCAATTTACGTTTCAAAAACATTTCTTTCTCTCTCAACATTTCTATGTTTAAATCGGATTGCGTCTTTTTATCAGAGCACTCTGGATTGTTTGAAATTTTCTCCAGATTTTTTTCATTCGTCGAGTCCAAATTTGCATTACTGTAATCTTTTGAATCTGAAAAAATAAATAATTATGAAATTATTATGAAAAACATATATTAGTTACCATTGATTGCAACGATAGTCCCTTCCAATTCATCATTTTCAATTGATTCTTCAACTTGGCATATTGCCTTACTACGTTTTACGATCTTAAACTTGGACTCACCTTCCGAGCTTTCAGAATGTATCAATAGCCATGATTCAGATATCGCATTTTCTCCAGTGGTTCCCGAAAAAGCTATAAAAGAAGGGTTATTAAAAATATTACTCATAATAAATACCAAGTCTATTGAAATTAGACTTATAATCACTTCATTTACATTTAAACTATAAGTGATTTTTGGTAATAAAAAAATAAGTATAGTTTCAATATTCTCGAATGTTTCCAAAACTTACCCATTTTTGAAGTCACAAAGATGGTAGATGAAAATTAAGACAAGAATCGTAGAAATTCAGTGCAAATTATAATGAAGAAATTATAATTGTAGATATTTTTTTTGGTACTTAAACGGAACACAAGAAGAGAAAGAATGACGATGAGACCAGAGAACTTCGGATGTAAATACTTCTTCATAAGCGTTGTAAACAGTTTAATATTCTCTACGATTTTTTGTGGAGCGGTAAAGTACCTGCCGGAAAAGAAAATTATAATAATTTTGCATCCTAATACTTAGAAAGTTGCCAACATAACCAATTTACCAACAGGCTGCTTGCATATATGATTCAACTAAAAATAGATATTTGGCTAATGCTATAAAATATTAAAAGTCAACTTACAAAGGCCGGGTCACTTGTCACAGGTCTAGGAATTATATCTTAATTATTACAACATTTCAATTCAATTTCTTTGTTATATCACATTTTTGATTAACCTGTAGGCTTGTTAAACTGCTTTACAATAAACTGATATTCATTACAAAAAGTTCCAAGTAAATTTTAATCTCAAGCGCAAAAAAAATATCTATTAGAATTCATATTCGAAATACATCAAAGTTTATCAAAATCTTTGAAATATTTCTTATAGATATTTTTTTTATATTTAACCAAAAATACATTATAAATCGAACGTAGAAACATTTTATTCATTGAATTTTTAAAAAGCATTTTTGTAAGACTGAATTGATTTTTGAGTAATTTCGTATAAGAATTTTGGATTTCTTAATGATAAATTAATTGTGAGTTGTGTAATGTTTTGAACTTTAATGATTTTTCATTAAATTTAAAAAAAAAACAATACTGATAACAACAGATAAAACTAAGCATGTTCCAAAATTGCATTAAAAATAGATTTAAAAATATTCAAATAATAATAGAAATAAGTGTGAGTAATGATTTTTAAATGATAAATAAATTATATAAGGATAAACTATTTTGAAATCTAATTCGATTCTAATTAAAAACAACTTAAATATTCAGAAAAGTTTTAAAAGATTCAAACAGCTGGAATATTTTTTAAATTATTTATTATAAATATTAGTACAATAACAGAAAATTATATTACAATAAAATATAAGTTAGAAAATTAACATTTAAAATTCTAAGCATATCAACTGAAAAAAAATGGATAATTTAGATACAATATAGTTTTTTTTCATAATTTTCGAATTTATTTATAAAACTTCTATGTATTGCATCAACTTAATCAAAAGTTACATAAATATTTAAGCAACCAGAAATTTGGAAACTCGCATTACTGACAGAAATCTTTGTACAGTAAAATGTTGTTATTGAGAAGTTTTAAGTTGATATTAATTAATTAAATACAACTTGTTTATTTACTTTACTAATTGCAATTATCAGTCCAATTCAACAAAAAATAAAGGATTATGTTCTTTCCTTAATTTTACTCTATTTAGTTAATAATTAATTATAATTAAATTGTATGGGAGTAAAAAAATAATAAGTTTTATCACTTCATCATTATAATTTTTAATATTTTGTTTCTAATAATCCCGGGATTTAAATCGTGAATCCCGGGATTTATTAGAACGTTTAGTTTTAAATGAGAACATCAGGTTGGAAGTGTCTACTTGTTTTGCGACGAGTGCTTTAAATGGGATTAGAGCCAGTTTTCCGGTGTTCTGGATCAGAATCGAAATTGATTAAATCGACGGAGCAGAGGCAATTAAAGTCTCTGCAATTAAGTCCAGATAGGAAGTGCAAAAAGACGAATAGAAGAGCTGCGAGAACGAAATGGAAAATGTTCATCGTCGGTATAAAGTCAATATCAATCGACGGAAGATGGTGAAAATAATAATTGATCCGTGCATATCCAACCTAAGGTAACCTAGGAACAAGGAAGTGCATCCACCTGTGAGCTCTGCATACTCACGATGTGTACGCATGGTTTGCTAATAACATTATTTACCAAACGACTAAATTGAATACAACAATATGAATAGGAAGTAGCCGACGAAAACGAATATAATGTGTTTGTGTGTGCAATACGGTTTTGGTTGTTCTCGGTGCTCGGTTCCACACACTTAACCCTCGGAACGGTTTTAAGTCGATTTAATTGTGGACTAACTGTCGCAATCTAAAAGACACTGACACCGGAAATTGTCTTTCCTACAATGATTTCAGGACCTCTCTTGCGCAATCTTGTACTTACATTTTCGAATTATTGTCTTAAAGTTTTTATACGTTGATGAGATCCAATAAATATTTAACATTGATGACGTGGCCTTTTTTAATAATTAATTTTCTTACTACTGTGAATTTTTCATAATTCACATAATTAATACTTAATTAATGAAAACATATTTTTTAATAATTTTAATAATTTATTCATCATAATTAAATTTTACTTACAAATAATCATTAAATTGAATATTTCTTATAAATTACAAAAATTAATAAATTTTTAATATTTTTTTCGTCCATTTCTAAATAAAAAAAGCATCACTTTCTATTAAATGATGAAGTAAATTTATTAGCTAAAATTTTAATTTTTTGATGACGTATTATTTAATAGATTTTTACGAATTAGAATTATTTTAATTTACATTTAATTTATAAAATAAATCACACTTATTTCCATTTACCTTTTTAAGAAAAAAATAACGAGAATTATTTTTTATTTAATTTGAAAATCTTTGATTTACTAAAGTACTTAGATAACTATTAATAATAACTATAAATATGAATAAAAGTAAAACTATTCGTACATAAAGAGATTTAACAATTAAAATTTGATGTAGGTACAAACATTGTTCGAAATCACCCCCGAAAATTTTTGGAAATCATCTTATAAAATATATTGCAAATCATATAAAAATCGCAATCTAAAAGATAATGATACTGGAAATGTCTTTCTTACGATAATTTTAGGACCTCTCTTATACTGATGTTCACTCTTATTTTCGCAGTATTGTCTTAAAGTTTTTATATGTTGAGATTCAATTAATTTTAAATAAATATTTAACATTGATGACGTGGCATTTTTAATAATTATTTTTCTAACTGTGAATTTTCCTCCCGAAATAATTAATACTTAATTAATGAAAACAACATATTTTTTAATAATTTTAATAATTTATTCATCATAATTAAATTTTACTTACAAATAATCATTAAATTGTTTTAATTCGGAACACCACTTAAATATTCTTTAAAATTATAAATGTTTACTTTCCGTAAATGACTCATAATAAAAAAGCGTAATTGATAGAAATTTATTACTTTTTCATTCATTTCTAAATATTTTCTTTAATAACAAGCATCACTTTCTGTTAAAAGAAGAAGTAAATTCATTAGGTAAAATTTCATTTTTTTTTAATGACGTGGCATTATTAAATAGATTTTTACGAATTAGTTATTTTGAGCTTTATTTTAATTTACATTTAATTTATAATAAAATCGCAAATATTTCCATTTACCTTTTTCACATAATTTTTAATTTATATTTGATTTACTAAAGTGCTTTCTTTGTTCCCAAATAAATATTTTTATTATTTTTGAACAAATTAAAAAGTCAAACATTTTACTATTATAAATATGAATAAAAGTGAAATTCCAATATTTAAATTTTAATCATAGATGAGAAGATTCAGCAATTTAAATTTGATTTTTGAAAATCACCCCGATTCTCACAAATGTATTTATGAACATTTTTGGTAATCATTGCATATGAAAAATATTGGAAATCACATAAAGTTCATTAAAAAGGTGTAATATGATTTATTCTTATAAGTTGTATAATGACGCTGAAATGATTGGAAAGTACTGGTGTTATTTATTGATTTAAGTACTATAATTTTTATTAAAATTTCTTTAAATTCACATTAGTTTTTTTTCTTTTCTTATTTAGTAATTGATTTTTGTTAGATCACCTTGAAATCATCACATAAAAATAAGAATTGTTGAGATTAACAGAAATTTTACTTTAAAAATTACTTGATTCTCTAGTCAGTTTAAATACAAAAAAGCAGGTAATAATATTTTCAAAAGTGGAGGTTGTATACTTTGTTTTTAAGGGTACCGAGAAAAGGATCTATACCGTTCTCAGAATTTGCATTGTAGTTAGTACCCATTATCTTCGGTAGAAATTGCAGTACAAGAAAATACATCTGCCGATACCCTAGATAGAAAAAAACCGTTAAACTTTTCCCTTTAGACTGCTAACAATAGTCCTTTTTCCTTATTCCTACTTTCTAATATCATCCTTCCTCGCTTTAACTCATCCTTTTTCTAATATCACCAACTAAATCGTAATGTTTTAATTTGCTCATTGCGATTTAGATTTTCTTTATTTACGCATTTGAGTAAGTTTACTGAGACTCTTGTTGATACAAACTGATGAGTAGATTATTCCCTGCAAGGATTTTATAAGAAAAAAAAGCAGGTATAAATATTTTCGAAAGTGGGGGATACGAAAAGTTTTTTTATGAAAATCTCATTATTTTCATGAAATTACAATAAATTGATAAAATTCATAATTTTTTAAGTTTAATTGTTTTGTTAGTTTTAATTTATAAAAAAAATTAAATATTTCAGGAAATATAATTTCTATATTTTATTATAAATCTTGTTTTATTTTACAAAGAATTTCTTTATTTCATTATAATTTTGAAAATATACTAGTTTTTTCAATTTTTACTAAAACATTATGAAATATTTTACAAAATTTATTTCTTAAAATTAAAAAACTGTTTTGGTTTGTCTCTATTTTTTTATTGAAAAATATTATTTTTTATATTTATTCAAATAAATTTTCTTTTGCAATTTCAGTTTAGTTGTTTTGTTAGATTTAATTTATGAAAAATATATGAGACATTTCAGAGAAAATAGTTATAATTTTTATTAATCTTATTTTATTTTACAAATAATTACTTGGATATGAACAGAAATTGCTTATTTCATTATAATTTTGTAAATATAAACATCATTTATGGTAATTAGTTTTCTCCATTTTAAAAAAAAACATTATGAAATATTTTACAAAATTTATTTGTTAAAATTTAAAAAAAAAACTGTTTTGGTTTGTCTCTATTTATTCCTTTTGCTTTGAATTCATGTATTCGATATACTTCATGATTTTTTCAGTTTAATTGTTTTGTTAGATTTAATTTATGAAAAAATATGAGATATTTCAGAGAAAATAGTTGCTATAATTTATATAAATCTTACTTTACTTTTACAAAGAATTTCTTGCATATAAATAGATTTTTTTTTATAATTTTGTAAAATTTTTACCAAAATATTATGAAATATTTTACAAAATTTATTTCTTAAAATTATTAAACTGTTTTGGTTTGTCTCTATTTCTTTATTGATAAATATTATTTTTTTGTATTTATTCAAATAACTTTTCTTTTGCTTCGAAAACATGTGTTCAATTTTCTCTGAAAGATTTGTATACAAAAAATAAAACAGGTAAAAATATGTTGTGGCTGAAAAGCACGATTTTAAAAATGTCATAATGCTAATTTCTTCTGTTCTATTGTCCATTATCTTCGGTAAAATTTTCGAAGTAAGAAATTACACCTGGTTATAATCTTCACGAAATGCAACTTCGCTGAACTCATGAAAACACTTTAATATTAAATACTTGTTGTTCGCTCTGATTTAATTAAATAAATTAAATTTGGTTTGAAATTCATAAACAAAAAATCTAAAACAATTTTTAATATTTTCCTTTTTTTCCTGATGTGGCTTTATTTACAGTAGAATAAAAACATTAATTTATATAAGAATTATTGTTTTATAAAGTAAATGAGTGAATCTATAAATTTCATACTAATTCTAAAATTCACATTCCAAACCCAAACGTCGAAGGGAACGGACGTGCCCTAACAGAAAAGTTTTGAAAGTTAGTTAAGACAGTTAATCACGTGAAACCGAAAGTGAAAGTGTTGTTACATCAAGGTAAACATTGCTGTTTGTGTATAAAAAAATCATATATTTATTTATTTAATTTAAAAAAAGTTTTAATTTAAAGATGACCAACATATGTGGTATATGTACCGGATTTGTTTACCAAAACAATGGGGTTAAATGTATGGAAACTTGTGGCCAAATGGTCCATTTTAAGTGCGTCGGCTTGCCAGAGGAATTTGGAAACTATATCAAACTAGGTGCCTCATGGAGATGTTTACAGTGCATTAAATTAAAGGAGATATTAACCATACATACTCCACCTATAGAAAACGATTGCATTCTGCCAAAGATAAAAGAAACAAAAAGGAGCAGCCCCGAGAAACCGCGAGAAACTAAACCAGAGAAACTGGAAGACTTAAAATTAAGTAATAAATTTCAGATGCTTAATGATAATGATAACGAAACAGAAACATTTATATCCACCGACGACTGCCAGACTAATTCGCTTAAACCACCACCAATATTCATACCAAATATTTGTAACATGAATATATTAATAGACGTTTTAAACACTGTCGCCGAAGACAACTATTACATTGAATTGGCAGATAAAAACCGATGTAAAATTAATAGCGATACTACGGAAAAATACACTCAAATAATAGAACTTTTGAGAAGTTTGGATACATTGTTCCATACAAACAGCTACAAAATTGTGCTGAAAAATCTTCATCACTCAATAGAACCTCTTATTAAAGAAGCCCTAGAAATACACGGCCATAAAACCATGAATATTAAGAACGTGAAACACCGAGTGACGAAAGAGCCATTGCCAATGTTTATTGTTGATCTTGTCCCAAACGATAACAACAAATCTGTGTATGACATAAATTTCCTTGCTAATTGTAAGGTAGTAATTGAACCTTTTAGACAAAATACTGAAATTCCTCAATGTACAAGATGTCAACTGTATGAACACACCTGCTTAAGTTGTGTAAAATGTCGCATGTCTAAAGACATGTTTCTTAATGCCCAACCAAATGCCACGTGTGCAAGTGAACAAACGTTTAAAATATCACAGACAAACAAAGATAAAGGAACCCTGACAGTAGAACAAAGATTAGAGATTCTAGAAAATAAATTAGATACATTTATGGAGTTTGTGATGACAAATCTCATACTACAAAAATAAATCACAATATTTAATAATTTCCTAAGAATAGTATTATGGAACGCGAAATATCTGAAACACACTACACAGATAGAAGCTACATGAAAATTCATAATTATATCCTCTATAATACGAGACACATCATAAAAGTCATCTCTAAAAACTATTTCACCTCAGAATTATTCAAAATATCACCTACCACATAGATTTAATTAAATTTAATAACCAAAAAATACTTTGTAAAATTATGTAAAGATGGATACTGTTGAGTTTCCCATCTACATGACAATTCTACCCCCAATAAATTTACTTTGAGATAGATTATAAATAAAAATAAATGTTATAGATTATTTATGTAGAATTTATTTTCTTTTCTCCTATTCCGCGTTTCCCAAACTGTGACCTTGAATGATGAATTATTTTTAAGATAAAAAAAAATGTAATGCACCAGGATTAAAGTGTAGATCTATAGATTGGGTCTCTAAAAAGTGGGTTACAAAGTGTGGAAACCCTAGTTCATATTTTAAGTTTATTTTTTATAAAATTAATTATTGTTTATATGTTGATTTTCATTCATAAAATAATAATTTTGTCTGAAAGTAAATAACATATTTCATTCATAAATATATAATATTGCAATCATATACAATTACAATTCATTGACACCCGGTATGTGGAATTTACTACGCCCGGAATGCGGCCGTAAACGATATCGCCAAATGTTGACCTTTTCGAACGCAGGACCTACCTGTTTCTCCACTTTGGATCTTACATCTCACTTGAACGCATGCCACCGACATTCTTAATGGGTTACGTTTCTTTATGACCTACCAAAAAATATCTTCCTGTTTCAATCAGTTTATGTCATCAACACTTTTTACAAAGATTAATGTAACACGAAGAAATACATATTTTATAATGTCGACCTAAAAATGGAAATGTTAAAACGTTAATTATTTTCTTTTACAGTTTATTATCTTATCATTTTTTAAATCAAATTATTTTTGTTAAAATGAATAAATCTAACATAATTTCACTTTTTTTTTAAATATAAAAGTCACAATAATTTTAGATTTAATTAAGTAAAACTATTTTAACATTTCATCGCCCACGAATACTTCAATCTACTAAAATCTCATTCGATTTGTCTTATTGTGACAAATTTTATCGATCATCCATCCACAGCATATCTTGCTTAATTTTGTATGTTTACAGGTGCCATCTAGTGGAATTTATTTTGTATATTTATTTTATAATTTCTTACTAATTTATTAATATTAATTATTTATATTTTCAATAACAATAATTTACTTAACTTTCATTAATTATTCAATATTTAATGTTTAACATACGCCATCTAACAATACATTTTTTATTATTAGTATGTTACAATATATTTTCACACTAATTTATTAATATTAATTATTTGTATTTTCAATAAATTCAATTTACTCCACTTTCTCAAATTATCACATATTCAATATTTAACATACGCCATCTAGCGGTCTTTTTTAAAATTATTTTATGCTATTTTTTGTATTTTCATACTAATTTATTAGTAATAATTAATGTTATTTTCAATACAAGAAATTTACTATTATCATATATTACATGTATAACAGGCTCCATCTAGCGGTCAACTTTTTATTATAAATTAATGTTATATCATGTTTCATATTACCATATCAATTTAGTAGGAATAATTGTTTATATTTTTAATAAATGTAAATTAGCAAATATTTATGATTCAAAAAAAATTCAACGTCTATATTTTATTTTAATTTACAGTAACTGATTATATAATATTTTTTTAAATCCATGATAATCTACTAATATATTCTTTTAAAGCTAAGTTTAGTAACTTATATTATAGACGCCATCTAGTGGTTAAATTTGTACTAATTTTCTTCAATATAATTAATATAATCTTCCTTACAACTAAGTTAACATAGACATCTTAATAAAATTAATATATCCAAGTAATAATCAACAACAAATTATGATTGTGATAAAACCGTGACTAATTGCTTATTACTTTTGATGCGAGTCGATTAATATGTGTCCACTAGCAACGTTTCAATACTAATATTACGTAACAAGGAGTGCTTCTATCAAAGGCGTTCCGTGCATTAATTTGTGTCAATTACGAAGCTTGATTGCTTCCCAGAACCTCACTGTCCACTTTTACCACAACACAGAAGTTTATACTTGGATATTAATAACAGTATGCACCGTAATTATACTCGAAATAAACTAAAAAAAAAATCTGTAGATGATGTAGCAGTAAAAATAATAAAAAGTGGAATGACTTAAAAAGTATATTTTCAATTAAAATTTCCGGAAATTAATTAAACTGTACTCTTTATAAAATTATTATTATTTCGGTAACTGCAATTATAAACTTTCAAGTACTTCATTCACGTTTATAATTTTCCGCATAATTGAAGCACATCTTTAAGGATACAACTTATGCAATTTATGTACGTTTTCAGTAAAACTGAAATGATTACATAATTAGTTTACATTTTTTAATTAAAAATTTTGTTAAATAAATAAAATAATGTTACACAGATATAAATTATTAAATAAATAAAATGATTTTAAATAAAGAAATATATTTAAGTTTTGTTAAATATTTAATTATTTATAATTGATGATTACTTTTAACGGATATTTTATTTATATTAATAATCTGATACAAACATTGATTTATTACTATTACTTAATTGGTAAATATTATATCTTTATAATTTATTTTTATTACAAAAAATATAATGTTTTATTCGTGATCAGCGCTGCAACAAGGAGGCAGAGGACGACGGCCTCGGGCGCATCACGCGTAGAGGCGCCAATGATGCCAGTCCAGTAATCATGTTTTTTGAGGGCGCACATGAGATAAATATCGATTTTTTAAACGGGGGCGAAAATTACATATTTTCCGCCAGGTGCCATATATAAATTTACTTTTTATGAGAATTATGTTATTACATAAATATGTTTTTAGTTGTTATCTGATTTTATTTGTTGCAATTATCTGTTATTATTTATATAATTTCTAAAATTGTAACGTCAATACAATGAATAAAATTAGTTCATGTCAAGTTTTTTTTTTCAATTTTAGTATTTTTTAATAATATTTTAAATATTATTACATTTATAGATTTACATTAATGTGTTTTTGGCTGTCAAAAATCTGAAGTTTTATGAACATGGAATTATGACACTGCCTGAAAGATGGCAAAAAATCATTGACAAAAACGGAAAATACCTAATTGAATAAAGTTATAGTTTTCTGCAAAATTTTTGTTTTTTTTTTCTTATTTAAAATACGCAATCACTTATAATTATACAATATAATAGTTTATAGATGATTTTATAAATAATGCAACTTCAGTTGCTAAAATTAATGCATTTTTAAGCATATTAGAGCGTATTAGAAAATCAAAAACATTAATCTCTCTTTTCCAATAAAATATGAAATTTTGTTTGGAAACAGGATATTTTAGAATTTAAAAAATCATTAGGAAGAAAGATTATGGCACATTTTTTTTGAGATGCAAATGGTATTTTATTAATAGATTAAAAAATCGTAAAAAGTTATTTTTGAATATTTTTGATAATAGTTTCGTACATTTTGAAGTAATTTAGTTCAAAAGCTGCTCTCTGGAGAGTTTTTCATAAAATGATATTAAGACAGATTTAAGAAACTGTAATATCAATGAAAATTGGAAAGATAAAAAAGTTTATATTTTAATGTGCTTCATATATTTTTTTCAATTTTATTATTTTTGCATAAAATTTTAACTAACTTTATTGGTATTTGTTTATAGACTTTTATTATATAAAATATTATCATTTACAGATGATTTTATAAACATTGCAACTAGAAAAGCAAAAATATTCAACTAGATTTTCTAGTTAACAGTTTCTTAATTAAATATGAAATTTGTTAAAAAACAATTTTGATAACTGTTACATCAGCAGGAAAAGTTGTGGCATCAGTTTTTTTTTTATGAAAAGTGAATTTTCTTAATATTTCATCTTGGGGAATGTCAAAAAATTATCACAGTAAATTTTGAATCAATTAGATCTAAAAAAAAGATATTTTGAATATTTTCCATACATTTTTTAATTATTTAATTTTTAAGCTACTTTCTGGTTAATTTTCCAACTTTTTTATCAAAAAATCAAAATGAAAAATATCAGTAGACTGGAATACATCAGATACTATAGATGGAAATTGATGCCTTTTATTATTTTTATTATTGATGCTTTTTGTTGTTAGATTTTTTATGATCTTAAAACGTTGGACACATGCATTTCTTTAAAAGTTGTGTTTCTTACAGCGAACATTATTTCCATAATACAACCATTGGAATAAAGAGTAATAACATCATATAAAGCTTGTTATCAATATCGATCATTAAGTAATTTTTTTATGAGAATTAGAAACTTCTGCTTCCGAATCTACATAAAAACTTTGGAAAAACTACTCCAATTAAATCTATTGTATAATAATTTTAACAACTAAAAAATTAATAAGTAAATGAACATTTTTTTAAATTAAGCGATATTTTAAAAATGTAATTTTGCTCTGTTTTATATTTAAGAAATCTTTCATTTATTCGAAAAAATTATTATAAAAGTTTTATTTTTTTACTTCTGAAATCGATGTTGCGCTTAACAAAGTAATTTGGATAAACGGTATATTTTTTTAATAATTATATTACAAAAAAGAGTTAGGAATATGTTCTACAGATCTATTATTGCGATGAGTGTATAATGCTTATATAATTGTAATGCAATACGGCTGTAACGTATTGTTTATGACAGGTTAGTTGATGTTTGGATGTGAATAACAACCATTGATTAATTTCATGGCATTAACGGGTTATGCATTACAATGTCATAATTATTCGCGTATGAAACAGGAGAACGAAGATTGGACTTAATTGAGGAGTAGTGGAAATGCTGTAATTTATTTATTGAAGCGTTGAGTACTGAACTAGTAAATTACGGCCTGCTCAACTGCATGCAGGAAGCACCATTTAAATCCATTCAGTTGTGAATTTCCTATTTAAAAATAATAAAAAAAACAATTTACTAAATTCACTTACTTTTTGTAGTTTTACTTCTATCCTCGTGTCCATCGATTCTTCTGCGCAGTTAAAGACATTTGTAGTCCACGCGGAAACAGGTCGATTGACTCAAAATCGCTTAATTAAACTGAATCGGTTTTTAGAAGTGGCTGCTGCAGTTTTATCAAAATCGAGGACGACACATGAACACGAAGGCTTGAGCGCGAGACCAGTTTTCTGGGGTCAAGTGTGCTCCTTCCTTGCGCAATCCGAGATCACAATATTCGACGATTACCCGTGCCAACCTCTTGTTTAACGAAATGGATGCAGCTGCATCTTCCAACTCAAGAACTGTTATATTTATAGCCGATACATTACTTCACCTACTTCAAGAGTAAATCTGTGTTGACGAGCGCAACTTTTTATCATATTTTCTTAACTGTAATCATTAAACTATTTCGACTCAAAAAACCCTTAAGATTACTTTTTTTACTGTATACATTGTTAAAACATTCTTATTAATAATTCCAGGATTTAAAACGTGAATCCCGATTATAAAAATAAGCTATTTTTCCGGAATTTTACTCCCGGGAAATCAAATTGAAAATTAATCAATGAAAAATGGTATACTTATTCATGATATCAATTTTTTATAATATTTATTAATAAAAATATTATTCATTATATCTATTTTAATCTTAATACAAAAAAAAATAGAATAAAACACTTATTTTATAATTAATAAAAATAATATTTATTTTTTTATTTTCTTCGGTAAACTTAATAAAATTACATCAAAATATTATTTCACACTTTTGTATCAGTATTTATTCAAATTGAGTTATAAAGTCAATTTTTGTTGCTAAATAGATTTTTTTAATATTAATTAAGAAATTGAGAACAAAACTTTTAACGAAAAAAAAACACTTTTTTTTTGTCATTCTGTACACTTTTAATAGAATCATATGAATCAATATTTTATATAATGTATTTTCTCTTAGTATTTTTTTACGACAATTTCTTGTAATAAATATTTAATTTTAATTCATTTTTTATTATAGAATTCAATTTTCAAAATTCAATATAATTTCGTCAAGAAATTTTCATAATTATTAAGTTTTATTTTAAAAAATAGTATTATTTAGGTGAAATAAAAATTAGTATTTGTTAAAAAAATAGATTTTGCGAAATCCACGTAATTTAAAGAAATACTAGTATAATAACTCAAATTATTTACTTTTTTAATTAACAAATACCTTAAACATTTTAAAATCAAAATAAACAAGCAATATTTTATAATTGTTGAAATATGATTACAGGTATAAAAGTAATTCATTTGAGTATGCAAATAATTTAATTAAATCTCACAGACTGCTAATGCTAATTACCGTAGCATTCAAACTCATAAATTCATTACAGACACTAATTCCTTTTCCATTCAATGAGTAGTAAAACCCAAACCCAAACGCGTAACGCGAACTCGACGATGACAATATTATTGATTTATAGAATTGCGAAAAGTTCCCGTAAACTTTTCAAATCGAATCCTATCCTTATTTCCCTCCTTGTTCCGATCCATTTAACTTTAATTTTTTCCTGTTTATTGGATTCCGAAGAAGAAGAGATGGTAAAAACACACGAAATCTGGTGAAATTGAGATCTTATACATCATTGACTTGAAGTTTACTAAATTAGATTCTATATTCGGAATGTACATTCTATTCAACGTTACATTTGTTATGAAATAGAAAATAACTGTTAATCACTTTGACTTTTTCTGCTATGGTAAAGCAATGTTTGTAATTGTTCCAGTTTCAATCTTATTTATGAAAATTGCATCGTTTGGATGCAGTCCAAGAAGATTGTATTAGATATTATGTAATATTTGCAAAATAATTACAGATAAATTTATAAAATAATAGAGAATAAAAGTTAATGAATAATCAAAAATACATACAAAATGTGTGAATAATATCTGTGATCTATAGATTATACAGTGTTAAGCAGCGTTTTCTAAACTGTAAGTTGGAAACGAATGATCTTATATGAATATTTTTATATTTTTAAGATGAATATTTTTTTTTGTTTCAAAGATTTGGTTTCTTAAAAGTAAGTACAAATGTTTAATATTTTGGGAACCTCTGGTATAAGTAATGAATTGGAAAAATGGAATAGAGTATCCTTCATTTTAAGATAAAGAACCAAAAAGAATATCATCAAAAATTAAAAGAGAAAACAATAAAAAAGTTACTACAGGACAAAATTAAAGCATTAGCATCGATGCAGAAAATAGCGATTTTGATAGTGGCGGTATTTTTAAACTTATGAAAGGACTATAGGAGAAAAGAGAAATGACATACAAAAATAGTAAAAAAATTAATAAATTTGAAATATTATATAATTATTGATTAGAAATGAACATAATTTGAATCAATGTTTTTAAACTATATGAATGATACATAAACTTAAATAATATGTATGTAATTGTACTGCGATTGCATAAGTTGACAGCTGTCATTTTATGATGCAATTATGGTTGAGAACTGCTGATTTAGAGTATTTACCTAAATTTAAAGTGTCTTAAATAAATTATCTTAATCTAATCAGAATTAAATTAATCTTAAAATAACTTATAAATTAACGAATTTCTTTAAATTACTGTCTTAATTTATAACATTATTTTTTTCTACATTTTTTAAATTCTTTTTAATTCAAATGAAATTGCCGACTTCGTTATGAGTGATAACGTTAACCGAAGTATGAATGTAAACTAAACTAATCTAACATACCTAAATCTGAAGATACATATTTTTTTTAAATTTTTACAATTGTTTTATTCGATTTTTACAATAAGAATGTTAGATTATGCTTATATTATTATATTCTAAATTAAATAGACATAAATGAGCAGAATGTACCCAAAATTTGAGTATAATAAATGTTTGCTCTATATTTGTAGTAATAAATGTTGTGGCTTTCGGTTTAGTGATCGCAATGAATCGTGTCGGTTTTCAAATTGCTTCATTATCCGATCGACGATTTCAGCGATTTATCGGAGTAATTTCAATTAACGCAAATTGATTGGGATCGCTTTGAACGAGTGTAGTTTTCCTAGGTCAAGTTTGATGTGTCGACATTCTATGTGAAAGGGATTCGCTTTGTAATTTAATGCAATTGTGTAATGAAACAGTCTCAATAGATTTCCACTTCTTTCATCAAACAAATGATTGAACTAATGATTATTTCATCAATAAAATTAACTGTGAACAAAAAATTTTGATTGATTTCCACTTCAAAGAAACGAAATAATGATGATTTCATCAATAAATCTAAATGCCGTAATGAAACTTAAAGCAGAAGTTTTATATTGTTATGCATCAATCCTATTTTGTAAATGGAATTCTACGTTTGATTAATGGTTGTAACATCTTAGACGTTCTTCTCGATCCTCAAAGTTCCAATATACGTTCCAGATTTACAATGCATCAACGGAGACATATTCATTGATTAATGAAAGAAATAAGGCTTTTGTCGGGAGAAGACCATCTCCATTTCGCATTCAGTTTCTTTATTAGTTTTATATTTTATTGTAATATCATGAAACTCATTTAATACATTTATTTATATTTTAAATTAGAAAAACAGATTTGTCATTTTGTCATTGTTTCTACAAGTTAAGCAATAGATGGCGCGGATTGTACTTGAATTGGTGAACGACTTAGAACATCATTGCGTAAACAAAATGAAGAAGCTTGAACATTGCTGATCTTCTGGCCTCATATCACGTGCCTTTCTTGGGCTGAGTCTTAAGACTCAAGAAACTTTATTGCCTGAAATAAACTTTTGAACCACACATCACCAACATGTTCCCTGAAGATCATAGGGAAAAGAACCTGGAACAAAGGATATCAAACTCAAACTGAAGAAGCTTGACGGAAGGAATGAGAAGGAGAAGGCTTCGTACATTGGAATTAGATAATAGTATAATAAATTCTTATTAGATTAACTATTTGCGACGTTAAGTCAATTTGTAGTGAAAAAGAAAAATTATTGTTCTATATAAAATTATTTGAAAAAGTTAAGCAATGAAAAATGTAAATAACGTTGCAGCTATGAACAAAAAAAGTAGTAAATATATTAAGTAATTTCGTGTAATATTAACTTATTTTTAATAATGATCAATTACAGGTGGCATTAAAAGGATTTTAAAACGTTAACAAAAAAAAGTACCTTCATTTTATGATATCATTAACTAAGAATGTACGAATTCAAAAGTTGATCAGACAATCTAAAAACTAAATGAAACATTTTTTTTTTTTCGGAATTAGTGTTTTGTTGCGATGAAGGGAGAAAGTGTTGAGAAATTCCATTTAGTGGGGATGATCAAAATATATACTAAATGCTATAAAAAAATAGTACTAATGTATTGCTAAAACCTATGAAGGAGAAATTGCTGATGGACAACAGTTTAAAGTCCTTCACAATATAGTTATCGTAAGATGTAAAGTGCATCAAAACTTCAGAGAAAAATTCGCCAGAAATTCAAATTTTCCAATAATTTTTCAAAACCAATTCCAATGAATATAATTATAAAAGTAACTTTTCAAACATTTGAAATCTTAAATTGGCCCACGACATTATTTTAGTAGTTGCGAAAACGAAAATAAGATGGCGTCTAAATAGAATCGCGCCAAATACTAAATCCGCCACATCTGAATCCACATTTTTTTATATTTAATAATATTTTATATTTCTATGAAGATTTAACCATTATTTTGTTGATTTATACATTATAATTTAAATAAACTAATTAAATTTCATCTTCATTCATTCTGTATGTGTCAATTAACGATGAATTTGTAGTAATTCTGTTCCAATATTTATAATAATTTTATGAGAATAGAAAAATACTAAATCGCTCGTATATTGCATAAAGATGCGTAAATTGAATATGTTGAAAGTGTTTGGGAAGAGTATAGATGGGTCTTTTGGTAAACGAGACGTTGGTGCGCTTTGTAATGTGCTATGTTAATAATACAACTCCTGACAAACGGAGGAATTGGGTTTTCGGTAAAAGTCTACATACTTGAGGTCTATCAAAGAGAGCAAAACGATCTTACGGTTGATCGCGTTTGTATATATTTGTTTACAGAGGAAAAGGAAAATGCAAGGAGAGAAGTCGGATGGTAATAGCGAGAGATAGAGAGGATGGAGAGTGCAGAGAGAATCGATCCAGTTTAAAATATTTTCCACCCAAGTTCAAGGAAGCTGGCGAGGCGCGGTCGTTGACTAAGCGACCTTGCAAACAACGCTCTCAATTGCAATTTACATTTGCAACGAGCATCCGCCAGATACGGCAGAAGTGCTGCAACGTGTGTAATGCCTTTCCGCCCACACACATCCATCCATCCATCTAACCTATCCATCCATTGGTATCTGCAATATTCAAATCGCTCTTTCCGTTCGAGAAAACCTCCCATGGCCCAAGCAGAAGGCTTAATTCAATCAGCGGGAATCGTGGCTGGAATTGCGGATCGTAAAACCCATCAGCTCAACCCCATTCCCATGCGATGGGAACACATCGGCACCCATCGTCGTTCGACCATCGTTGTAGGCACATCAATTGCATCAATATCGGAGTTTTATTGTCCTTTCCGAGATGGAATTGGCGCTTCCTTATTGGGTCCCCGTTACTTACACGCATTTAAATAGACTTGATTTATCCATTTATGCAATATATATCTTAACGGCATAAAAATATACAATAATATGGGTATTGTAGTATTAATTAGTTAACAAAATATTGCACATGCAAAACAGTTTTATTATCTGAGTATAAAAAATATTATATTAATAATAACCTTATTATCTAGTCATTATATAGAATACCTACGAAATTCTTCAGCAGTATATAAAATGCTTAATACAAAATTAAATTATTTAATTGATTCCGAAGTTTGTATTTAAGGAAAGCATTTATCAACTTCAACTTTATTAATTTTATTCAATTTCAGTATTTTAATTAAATTATTTTCATGGAGACTCTTTCAGGCATTGTATAAAATGACAAACATTGTAAAAATATTAAAATTTGTAATTTTTTTGACGTATTGTTATTAATATCAGGAATTTTATAAAATGTCTAAACAAATAATTATTCTATTCTTTAAAATATCTAAATATTAATTCCAAATTTAGTTATTAACGTTAGCACTTATCAACTTACAAAATAGGTTAGGTTACATCAAATTAAATTCTATTTGCGAAAAAAGTTTTTGTTATTTTATAAAATAACCATACAATATACAAATTAATTAACTTCAGAAATAAGTTAGGTTACATCAAATTAAATTCTATTTGGAAAAAAAGTTTTCGTTATTTTATAAAATAACCAGACAATGTGGAAATTAATTTTAATTTTACACAAGTGTTTCTCAACATATTTGTTTGCACTTGCACTACGATCTAATAGATAACAGTTTTCCGCCAGTTTTGACACTTGGTGACAGACAGCTGTCATTTTGTGACCCATTACAAAATTGACTCTGTTATAAACTATGTCTAATAGTTTTCAGTATTCTACAAAACAACTAGGCATTTTACAAAATACCTAAAATAAAATTCTACATTATTCCGCTAAGTATACATGCAATATTTAGATCTGAATAGATTTTTGTCGGATGCGTGTTGAGTGCGGTGAGTATGTATTCACCATAACGGAAACTTTTCAGTGCATTCATCTTTGCGTGGAATGCAAAACGGCATAATTAGGCATGTGTGGGGAAATTCAGTTCGATTTCTTGTCGGGTTCCGTGATTAACACCAATAAACAACACTGTATCCCAATTAACACTTTTCCGCAATGCGTTTTCATATTATTATTTTTTTCATCCATGTCTTCTATTTATATATAAATCTTGCGCTCCAAATACCGATAAAACTACTATTAACATTTCATTTCTCCGTAAAACTCATGTATGCATCAATTGGTTCTACATAAAACAACGTTCATATTTGCACGCTTTCCATTCCAACGTTATTTACTATTTTTTTTTCTGTTTATTATCTATAAGTTATGTAAGAAATTTATTAACAAAAACTGATTTTGCATAGAAGAAAATCTATTTAATCGTATCGACAAACGGAATTGCTCGGAAAACAGTAATATTATAATTAATTAATTAAATATTTACATATTTCCAACGAATATTTTATAATTATAATAATAAAAAAAAAATGTAATTCCCGTAATTAATTTAAGTCCAAATAGTAATATAAAAATGTTATAGCAAAATAATTCAATTATTAAAAAAAAAACTATGGAAAAAGTTGTGAAAAAAAAAATTATTTATAAAAAAAATCTTACAAATAATTATACAGATTTACAAAACGTTTATAAACTGTGTGAATTATAATAATTTACTTAAAGTTTTCTTAGCAATAGAATTTTTAATAAACGGACAAGAAACAAATAAAAAATGCGTTATTATCGTGGTAGAAAATAATATGTCAAGTAAAGGATGTAACTATGTACTATAAAAAATGTAAATTAATTTTCTTCCTCTTCGAAGCTACAGAAAAAAAAAATAAACGAGATCATTTTCTCTATTGGTAATTATCTTCATCCTCTCTAGTTTCTTGTAACTAATATTAATTGTATATTTTTTTTGTAACCATGTTGAAAAATATCACCTATGCTACTTTGTTTACATCATTATGAGTTTATATATACAGTAATACCCTGCTTTACGTGAACTAGGAGTTATACAGTTCTTCAGTATTTCAGACAATTTTTGTTAATTCTCGAAATAATTAAAAATCCAATTGATGATTTATCGAATTTCTTATGATTTTTTATATAGCAGGTCAGAAAGTTTCCTAATTAATAATAGTTTTATTTATTCTATAACATTATTAAAAACTTAATAAAATTGGTAAAACTTTAAACAAATAATTTATTAGTTTTATATTTAAATTTAATACAAACTGTAGTAAATTATTGTACAAAAATTTTATATATTTTATAAAATCAATAAAAAATATTTGCATTATATTTATTGCAATTATTATGTCTACTATAAATCATATAAGTATAACCAAGTATACTAACTTAAATAAATTATGTCATTATATTTAGTTCATTTCAGTGTAATTTTCTGGAAATATACGCATATTCTCTATTACGTAAGTAACTTTGTATTAAATATATTTGTGTTATATTACATTGTACACATTATAAATTTTACATGAGACGTAATTATCTATCCAGAGAACCAACATCCATTAACTATTATTAAGTTATATAACTTTTATTGCAAAGTTGAAATTACGCAATTTGTACAAAATGTAGACATTTATATTTTTAGTGAATTTTTAAAATTTTAAAATTAACTATATTTAACTGGAACAAAATTAAATTCTATAAATTTAGAACACAAAATATTTTTTATAAATTTTTTAAATCTTTTTTTGTGCAATTTATTTTTATGCAGTTGTATTTCTGTATACCTATGGATCGCGACCAAAATGAAATGACATCTGTCACCTTGCGTCAAAACGATAAACTACTGAAATATATTAGCTGTCATTGGCAGTTTTTTTTAAATATTTTTTTATTTTAATTAATTTTGTAATTGAAATTACGCAGTTTGTACGAAATGAAGACATTTAGACTTTAGGTGAATTATTCAAAAATAATTGTAATTATTTTTACAATTTTACAATTCTACAAAAATAGAACAGTTTTCGTGTAATTTCTTTTTATGCAGTTGCGATCTATGGATCGCGACCAAAATTGAGTAGCGAAATGACAGCTGTCACACTGCTGAAATATATTAGCTAT
This sequence comes from Nicrophorus investigator, assembly GCA_963457615.1. Taxonomy (NCBI): domain Eukaryota; kingdom Metazoa; phylum Arthropoda; class Insecta; order Coleoptera; family Silphidae; genus Nicrophorus; species Nicrophorus investigator. The sequence goes on from OY735143.1 coordinate 20,138,630, forward strand.
CATTGGTAGTTTTTTTTTAGTAATTTTGTATTATAAATAATTAAGTCGTAGTAAATTACAAACAAATATGTTGGGTTGCAAGACATTAAAAAGGTTGAGAAACTCTGCTATAAGAAAACATAAATAAATCTGACAAATGAATTAACGTGAACTCATTGAAAGAAAATCTTTTGGAAAGGTGTAAAGATAGTTATGTTTGTGTGAATGGAAAGTGGTATACACTTAATTATGTAAATGAGATGAATACGTATTGCTAACTAATTTATCCGGTAAACAATCTACCCCTAGAAGAGTGGGTAAACTGTAACCCTCTTGAGACCGAACCCTGCTCAAATATTTATTATTCAAAGAGACCGGACCACTTGACTGCATCATAAACCATAAGCACATCCGTACGTAATGCGGCCTTAAATACATGAAACCCACGGAAATTTACATATTGACATGGAATAAATCTAACCCTCCTTTAAATATTTAACTAAACTATCCGTTTCCCTGAACCCGAAAACTTCTCAATCAATCATACACACATGATGCTCATATTCCTGCAAGTAGCAGACAGACAACGGAATACACTCGAAACTTTCTCCATCTGTCCTGCAAACTACATTGTTGTTTCCGTGTAAAGTGAGAGAGACGTGTAGCTCCATATTGCAGGCCACTCAAATCCGAGACTACGTGACTCTGTTTTAACTACATTCGTTGTTCTTGCATGTTTCACTGAAATTACGACCTAAACATTATTCATACATCCACTTGCTTCCAATCGCAGCTGCTAGTTGAACCATCAAAAAATTTACTATTTATCGTTTTATTGTTAATGGTTTTATGGCAGTTTTCGAATCGCTTGCAAATGTAGCGTTGTACAAAATACAAAGTACGGTAAAAACTGACATCATTATTTACCTGATCTTACGTAGATGCTAATCTCCATCGAATCCCACGCACGAAATCGATTCGTTTAGCACTTTAATATTGGGTTTTCACATACAAAACGCGAAAAATAAAACATTTAGCTCCGAGTGTTATTTATAATTTTTGGGTTAATTTCGCGTGTAGGAGTCCTTTGTTTCATCGTCGCCGAAGGCTTCATCGGTCCAATTAACTGGTTTAATTGGCTTAAAGAAATCCACTTAACCAGGCTAGACATCTTCTCGAATCGAATCCATCTGACCAGACAGTCACGCGAATTGGTTTGTCTATTGGAGCGTATAGAAGGCATCCTCGGAACTGGACGAATTTCAGGAAAACCGAACGTTTCCATACATTTCCTCTGTTCCACTATTAATTTACTGACTAGCGGAACTCAAGAGGTCTTGAAAAAAAATGAAGACAAAAAGCGTTGACTTGCAACTATCGTGTTTCGTAACTGTTTTAGGTATATTTCGATATCATTTATTGCTCGCCTGCCAGTAACGGCTCAAGTACATCAAACTGCTGATGCTATCATTACAAATAAATGTTATATATTTGTGTTTTCGAAAATCTTCGGTAATAAATCGTTGCGGATTATTTACATTTCCGCATCGATCGAATCATCCATCAAGTCACTTACATATCATTATATCATAGCATAACCCGATAATTATTTGATGAAATATTTTAGAAAATTGTATACAATCTTCTAGTTCTAGGCATCAACAAATATTTTAGACTGTTTTACATAAAGATAAGTTACCCAGAAAACAATACACTTAATGACAAAATTTTATTTATTATATTTTTTATTTCGTTCCAACCCAAATATAATACATTAATATTTCTTTGATTTACACCAGGAATCGTCAACCATTTTAGTGCAAAAAGCCATTTTTTAAAATATTTCCAGTTACAATCGCTAAATGTATAAGAAATTTTTGATCAAAATTATTAAAAATTATTTTATAAAATACTTTACGCTAACAAAAATGGTGTTTATTTACATTATTTAAGTAATTTTTGTGGCATCTTGGTTGACGCTCGGAAAAATAAATGTTCGAGAACCGAAATTCATCATATTTTTTCTCTTGATGTTTAACAAAAAAATATATATTTATATTTTATGTGCTAATATTAAAATATATAAAATCAATTTCGTTTCCTTCTTTTAATTCAGTTAATAATTGATTATCAGACATTTACGGAACGAAATGTTCGAATCCCGAGTTTCAATTTTCATATCTTAATAATTTTTAAACCTTTTTTTTTTAAATCCGAAATTATGAATGTTTTCATTTAAAATTTTTTAATGAATCATTAAAATATAAAAGATGAGTTTAATATAGTTCAGTCAATAAGTTTCCTTCATTTAATTTGGTTAATATACCATATTTTACAATTTAAAAAGAAAATAACTTTAACGTTAAAAAAAATAATTGTTCGAAAACCGAGTTTAAACTTTTAATTTTAATATTAACTTTTAGAGTATATTTTTTTATAATTTAGATTAAAGTAATTCCGTTTAAATTAATGAAGAAGACAGTATAATCAAATAATTTGCTTAAATATTATTAATTAATAATAATTTAATTAATTAGGGTAACCTTGAACTATATTCAAATTAGATTCTGGGACAAGTTTAGAAACGTTTAAGGTAAAATTAGTAATATTTGATAGAGATTTAGAAAACATTACTCTACAAGCACGACTTTCTCATTAAAATATAGAAATCTAATTAGAATCAGTTCAATTAAATGAATGCACATACAAAATTTTTACGCCTAGATTATATTTTTTTTAATTAACTGCATTAGAAATAAATATTTACAGTATAGAAAATAAAATGTGTTGTGCATAACATACGTATGCAAATGTTTAATATGCAGATAAAATTTATTTTTATGTGAGTTAATCGAATGTAACGTTAATCACCTTGAACGTGAAATGAAGATTAAACTTTTGTATATTTATTTTAAGTAAAAATGTTTCTTAACTTGGTTATCGACCTATTTATAAATATGTGATCGTAGGTCCTGCTGTGTCTGTAAAGTCTCCTTCTGTTGCTCTCTCTTTGGTGAAGAGCACCGTTAGTTGAGAAAACGCGAGAAGAAGAGGAATAGAAAAAAAAAAGATGTATGGTCGGAAACCAAGAGGTGCCCACGGTTGGGTCCCTCCCGGTCCGACCAATCGTCGCCGTTGCATAACCAGCCGAGGATCTCCGGGTATAAGACAAGATCACCTGTGTCGGCTGAACTCATTTCGGTCGGTGAAGTCGCGAAGAGAAGGTACCTCTAGCTAAAGAGCTCATACCATTACACATACAACCTAGCCTACCATCCTCAAGAAGAGAGGCAAAGGAAGAGCAGAAGCGGTGGGAACGTGAAACGGTGAACTTGAACCCGGCCTGGTATTATATAAGCCTAGGCCAGCAGAAGAGTTTGAGGAAGAAGTGCGACGCGCGGTTTCACAGTGTGCACCACTACAGCGGCGGTCTTCTAGTAGTGCGCGAAGTGACGAAGAAGATATTATACACTGTCGATACCAGAGGGAGAGAGAGTTCAACGCCTGCATAGACGCTAAACCCAACCGTTTACTCCATCCGTCTACTTCGATTTTTTTTTTGGACTTGTTCTCGTTTTTCGTAAACCATTGGACTTTGTTGATTTTTTTTTGTGCACTTCCGATAAAGGTAAATCCCGCATACACAATATATTCTAGCGAACATAAATAATTGATGAGCTGGCAAAGCTTCCAATTAAACTACCTGAAACCGAGCGTACGCATGTAAAAACATTCAGCTGGAAATCGATTTACCATAACAGGAAACCACCGTATGCAATTTTCTATATGTTAAATCATATAACTTTTTTTTTATTACACAATTATTTTATTTGTTGTTGTTCGGGTTTCGAAATTGCACGTCGAGCTCAATTTGTACACGTAAACCGGAATTAATCCAGTTCGTTTATGCGCGAGGCATGTTTTATGTCTTCCTGCTGGATTCCAACCGATCGTTTATATTAATATTGCATGGGAGCCAATTTATTTTGCTCAAAATCGTCCAGAACGTTGCATATTATCGAGTTCCTGACGATTGAAGCCAATTTACCTCTTTCGGTATACACATTAAGAAAATATTGGAACGAACCTGCCGGTATTATACGCAGAGAAGAATCTCTTCATGTTCACAATCATTTCCTTTTCAATCAAAACTTCACAATATTACAACCAAATACATCAACTTCTCAAATCTTTCTGTATCATTTATTTAATTCAGTTAACATATATTATTAAAATATTCAAGAATTTTCATGATATTTTTGCAATTAATATTTGTTATTATTGTTACATCTTTAAAACATACTTTTTTTGAACCAATAATTATTTTCAAATTACTTGAATTTAATTGAAAAAAATATATAAAAAAGTACGTATTTTGTATTTAAGAATTAATATTTGCAAAACTTGTAATATTTATATTTCAAATTTAAATTTCATTTAAAATATTAAAAATTTCTTTACATATTTGATAAAATAATTTTTATATATTTTAATCATTGCAATTTATAAATTTAATAATTTATTATTAATTACGTGTGCAGATATTTCTTTAATTGAAAATAATAAAAAAAAGCAAATTAATTCATTAATCAAAAACTTCAAAAGTTTATCAAACTATACATATTTCCATGAAATAATATAAAATTTTTAAAGAATAAACTGATAAAATACATATTTTATAATAAAAATAAAGTTCAAGAAGCAAATATACTTTTTATAACGTTTTCATTTAATAAAAAAAATCTACAATACTATTTTTTTATAAAATATTTTATTAAGATTTTAAATATAGAAATTATTGCATCATAATAAGATTTTTGAAATATATAAATTATGAATTATTTCTTTTCGATAAAATTAATTAAGCGAAGTTTTGATGAGCAAAAGAATTAAGTTTTCCAATTCCTTCTTTAACTCAATTCATTTCCGTTCCAATTTATTCAAGTTTTTTAAGTAAAGATTATCTGAAAATATTACAATGATCATTAATTCAGTTTTAAATCTAATTTTAAATAACTATCGAAATTGATCATTATTTAAACTTGACTTTAACAAATAATTAAAATTTATATTTAAAACTTACTCATTACTTAATTATTATAGTAAATATTAAATAAAGACTAGATAAAATCAACAATAGTAAAATTTCTAACAAATAAAAAAAATCTAAAGTAAATTTATAAATTCATAAATAAAAATTTTCTAAATTGGTTTAAAAAAATATAAATATTTTAATTTAGAATTAAGCTTTATTTTATTAGAAAAGTTACTAAAAAAGTTATATAACTATATATTACATAATAGCTTAATGAACAATATTTATAAGTTTAATTTAAATTTTTCAAAATGCATATCATTAATTATGTAATTACATCCTTGGGTTATTTGAAAATTATAAAGATCGTTTAGAAATTTTTTATTATTAACGATGTTTCCTATGAAAAAAATAATCTCCATATCATAATCTATTCTAAGATCTCATCTCTGATGAAATCGCGATAAATAAGGCTTTTAAAATAATTGGATGATGGGTTTAATTGCGCCGTTTATGCTTCCATGTATGGATTTCTTATATGTATTAATATAAGCGTAGAAATGCTAATTAATTTGTGGCTCAAGGAGACAAGTTACTAAAGTGATGTATTTCTATAATTTCTTTTTGTTTTTTTTTACGTATAGAAATGCGTTGTTTCTCTAAGTGAGATTTTGCATGTTCGTGAAGATGATTAATTGCTTGATGCATCTCGCTGGGAGCTTGGGAATATCATTTATTATTAGACGTTTAAGTTGTCTTCTATTTTCGCGACCTCGCGGACCTCGAGGGTATAAATCGAAATTCGCGTAGATTTAAGTGCGCTTAAAAGTTGATTAGTTGGCAAATGAAAAGGGTTAATGGTTATTGTGCCGGAGAGTCGTAGCGAGCTGAATAAACTCAGTTTAATAGCCAATTAACCCATACGGCACTGCGGATAGAGAGATAGATAGGTAACGGCTCGGATTTTTTCTTTTTTTGGATGGGTCAGAAAAGGAAACAGTTTTAATTGGTAATTAGCGAATTTCGCGGCGGGCAATTAACGCGAAATTGATAAATTGCATCGATGCTTTGAAAGATGAAAGAGAGAGACAGTCGGTGTGATGTGGAGTACAACGGGCGTCCTCCTAAGTGTGAGTGGCGAGAACCAGTTCCGAGATGATGATCGGTTTTGTGTTCCCAGTTCTATTAATACCAGGCCTACCTTGGACGACCTTGGGAGTTCAACGTAGGTCAGTAACACTGACCACCCCAAAATACCGTCCCTTCGCTTAATATGATCTTCTTTGGTACAAAGCCGACCCGAAGACATTCCAATCTAACAACTCTCAGCAATTAGATTAAAAATGCTTGATCATCTCACGACTTGAGCAAAAAGTATGAGTTTAATTTAGGACCTTAAACAATTAGAATAAAAATGCTCGATCATCTCACGATTTTGTTGAATCAGAAAAAGTTGCATACGTTTCGAATATGATGCTGTATCTCATAATTCTTTGTAGCAAAAAAAAACTGACTCTGTTTTCGGGACGGAGTTGGATGGAACCTGTTTAAAGAGGTCAAACCTTGAACGGTATCCGCTCCGTGACCTACCGCAAGTCTTACGTGCGTTTCATAATTGATGCAACGTCGAAAGATGGCGTTGATCACCGAATAAAAAATGCAAAAAAAAAAATATATGCACCTGCGTTGATGATGAAAATTTTAATGCGAAAAAGGATGAAGCCGAGACGTGGGGAATTGAATTACACTAGACGTCGGTCGGTTCACTTTATAAGGGATTTAGCAGTCCGCACGCTCGTGCAATTTTTACTTTAACAGTATTTCCTTAATGATTCTCTTCTGCAAAATTTATTACCATACACATTACAACTGGTTGTTATTGCATCTTTTATTAAGAAAAAGAACGGCGAGAAAAAAGACGCCGTACGGTTCGAGCTCCGAGAATTCTCTTTCATGTATCAAAGTCAAGGACATGCCGTACTTCATAAAGCGTTTCATTAACTCAACTACTTGCTAAATCGACCAATATCATTTAACACTCTCTACAAGAAACACAAGAAATCTATAATATATTAAAAAAAATATTATCAGTTTTTTTTTTTTAAATCTAATAATGAATAATTATAATTTTATTTATTGTCAAATTTGTCTACTTGTCAAGTTACTTGACAATTAACGAGTTGCATTATATTTATATTTTTAAAATTCATATTAATATTATTTGCATATGTAAGTAGGTTTCTTATTTAATTAGTCAACGACCTCATTCAAGTCAAAGTATTACATCAATTTATGCATTCTTGAAACTTGTTTATTCAATAAAATTATTTATTTCTTGCAAGAAGTTTACATATTCTAAATTAAATTATAAATTAGAGATTCGAGTTTTATGATAAAACTAATTTTCCATTATTTATAATTTTTATAATTAATTTATTATACACTATCAGATTACTTATTTTAATTAATTTATTTAATGTCTGCAATTTAGGAATTGTCTCATTTTTTGCTAAAGTTACAAATTTTATAATAAATTTGAAATAAGCTTAAAAAAATATTTTTAATTTAAAAGTAATTTCTTCAATTTCATCAATTGGTTAAGTAAATTGATTTATTTATTTTTTATTATAATTCTGTTACGTTTCAGAAAAAATAATATCCAAATTTAATTAGAATACGTTACATAATTGAATAACATGTTTTCGGGCATTAACCTTTTCTTGTATTGGTATTCGATATTAGCGCCAATATTTGGACAAATTTGCGGATTTGCTAATTGTCACCTCTAATTTATATCAACTACTAAATATTAAATAAATAGTCTGTTTGGAATGCAGTAATAATAGAAATATGTATAAGTTTTGTAACTTTGATGGTCGTATTATTCGCAAATAACTTAAAGTTGAGGAATAAAGGAGAAATATGAGTGGCATCTTAAAGCCGAACATTAAGAGAAGATCCAGTTTGGCATGAACGATTGCGTCCTTTCAAAATCCCGACTCTGCAACTTCTTACATAACGAAATCACTTAACCGGATCTCATTTGAATGATAACTGCTAGGTCGTTCGCAAAAAGCACTTCCTAAAAAGGATCTGCACGCAACTATTAATTCGCGCAAACGTTACCAAAAGTGCTTTTAAGAGTAGAAATTTGCAAAAAAAAAACATAGATTGGAATACGACCAGCGATTTGTTCAAGATTCTACTACTGCTGCTGCTGCAAGTCGAGTGTAATTACGGCCTTTGCGGCGCGATCGCTTACGCAATTAGTCTCGAATTTCATCGCAACAATGGATGGAAACGTACAATAAAAGCGATTACAATGGTGATGATGGTAATGATAGCGGGAATCCAGGAAAATAATAATAACGCAGAAAGAAATGGACGAAAGGCGGTTCTTTCGAATTGAGTTAACTGTAAGCCTGCGCGAGTACCGTGAGAAGTGTCTGTCCATCATTGTTCGGATTTTCTTTCTGCTTTGATACAAAATTACGCAGTCCGAGGAGGCATCAAAGTGTGCCTCCATTCATATGCAAAAGAATCGCGGTCATTGTTTCCATACGCAATGCTCACCTGTTAACGCAGCGCAAAAGGAAAAACCCTGAACAAAGGTGGAAAATTACATCTGCATTTTAAAACAGCTCCGGTTAGAGTTAAATAATCAAACGCTTTGCAATTTACCGCAACTCATAAATAAAGACTCCAAATGAAACTATTTTTCCGGTATAGTTAAATATAATCTATATTTTATAGAATATCTTAATTCTTTAATACTGATGAGCAAAAAATCAGTATTTTTAATGCAAATCTCATAAAGTTTGTAATTTTTTAAAAAATTGTTGGGCCGCATGCGGCCCGCGGGTTTAGCACGCTTGATTTAATTAGTTATTCTATATATTACCTAGATGGAGCTGTAGCCACCATTACATGAAATAACTAAATTAAATTTAGCTGATTTAAAAAAAATACTTTTGTTACATTAGACCACAATTACACTACAGTTTTCTTTACATGCTGCACTCATATCCTTTGTGTACTTTTACAGTGTCTTGTTTAAAGTAGAAGAATCGTGTTTGCGACCATTACACATTACTCTGCACGTCGGGTTGAACGTTTATTTTTACCGTTGATGCGAACTAAGCTTTTGCCTTTTTTTGTAACTTTTTATTAAATTTACCATCATGAATGTTGTTTCTTCATCCAACTTCACTCTGCAGACTGTTCACCTTCTCCCTGGTGCCTACTCATCCATATTAGTAAGCAGTGCAATAAACATCTTTCCTCAAGATAAATTACAAATTAATCATCGAAGAAACAACTAATACAGTTTACCACAAACTTCACATAAATATTTTAATTTATTACTATTAAAAAAAGTTTTTTATTAATTCTAGTATAAAATTAATAATTATTTCAAGTACTTATTTTTTTATGGGAATTAAAAATAATTAAAATTAATGATAATATTGAATTTGATGACTTGATGATGAATAAATCACGTGTTTCCATTAAGTCTTAAGAGAAAAAAATGAAACAAATTGCAAGCAAAAAAGGAACAAGATCATTTCGTGGTGCAGAAAAAAGAGCGTAAATAATTTATGAACACTCCTACTTTCCTTTTAGGCTAATCTGTTGCTCGTAAATCCTCTGCTCAAGACTTTTCCTAAATAAATCTGGCTATATTTTTCATTGCTAACGAAGATAACATCCGAAATAAGAAGCCACGAGGAAAACAGAGAAAAAAAAATACAAATTATCGCCAATGTTTATTATTTATTTTTATTCCTTTCGCAGATATAAAACAATATCTTGTTCAGAATTATATAACTCACATAGGCTTTTATTAATAGCAATATATTTTTTCATCCTCTTCTGTAATTCCGGTCACGTAAATTCGTTACAGCAATAAAAAAAAATGTTATGTTTTTTTTTTCACCATATCTTATTGTATGTTAAGATTGGCTACAAATTACGAAACGTGACTGTACCAAAAATTGGCGTGCAAAAAAATAAAATCCGATAAGTGCAATTATCTCGATTTCCTTTTTATCCAGGTAATTGATTTCTCTTCACCTAATGGGATCATTTGATGATGATTTGCGTTTGTCAGAAAATGTGGTTCAAAGTTGATCGCGCAACTAATTGCAATTAAGTTACTTAGTAAGACGAGTGTCCATGCATTTCTAAACATTAATTGACGGCCAATTAAAAAAAAGAGCCGCTTAGTTAGGAAAATTGGAGCGGATTCAGCTTGTGCCAAATATTATGTAACATTATTGTTATGGAATGTTTGAAGAAAAAAAAACTACAGTTAGTTAATTGTTACAAAGTGTGTTTATTGTCACTTAATAAGGTCAGAATTTCAATATTATAATTTATTTATTCTTAATTGGATAGAAATAATTGTAGTTTATAATCAATAATTTATAATAATCAATAATAGAATTTTTTAAAGTTACCTAACAAAATTATATAAAAATAATTTAATTATATAAATAACTGAATTAATGATTTTTATAAAAATTATTTCGATAGAAAACTTTCTGGATAATTTATTCTTGATGGTTTTCAAAAATCCACTTCAAAATCACAATTATATTTATCAAATACGAAGACTGATGAATAAGTCTTGATAACTAGTTTTCAATTAAGTAACAAAAATAACTTAGAATACAAGATAATCAGAATTAAGTTATTGCGTTGTATTCTTGTATTCTCTTCTAACATTATAAAAAAAACAGGTTTCTTCAATTCTTTACAAAATTACTCATGTATATTTCTCTAAATGAATATAAAATTTCTGTTTGAATTATTTTCATTTAATTATCCTTAAAGACAAAACTTTTTAATGTAATTTTATTTTATTGTTATAAAACTGCAACAACGTTTTATTGTGTTTTGCATAAAATAATAAATGATATTATTGTAGAAGGGTGAAAATGTGTAATCGAAGTTGAAGATTAAATTGTTTGTATTTATGCTGGGGATAACAACAATCATTGGCATAGGTCGACCAATGTTTGCGTAAGGCTTTGTGCAGTGTTTGTAAGTGGAATTGGAGCAATACCAGCCGGAGCGGCCGAGTATTCATGTAGAGGAGGAGGAGGAGACCATGAGCTCGCATATGTGTCAATGGAACTGGTTTTTATACCGTCCCATTGTCAACAGCAGAGCAACTTAACTGTAAAAGTTAATATTTTGTCGTGACCTATTGTAATTTCATTGCCATTGCCGTTCCTCCGTCCGTCCGTCTACCAACCACAGAAACACACACGCATCTAAAGAAAGGAACACGTAGTACCCATGCACATTCCATCCGTATAAAGACTATCTAGCAGATTTACTGCAATTAAAGCTGGATACAATGAAGAATGGTTTGAGCTCGAGGATCTGCGCGGAAAGATTATCTTCCATCCGCCTGCATCCATCGTCCACCTACACGTCTTCAGCGCTTTTTCCCTCCCATCCGCATCATGCAAAGAAACCCACCATTGAATTCCTAATTCCTATTCATCATCCGCTAAACAAATTACACGAGGAATGTTAATCTCGGGATGAGAAAACTAATAACACGCTTTTCTTTCTACGCAATTGTCGTCCATCATTAATATTAATCTTCCCTAGAAAAATATATACCGTTTACTGACCTTAATTAACAACAAACATCTTTGTCTTCGACACAGACTTACATTTACACAATCTCTAATTTAATTCATTATTATCATCGTATAAAAGCAGCAATTTTCATTCACAGTTATCAAATAATTTAACTTTATAGAATAAAATAAATTTAATATTTATATAAATATTATTATAAAATTGTGATCAAAATTTATATAAACTTAAAGATTATTATAAATTAATGGATTTAAATTTTAAATATTTTTTACTGAAATTAATTTATATTTTTAATTAAAATTTCAATATTGATGATGATTATGAATCAATTAATGAAGTATGATATTTTAATGGTTTAAATTTGTAAATAATTAAATTATTTTCTAAATAAATCCATTATTGATCGTGATTCTCGAAATTGAATAGACGTGTCTGGATTTAAATGAATCATCCTTGGACTTAATTAATCTCCTCTGTCATGTACGCATAAGAGGGGTTAAAGTCATTCACACGCAAAATTGTATAATTGAAAAACAATCATAAATCATTTCATAAACTGTCCAAAAAAAAAAAAAGTTGCATTGTTAAATCAATTTAAAACATGTAAATGACTTTTATAATTAATGATTTTATTAATTTTTTTTTTGTTAATTAACCAATACCTCGCATAATCCGGCTTCGATTAGTCCGGATACACAATTTATAACACACAAAACACTTTTATTTTCTTACATAAATGAACGTTTTTTTGTTGCAATTTTGATGCGATTTTAAAATCCTTGATTATTAATAATTAATACAAATTACTTTTTATTATTTTTGTTGCAAATAATTTCAAAGATATAAAACATAATATTTTAATATAATACAAAGATTTAATAGTAAGATACAATTGTTTACAACACAAAGAGTTAAATTCCAATAATTTTATATTTTTATGTGTATAAAATATTTATAACATTTTAGAATTGAAAAAAAATGTAACAAAACATATTCATTTTTTGATACAATGTATTTTTATATTACATAATTCTTTTTAGCATTTAATACATAATTATTTTGAAATAAATTAAAGTTAATACAAAATTGAAATTCAATACAATATAGAAAAAAAAAATCTAAATGTTCAATTTCTATTTGTTATTACATAACTCAAACTTATTTCGTTTTTTTACGATCAATTAATTTAATCTTCTTTCATTTTTAAGTGTGTAATAATCCAAATACTACTAAATAATAACTTTTTTTTAAATCATAATTATTATTAATTAATTCAGTAGTTTAAATTAACTCTTTATAATTGTTAATTAAGTTATAACAGTTTCAAAGGTTTTAATTTTCAACGCTTTATGTAATTTATTATATATTATCCACCACATTGTGTCTATAATTAATCTATACTTCAAGAAGATTGAGATCTTAGCAACACTAAGATGCAATTATTGGATATTGCTGTATCATCAGCAATTATTACCATTTACTATACAATTCATCATTTAAATATCTTTAAGGTAAATTAAATTATAATTGAAAATTTTAATTAAAAAAATTACGAAATTGAATAATTCAATGAAAATTGATTACGTGAAATGTTAAAACAGCATTATGTAAATGAATCGTAACTCATCGAGCGTCGAATTAAAGAAAACGAAAGCGACAATGTGCGCTTTCCTTGTTAAGAAAGATTTACGACGCTCGCAAATTCAATTAAGCTTCTTTTTTCAAGCAGCGAAGATATTTTCTCATTAAAAAAAAAAACCACCGACGATGAGAGAATTCCGCCTACCCTAGGTTATTTTTAATATGAAAATCCTGAAAAAGGAGACAGCATTCCCAAAAAAAAAAAAATAATAATAATGCCACGTGGCTTAATCGTTATGCATTTTTTCATAAGAAAATTTTTGCGTTGTAAGAATTTTTAGAAAATAACCGGTTTTAAAATATTTATAAAAAAAACCGGTTATTCAATTATGTTATTTTTAAAAAGAAAGTGTTATTATAATTTAAAACTAAATACAATTGGAAAAATCCGAAAATTAAAAAAAAATAGATGAAATTTGTAATAATAATTGTATACGGAAGAGATTGTTGTTTGTTGAAGTAATAATTGATTTAGTACTTGAAGAATCAATTTGATTTTATTTTTTTGGATGAGGAAACTTGTGTTTTGATTGAGTGGATCGGATGTTGCAGAAGTTGAAGCACCAAATAAAAATAAACAAACTAAAGCTAATAACAATGTGTAGTGTTGTCAAGGTGAAGAAAAGAAGTACACATACAGGTATAAAAAAAAACTGCGAGACTGGTATTGTTGAATGCTACTTAACGGTTGAACAACAGGTGAATCAACAGAACAGGACCCATTAATTCAAGTCTGCTTTTATATCTATATATATATATTGTGGGACGTAACGGTGTTCAACAATGTGCGGTTGTTCCGTTGGCGCTTCTGTGGTCATCTTCATTACCGAAAGGAAGCCCGGCCAAGTAGGCACGCACAAGAAGAGGAGAATGAAGACACACACAGAAAAAACAATAATCATGTACGAGGAATAAAAAAGGAATGAGGAGATGAGGCTCATCACAACTCCCGAATGATCACATTCACAGGTTCACTTTTACGGCCGTTCCGATGATTACGGTCATTAAATAGCAAAACCCAGATTGCGATTGCTTCTTGTTGGTCTGCGTCCGCCGTTTGCTGCAGTGGTAAAAGAGGCAAATTGGATTTTAATTCTAGCCATCTCGGCTATTTTTAGGAATCAACTCGCTTGAAACGAGCAACCGTTTGCTCGGTGGAAAGCGAAAACAAACACAAGAACTAATTCCCAGGCTCTCGCATCCCTTCAGGGTACAGCCATCATTTCTGTTCTTGCTTCGCATACTAACTTCATTTATCCTTATTCTATCTACCCGTAGCATTACTAAGTAGCTGCATAGGAATACGTCTTGCCATATTTAATAAACTATCAATTTTACCAAATTAACATCACAGATTGAATCATTGACGTTGGTATTTCCATCACATTAATGCAAATATTTGAATAAAATGAAAACTCCATTAACTTAACATCATATTTACTTCAGTATTTCCATCGTCAGGTTAATGCAAATATCACAATAAATAGAATAATTTAACTATTCATATTGATATTTCCATCATCAAGTTAATGCAAATATCAGAATAAATGGAAAATATTCAAACATTCACTTTGGTATTTCCATCATTGGATTAATGCTAATATTAGAATAAATGGAAAATATTCAACTATTCAAGTCGGAATTTCCATTATTGGAAATCATTTAGATTAGTATTTCCAACATCGGGTTAACGTTAATATTAGAATGAATGGAAAATATTAAGCTATTCAAGTCAACGTCAATATTAGAATAAATGAAATTATTTAACTATTCACATCGGTATTTCCATCATCGCGTTAATATTAATATTAAAATAATTGGAAAATATTTAACTATTCGCGTCAGTATTTCCATCATCAAGTTGAAGTTAATATTAGAATAAATAAAAAATATTAATCTATTCATGTCGGTGTATATTCATCATCGAATTAATATAAATATGATTGATTTAACATAAATATCAGAATGAATTAAATTATTTCACTATTCTCGTCGGTATTTCCATCATCGGGTTAATATTAATATTAGATTAATTGGAAAATATTTAACTATTTGAGTCAGTATTTCCATCATCAGGTTAAAGTTAATATTAGAATAAATAAAAAATTATTAAACTATTCATCTCGGTATTTCCATCTGGTTAATTTTAAAATTAAAATCAATGGAAAATATTCAATATTAATATTAAAATAATAGGAAAATATTTAAATATTCTCGTCAGTATTTCCATCATCAAGTTAAAGTTAATATTAGAATAAATAGAAATTATCAATCTATTGAAGTCGGTATTTTCATCATCGAAATATTATTTAACTATTCACGTCGGTATTTCCATTATTGGGTTAATTTTAATATGGAAATAATCAGAAAGTATTTAATTATTCGAGTCAGTATTTCCATTATCTGGTTTATTTTAAAATTAAAATCAATGGAAAATATGTAATATTAATATTAAAATAATAGGAAAATATTTAACTATTCTCGTCAGTATTTCCATCATCAAGTTAAAGTTAATATTAGAACAAATATAAAATATTAAACTATTCTTGTAGGTATTTTCATCATCGGGTTAATATTAATATTAAAATAATTGGAAAATATTTAACTATTCGCGTCAGTATTTCGATCATCAGGTTAAAGTTAATATTAGAATAAATTGAAAATATTTAGATATTCGTTTCGGTATTTTCATCATCGAATTATTATTTAACTATTCTCGTCGGTATTTCCATCATTGGGTTAATTTTAATATGGAAATAATTAGAAAGTATTTAATTATTCTCGTCAGTATTTCTATCATCAGGTTAAAGTTATAGAACAAATAAAAAATATTAAGATATTCAAGTCAGTATTTTCATCATCGAATAAAAGAAATGTTAGAATAAATAGAAAATATTAAACTGTTAAAATTAGAATAAATGTTAAATATTAAACCAATCACATGGGTATTTCCATCATCAGGTTTAAGCATATATTACCAGAAATTAGTAATAAATGGAATGTAACTTTTCCAAATGTAACACCAACAAAATAATTATGAATTATTCAATAATATTAATTAATAAACTTTTTTGTGACATGTATTTAGATAACTAAATAACATGTGATTAATTGACACTCATATGTAATTACACTTGAGAAGAACAAAGCTAAAAGCTTTAACATTACAATTGGTTCAGACAATGCACAAAGGAACTCTTATTCAATTTGGAATTTCGCAATGGATACTTTTGCTAACATTCACTTACATTTCAAATACTTGATTAATCCTTTTATATAATTCAGAATGAGCATACTTCAAAATAATGCAATTTCTCATTTTTTCCTGTAAAAATTGTTTTAAAAAACTTAATACATCAAGATTTATATTACAAATACTTAAAAAATATTAATAATGAAATTGCATTAAAAAATATTTTTAAAAATCTTCAGTTTATGTTGAAATTGAAAATCTGAACTGTAAGTAATGAATAATTTAATACCTTTTATAATTTCACTTTTAATTAATTAAGAAAAATTAATTTCGTCGATTTTCTTAATATTTAACTTGGGAAGTCGACGAAAGTCAATAAAGGTTATTACTCTTTCATTGTTTGCAACTCGAAAACCACAAGAAACTTGAGAATAAAACTTACTTTTATAATAAATTGGTTTAGAGAAGAAAAAAAAGATACAAAACTCGTTTTCATTTATAGCGTGTAAGTTGTAGTACGAATTTATAAGTTAGAAACACGTACTTTGTTGTGGTTTTAGATGTTTTTGTTTGTGACTTCGTGAGAATGTTGACTGCTTTTAGTAACTAACACATTTTTATATATTTGTAACTTATTATAAAGAAAACATTTAATAAATATAATTTTCTTCACGAAGTTTAGTGTAAAGATTATTTTAATTTTTTGACTATTTTGAATATTGCAACATAATTCAAAATGTTAACATATGGTTAGAGATTGCCACATAAATAAGACCATCTGCATGTTATTACCACTTTTCAATCTGTTATAGTACTGTTATTTAAATTAATTATAAAATATTTTTAATCAACTTTCAGTAATATTTAAACTCATTCATTATTTTTTTAAATACACGTCATTTCAATACGTAATACAATTTTATATAATATTTGTAAAGCAATATTGATTCGATTTGCAAACTTTGTGTTGATAAAAATATATCAGTTAACTCATGAACTACGTACTTTAGTCAACAACTTATCGTGCAGGAGAGTTGGAAGAAACTTGCTAATGAGATTTATAGAGAGCATAAATTAGCCTCACGGTGCGTACATACATTAACTTTTTTGCTTGCATTATTCAGTCGCAAAACTTGCCGGAGATTTTAATTACGCAAAAAAAGACATTTTTGCATAAACAGAATAGTTTACGTACTTTGACGAGCTTTTATAAAAAATATTATAAATAAAGAAAACAACATCTAATTTACCAATTACTTGTCAATTAACAAGTATTTATCAAATAATTTATCCAATACTAGACAATATTATAAAACGAATTTGTTAATTTTGGCAAGAATTTGATAAACTAATTTATCAAATACTTGTCAAGTACTGCGTAACATTTAAGAGATTTGGAGAAAAATAAAGTTTATTTTACAAATATTTTCGATAAATATGTATTTTTTTACAATTAATTTATATTATTACTTGTATAATCTATGTGGTTTTACTTTATTACAATTACTTGTACAAGTATTTTATATAACTATTTAATTTACGTTGCAAGATATTAAAGATTAGTTAAGATACAAGTTTTTTATTGTATGAATTGTATAAAGATGTAGTGGTCTCAAAGCGGCGTCCCGCGGGCCGCACTTGGCCCCGAAGTAATTTTACAAAGCACGCGACTGCCTTTGAATAATATATTTGTTGTCCATTTTTTTTTTCGTATCAGCTACTTTTAGATCGTGTAATCGGTACTAATGGAAAGTAGTTTGAATCTATAAGATATAATTCAAATTTTCAAACGTTATTTTGCTTAAAACTAAATGAATTTAATAAGTGACAAGATACAAAAGTAAGTAAAAATATGGAGATAATAAATGGTTTACATTGTTTTCAACATGTTTGTAAGTCTGTTAAACGTTACATCAATTTTGTTCGGTGCTTCTTTATTGCAAGAGATTAATTAATCCGACGCCGAGGTGGATGGCGCGATTAATCATAAACGAACTATAAGAAGAAAATCGTTTAATCCGCGAAAGAATCAATTAAATTAATGGTAATTACCGTAACATCGTGGATATTTTTTCATGTCTCTGGGCGTGCGATTATTAATAGCCCGAGCATGTCTGTCTGTCTGTCCGTCCTTGTAATTGCTGCACGATGTAAATGAGATTAGATTCCATTCAGTTTGGGTAATCGCATCAATGAGAGACCAGACTTTTCAGTTGGCTCGATGACCCAATCAGCATGCATTATTCATGGGAGGACCCAGATTGACCAAAAACAGAGAACGTTCTTCGTCCCAGAAGCTGCAGGCAATGATAAACTGTTTAACGGTACCTTTTCACATCACCGTTGCAAGGAGCGTTCCGACAAAGTCCATTTAAAGGCCGAAAACAAAAACGAAACGAACCCATTTATTTATCGCCGGATGAAAATCTGTGTCAACATATTTATGGAAATTGTTATTGCTTTTTTAACACCGTCTGCAATTATTCAATAACTTTTTTTACCAGTTTTTATTGCTGTTTTATGTTAATTAATGTAACTTGTATTCTATAGTAAAAAAGTAAACAATATTAACGGAATATTTATTAAAAGACATCATATGTTTTGAAAATTACAATAGTAGTAGCATCACTAAAACCGCTGTAACTTGTGAATTAAAATTTTGACAGACGTCATCTGAAGGTTGGTACTTGCTAAAAATGAACTTGTCAATAGAGGCGCCATCTATATGTCGTTTTACAAACTTATTGAATGAAGTGTTATTATAATAAACTTTTGTATGTTAAGTTTTATATTTACAATATCAAATAGAAATTAAACTTTGATTTTGAATGGAGAAAAATTAAATACAGTTATTGGTTAATGAAAAATTCGGACTAAATAAAAAATATATTCAGATAAAAAAATATATTCGGATCACGAACTGTTCACAGTGCATTTGCAAAATTGCATTTAATTTTAATAAAAATTTATAGTTAATTAATGGATGGTTAACAAACAATTCAGGTTAATTTCCAAATTACATCAAAAATATTTCTAGGATAAAATATAAAAATCTATGTTTTTTTTCAAGGTGTTCCTAGACTTACGACTGAGATAATTTCCTAGACATCCGTCGTAAGTCATAAAAAAAATCAACAACAAGATTAGTAGATACAAAATTAATAGATCAATAATCTTTATTAAAAATTGTAAGAAAAATACGAAAAATCGAATCATATCACAAATATTAGTGGGTATTTTCAATACAAGGTCATAAGTGCGAACAGTTGTAAATCGAACATTTTTAATTTGAGGATTAGTAAATAATAGTATTTTAGCATTATCACAAAAGTGGAATAATATCAAGTAATTATATAACAAAATCAAAATAAAATAATTAAAAACATATAATTTTAGATATTTGTTAATATCTTATTTTACTAATAAAATAAAAACTAAATATATAGTTAAAAATATGTATGAACGAAGATTCATTCAATCATTGCACTTTTTTATAAATACAGTGAGGTATCGATTTGGTTTCAATCAGTCCGGATTCACTATAGACCGGTTTGAAATAAAAATAAATTCTACAAAATTATTTATAATATAATTAATGACACAGATAAGTCTATTTTTATTATATATGTTTATGTATAAATTTATTTGAAGAATTAGGTTTAAATTGAATGTGGTTGTAATGTATTGGTGGATAGGTTTACATGAGTAAATTGCAAATGGAAGCGAGGATGGAGATGTAGTGTTCGCGTTTTGTTGGAATCCTTTCATTTTGTATTTATTTAGAGCACATTTTCCATAAATCAGATCCGTGCGCAACGGAATGGTCTGTATGTGCGGAATAAAAGAGCACTTTAACATTCCGCTGCGGCAAAGGCACGGTAAAAGAGTCTGTCGGGTCAATCGTGAGATCACGTTCGAGCCTTTGTCTTCTCCTATATATAAGTATTATATATTATATGTATATGCACACACACTTTACGGTTTCCAGTCTGGAGACGGTAGTTGAATAAAATAATCCCTTTTTGCACTTGCTAATCCAGACCATACTTTCCGAGCTGCTTGGTTTATAGATGATGAAGAGAATGGGAACGCGCAGAGAGCAGAACTGGATTGAATTTGCATACAACTCACCGATATTAAATTGGCTACATGCGCTTTAATATTTATGTTATCCCACGAAAACATAGAGTCCGGATAATAAAGTTGCAGTTCGAACGGTTTCGCATGCATCAAGATCGGAGCTTCGTTTTTATTTTCCTGTTATTACGAGCCGCTTCCTCTGGTCATTCACCATTTCCTCTAACGTCCATTCGCACAAGAACGTGTTTTAATTGTGAGCATTTTGTGTCGGATTGCGACTTCTTTCTACAATTTTTATGATTGCTTCTAATCCAGTTCGTTGTGAAACGCCGCGTTGTGTAAATAGGATGGGGAGACTGGTAATGTTGTAGTTAGTAAGTGAGTGAGGTGAGTCGGTTAGGGTCCAATGGCCTTAGAATGCACACATGCCAGTTTTGACCCATGACCCTGACCATCTCGGAGTGGAGAGACCATTATGTTGGCAACTCGCTTCCAATCGATTCCACTTTATGTATGCATTGTGCTGTTGCCGTACCAGGCGAAACAGACCAGCCGATTCCTATCAATCCCAAAACAACATCTCCATTTATTCCTTCTACTCGACGGTTTTTCTCTCAGGAAATCGCGAAGAA
Source organism: Nicrophorus investigator (assembly GCA_963457615.1). Classification (NCBI taxonomy): domain Eukaryota; kingdom Metazoa; phylum Arthropoda; class Insecta; order Coleoptera; family Silphidae; genus Nicrophorus; species Nicrophorus investigator. The sequence goes on from OY735143.1 coordinate 20,159,808, forward strand.
TCCGAGCGTGTCGCGATGACTGCGCAACAAACCCATCTCCTCGAGAGACCAGAATCCGTCATGGGAAGAACGACAATGGCGGCGGCTGACAAAAAAAACTGCATGTGTACCACGCATTGTGTCCGTAATATTCAATTATAAAACATTAAACCAATTTCTTCTTCAATCATCTGTCAAACCGCAGAAAGAACCACCGGTGAATGAATTCAGGGAGGCGGAGGAATTAAGATGAAGAAAAAAAAAACTAGAGAACAATGCTCGTACAGTAATTCAATGTTATATAGACGAGGAATATAATTCTCAATTACTTCTTTTCTTTAACACGTAACGTGCATCTATTACAGTTCGTTTCCCGCATCATTACAATAATTATATTGGCCGTAAATAATACGCATGAGCTTCCCACCATCCGCGTATTAATTAACTCGACTCATCCAACATGTTATTGATTTTTTTTATTTAACTTCAGTTTTGTTTCACTATAAATCACATCTATAATTATAACGCATGTTCTTTTACACGTATGTCTTTAAATCCAATAAATTCTCATTAAATATAGTTTAACTAATAACCAAGAACAATATAAGAAGATATAAAAATACATACATATAATTTTCATATAAGTTGAAAAGGCTTAAATTTTGTTACTCTTTAACAAAAGTAATATATCTTATATTATTATTATTTTAATGTCTGAAAATTGAATTGCTCTGAAAGAAAAAATATTTTTCTGACAATACCGCTTCCAGCTTGAAATGAATTCAAAAATGTTAAATTTGTAAGACATTTAAATGTACTAATTTTACAAGAAGAACAGAAAATATGCGAATGCAGGTAGATCTTAGTTGGAATCTTAATGAAGCGTTCTAATGGCTGTAAAAAAGTAATAATTCATCCGTAAAACGGTTGCAAGTGACGGACGCTGTCATATTTCAGCTCGAGTGGAACTAATCTTCACGTGAGTCGGTCGGATCCGCACGATGAAAATTTAATTTCCAATTTTCGAAATAAAACCGCTCGCGATTTTAGTTCATGCGCCTCCTGGCAATTTTCAATTATGCAACGGTTTGCGGAACTTCCACACAGAAAACTGTGTGCGTTTTACTTCTATTTCATTTCTTTTTTCAATTCAGTCTCCGAAGCAGGTGTTCCGACTTTGATATTCCTAGAATTTAATTTGCTTTTCATTTTATTGAATTCAATTCATTCTGTACCTTTGTTTTTATTAAAACTTACACAAGTTTTATTTCGTTTTTTTTTTTACAGATTCTTTTTTGCGACAGTTATATAAAGGATTTTATAATAAAAATTTATTACTGAAGTTGTAGTTTTCAATAATAATATTAGTAAATTATAAGATTTGATTGAGTTTGTGTAGAAAAGGTATTATTTTCTTATAATTTTATGCATAAATTGAAGCTTATTGAAGTAATCATTAGTTATTAAATCAATATGATTATTACGTGTTTAAATATCAATTTAATCCTGTATTAAATGATAATAGCAGAGCCGGGGCAATGAATTGACGTGTGTGCGTATAGTTATGTAATCAGCGTTTTTTTCCTCCTTTTTGCGAGCTCGGCCGATGGAAAATCTAATAACAGTCTTTGTGTGCTGGAATGCTGAAGGCATAGAGGAGAAAGTGCCGGGTGGATGGTTTATGAAGCACGAGACAGTGACTGAAGAGCAGGACCTTAGCCTTGCTCGAGAAGGAGACAAGGTGAAAACAAAAAAGGCTGCAACCGTTATGATAAATAAATCCGTCGAGAGCAATCATCTCGAGGTACAATTAATAATAGGAATAAATTTACTAATGGTTTCTTGGCATTGCATGTGAGACGTCGTCTCGGTTTAGTGATTAATAGAGACAAAGGCCTGGAAACATACGATGCGTATCGTGCCGCGAAAATAGTTTCGATTTCGTGGAATATGTTCAGAATGCATTTGAATAAATGCATGCGGAATGCGCGGCGATAATTTTCTTTTTGCGCACTTTGGATGCGTATGCAAATCCGAGGCCTTTGTCTGCTCCGGTTGCGATAACTCCATTGTCCGCATAAACGGCGAGACCGGGTCAAGAAAGCTCTAACTCGCTGCGCAAATCCTTTTTTTTCTGAGTTGGAAAGTCCGCATCCACAAGTTGTCGACGTGGCATTGCTCGCTGATCGCCATGCAAATGCAAATTTGAGCAGTTTTATTTTTACTGAACAAAACTTCTTGAACCATATGCGCTATGAAACCAGGAAGGAAGCGATATGCTGCAATGGACGCACCGATCAATTAGTTCCTTATTATGGTGTTTTAATTAAAGGAAAGAAGTACAGTTAACTTTACGCGAAATGCAATTACACATGACTCAATTACATTAATTCAAATTGCGTCGATCCATTTCGCGACTTCCTCCGGAGCAACTTCTTAGCATATGGGAAATTTGCATACATGCAGATTCAAATTTAATGAAGCTTCGAGTTTACATTAGATTGATGTCATAAGACATGACTTATCTAGCAAATATTATCGTGTATATTATAACACTGCTAATAAATTTACTTCAAACATATTTCTAATCATTATTTTTTTTCATTTCAGATGGGGATCAAGACTTTAATCGTGTTTTCTCTAGTCCTTAGTATAAAAGCATCTGCAGGTATTTATTACTATTTATTATCCAAAATGTTTAAATTCATTTTTAATTTTGAACTGTAATTACTTTAGCAAGTAGCAGTAAAATAATAAACATTTCATTCAGTTAATTGTTTTATTAAGAGTGACGGTCATGGGCGTTTGAGTAAATTGAATGAAGAGGTTTCAATCTTTTCTGCTGTTTACGATGCGTGGTTCCGCCTAAAATGATGGTTTACCGTTTCGTGTTTCAGCGAGGATAGCTTTCGAAAAGTTGACGGACTTCGACTACCGGGGTAATACCTACTACAGCGTGAAGAATCTGTCGTTGTACGAGTGTCAAGGATGGTGTCGCGAGGAGGTCGACTGCCAGGCAGCAGCTTTCAGTTTCGTGTTAAATCCTCTCATACCGAAGCAGGAGACTCTGTGCCAACTGCAGAATGAAACATCTGCAAACAATCCGAGCGCGACGCCGCAACGCTCCGTGAACATGTATTACATGACCAAAATGCAATTACGCTCGGACAATGTCTGCTTGCGCCCTTGGTCCTTCGAAAGGGTTCCCAATAAAATGATCAGAGGATTGGATAACGCTTTGATTTATACTTCTACTAAGGAAGCCTGTCTTGCGGCATGCTTGAATGAGGTGAGCTTGATGAAGTAGCATTGCGTTCATCGACATTTCATTACTGATGATGATATTCCTTTTGCAGCACCGCTTCACTTGCCGCTCCGTCGAGTACAACTACGTTACTCTGCAATGCCAACTCAGTGATTCGGATCGTCGCACTACAAGCCAGTACGTGCAATTCGTGGATGCCCAAGGTGTGGACTACTTCGAGAATCTCTGCTTGAAAGGAAACCAGGCTTGCAAGGGGAACAGGGTGTTCCAGAATCCCAGGATTGGAGTTGCCGATGATAAGGTTGCGCAATATGCGGGTCTCCAGTACTACACCGACAAGGAGCTGCAAGTAACGAGCGAATCCGCTTGTCGTTTGGCTTGCGAAATAGAGAACGAATTCTTGTGTCGCTCTTTCTTGTACAAAGGCACCCCACAGGGAGCCCAATACAACTGTCAATTGTTCCATTTGGATCATAAAACATTGCCAGATGGTCCGAGCACTTACTTGAACGCTGAGAGGCCACTAATTGATAACGGCGAACGCATCGGATCGTACTTCGAGAACACTTGCGAGAGTAAGCGATATTATTAAATGCTTGTAATAATGTGTAAATTAATTGATGATTTGATTAGAATCGGTGGGTGGTGGTCCATCGGGCGCACCCTCGGATAATTCACTCCCAGTCGTGTTCGAAGCTACCGAGGATCCAACTTTGAACAACTTAACGAGGAGCGATGCGAACTGCGATAAGACCGGCACTTGTTACGATGGTAATCTTAGTTTCATGTAGATTCTTTTTATTTCGTTTTTATTTTTTTTCTACTCCCGCTTCGGCTCCGCTAACGTGCAATAATTTCTGTAATAGTATCCGTGAACTGCAAGGACACCAAGATCGCTGTACAAGTTAAAACGAACAAGCCCTTCAACGGCAGGATTTACGCGCTCGGCCGCTCCGAGACCTGTAACATTAACGTGGAGAACAGCGATCTCTTCAGACTCGATTTAACTATGACCGGACAAGACTGCAACACGCAATCCGTGGTTAGTACAAAGAGAACCCCAACACCCACCCGATCTCAAGCCGCTTCTATTTTCATTTTCCAGGTCGGAGTTTACAGCAACACCGTCGTGCTCCAACACCATAACGTCGTCATGACCAAAGCGGATAAGATTTACAAAGTCAAGTGCACCTACGACATGTCCTCGAAGAACATTACGTTCGGTATGATGCCTATCCGAGACCACGAGATGATCAGCATCACCTCCGCTCCTGAAGCTCCCCCACCAAGGATCCGCATCTTGGACAGCAGAGCTCGCGAAGTCGAGACAGTTCGCATCGGAGACAAACTCACATTCAGAATTGAAATTCCAGAAGATAGTAAGATTCTAAAACTATAACTGCAAACCAATTATTAAATAAAAATAAATCAATTTCAGCTCCTTACGGAATTTTCGCTCGCAGCTGCGTTGCCATGGCTAAAGACTCCAAGTCAACATTCCAGATTATCAACGACGATGGATGTCCAGTGGATCCCAACATCTTCCCAGCTTTCACCGCCGATGGAAACGCTCTGCAATCCGTTTACGAAGCTTTCAGATTCACAGAATCATACGGTGTTATCTTCCAGTGCAACGTTAAATATTGCTTGGGTCCGTGCGAACCGGCCATTTGTGAATGGGGACACGAATCTTTGGAATCCCTCGGCAGAAGGAAGAGGTCCGTGAACAACGCAACCGACGAAGAGAAGGAAGAGGATATGACTCTCAGCCAGGAAATTTTGGTCCTCGACTTTGGAGATGATAAGCAAGCCGATGACTTGAAGAGCAGTTCCCCAAGCGCGTATTATGGTAAATCATCAAAAACAACAACAAATCCTATAATTAATTTTAAAAAAAATGCTTTTAATTACAGACAAGAGTGTGACCATCATAGAACCATGCCCAACGAAAACTTCCGTACTAGCCTTAGGAGTAACCTGCGCCCTTCTGGTCTTGCTGTACATCAGCACGGTGTTCTGTTACTACATGAAGAAGTGGCTGAATCCTAACAAGCACATCGCTTGAAGAGTGCTCTTCCAATTATCTAATTAGCGTCAGAACATTATTATTTTTATATATTATTATTATTAATATTATTCGATAACGACTTAAGAAGTATACTCCAATTTTTTTTTGTTCGTGGTGCTTTAACTGTAATCGTAAAACGAATCGCAACTTTTTTTTGACCTTTCTATCGAGTTACCGCCCATGAAGGAGGGGACCGGTAACTGGATCAGAGATGCCAGAATGTACGTTTTGGGGGTTGCCAACAACCCCACAAACTTGAAGACTCAATACTCCTGATTAAACTTAATGTTATGTTTGTAAGTTTCTGGGGCGGTGGCAGTCTACAAAACACGGTGATGGGTGCTTCAGCTCTTTTCTTGACGTTCACGCTGTTACAAGAGGTTTTGAATAAAAAAAAAAATAATAATATTGATCTCGGTGATTGCCGCTGTTGACGCTCACTAAATTCGTATTCAGAATTCCAGTATAACAGTTGATAAGAATACTTTTGTAACAGCGTGAAATCGAAACTGGTAGCGTTAGCTAACTTTTAGTATAATATTTATTTATTTTGTTTCATGTAAATATTTGAAATTATTTAATAATTTTAGACACAACTGCCTTATAAAAACAATATTTTGTATTTAAATAAAGTAATAATTAATATAATATAACTCCGTCTCTTAATTACCAAACAAACATCATCAGTTCTCCAACAAATTCAAACTTTGATGACTAAGTAGACCTAAATCCATCATGTCTTTCTGTAATAGAAATGGCATATTGCTTTGATTTTTCATATGCTTATATCATTTTTACTTTGAGACAAATTCTGATCCTAGCTAAATCGTAACGATGTAATCAACATTTTTGATAAATCCACCAACACTTTCATCCTCTTTAATTACTATTAGACAAAACCATAATGTTTTGATGATTTCCCATATCTTCACAAACTTTAAGACTAAATACTCCTGCTAAAAACAATGTACCCATACTTTCGGGAAAATTTGTCATTATATATCATATGGTAATAAGCAAATTTATAAACAAAAATGCCTGCTTTCCAGAATAGACTTTGCTGAATGAATAAACCTATTGAAAGCGGTTTTCTACGTCTATTGTGGGCATGAATTTCCAAAGTTCAAGAAAATTTCCCGAACGGATCCCAGCAGGAATTTCCGGTTAGACTATTGAACGTATTTTAACGACGGAACTTTATGCCATCCAACGTGTTCTTGACATCTTAAGGGGGACTAACATCTACAACAAGTTATTATCTTCTAGACACTTAAAATACCTTGAAAATTATTCAGTCGAGTAAGTTCAAAATAAAGAAAAACAATGTAGCTCTCACCATAAAGTTGCATCTTCATGGTCCCCACATAAGAGTAAAATCCATGGAATTCTGCTAATATTATAAATATATCAGAGAAAACGAAATAGTAGATGAACTTTTCAGTATGGGCCATTAGGATCCCATAGTTCTTTTGAATCTTTCATATACAAATTTTATTATACAATTCGGCTGTGATCGGGCCACACCTCCTTCCCTGAATATTGTATCCTATTGGTGTAGCGGAGAACAACTTATGTCCATATGGGCAACCGGAATTAAAGGAACATATTCTGTTCCAACATGACACAAACTACAGCAGATTTACTGATATAAACAATAACTACACAAGTCATTAAACATTTTATTGTCAAACTCAACAGAATAAGTGTACTATAGAAGCATGTCTTTAGAAAGAAATTTTTAGGGCATTGAATGTCTACAAAAGATGGATGCTTGAGCTCTTTTCTTGACATTCGCGCTGTAACAAGAGGTTATGAAGAGATCTCGCTGATTGCAAATTGAAGCTCAATAAATTCGTATTCAGAATTCCAGATGATGAGAATATTTTTGTACCAAATGAAATACAAATTATTTTGTATTTAAATAAAACAATAATTAATATAACTCTGCCACTTTATTACTGTATAAAAATAGAAACATCATTGGTTATCCACCAAAATCAAACGTTGTTGTGTGAGCAGAGCTACATCCACCATAGCTTCCGGTAATAACAATTCAGCAACTGCATATTTCCTGGATTCTTCGAATGCATATAAGATGCTTGTATCGAAAAGCATCATTTTACTTTGAGCCAAAGCCAATATACAATTCCTGATCCTTGCGATAATTTCCCGTTCTTCTATGGGAACAACGTACTCGAGATTTTGGATAAATCCACCGACACTTTCATCCTCATTATTTACCGTTGGACAAATCCATATAAAACCGTTGTTACCCAAAATGATGCTAGCTCCAACTGCAAGATTATGGAAACGCGTCTTGCTGCGTTTAATCAAAGCCGGAAACACTTTAATTAAAACCCCTTGAGATAACTAAAACATAAAAATCAAGTAAAATATTTATTGGAATCAATAGTTTATACCTTTCCATATTTTAAACTTCTTGTATGAAGCGATAGGGAGCCATCAGTAAAAACATTTTGCACTTCAGCACTAATCAAATCTCCTTCTTGCAAGTATTTCCGCATCATATGTTCATCTTCAGCAGACCTTCTCCTCTAAATTGAATTATAAATAAATAAAATAAATTATAAAGTAAAAACTCACCAATTCTCCACCAGGTAAATTAACTGATGATAGAAGCAATACTGAATCCAATCTTGAATTGGTTTCAACTTTCCAACGTCTTTGCTGAACTTCTGTGATTCTCCCAACAACAACATCACCAATCTCACCATTGTATCTACTCTTTAATGGTTTTATGGAAATCAACTTGTTTACTTCTTCCTTCAATCCAGCTACGGAAGATTTTAAACAACCATCTTCTTCATAAGTTCCGTGACCACTAAAACAACATAATATAATAAAAGGAATAAAATAAACATTTATTAACAACTCACCGCATCAACTCATTCTGTTCAGTGATAACTTCACCAGGAGTGTAAATCTTAGGAACTCGCTGATTCAAAGCCACTGAAGGATTAACTCGATTTGAGGCAATGCCTATATGAATTTTATTAGACATGTTTTATTGTAAGTAGTTGGAAAACCTATCCTCTAATCTGCAGTAACAACACATGGTCGAGAAAAATTTAATGTTTATAATTATCATAAATAATTAATCAATTACCATTCAAGTTCAGGAACAAAATTATTTGTTAGTAAAATAAACTTTTCAAAGGATATTTTCATATGTTTAATATAGGTTATAGTAGATCGATGCTGCTTCTTCTTCTAATCGCTACACTAAAAAATTAAGTTATGCAACATAGTTTGCACCTTGAGAACCAAATTCAATATTATACTAAAGTACGAATAAAAATTAACCTAGGACTAATTACTATTTAGCTGGAGATAAAAGTGTCTACTTAACTGTTGTCTAGAGACTAGGAATATCAACCACCAATAACATACATTTCATCTTGTTATAATTTTGTTAATTAAATCTATAATTTTCTATAAATATATCGAAAAGAAAGCCACAAAATTGTAGAAATAATTTAAATTAAAACATTAAAAAAATAATTTTAAGTGTATTTTCTTTTTAAATTTTCATAAACAAATGTTAGGGACCTGAACAATATTTTGCAGGAGTGATCAAGATTTATAGTTGTATTAATGAAATGAGGTCATCCTGTATAGAATGCGTCTGTTTCAATAATTTATGTTTTGCTTTGTAATTCCGTTTAAAACTGTTTAATTTATAATTTATTCATTGAATTTTCTTTTATTTATGGTTAGGTCTACTTTGTATAATTATAAAACGCGGCTAAAATAAATTAAAAAAATCAAATTTCTTCCAAAATTATATGAGTTTAACTGTGAATAGACACATTAATCATTATTAAAGCTTCTATTAACCAATGTTTTCTTAATATCTACGTTTTATTAGTAAATAAATAATTTAAATAAATAGCAAGACAACAATAATAATTCTTTACATTTGGGTTACATAAAGAAAATAGTCTTATTTAGAAACCAACATGTAATTCCTTATAATAATAATATTATTAAGTTTCAAGACAGTATCCAGAAATTAGTTTTATAATAACTTTATTTAGTCTATCTTAGATTATGTTTCAGTTTTGCCTAAGGGTATCCACGATTAATCAATGAAGGAGATATTGAAATTTAATGAATTTATTGAATTTTTCAGTGGAAGATTTAGAAATCGTTGATAGCAACAAAATAGAAATGTTTACAACATTATGTGCGAAAGCTGACGAATATTTATTTATTTGTATATTTGTATCATAAGCTTAAGTAATAAAACTTTTTAGTGTTTGAAAAATTTTGAACTGGACATAATATTTTTTACCTCTGAAAACGAGATAATTTCGTATATTTTCGTTAATCGAGTTAGTTTTTCGACAATGCAGAGAGCTTTACAAATACCTACTATTATATAGATTTAAATGTTGAGCTTACTCCAAGTTCATTAATACAATACTAGAGGGTGCCAATAGTAGTAAACCTTTAATACGGATCATATAGGAAAATATATGAAATTTGTATTTCCTTCTTATTTATTATTAAATTAAAATTATTTTCATTTTATTTTCAAAGAATTTTAAATTAATAAAGCCAAATAACAATGAAATAACTTTCGATTTTAGAATGAATGAGGAAACAATGGGTTAATAAGAAAAATTGCAACAATTGTTAAAGTTTACACATATATTATATTTCCTTAATCAGTACATAAATATATATCATTCAATAGATATGATATATTATATTTAAATGCACATTTAATGATATGTATTAGATTTACTTGGTTTTGGTAATATATAATAAAACCTTTGATATGTATTAGATTTTTTGGTTGATCGTCTTACGATATAGACGAATAACATCGATAAAATATATTCAAATGTAACGAAAGTTTCTAAATTGGGAAATGAAAATATAAAATATAATTGATAAAAACAGTAACAAGCGCAATCGTATCACATTCAATAGACATCTAGAAAAACACCTAAAACATATTACCTATAACTATGGTTAATACTTAGTTTCACGAGTGGACAAGTTATACTGGTGCGGGCTTATACGTTTACTATATACTACTTAAGTGAGTTTAGCCATTACATTTTTTTCTATACAATTAATATTAGTATAATATATATTCATTGATTCCTAAAAATGCTGTCGGTGATTGTAGTAGTAACAACCAAAACAAACAATTAGAGTTTTTTTTTTGCTTTTTTTTTGGATGAAAATCAGGAATATTAAATCCTTTTTCATAATTCACAATACAGTTCGAAATTAAATGCAATTTAAAGCCACCTCAGCGCGATTAAAAGATCCCGTACTTCTACTGGCGAAAATATATTATACTAGTTTTACATTATATTGCTAATACACGAGTTACCTATCCATTTTCGGTCGAATTACACATTATTTACATTAACGAAAAACATAATTTTATAAATTAAAATTCTATATTATATATTTTTTTTTTTCAATATTATGCTTACATTTTACAAACAACATCTATACATTAAATAACAGTTACGAGTTATAATTTTATTTTTTGGTTATAATATATCCTTTTTCTCGATTTTCCTTTTCTTCCTTAGAATTTTTTTTCTCAATATCTAGATTGACAGACGTAGCGATATGCCAATTATGTTTCAAAAAGGCCCATGTTTAATAACAAATTTCAACTTTTATTGTTTATACAGCTTACTGTACAAATAGTTTACGTTTTAATAAAATATAAATAAAAAATAATTCAAGCAATAATTATAATTTTTTTTATATATATATATATTTATATTTGATATGTTATATATATTTACTTTAATCTTATATATTATAGTGATATGTAATTTTTGATATGTTTACGATATAATCGATATAATTTTTTTTATTTCAATTTGGTTCGTTGCTAATTAGGCTTTGCGTGCTAGTAGGGTTTGCATTGCGTTGAGGCTTTCCTCAAGGGATTGGGCGAATCGCGACGAGCTTGTGGATTCCGAGGACCAGAAAGCTGAAAGACAAAATATTACTTGATCTGGTTTAGGGTTATATGAAGCCCCGTATCCTTCAGGTTCGACGGGGCCGTAGCCCATAAAGCTGTCGTCGCTTGTGGAAACTTGACTAGTGCTCAGGAGGAACTTGTTTGCTAAACGGTAGCTAGGATCGGTGAAGATTTCTGGTAAGGGATGTGCGGCTGTCGGGGAGGTGTCTTTCGAAGCTTCGCGTAAACCGAGCAGGTGAATATCAATACCTTGACCCAAAATGTTATCGATCATTTCTTTCGTCTGCGCCCTAACAGCCTCCTCCCAAAGCTTCAATTTCACCTCGTTGCTCACCAAGTGAAAGGTCACCTTTTTCTCATCCTCCTTAGGCTGAGCCATGGCCGCGGCCCAAGCTAAAGCCTCAGGACTTCCAGATCTGATGCAGTCCACTCTACCTAATTTGAATCGCCTAGTCGAGGCGCTCTCATACGTCGCAGTCAATTTCCCGTACAACTTGTAATACGCCAATTGTAACGCCAACTGTATGTAAACGTCTGGGCTAACGTTGCAAGATTTCATGAAAGTCTTTCCGTAACCCACGTATCTGAACACTTGGAAATCGAGATCTTTGATTAAATTGTCGACGGCATGAGCTGCGCTTTCGATTCGCTTATGATCATCCAATTCCAAGATCCACTCCATCCTCTCCGGCGGCGGCAGATGCGAGGAAGCTTGAGGTACCTCAGATATTTGATTTCCTGATGCCGCATCCTTGTATAGTTTCTCCACCAGCTGAATAACAGCGACTCCTTCAGCGGATGAATGTTCATAGCATAAACCGCAAGCTCCATCTCCAGAAACAATCAATTGTATTGTCTTATCGAACCAACGGTTGCAGGAATTATGAGCTGTTCCGCCGCCATGGATCATCTGCAAAACAAGATTAGTCTCATCTCTGCCGCCTGCAGTGTGACCTTTTCCGCCTCTCTGCAATCTGCAATTGAAAGATGTCGGTAACGCCTCATCCAAGCAGACAACCAGAAGCGATTTAGCAATTAGTTCAAAGTTTCTGCGATTCTGATCATCCCTGCATAAAGCATCTCTAGCTTCAGCCCAAGAAGATCTCTTGATGCCGGTTAACAAACCGATTGGTGGCGGACTGGCCAAGCAAGGAGCGTCGTCGAGGATGTGAAGGAGTTGTGCGCAAATCTCATCCTCGCTCAAACGGCCGCGATCTGCGGCCTGCACAGGAACGCAGTACAATTGGCTTCTGCAGATAACTACGATATGTTCACTACCAGACTCGTTGGCAGCTGTGTGCTGGGAATCCTTTTGTTTCCCCGGCAATCTGCAAGAACCTAACAACCTGTAATACTGTGTCATGCAAAGTGGTTGTCCAGGTTCTCTAGAGGTGGCCTTCTCCAAAGGCAATTCCTTTTTATCCAATACAGCTTTGTGATTTAAAGCACCATCGATTAACCTAGCTGTGAACCTGGCAACGTCCAGGATAGTTGTGAATCTTCTAGGTGGAAACACCATTCCCGGGTTCGAATTAACCGGTAATGGCAGTTGATTGCACATGTACATATCGTCCAGCCAATAATCGTACGCCTAAAACAATAATTTCCAATTAAAGTTTCTCTTGAATAAAATATAAGTTGAAAACAGAAGAGCTTTAGGGCGAAAAGAATGCGAGTAAATTTTAAAGGGAAATATATAGTGAGTGTGGAAGGGAGAGGGGTTGGTTTTGTGCCGAACAAACCGAGCCATCCCCTCGGGGGATTAAAAATTATAATTGGATTGTGCATGGAGTTTGCACAAGTGGAGGACGTCCTTCTACGTGTAACGAAAGGGCGCATTCCGAAATGCGGCCGCCTCCAATTACGCAAACTAATTGGCGGAATCGATTGGGAATTTTCTCACCCAGTTGTCCAGTTTTTCACGCCGCTGCTGAAGGTACAACTGCAATTTAGGTCCGAGACCGCCATCGCGTCCGAACTTCTGGATGATGTTGTGCAACCGCTTTTTGCCCTCATCGTCCAGGAGCGGATGGAGAGTTTTTTCGTATTTCTCAAGCGTTTGATCGAGCGGCGGTAATGGTAGCTTTGGGAGTGAGACAGTCTGTAACAAAAAAAAAAAATACATTTTTACTACCTACGTTTTGATAAATTGGAAATTGAATATTTTATTATTATCCTCACGAGTAGTACTCAATCAATTGGATACCAATAAAGTATAAGTTTATTCGAAACATACATGTATTTTACTTTCTTATTTAAGTGTCGAAATTAATTAGTTTATTAGGGCAGAACAATCCGAGGATTTTGGTTCAATTTGAAGCTAATAAATATTTTTAAATAAAATTATGAGTACAGAATTAAAATGAAATATAAAATTCATATTTTCATCCCTATAGAGAATTAAATAAATTTTACTAGAATGTAGATTATGTTCGTTAATCGATTACTCAATTTATAATCAAAACTTTATTAAGGTTATCGCCTGCACTAACTACCAGTTAAGAATATATTTTTGAATAATAATTCAAATATTTTCTGTGGGCCCCAAAAAATTTCGTGGGTCCCAAAAATCTTAGTGTGGTCCCTATTCAGTTTGTGGGTGATGGTGAACTTTAGTTAAGTTGTGTTTAATTATAAAATATTAATACTGATATTAAGAACAAAATTTGACTCATGATCAATACTTTTCTTCTTCTCCGCTTAGATGCTAAATTTTTTTTCTTCGTTGGCAACAATATTATTTTTGCCATCATCCCGTGACTGACAGTTATTGTAACGGATGATGTCGAGCCACCAGAACACAGAAATGCCATCTACATACTTGATATCCCGTGGGACGTCGCAGCACACCAGCATTCTGATACCCTCCCAAAATCCCCGGCATTGCATATTAATGTCGTTTTCTTTGCCGGTCGATCCACAGCTACAATTTTAAAATGATTTTAGCCCAAAGAGAGAGAGAGAGAGGATAGTTAAATTGAATGTATTGGATTGTGCCCGAAGGATTCTTTGATTGGCAGGGGATTGACGTTGCCTTTGGGGGTGTCTGCATGTATGAGGTTGGTGTCGCTCGGATCAAGCTAATCAGCGAGAGACGAGTTAACGGAATGTAAGTCAATTCAAGGCACGTCGTCTGATCGGTTAGGGGATGAAGTAAGCCCCTGACAGATACTGAGCCGTCTGTCGGATCTAATAAAGTGAAACCTTGCGGCTGGTCTATGAAGAGGTAATGCCCCACATTGATTTTAAAGGAAGAATTTCACCTTCGATTTAATCAAAAACTCCCACAAAAGATCTGCGCGCAGCTGGAACCTAATGGAATTATCCATAATCCAATTCCATCCACAACAATATTTTATTATCTCTTTAAGAAATTGCTATTTTATTATGTACAATTCATAAAGCATCAATTAATCATTCTTCAATAACCATTGAAAAGAAAGAGAAATATTCTACAATACTCAACAGAAATTGCTATTCAAAATAACAAGACTAACTAATATAAAAACACACTTGTTTCTAAGAAATTTTCATAAATATCTTAAACTGTTAAATTTGTGCTGCTTTTAAAACGATAACTAAAATATCCAAATTATAGAAAAAAATATAAAACACACCTTAATTTTAAGTAAAGATTACCATATTAATTATAAATAAAAGAAAATAAACATATTTTTGTTAAAGTAAAGATTATTTTTATATTTGCCCAACGCAAAACTTCTGTTTATTACTATGTCCTGGCGATGTTTTGTTAACATAACTAAGTTTAGATGACTATGGCCTTAAATATAATTTTGGACAAACGTTAAAGATTTGGCGCCACTCATAGACATAAGTTAATAATAAACTATAGCTCTGTATTTTAAAGTAAATACACAACAAATTACAGTAATTTTGGATTTTCTCAACATCTGGCTGATTATTATGAAAAGTCCATGTCATTTATTTTTAGCTTTTTCTGGATTTGGAATTATGGAAATCTGTGCAACAAATCACATAAAAATTTGTACCTGAGCAGAGAAAAAGTGAAATATTGATCACGGCTAATTTGGGCTGACGATTAAAATGTTGCGTTTTGCGGGGGGAGTTGAGATATTTGTGAAATATTTGCAGAGTGCAAAATGCGAAACGCAAACTGTGTCCTAATTGGGTAGAATGGGGGAGGACACGTTAATTGGGAAGCACCCTTGCAGCTCGCTCACGCATCGGTGAGGACCCCTGTTATGAATATATGGATGACTCTGAAACTGAATTATCCTTTGCTCTGTCGAAAGGAAATAACTGTACCTTCATCCACCCTTCGTCTCACTCAAAAAAAAAGAAGAACGTCATACATTTTAAAGGTAAAAGATCTATACTTTAAAAAATAAAACTTGGAGATGGGTGATCGGGATAGGAAGGGCATTAGGTATTCATAAGGTTTTCGCAGAGTGCGTTTGCCGTAGTCTATGTGTGTGTATTGTATAAGGGATAAGCGGGTTCTGGCTTTGCGAGGGAAAAGCAATTTGATAATTAAAAATGAATGAAGGAGCGTAGCCACCCCTGTCAGGGCAAAAGGGCCTTAATGGAGCCGTGACGCGTCATTGAATAAACAAGACTGTATACCATATAAATAATTAAGAGGTGAACTTAAAGCCGAACTGCAGTTACATAACAAAGACGTACGGAAGCATCGGCGGCGGTGGCGAATCCAGACGATATTCCCGTATGAAATTTCATTTCGCATCTCACGGTTGGTGAAATTTAAGATGATAATGCTCGTGGCTACGGGGGATGACGCCGTTATGTGTGTATGCGGCGGATATAATGTGTCATCAACACTGCAGACACCTGCTTTGCGTACGGATCGTTCTCACGTCGCCCCTCGTGCCACGAAAAACCCAACCCCTGTATATTTATTTTATGTGGAATAACATCGTTTCTTAGGGGGTGGCAGTTCCGTAACGAGCCCAATGTTTTCCGATACGGTGGAAGCGTAAAAACCACCCTCTTCTCCTCACGTACATCCAGCACAGAAAAAAAACAAACACACTAAAGTCTTTATCGCTTCATTTAACCATACATCTGATACATTACTGCCCATCTTCGCTGCTTTTCCACCATCATCCAATAATTTATAGTTATTTTATACGTTTAATATAAAACAAGATAAATCAACAATAATACTAAATAAAATTGTTATAAATCAACGGTTAAATTTGAGATTACTAAATTTTGGCAATATCCATTATAAATATCAAATCCTAAATTTATTATAAAATAATTTCTATTTCAAAAGTTATATTTTATATCTGATTGTTAATACAAAATTATTATATTATTAATAGATACTTTTTTATTATAATTAATATTTTTTTTTTGGTATAAATTTAAATCAAATTTAATTGCATGAAAGATCTGTCCATAATTCTCAATAATTTATACATTATTATTGACTTATAAGAATTATTGGCTTAAGGTTTTCAAAACTTTGGTTTATAAAATTGATCAGAAAATACTGTAAATTTACCATCAATTCCACATAATCAAAAATATTCTGTTTATAACACAAATTTAAATTATTTTGTAAATTCAAAAAATACCGAAAATCTGTAAAATTATGCATTTTTCATATACGTTTAAATTTTATTTTCTTGTATAAAGATTTTAAATAAAGTCAAGTCAAGGTGTTATGTTTGTGTGGTAATTTAGAGTATTTGTGATTTTAATCTGATGTTGAAAATACTAGTGCTTAGTCAGTAATAATCTAGTATTATATAGAAATATCCAACATTGAATCAATGTTAGTTAGTAACATTGTACTTATGCTAAGCTGTTGAGTATTAATATATGAATGGGTGCTAAAAGGAAGTTGTTTAGGTTTTGTGTGTGTGCACATCAATGGTATTGTTCTGAAATTTTAGCGGATACGATTAGAGTTATCGTCCCATCCGTTCCGTTGCGTTCTGTTCCGTTCCGGAGGGACTGACGGTGTGTCATGCCTCTGTTTCCATTGTATGTATCACCAGCAGCAAAGTTCACACAGAGTGTTGGGGTGAAGTGAGGGTGGGTTTACGTTCTGCAGTGAGGGGCCACCCCGCGGGGCCTCCCGTCATAATAGCATCCGCACCGGCACAATTTGCATTGTATATTAATTAATATAGATAGAAAGCCCAGGACGAACAATAACAGAATGCACAAAGCTCGTATAAAACTCATAAATTTAGATAGGTGCCGAGGGATGGAGGATGGTGGATGGGGAAGGCTTCGCCTAGTCTAGGGATCTAGGCTTATGCAGAAATTTGACTCTGCTGGAGTGCCCTGTTTCCTTTAATACATGACGCGCGAACGGGGTTGAGAGGTGTTCAAAGTGAAGTGCACAAGGGAAGAGGATGTGGAGATGTAACAACCTTGCGCTTCTACATAGTATCGATCGATGTAAACTTACTCCGTCGCAAAAGTTTAAAATTAAAATAACATTTTTTATTAATAATTTATAAAATTCATAATGAAAATTGTGGCCAATAAATTTGTTTAAATTAATTAAAATACTTCAAATTTAAAATTGAGTTGAAATTTCTTATATGAAAAATTTGATAACTTTTTGAAATATAATTCTTATGAAACATGATTTGAAATACAGACAATTTTATGAAATTAATACTTTTCATATAACGATTTACATCAAACAAAACCAACTACATAAAATTACAAATTGAAAATACTTTATGGTAGAAAGACCAAAATTGTGGCCAATAAATTTATTTAAATAAATTAAAATACTTCCAATTTAAAATTGACTTGAAATTTCTTATATGAAAAGTTTGATAACTTTTCGAAATATAATTCTTATGAAACATGATTTGAAATAAAGACATTTTTTTGAAATTAACAGTTTTCATATAATGATTTACATCGAGAAAACCAACTACATAAAATTACAAATTGAAAATACTTTATGGTAGAAAGACCAA
The DNA here is from genome assembly GCA_963457615.1 of Nicrophorus investigator. Taxonomy (NCBI): domain Eukaryota; kingdom Metazoa; phylum Arthropoda; class Insecta; order Coleoptera; family Silphidae; genus Nicrophorus; species Nicrophorus investigator. The sequence continues at coordinate 20,178,056 of OY735143.1, forward strand.
AATTGTGGCCAATAAATTTGTTTAAATTAATTAAAACACTTCAAATTTAAAATTGAGTTGAAATTTCTTATATGAAAAGTTTGATAACTTTTTGAAATATAATTGTTATGAAACATGATTTTAAATACAGACAATTTTATGAAATTAACACTTTTTTAGTAGACTTTTCATATGTAAATATTATTATTCAGTTTGTAAGACATGAAAAAAATGTATTAAGTAATTTTCTTTTTTACAGAACATTTTCAGAATATTTATCTCAAAATTCTAAAATGAATGTTATAATAATGTTACTGTTAAAACTTCTATTTTGTGAAAGTAAAAAAACTACTATTTTTAATATTAAATTTCAAGATGACAATAATTTATTACAAATTAATAATAGATGCAACTATCTGAAATTATATATTGACTTTAGATAATATAAATTCTTTAATATCTGTGACGTTTCCGGTCAGTAATGTTTCCGGACGTGACGTGACGTTGACGTATAATACTTTAAATAATCAGGTATGATTATTCCTGATTTAAAATTTATATTGCTGACATACTTCTCAAAAACATTTAAAGAAAAAACGTGTGAAATTAAAAAAAAAAACTTTCTAAAATAAAATATTGACGTTACATATTATAAATTTTGTCTTGTCGTTTCCGGTCAGTGACGTAACGTTTACCAATAGTATTTTAAATAATCGAAATTATAAAAAAATGTATCAAATTAAATATTGACGTTATTTTTATAAAGTTTGTAACAGGTGTCGTGAAGTTTCTGACAAGTGACGTGACTTTGACGTATAGTAGTTCAAGTAATCAGATATGATTAAACATGATTATATAACAACTGTATTAAAAAAAATATATATTGATGTGAAATTAGTTCTCAAAATTATTGAAACTAATATAGTTTTTCAAGGATTATTACTCAAATATGAAACTTTATGTAAATATTACAAAACATGTTTTTCTAGCAAATCTCCAATTTTATGCATTGATTTAGTAGAATATTAATATTAGTTTAATCTAATTTTATATACATTAAAAGATTAAGACTATACAATTAAATATGAAAATTACATAACTAATGACATATATCACAAATATGATTGATTACACCGTATGGACATTAGTTCAAAAAATATATACTTTTAACTACAAATTTACATGATAAAACAATATGATACTTAATATATGAAGTTTCAAAACTATAAACAGTAAGACCTCGATTAACGTAGATTTGTTTAGCATTTTCTATGAATGCATATTTTGTTATATGGTGGAACCTTAGTTTGTCACCATAATGTGTTGTGAAAACCTGCGAATTTATCAATAATGGGGCAGTTTAAAATATAGAAATGATTTTTCTAAAATTCTTGTATTTATCATGTTAAAATTTGTTAATTTTACAAAATATTACTATTTCCTACAAATAACATTTACTTCATTCATAGATATAAATAATTATATAAACTGATAAGTAAAAATAGTTGATTGTATAATTATTTTTTTAAGCTAACATATGTTTGAAGTGGATATCAGAAATGAATGGAATATAAAAATAGTGGTAAGTTCGTCTGGTAGAATAAATATGGAAATAACATAGGATCGATGGTGCCGTGTGCGTGATTAGGTGCAGTGTCACGCGAACCGTCCCTTTATCGATATAACTAGGGCCCCGTGTACGCACTACAGTATATAGTAAAGGGCTCGAACAATGAGCGTGTCGCGTGCGACCACTTTACTTCCACTAAACAAAATTCATATCAATCCGACTACCGACTTCAAAAGAATGAGAGGGACACTCATTAAATTGATTGATGATTACGAATGCACGGGCTGCACCATTAAAAGCCTATTTGCGTTACATATGAAATTGTAATAACAATTTAATCCATTATCGAGGTACTTCAAAGACCTGCAACTCGATATTATGAAATGTAATGAAAATAACAATTTCAAGCTACTCGAGTATAATTGATGATTCAAAATATTAAATTTAGAGCCTTTGATACGAAAATTCAATCTATTTCAAAGATTATTCTTTCTACTATTAATAATATTCCTAGAGAATGATTACATAAATTTATAAATATTATTAAGAAAATATTTTTAGATTCTCAAACTTTTTAAATTTTGTACCATATAGATAAAAATAATCAAATTTAATAATAAACATATTTATTGGTAAATAATCAAAAAATTTACATTATAAGTTTTTTCAACCATTTTTCCATCAATTTCCAACTTTTTAAATTTTGTACCACAAAGATAATAAAATCACATTAATAAGAAGAAAGAAAGTCCAACAAAATCACATTATAACATTTCCAAAAGGAACCAAATCAATTTTTTTTTTAAATTTCCATTAATTTCCAGACAAGAATCCAACATTATTTCATCATATGATCATTTCTCAATTAAAAATCATTTTTTTATATTAAAATTGTACATCTTAAAATAACAGAATATAGTTGGAGAAATAATTGTTTATTTTTGTGTACAATATTATTTATTACTAGAGTTTTAATTTTTATTTGTAAAAATATTAATATTTCATATATTTTCTATAGCCTATAAAGGTTCAATTATGTTATATAATAAATTTGATGCTGAAATTACATAATCTGGTATGAAATATTAGATATTTAGTTTTGATAAAATATTTTAGATTTTTTTGGTTAAAATCTTATAAAATACATACTATATAATTACAGAAACTTTTACAACAATTTCGTTTAAATATTATATAATTAGCACGCAGTTTTGTGTACAACTAATTTGTAATGTATTTGTTTTAGAAAAATTGTTTGTCTAAAATAAACTTGATGTATGAATGCAGATAAATCTGCTCTTAAAAACTTACATTCGCTTTACGTACATTCTGTGATTTATCGTATACAAACTGATATTTACATTAGACTTCACAAATTTAAATATGGATATTGTTAAAACGTCCTTCTGTCATCATTTTTTAAAATGTTGTCTGCAAACATTTGAAATTTCCGCATTTGGCTCTTTAAATATTCTTCATGAAATGTGGCTCTCAAAGCCAGTGCAGAATGTGTGCATAATTGAAAACATTATGCAATTCCAGAGTTTTAGTTTGTATTTCACATATTTTTAATAGTCTTATTTCTGGTATAAATATTGAAATATGAGAAATTGAGTTTTGATATAATATTTCAGATTTTTTTAAATAAACAAGAAACACATATAAAATACATGTTAAATAATTACTTAAACTTTTACTACAATTTAAATATTATATAATTAACATGCACTAGACTCTACCTATTTTTACTGTTTTTTTTTAATCAAATAATTAATTGGAAAATTACGTACAAAACTCCAACTAACTTACAGATATCCTTACGAACGTACACAAGTATTTCTTGGTTTAGTCGATCGCATTTATATTCCATATTTGATTTGTGTAATTATGCAATTTCTTTTAAGTTATTTGACTAAATTAAAATTGACGTATGAATGATAATATAAAAGGCACAGATTCAAAACTATTATTATGCCAGGATCTGACCAAAAAGTATACGTTCGTATGAACATCCAGTATGTTTGTTAAAAAGGAGAGACAGATGTTTAAATAGAAACTTACATTCGCTTTACGTACATTATTTTAATGCATTATGTACGTAAATACTTATACAATAATATAAATGTTATATAATTTACATGCACTAAACTCTATCTATCTCTATTGTTTTTCTTTATAAATTCCAAATATTTGGAATTAGAGTTTTATGTACAAAACTCGTATTAACGTACATGTTTCCTTAGGAACGTACAAAAGTATTATTTGTTCTAGTTAGTGTAATTATACATTTTTTTTAAGTTGTTTGACTAAATTATAATTGACTTATGAATGATAATATAAGGTACGTTTGTATAAACGTCTGGTATGTTTGTTAAAAAGAAGAGATAAACTTACATTCGCTTTACGTACATTCGTTTAATGTTTGACATTTTCTTTTTTGTACTATGTACGTAAATTGAACATCATTTGTATATTGAAAAGAAGCAGATAAAAAATGCAAATAATGTAAATTTAAGCTTTTTTTAATGTAAAAATATTAAGTATTTTTCTAAATAAGTTACATGTAATGAAGGTATTTAATGTATGTTTTTAAATAAAGATTATGTAATGAAAAAGTAGCAAAAGAAAAACTAATACAATTAATATCTATTAAAACGGTTATAATATTACTTGTTTGGATTGTAGGCTGGGGCGTGGAATTGATTGATGTTGCAGGGAGGTAGTAATATTTTTGCCTGCTTTCGGTGGTCTAAGGGGCATAGCAGGGGCGTAAGGGTGCGGGAACAGACACGTGTCCTTATAACAACCCTTCGCGAAAACGAAGGGGGGACCGCAGCAAATACTAACACACGCACGCACCGTTATTAATTAACCTCGCGCGCCGATAAGGATCGAATTGCCCTTTGCCGAAGAGAAGAACGAAGGGCGCGCGATTTGTCCGTGCCTCCGCCGGCAAGCATTCATTAATTACCAGCAACCGGATCTCTCGAGGTCCGTGGAAGAAGACGCTCCTTTCATCGTCGGATGAGGTCGAAGACGAAGAAGGGCTCTTCCCCGTCAGTCATAGGGAAATATATATATATATTGCGGGATGGATGCGATAATGTTGCGTGTGCGTGAGCCGTGAGAGAGCTGTGAGCAAAATTGTACAGGTTTGTGCGACCTGTATTGATCGTCGGGAGCGGCAAACCCGAGCCGGCACCGCCGCCCCCTCAGCTACCGCCACCCCTTCACCGCATGTCGTGCGATGAGCGGCGGCGGCGGCAGCAGCAGCACCCTTTGACCTCTGAACTAAAACGCCGCGCGTTTCAAAACCCCTTAATCCACCTCTGATATTTTTGGCCGCGATTGGATTTCCAATTAAACCGCAACAACATCCGTGAACACTTAAGAAATCTGGATTTAGTAGATTAAAGGAGTTCAGGTTTTCAACAAAAGCAGTTTCAACATTTTTTTGTTCCGAGTATGTTTATTGCATTGGAACAAAAACGCGGGCTATTGTTAATCAATTTATGGAACGGGCCTTTGTGCTGCTCGGCCCTTTGAGTCGGATAATTATCGTGTCAAAGGCAGTGGATATAAAATGATGTACCGCTCATTCCCGTGGGGATTATACACTGGGCTCTGTGTACACAACAAATTTACACCTCACCTATTCCATTCACATCATCCTCCCGTTTCCAACAGAACTACAATAACTGCTAGAGAAATAAAAGATGGTAATTACCTCGACGTTAGCCGATGTCGAATTGGTGTGCACCAGGGACGTTCCGGCCAGCCACTTCTTCGGCAGCGACAGGATCGAATCCTTCCATCCTGAAAAAAGAAATACAGTTTCAATTAAATCCGTTACCATTAATACCTACTTTGTGCAGGAGCCGAAGCAAACTTGGTCCCATTGGGACGCATCAAAACTAACTTCAACTGCAAACTTTATTTGTATGGGAAACCGAGAATTCCTCGAACGCAAACAGGATTTCAATTCATATTCAAACTGTACGACGACAAATATCTTGCGCAAATAAATGTACTTTCCAATAAAATATAACTTCCATCCACATCCTATATATTAAGTTACAAAAAAAAGGATAAAAGCCTCCGTCTGCCAAATCAAGTTAGAGCTTTTATTTCCGTGGTGGCCGTAACGGATAGTCCTCTGGGGAGAAAACTGGTCCAGAACTTTGTTCTGTATTCGCATGGAGCGAGAACAGAACAGAAAGTTTGGCTAGGCTTATGAATATTGATGGAAATGGATAGTTTCGTGGTTGTCAACCCTGTTCGGAAATGATTGAGGGTCCGAGCGTCGTTCGTGGTTTGGTTTGTGGAGAAAGCTCGATATTAACACTTATTCTGCCACCCCACGAAACAATAAATTTCTTGTAACGTCTGCTCCCTGTCATACTAATCGCGAAATATATCTTTCGTCGTGCAACTCACATTTATACATTTCATTCATCCAGCCTTTATGTTACTTCTCTTATATTCCCGTATTACATGAATAACAAAGAATTGTGAGTTTCGTATTTCTTTTCTTATTTCTCATAAACATATTTAATGCTCTACATTCATATACACGAAATAAACACATTTTTAGCATTCATAAAATGTAACCTCATATATATTACTTGCAGAACTACTAAATTTCCATTATATTTACAATTTATTCTTTAATACATTATCATTTTCATACCATCTTATTTAAGTAAGATTCTTAGTAATAATTTTAGAAAATTTAAAAATAATACTAACATTTTTTTGATAGTAAAAAATTACTAAAAGAGTATTATTAATTACATTAAATATAATATAAAATAAATAAAACTATAAATGATAGAAATTAACTTTTATTCAATATTTTCCAGTAATTTCAAGAAATTTTGTATGAAATTATATTATAAGAAATATTTTCTTCCAAATACACACAAATCACTCATTTTTTAAAATTTTCATTGTTTTAATTAATTAATTTCTAAATCAATTATCAAAATAATAAGTACATAAACACTTTAGTCAATAAAGTAAAAATGTATATTTATTTCATGAGCAATTATTCAGAAATTATATATATATATACACATTCATAATTTTGGGATGCGTCTTATAATCCGGTTTATCTTATTGTCTAAAGAAATACATTATTTTCATATTGAATTTAATAAACTATTGATATTTTTATGAAATTTTTGAACATTATATTCTGTGTATAAACTTTTCAATATTTCCTAAAGTTTTAATTATTTTTAAAGCAAAACTTGACTATCACATTGCAATTAATTTCTGGTTTTCGAAATAAAATAAAAAATACATTTAGTCAATAAATTAAAAGGGTATATTTATGTGATTAGTAATTAAATAGAGTTTTTACGTATAGAAATCAATTTTATTAATTTTATGGTGCGTATTATTATCGCAAGGAATAACGTATTTTCAGATTGAATTTAATAAAATTTTTGTTTATGCTGAAGTTCACTAATTATGATTTATTATGGAAAATGTAATATTTTATACAAAATGTAATAATCTGCAAATTTTTTGTATATTTAAAGGTAGATTATTTCTTTTACAGCAATTAATTAAAAAAAGGTTAATAATAGTTGAGATGAAATTTTCAAGATTAATTTTAAATATAAATGATTAATATAAATTTTGCTGTATTTTTAATTATTTGCTGTAATCTCTTATATAAAAGAAAATAAAGTCATTAAAATTCATATAACTTTTATCATTAATGTTATGTGATATATTTGGTCTTATCGCAGTTGGGAATTTTTGTCAATTTGTGTTTTCCACAATAATTTACATTTTTTTTGGAATAAAGATAATAACATTTCTTAAATAAGCAAAATATTTTTCACAATATAAATTAGAGAGTTGATAAAAACTTAATAATTACTTTGAGAAATGAAGGATCTTACATACACAAGATATATTTGTTGAATCAATTAATACAGTTGTTATGTAACACTAAACCATCATCTCTGAGGCTGTTAGATAAAGCTTAGTGTATTGGAGGAAATTAAAGGTAAATAATGTAGAGTGTAAACAGAATAACATCAAATACGCAGCCACGGTGACATGAATTATTCCGCTTTGCAAACATTTTCATTTAAATTTGCAATGCAGATTTCGTAAAGAAACGAGCGGTGGTTTTCCTAGCAATTATAGGAAAAGCAATTCGACTTAAAGAGAAAATAAAAAGCGAAATTGGAAAAAAGAAGAAATTAACGATTGCTTTCCATTCCTTATTTTCGGTTTCTTTAAAAAACGCATTTATTTATTTTTCTCGCCTTTGCTTTCCAAGTTATTCGATCAAAATAGATTTGTTGGATAATTCCGTGTCATCGATTAGTTTAATCCAATTTCTCGGTGGATGTAGGCTCAGCTCTGTGGAGGGTCGTGAAATCCCGCGGGATTTTCGCGCGTTTCCACCCCGATTCCACTTCGCATCCCTCCTGGCTTTGCAGGAGCGATGCCCTTTTTCCAGTCCCCTTCAGGTGATTACAGAGAGCCCTCCGCAATCGTGCCTCGATTCCATAATTGCGAAACGCATGATAACGGACGCCACTTCATTACCTCACATACTACCTACCAATGAATAACATCAATTAGTTTGATTAATGAATTTCTGCTAGGGGCTGTGACGAATCGATACTTATCAGGACTTCCCCAAAAAAATGATAAACAACAACCCTTGCGCGAAATTTGGACAGAAATAGGAACAAAAGATGGAATTGATGATCAATAAACCATTCATTTCAATTACGTCCTTCGTATGATTTGAAACGTGCCAAATGATGATTGCTCAAATTGATATTGAATAATCATACAGTAACGGAACCATATGAGATTGAATGTCTATCAAATTATAAAACAATTATTTTTTTTTTACCCTCAACATAATATTTCCATTATAAATAACAAAAAGTGCTAAATCATGAAAAATATCATAAATATATAAAAAAAAATATTAAGATTATTATTATTTTTCTTTTTTTAAAGATATTTTGAACTATTTTATTTTACTAATTACATTTTCAGCAACAATAGTTATTTTTTTGTAATTTTAAAAACCAATATATTTAAATAATCATAGACATTATAATTTTATAAAGTTTAGGTTTGAAATGTTCTCTTGAATTTTCCAATTGATTGGTGAAATAGATAATCACATATTTATTTTTTCAGTTCTATTCTGTTTTATCTATAATTATTGATAGAATTTGCATCATTTTATAACTTGGATATAATTATGTAATATTTTTGTATGTACACTTTAATTTAAGAATTTGCTAAGATGGTTTATTCTCATTTGTCTCACAACTTATTCATTTATCAGAAAGTAATATTATGGCTCAAATTATTTATTCATTAAAAAAGTTTTAATTAAATTAATTTTTAAATTTATTTTTTTGAATGAAAAACTTAACTATAAAAAGTTTATATTGTAAATATTTTGTGCAAATAAAAAATTACAATTCTTAAAAAATATCATAAATATCCAAATAAATTATTAAGTTTACTAAATTTTCTCTTTTGTTTAAAATATTTTTATTTGTAGTATTTTGAAATATTTTTTTGCTATTAACATTTGCAGCCTCAATACTTACCAAAAATTAATATTAATACAAATTTAATTCAAAAAAGCAAATTTTGTTCGATTTGAAATTTTTATTTGATTTTTTCTATTGATGCGACAATACATACGACGCTTTAACTGGAATTTGCATCTTTTTCTAACTTGAATAAAATTAAAATATTTATATCTACAATTTAATATAAAGCATTGCCAAAATGAGATTATTCTCATTTCTTCCATTACTTTTTCATTTATTAGAAAGTTTAATTTACGTAATGCTGTTTTTTTTATTGTAGTATATATTATGGCTCAAATTGTAACATTATTTATTCAGCGAGAATTTATTAAAAAAGTTTTAATTAAATTATTTTTTAAATATATTTTTTTTGTATGAAAAAACGGAACAATTAAAAGTTTATATTTTAATTATTTTGTTGGATGTTTACAAAATATATTTATTTTTAATTAATATTATATTAATATTACAATACCTCGCATAATCCGGTTTTCATAAATCCAAAATCATCGATTATTTTATTTCTCCTTTTTTAATGTATTTAATTTTAAACTGTCCGGAATATTAGCGGATACTGATTACCCGGACTTTGCGAGGTATTTATTGTTAAACTTGTGTTTATTAAATATTATTGTAGATTTTTATTGTAAATTTTATTATCATTTTTTTATGAAAATATAAATTTTCATACAATTAATAAGCATAAAAATAAATAATTTTAACATCAATGAAATATTCGTTCACATTTTTTTAAAGCTGTTTTTAATATTATTTCTGAATTTATCCCCATTTTTTTCTATAATACTTTAATAACTGCTACAATTTTATTAATTTTATTCTTATCTTTCTGAAATACTTATAATTATTCACTAATCTTAATTTCACTTATAAATATCAAATTATTTTTACTTATATATATTTTTGAAACTTTAATTATATTGTTGAGATTAGTAATAATTATAATAAAAGATGTTTTGCTTTGATATTATTTCAGAAGTTATTTTCTGCTAAAGTTTCCTTTTCTAAAGATCAAAGACATAATGTTGATACATATACAAAATATGCCTTTAGGTACTTCAACTTGTAATATTCCCAACAGAAACACAGCATATTGTCAATTTCTTACATTACTACAAAGAAAATCTCTGATTTAGATACAAACTCAAGTTAATTAATTGAAATATTCAGAAAGGACGATTCATAGTCGAATGGTTAAAGTTATTCTCTCATGATCTGTAGTCCTTTTTGATAAAAAAAAATGTGCTGAAGGTTGCAATAGCAGCTGATACACAAAGAAAGAGAATAATGTATGCAGAATAGTAGTGCAAATCAGCATTACACAAAATATATAATAATATGTAAAAAAATATACAAATAAATAAAAAGAAAAATACATCACAAAAATTGTAAAATTTCTATTGGAAAAGTTTATAAACTTAAATAAAAAAATGTCAACCGACATCAGATTTACATAATGTTCAATATAAATAGATTTTAAATAAAAATACAAGACAAAAAAATTATATTCAAGTGTATAAAATTATTTAATGTAAAATATAAACTTAAGATTTTTGTATAGATATTATTTGTTGATAAAGAAAATAAATTTTACATTATTAATTTAAAATAGACATAAAATAATGTTATAAATATCAATAATTATTTGTGGGACAAAAATTATGAAAAACATCAAATATACTTAATATACAAAATTTCATAATATTAAAATTTAAACTCCAAAGAAACTGTACTTTTAAATATGTTAAAAATTTGGTCAAAAGAAAATATTATTTTGGAATATTTTAAAAATATCCAATTGGATTAAATATTATTAAAAATATAATAGTTTCTTAAAATACATTTTAGTAATACTATTAATTTGTGAATGTATTAAATGTTATAAAAGCAATTATAAATGTTACAAGTTTCAAACTATTTTCCCTTTAGAATAAACGTTAAACTACACATTCGTATCTTTCTATGAATAACGAATAAAGCATAAATTAAGCTACATATACACATCCTAATCTAGTATTAAAACCTTCCATTCACCGAATATGCAAAGTTAAACTGGAATTTACAGTAATATATTTTGCATGGTAATAGATGTGCTGAAAGGAATTAAATTTAGTATAGTCATCATGAGAATTAATTACTTGGAGCACGCGGGCCACATCCGGCCCCTCAATCTTATATTTTGAGAAATATTATAGTAAGTAGCGGCTTCATTATCGATATACTATTTAACGCCTAATATCATTAAATTACCGGTAAATGTTAACAAAAAAAACCGGTAATTTTTTAAGAAAGTTTAAGAAATTTAGTTTTCAGAATTTGAAATTAATGTTATTAAAATAAATATTTATCCCTATAAAATTGGCAGATCATTTAGAAACATCACTCTAAAAAGATAATTAAATTTATATATTCACCAGTAACGCACAAACTTTATATTTATCGATTAAACATGAAAAAAACATATATTTTTGTGTTGGGACAATATGTAAGAAAATTTTATTATTTTGATAATGTTTTATCTGTAATATACCAAATAACCGGTTTTTACCGGTAAAAGAAAAAATCGGTTATAGAAAAAAATATAATTGAACAATTTATGAAAATAAATTGTATTCTGATAATTATGTAATCGATTCGTAATGTTACTGAATGTATAAGTATAATATTAGTATAAGTAAATATTATTATTATTAATTTCTGTGTAAATAGATTTGGATATTAAATATTTCCCGGGAAAGTTGTCAGCTGCGGGTTGAAGGCTGATGAAAATTGGTGTAAATTAATCGTCTACACGAAATAACCTGACACATATCCGAAGAGCTGTAGAAAAACTGTCGAAGTGAAAGAGGAAAAAGAGAAAATAAAGAGATAGGGAACACGAAGATGATGGTATTCGATCATTAATTTCCGTTTCCAATTTGCAACCCAATCTGCGCCCGACTTCACTCCACCCATTATTTTTTTCTCGAACTTCTCCTTCGTGAGGCTCCCTTTTCTTTGCCATCCGCAGTGATCGATGAGCGTCTTTTGTAGGGACGCGTGTATCCCGATTGCTTACATGGCTTTAGGATTACGGCTCGTACAATGTCCTTCCTCTGATCAAATTTGAAGGAAGGAAACGCAGGACGAAAAAAAAAAGGAAAGGAGGGAAGAAGGGTGAGTTGCCTCAAATTGCCCGTACCATTTAAATTGGCTGTCGCGGAGATAAGTAAACTATAAAAATTGAAATAACTTTGGAACAAGTTAAATCCCTTGGTTTTATGTTAAAGCCTTCGCGTTTCAGAGCTTAGAAGTTGGTGATAAGCCTCACGATATTTTCAGGAAAGAAAACCCCGTTTATACGTGGAACTGAAAACGCACACAGATGTGAAAGAAATGGGAATTGGGTCGAGGTAATTTATTTTTAACTTTTGTGCACGGAAACGGCAACTACACAATGTAACAAGGATACGGAAAGTTTAATTATTTCTACGGAGGATCCAGTTACGCCAATTTAATTATCTCCGCTGGATGCGAGTTTTCGATTCCCTCTAACAGCGAGAAAAATATATTCCGTTATAGGAAACTCACCCTTCTTTATTCCAAACGATAATAAAAACATCAAAAACGCTATTGTTTTGAAATGTAATATTTCTGTTTTCTCCCTCGGAGGAAAAAGCACAAACAGGCTCTTCATCTGCCGTAACCGAGCAATTACTCTGTCTTTCGAAGGAAGAGAGAAAAAAAAGGGAAATCCCTTTAAATTGCGCGCGTTTTCTTTCTTCTTGTGTTTATTCCCCTTTTTGTGCATGTGCGGGTGTCTGAGAAGTCATCGGCTTAGTGGAAATTGTAGCCAACCGAGAAGGGGATTTGTATAGGGAGATAAAGCCTCACCTCAAATTGGCTCCAGTTTTTCCTTCGACAAGGAAATAGGTGCGAGGATAAGCTACGCACGATCGATAAACTCAACGTGCATTTAAACCAGACGCAATTTATGTGTTCCTCCATGCTCGTGCACTTTATGGATTTGCTTTGTAGAAGTTTATCCATCTGCATCGCTTAATTACAAAGCTACTAGTTGGGAAGTTTAGAGAAACTTTTACTGGATTACACCAGTTTTCAAATAATATACTTATGCTTTTCTTCGTTTACGGGATGGGATATAAAATTTAATCAATAGCGAAATAAAAGATAAAGTGAGTTTGTTATAAGTTTATCACTTAAAGACAAAGTTTAACTATATTAAAGCAGTTTACAACTAATATTCTTATTTTTTATTTATGAAAAATTCTATTCTAATAAATACTGAAATCTTGTTAAAATTTTCTCCTTCTAGATTATAAAATTACAATGTAATTAGTTTGGAAGATGGTAAAACTTTAAGTGAATTACAGCAGTTTTCAAATAGTTTTCTTAATCAAAAGTGAAATGGTTTTATACATTTCTTGTAATTTTATCAAAGAGCATCACTTAATTACTTAATCACTAGTTACAAAGTTTGAACAGAATTGAACAGGTTTACAGTAATTTTTAAATAATATCCTTATGATATATTTATTAGATTAAATATAATATGAAAACATTAGTAAAATAACAGATAAAATGTTTTATAATTTTGCTTTCAATTCATTCAAGTATTTGTAATTATGTGACAAACTTTTTATTTTCTTAGTTTTCAGAATTTTTAACAGGATCAAAGCTGGATCAAAATGTATTCAATAATTAAATTTAGTAAATTACAAAAAAAAAAGTACATTACTTAATTACAATAATCTCCTTGTTTCAGAAACTTTAATAGGTTTACTATAGTTTTCCAATAATATTTAAACTAAAATATGTTTGGAACGAAAAAATAAAATATGATTAATAGTAACTATATTTTACTGTTGATACAGACTTTGAAAAACAAGAACTTAGTTTGAAAAATTGTGATAATTTTAATAAAACTAAATCAATTTTAAAATAATTTTATTACGATTTTCTTTATTTAATAGAGGCAATATAAAATGTTGAATTAAATTATATAATAGAAGATGAAGAGCATCAGAAAAAAATAGATATATTAAAAAATGTAATAAAGTAAATAATATTTATTAAAGAAATTATAAATATGAATTTATTTAATTTTTATTTGCTGTCTTTGTTTTATTAGTAATATTAAGTAAAGTTTAAATCTAATATTTTTGAACAAAATTGATTTCTTGTTTAGATTTATTGGAAAAAATGTATGTTTACTATATATTTTTTTTATTTCGCTTTAAAGTTAGTAAATAGTAATAGTTGCTTATTTTATTTAAAAAAAAATCATGTAATTTTTTTCCAAACTTTCGAAAATAATAAATAATGTTTTTAAATGGAATTTTTTACCAGATTATTATATATTTACATAATTGTTTATCTATAAAAATCACTTATTTTTGGGTTTCCTTCATTGCTTTATAAATTATAAAAATTTGGGGTGGATTATCTTTCAACTATAGTTGTTAAAAAATGGAATTATCTATAATTGAATTTATTTTTATTATTATTTCTTATTTTATGTAAATGTTGGGAATATTAGTATTTTACATTAAATATTACAACTTTTATTTGAAATTTTAAAACAATAATTGGTTTGAATTTTATTTTAATTCAATATTATATTTTTAGAAATACGTTTTCTGAAACTAAAAAATAAATTCACCCAAATTCTATTCTTTATCATAACTTATTTAATTTTAATAATTACTGATACCAAATTCATTATGAATTAGAGTTAATAATATTTTATTTCATTTTTTATACATTATAGGATAAATATCAAAAATAATGTAATGTGTTTAATTATATGAATGAAATCATTGATTCAGAAAAGCGGTTTGAGAAATTTGTATCAAATGGAATTTGATGGGAAGATTAAAGGAAACTCGTTATGGCAGGGAGGAGGAAAATTGGATTGCTTTAATCAGACATAGTAGTGTATAACTCTTACTTACGTGAGACCGCAACATCCTGCGACCAACAAACACGTGCGAAGTCGGCCATAACTTTACCTAATTATACGGTTTACTGAATCAATCCCAATTTTATACCAAATTCGTAAACTAAACCAGTGACGTAAACGACGCTCGTAAACTATCCAATTAGTTTTAATAACCTATTCAGGAAATACTATAATGGTTTTTTTTTCTAAATGTGATAATAATGACATAATGATTATATTATCACAATTGTAATCTATTATATAAAAAAATATTTAAAATATAATTTTTTGTTCATAAAAATTAATTATTGCTTGAAATACTCATCCAATGTAACCGAACAATTCGGTTTTCGAACAAAACGAAAAAAGTTTTTGTTAGCAAGTAATAAAATATTATTTTTAAATTAAATAACTTTAAAAGATATAAATTTGAAATGAAGTTAATTTAAGAACTTTAATGTTTTAAAGGTAGTTAGTAATAAATGTGGAAAATTCATAAAGTTTATATTAGATTTTTAATAAATCCATTTGGAAGTAATAAGATATGAAACGAGGTTGTAAACCTCTGTTAATACAAGACGAAGTGTTGCGAACAGACGTGATATCAGCACTTAATGAAGAATGTGGATTAGCTGTAATCGCCTTAATGATCTTGTATTAGGGGTTGCGGGGGCTTTATTTAATTGCGGGCGAGATTTTCGATTCATCACGAGGCGCGTGACATTTATGAGGGACGAGGCGGGAAACGGAAAATATTATTATGACATTTAAAGGTTAGACAATGAGGACTTGCAGTTGGGATGGGATGGGGTGGTGTGGCTGCTTCGGATCGGAAGGGGGGTCGGCTATAAAACAGTCTGACGAAGCAATCGAGGGTGGCAACAATGCTGCACACCCGAGAGAGGTGGAGAGTGAGCGAGATTAGGTAGATACATCACGGCACCGGCAAATTGCCAACTTCCGTCGAATGGACAGTCGGAATGGATGGACTAAATATCCAGCACCTATCTAATGACCCAACGGAATTACCCTCCATCGGACGAATGTAATAAAAAAAATATAAGCTATAAAATGAATTTACTTTTTGTGCAGACTTTCTTCTTGGTTTCAGGAAGAAAATTGAATTTATAAACCACTATTGGGGACATACCAGGGTGTGTTGGTAATTGTACGTAGTGTTAGAGGTACTTGCTGAACCCCATAAGAGTATTCCATATGACCACACGGATTTGAGGATGGATTTATATATTGATAGTTTGTTGTCTAGTGAGAGAACTGATTTTCTTCCAAGCAGACAGTATAGTTTTCTGAATTTTAGACCTAATTGTTTCCTTTTTATCCATATTTGCTTCTTCCAGGTGAGTCGTTTGTCTAAATGCGTTTCAAGATATTTTACATGATCCTAAATTAACTTGTGGAAATGTTTTCTTTCTTAACGTAGAGGTAATATGTTTCGTTGGTTTTAAGTCAGTCTTCAATCTAATTAAATGCTCTTTGTAGATTTTGCAATGCGACTTCTGAATTACTATCAGAGGACATTAATGCTGTATCATTTGCGAATGTAGCTATAGTTATATTATTAGGTGTTGGGAGTCCGACGTAAAGATAATATAAAGAATAGGTCCCAGTATACCTCTTTCCCAGATCAAAATGGAAATAAGTTGGAACTTTCTTCTTCCAACTTTATCCAGAACAATCTATCCGTTAGATAAGATTTTATAATTTGGAAGAAAGAGTAAGGAAGTACCTTCTTAATTTTATACAGCAGTCAGGAATACCATACTTTATCAAAAGCCTACGATATATCAAAAAATTAAGCAGAGTAATATTGTTTTTCTTCAAGAGCGGATGTGATAACTTTGGCACTTGATCCACGGTGGAATGTCTCTTGCGTAATCCAAATTGGTATTCCGGGAGTATGCTGTTATTTTGAAGACTTTGGTCCAAACATTTTAGTAGTAGTTTTTCGAATACTTTAGATATAATTGGTAATAGACTGATTGGCCTGTATATGGGGTTATTTCTAAATTTCATCTTCAAATTTTATGTATATTGTGAGAAAAACCAATTACAGCAATAGTTAGACAATATTAAAAAAAAGTTCAATTTTAATTCGGAAAAATAAGAGTAAATTTAATAAACAGTAAACATAACTATTTTTATTATAGTCCTCGATAAAAACGGTTTCAAACAGTCCTGAATATAAAAAAATAGTAATAAAACTTAATAAATTTATAGCTTAAGAACTGAAAAACCAAAATCTCCATAATGTTTGTCATATTTTAACTTAAAGTTAAGAATTTCAAAGCATTTAAAAATTTATTGAATTTATTTATAAACGTTTATGGAAATTTAATCTGTTGTTCACATTAAATCATTTTTAATAAATTTTGCTAAATAAAATCCAACATTTATTTTACAAATGCCTTTTGCAAATATTATTTTAATTAATTACACTTATTAAAAAGAATGATTTAAGAGAATTATTTTAATATTTTGGTTGATTTTATATAAATCTTATATAAATATAATCAATAAGGAATTAATAATTGTATCAAAGTTTTTTTTTATATAATTCATTGTTTTTCTCTTTATTTTATAAAGATTTGTGTGTTGTTTTAAGTTTGGTTTCAAACAGAATTGGATATTATTGGAAACGATTTTGCAGGTAATGCGAGGTATGTGTAAAGTTTTAAATAACTTTAAGTAGATTTGAGCCTCGTGCATCTATTGTATGAAATCCCAATAATTCCAATTGGAAGTTTGGAAAACTCGAGCAGTTACTTTTCCGTTTACTGGCGTTTCGAAGGGAAGTTGTTCAATTGGATTTCGCGTGGAAAATAGGAAAAAAAACATTATTAAAATCGTCACACTCTCGATTTGAACTGTTGTGTGCTTTTGTATGTGTGCGCTGGTGTTGGCGAAGGAGGGTTTCTTTTATTTGCGCCTCACGTAGGCATAAAGCGCGGAGGTAAATCCCCAGGGACGGAGGGGACTTCGAAAGAACCCGCTGAAAAGTTCCTAACTTTGTCCGTGCACAAAGGAAACAGAACGAGGGATCTGGAGAGGCGAGGTGAGGTGGAATGGAGTGAGAAAGGGGATGAATTGAGAGAGAGAGAGAGAGAGAGGATAAAAACCCGCAGGGATTTTGGCGGAGTAGAGAGGAAACAACTTGATGGATAATCATCTAGCGTGCCCTGAGGAATACAAGATATTTCCTTGGATGAAGGGAACGATGTTGGTGGAAAGGACAGAGAAGAAGTTTCAACAATTCTTGGACCGCGTTTTAAATAATTGGTTCAATTAGTTCGAATGCGAATGCGGCCGGAAGGGATGAGATGCTTGGAAATAGTGCGTTCGGTCTCCCTTTTTCGTATTTGCTTGCCGATAACGAGTCGGAGGGTGGTGGAGGGTTGATTTGCAATGCGGTTGCCCTCTGTTATACAATGGAACCGTCAGAATTAGCCAATTACTTTGCCCCTCTTCGAACGTTCACCATGTTTTAATTACAATCTGATAATGACATTCTGTAACTAACATAATTACTACAAAACCGAGGAAGGGGACTGGCGGATCTCGGCGGACGGAAACCTGGGCCCTTTTAAAGTATACTCCAACATAATACACTTTCGTCGGTTCGCTCACCTCAATGGAACAATACATGTTTTGAATAAAAAACATGAGGAAATTTCTAAAGATTGCTTTCGAAGTGTGCTTTTAAAACCAGAATTCTGAAAAGGCTTACAAACTCTTAGTTTATCAACATTTATTAAGAATTCATTTTCTTTGTTACAAATATACACAAAAGTTTCAAAAAATATCAAATCTTGAACTTCATTGTTCGCATCGACCACTTAAATGTAATTTCACTAAAAATTACTTTTGAAGTCAATTTTTAATTTCAGAATTCTGAAAAAAAAAAGTTTTAGAATTTCTCAAAATATTTTATTGGGCATTCAAAGACGATGTTCGTTAACCCATCATAGATTTAAAAAGCAGTTTAGTTTCATATTACTACTATCCTAAGCTTCAAAAAGTAACATTAATTAATCAGTTAGGTGTTCGTTATCTGAAAATGTGTTTGTTGTTCGAACATAAAAATCTTTTGAAAAAATGTTCGTTGTCTAAACTATTCCTTCTCTGAACTGTTTATTGACCGAATTATTCTATATCCAAACTGATGTCCAAACTATTTGTTCTCCAAAACTAGTCCATGTAAGAACTGGTCGTTGTGCAAACTTTTTTTTGTCCAAATTATTTTTTGTCCAAACTTTTCGTTGGCCAAGTTGTTTGCTGTACAAACTATTCATTGTTAAAACTATTCTTTATACATCAACAAACACTTTGGACATTGAAGAGTTTGTCCAAACTGTTTGTCGTTCAAACTGCACGTTGTTCGAACTATTCGTAGTCTCAACTGTACATTGACAGCAACTATGGTTTCATGACTTAATTATTTAGTATCAAATAAAATTGTAAATAAAAACATTTACTATACATTAGTATAAAAGCAATTTTAAAATAACAATAAAAATAAATTTTCAATTTAATTACATAATTATTCTTATAGAGAAACATTTGTAATGTTATATAATAATGTTAATTAATTCTTAATATTTTCTTATTTAATATAGTAAAATTTAATTAATAGTAAATAGAAAGAGAATATTGTTTATTACGTAATGAAATTTTAGAATTGTATACTACATGTATTTGCAATTAATATTCATCCCAGTTACGACTAATCGCATTTACTTGTCATACAATGCAACATTACGTGCGTGCGTCTCTATAGAGTATGTATAGTAATGTTAGATACAAATGTGTTTCGCAACAGTCATGATTTGAATTTCAAATTAATAATTTCAATACATTATCAAATTGTAATTATCACATACAAAATAATCATTAATTATTGATTTAATACAAATACAAATTAATAATATATTTAAATATTCTAATTGTATAAAATTTAATTTAATTTTATGAGAAATAGTTTAAATTTTATAAAATTTAATTTTATCCACGTCTTATGCTAAAAAAATACAGTTTTGTTTACAAATTAATTGAGCGTTTTCGTAACTTTATTGTTGAGAAATTTTTTTATAATAATTGCATTAAAATTTATCTAAGAGTAAAACTAATAAATAAAACTTACATAATATGTTTTAAATTAAATAACTCCAATTAAGCGAATTTGAATTTAAAGTAATAACATTTTATTTTGCAAATTTCATAAGTTAATAATTTAAAAATTATTACAAATTCTGGCAAATAAAAATGTATTTTTTGTATATATCAAAATTTCACACATGCAAAATTGTAATTTAGTAACAGAATTTCTATTTTAAAATTAATAAAATGGTTAAACATATGTATTTTTTTATTATGCCCTTAAAAGCTTATTTACTTGTAGTTTTACACAATATTTTAATTCATGTAAAAATTGTTTAAAAAAGTTTATCTAGAAATATTTTATTATTAATAACATTTTATTATGCAAATTTCATATTATTACAGAATTTATATATTTTAAAGTAACAAAATGCTAAAACACATTGGATTTCTTGTATAGTACACAAATCTAAAATATTGCATTAAAATTTTAAATTTGACCTACAAAAAAAATGTATTTAGTAAAATAATTAGTAAAATTCAATATCTTAAAGCTATAATTCATTCTCTGATGTAATTAGTTTCAAATCAAATAAATAATTATATAATTGGTTAATGTTAAATAATTTAATTATTACATTTTCTTAATGAATTTTTTTTGAGAATAGAACAAAAATAAACTTGTTTTGTGATAGTAAATTATCCTGATTTTTTTTTTGGTCTAGATATTCTGGGACTTTCCAAATGATGTTTATTTACAACAATTGTAATTATATAATAATTAAGAAATAAAATACAGTTTAATTATAATCGATTATTAAAAAAAAGAGTTTTTTATTCGTCTTCATTCTTGTTAAAAAAGTTTCCTTTTAAACTACTTTATAGCTTTGTTTATTGCTACTATATTTTCAGTTTCTTTTAAAAATACTGAATTATAAAAGGTCGTCTAGTTTATTTTGTATTTTATTGAAGAATATTTCTAATATCAACTGGTGATAATACCATAAATGGGGTCTATAAATGTTATGCCTTTGAAGTGCAGGGAGGCGATCGCAGTAAATGCGCGTGAAATTCTGAACGAACAATAGGGGCGATGCGTTCGGAAATTTCAATGAAGCTCTCATAACTTCCGGCTGGATGGTACGTGCGTGTGCGTCTGGGAGCGAGGGGTGGAGGATGTGAAGGGGGTGGCCGGAGGGAGTCAATTGGGCGTGCAGAAGGGAGAGACCGCACGGATCGGGAAGATTGGCTTTGTTAGTCCTCGGGCTTCAGCCCTAACCATGTTATGCCGCAACGGCAACAGGGACACAAAGAAAAACACGGGTTGGAATTGGGATGGAACAGGGAAAAAAGCGGAAAAGCAAAAAAAAACTTTCGGCCGCGACAGCAAAACCATAAAGATGGCCAACAGCTAGAGAAGAAGGTCGCAAAAAAAATACATTACACATCCCCAAGACTCGACGTGGCAAATTTAATCATGTCCTTAATGGAAAACGGGATGGAAAGCATCGATCGAACTAAGGCAATTTTTTTCTTCATGAGATTTCATTTTCATCGATCAGTTAATGATACCAAAAATTGGATAGAACGTGTTATAAATATTCAGTATTTACCGGGAGGGTTCTGATTACACATTAATAACTTATAAATATTCATAAGTTCATAAATGACCAATTAAAATATAATTAGTTCTAATATGTTCAGTAATTTAATCCAAAATTTGTAATAATTCAAACTATCAATAATATTTGCATATTTGCTTGAAATTTGAATATTTCATCAAAAATTTAATATCAAATATCATTTAAATTAATTATATTTCATCAATTTAGAATAATTATACTTATTAATACAATCAGTTTTTATTAGTAAGTCCAAATTCTAAGTGTCGAATATAATTCCCATTCATGAAAGTATTTAAAGTATTTAAAAGTTGCTAATATATATAAAAAAAATATAAAATTGAGTAAAATAGCGGAATTTTGGATTGATTATCTTGAAATAATACGATTTCCAAAATATTGATTATTAAAATAAAATTAATGAGAAAACAAATAAAATTAATATTAGTAATCTGCAAATACATTAAACATACATCATTAATTGCTATTAAAAAAAAAGTTTATATAATAGTTTTTGCTGTTGAAAGATATTATGTGTGAGATTTCTTGTATATAAGGTGTAATGACTGCGGTTATTACCGTTTGTAGGAAACCCAGACCTGTTCAATAAAAATCAGATTCTTCATTAGAATTTATTTCTTTTCTAAGTGTTCTGGAAATACATTATGAAAAAACCGGGAGATCTAACCGAAAATAAGAACAAATCTCGAATAATCGGGACTTCTGGAAACCATAAGTTTTTATATTTTGTGTTGGAATCAGAAAAACAATAAAAAAAAACTAAAACGTCAATGTTGTAATAGTAATTATATCATAGATAATTATGAAAGAAATTAAGATAGACTTATATAATATTTTGTAAAATATATTTTTATGTACAACAATTTCACAAATCTTAAATTGATTTGTTTAAATTTTTAAACTAATTTAAAATTTTATTGTTTAAATTTGATGTTACTTTGAAACCAATAACTTGTCATGTTAACTTAATTTCCAAAAATGTTAAAGCTAAAAATTGAAGAAACACTTTTTTGGTATATTATAATGTTTTTATTTCATAAAGGACTGAAATCAAAATAAGTTATTCCATAAATCTAGAATATTGAATCCTTTAAAGGTTTATAGATGGCTTCAAATATTCAAAAGTAGTTAAAGTATAAACTAAAATTAGAAAATAGGATGATAGTCTAAATTAATTAATGTGGTCTGAAGTGGTGATAAATAGTTAAAGAATAAACTAAAATTAGAAAAAGCTATAATGATAGACTAAACTAATTAATGTAGTCTGATGCGTGATTAGACTTAGGTTATCAATAAGGACCATTTGTAATGGCTTTACAGTATAAAAATGCAAGACCATAAGTTGTAAGGATTAAGTAGGACAAGACAAGGAAATAGATTTAGAAGTTCTGTAATATCTACCATGATATTCGTAACATTCGAGATAAAAAATACAAATGTTAAATGTTGTAATTTTTTCGTTTTATTTACAGTATTGATTATTGTATTTTAAAGTAAATATTTTTAAAAGAAAATTGTAGTTAATATAAAAAATATTTCAATAAAGTTTTGTATTATAAAAGAAGCTTTGAAAAATGAGGATAGATTCCAGAATTTCGTTATAGGTAAATGCATTAAAATGAGTTATCGGCGTGAAGGGTAATTATGTCTTTATTAAAAAAAAGTAGAGAGAAAGCCGGTACAGTGCTGTGGAAGGGCGATGGCTGTTAATGAAGTTACGGTGCTTTAATGAATGCAGTCGTCTGGTGATAAAACTGTCTCCTGGCACTAAATAAACGTTATAATCTGCTAATACGATGTAATAACATTAGGACTTCGGAGAGAGAATCCTTCTGTGTCAATTAGGGTGCGCCCGGCCACACGGGACACGTCATCGCGGACTAGACTTCTAGATGATATATATATTGACTTTTATTAACGTCCCGAGGCCCCCACGCAAGGCTCATCCACACCGCCAGAAGTTTTTAAAAGTTAATATCAGACGGCTCACAAAAAAATTGTATCTGTGTACCGGCCGCATGACATAGTGGCACCATGGGGGTGGATTTTATTAAATTTAAATTCATGTGCGTGTTGAAAGAGGGAGGCTAACTAATGGCGGATGCGCCAGGCTCATTCGTTCTAATGAATCGCACCTAATGAATGTCCCCCGACTCCGTCTGGATTCTCTTTGCAACCTTCAACCTTGATTATTTTTAATTTTTCATTTATTTTTAGAATCGTATATTTAAATATATTTTTTTTTTCAAGTTATAATTATCTTAACTGCACTTATTTTAATTGATTTATATGCAAAAAGTCATCTAAAATATTTTTTTAAGGGTTGGAAACATTTCTTAGTTTTGAGGTTAAATTACCATTATATTTCCTAGTCAAAGAATATTTATTACATAATTTGTGGTAAAAAAATCTTTAGAGATTAAATGTAATTAATTTGTCGACAACTATCTGGCCAAGAGTTGTTCAATATAAATTTACATTCAATATTTAATCATTTAGTTTATTTTTAACATTACATTAAATGTCTGTTTATATAATCTTTGTACATTAATATAAACGTCATAACGGATATTAATAAAGTGTTAAAAACTCTTTTTTTTAATAAATTCATAACATTTTTAAAAACTACTTCTAAAATTGTTAATGAAATTATATTTAATTGAACTAAAATTAATAATAATAATTAAGTTTAAGGACAATGTTGCTATAAAATCAATCTTACATTCTTTTCACAAATATCAGAAAAATGTCTCGAGATTCTCGGGATTTCCCGGGAAATTAATTAATCCGATTTACAAAACGCTTTTATTAAAAATTATTGAAACAATACATTTGGTCGAATATTTATCAATAGTTTTCTTTCATATTGCTTTCAATGTTTTGGTGTTTTAATTTGAAAAGTTGAAAATCCTTGTCTGAAATTTTGAAATTTTATATCAGTTATTGTCATTTATGTTATGTAAAAAATTAAAAAAGTAATTAAGTAATATTAATTTACCTGCAAATAATAAAGTGTTAAAAACTCTTTTTTTTTTTAATAATTCATAACATTTTTAAAAACTACTTCTAAAATTATATTTAATTGAACTAAAATTAATAATAATAATTAAGTTTAAGGACAATGTTGCTATAAAATCAATCTTACATTCTTTTCACAAATATCAGAAAAATGTATCGGGATTCTCGGGATTTCCCGGAAAATGAATTAATCTGATTTACAAAAGGTTTCTATTAAAAATTATTGAAACAATACATTTGGTCGAATATTTATCAATAGTTTTCTTTAATATTGCTTTCAATGTTTTGGTGTTTTTATTTGAAAAGTTGAAAATCCTTGTCTAAAATTTTGAAATTTTATATCAGTTATTGTCATTTATGTTATGTAAAAAATAAAAAAAAAGTAATTAAGTAATATCAATTTACCTGCAAATAATAAAGTGTTAAAAACTCTTATTTTTTATTAAATTCATAATATTTTTAAAAACTACTTCTAAAATTGTTAATGAAATTATACTTAATTGAACTAAAATTAAAATAATTAAGTCGAAGTATGTATGAATTACATACATATTTTTGAAATAATAAGTTTTTTTTTGTAAATATTTAAAAATTAGAAAAATATTCCAAATTATTCTACTATTTTTATTTAAATTTAATTTTAATAATAATTTCTATAAATTTTAATAATTGCATTTTTTTGTGTTTATGTTGTTATGAAAAATGATCTATATTACATAACTGTAATAATAAGATTATAATTGAAATCCAACAAATAAATAATCGAATTCGTAATGGAAATTGACGAATATTGAATGAGACACTTGAGTAGAATCGAATGTGTCGATGGAGTTTGTCCCCTGGGCGAGGAAAGAAAAATTGCACGAGGGGATGGATTTGTGTTGCAGGTGTTTTGTGCTTCGCCCTCCTCAGCAACGATTCGGAATGAATGCGAAGAGGAAAGCGCAAAGCGGGACGTTGGGAGGAGGTGAAACGGTCGGAAAAGAAAGTAAAATAAATTCGGGGGGAATTTTCGTTGTAATGAGATTTGGTGCAAACTTGAAGGGCCCAGACCGATTCCATTTGCGCTCCTCCCTAATACAAATGACTCGTTACGCGTTTCGAATCTGCACAAACCGGTAGAAATATAAATGTATATTTACGTAATTTCGGAGTAATACAATTTTGTAAAAAAATTAGCCTAAATTCAAATCCCTTCGTCCAATTTAAATTTTCAATTAAACGTAGATGAAACTGTAATAACACCTTTTATGAATATCCTAATTAATTACTTTTTTATTTTTTAAAATTTTTTTTTACATAACATAAATATGACAATAACTGATATAAAATTTCAAAATTTTGGACAAGTAAGGATTTTCAACTTTTTTAACCAAAATACCAAAACATTGAAAGCAATATGAAAGAAAACTATTGATAAATATTCGACTAAATGTATTGTTTCAACAATTATCAATAAAAGCGTTTTGTAAATAAAATTAATTTATTTCCCGGGAAATCCCGAGAAATCAGCATATTCTTATAATTCAGACTCTCGAAATTAAGTTTTAAATCCCGGGATTATCAGGAACGGAATATTAACAATGACGATGCTAAAAATATACAAAAATGTAATATAACCGGCCTAATCTTATCGTTTCATCATTCTGTTGATGTTATGTGTTTTTTTTAAACTTATTTTATATAAAATCTATAATATTAAAATCTTGGAATTACGAATTATCAATCTCGGAAATGGGGTAAAATATTTTAGAACAGTATTACCCGCCAGTATTAATATTACATATTGTTGATAATTATAAAAAAATCAATAATTACAGTTGTAAATCAGGTTAATTTATATCCCGGGAAATCCCGAGAAATCAGCATATTTTTCTAATTCAGACTCTCGGAATTAAGTTTTAAATCCTGGGATGTGTGCTTTTTGTAAAATTGTTTTATATAAAATCTATGAAATTAAAATCCTGGAATTACGAATTATCAATCTTGAGAATCGGGTAAAATATTTTAGAACAGCACCCGCCAATATTAAAATTACTTACTGTTTATAATTATAAAAATGTCAATAATTAGAAAGATGCTATTGCGAGATTGCAATAATCAATAATAGAGATGAGGTATGTTTTTAGGTTGGAGAGTTTCTATACAATTAAAGTATTTGTCTTTTAGTTTGTTTTCAGATATTTGTGAAAAGAATGTAAGATTGATTTTATTTCTTGTAAGCTTAAATTCCAATTAATTAAAATAATAGTAATTTGATCTTCAAAGGGTCAACGATATTGAAATGGTCAGACAGATGTAATGTAATCCAGGTGATTTTTTTCTGTTGGCATACGTGTTGTAATCTATCGATTATCCAGCTTTCAGTAGTGGGTCACGTTTCTGTCTGCTTTTTCCCCCATTCGGATTTGATCCCCCAGGGAGTCGCGTTTACAGTTGGGGTCCGTTGCAGCGGCAACGTTCAAAAAAGAACACAGCAGGGCCCTTCAGATCTGAAGCTTCCGAGGCCCTCCTACACACACATATATACACTATACCGTGTACCCTTTCAAGTTCCCCGGAATGTTGACCTTCGCAAAAGCCAAACGGACTTAATTAAATTAATGGACATGCAGAAGAGGATCCGCGTTTTCCCTTCTCCGTTCATCCGTGCCATAGATGTGAAACCGAAACGATAATTATTTTCGAGGTAGTTAAAAGTTTTCTTCTGCGGATTGTAATGGATACCAGAGACTGCTGCCGTCTCCATGACACGAGAAGTAATCTAAAACTGGCGGCTTTAATAGCTCGGAGCACTTAGACAAAACCTCATAATTTCTTCCGGCTTGTTTCTCTCCTGGAATTACGGCCGTTTCGTTGCTTGCGAGGGGCTGCGAAACGAAGGGGGTGCCAAGTGAGACGTCTTGACAATAAAACAACTTCAATGCTTTGCACCCTCCTCCGACGGACTACAATAAAATGGGAATTGTTGCCGGGAAGCCTCAGAAACACATGCTCTTACACTTTAATCGCAGCTCCGCACAAATACCGCTTATGTTACTTCAACAGTATAATTCCTATGCAATTATTCAATCGTTAATTTTATTATGTAATAAGATTTTTTCTATTATATTATATAAAATCCTAAAATAAACATATTTTTAATAACAATCATATAAACGTAATACGTTTAGATCATCAATTGTACAATCCGTTACTCCGGATTTATTTTCCAAAGAAGTTCTCTCCGAATTCAAAAGTTTAAGGAAATAACGACAGGTTTAAAGAAACTCTATTAATCATATTTCAATAATCTGGTATGTTATATGATTTATAAAATAAATCAAACAAAAATTGAGACAATTCTAATAATTTTCTAAAGCCAAAAATAAATTATTTAAATTTTATCTTAACTTAATCTTAATTAACACTAAAGTTTTTACATATTCAATCTCAAAATTAATAAATTAAACAGAACTAAACTAATAAAAGAAATTACTAAATCAACATATTTTTATTAATAAACAGAGATTTCTCGTAATAACTTTAGATCACGAATTATATAATCCTTTGCTCTGGAGCCGCATGCGGATCTTCGAATAGATAATTTTTCCTTGTTTTTCGGATCTTTTCTCCAAAAAAGTTACCGATTTGGAGAGTTTTAGGAAACACAAGAATACAAATTTCAGTAATCTGGTATACTGGTAGTATTATATGATTTCTAAAATAATTCTATCAAAAGTTGATGACTTTATAATGATGTTAAGAGCAAAACAAAAATTAAATAATTTATGTAAAATTTTATAGTATTTTGAATTAAATGTAACTTAATCCTAACTTTATTTTAATTCAAACTATAGTTTTTTTTACATATTTCGTCACACAAATTATAAATTAAACAGAACTGAAATAATGAATCACAAAAAATTAATTAAAAGTTTTTAAACGAACAACATTTAAAAAATTGTTTGGAAATTTTATATTTTTTATAACTGACGATGAAGTCTCAATATTTGATTTAATTAAATTTATAATTAAACGTGTCATACAATATTTGCCAAAACTTTGTGCCGGATTATACCCGCTTTTTGTTACGCGAACGATTAAACTTTTCGGGTCTGCGTTCAGCACATTCGATGATTGAAATTAATTAGTTACAAACTTGTTTGCAGCTTGTTTGGTTGTTAACTGAAATTTGAAACTTTGCAGAGTTTGTAGTTATTGGTATTATAAATAATTTTGTTGATACGTGTATTATATATTACATCAGAAATTTATGTTAGTAATTTATTAATTAATTTGTTGTTTATTTTGTAAAGTGAAAACTTATTAAAGTAAACTCATATATAATTTTTTTTAGTAAAGAATTAAAACAAGATTTATTAAGACAGTAATAATTCGTTAATAAACTCTGAATTCATATAGTAATTTTCTATAATAAGTATAAATTTATTTATTCCACAATTTTAACTAAGTAAAAAATATTAGTTATTACAAGAGTTTCACCATTAAGATCATTTATGTAATAAAAGACTTATTAAGACAATAACTATTCTTTAAAAATCCTGAATTATTAATGTATTAAATGCATAAATTCATTTATTTTTAAATATTAAAATTCGTAAATCGAAATTTTGTAAAGTGGAAATAAACTAATTTATTACAAGATGATATTTAACTTTAAAACTATTTATTGATTATTAGAATTAAAAGAACACTTATGAAATAACGGTGTTAAATATTTTTTTAAAATAAATCGAAAATTCGTAAAGTAAAAATTAAAAAAAAATCGATAATGGAAATTTTGTATAGTGGAAATAAACTATTTTTTTACAAAATGATATTTAACATTAAAACTATTTATTTATTATTAGAATTAGTAGAAGTGTTATGAAATAGCGGTGAAAAAATATTTTTTTTTACAAAATATCGTAAATCAAAAATTCGTAAAGAAAAAGTATAATAAAAATTCGTAAATCGAAATTTTGTAATGTGGAAATAAACTATTTTATGGGAAGATGATATTTAAAATTAAAACTATTTATTTATTATTAGAATTACAAGAAGACTTATGAAATAACGGTGAAAAATAGATTTCTAAAAAAAAATCGTAAATAGAAAATTCAAGTAAAAATTTAAAAAAATCGTAAATGGAAATTTTGTAAAGTGGAAATAAACTATTTTATTAGAAGATGATATTTAACATTAAAACTATTTATTTATTGTTAGAATTACAAGAAGACTTATGAAATGCGGAGAAAAATATTTTTTTACAAAAAATCGTAAATTGAAAATTCGTAAAGTAAAAATATAATAAAAATTCGTAAATCGATATTTTATAAAACGGAAATTAACTATTTTTTATAAGATAATATTTAATATTAAAACTATTTCTTTATTATTAAAATTACAAAAAGTCTTGAAAAATATTTTTCTACTAAAATTCGTAAATCGAAAATTCGAAAGAGTGGAATTCTTTAAGTGAAAATAGCATGGCTTTCAATATTTAGATACATAATTTATTTATTTAATATTAGAATTAGAAGAAAAATAAGAATTTTACCTGTCACGAGACGAGGTAAGATTTTAGAATTGGAAATTTGTAAAATGAAATTTATCTTTTAATATAATAATTATATTAAAAATACGACCAAAAATTCATGTATATTCAATAAAACTTATTCACAGAAATTATAACGTATACAATGATGAAGTTCATTAGTATTTTGAAATTAGTAATTTGAAAAATATTAATTTGAAATAACATTTATTAAAATAATTACTGTTTTTTACTAACCTGCGGGTAAAAGAATAAACTTAAGATAATAAGTTTATTATAATAGATAGGAAAATACCAAATCATTAGAATTAATAAAATTAATAGAAAACGAGACCCGAGACCGAATTTAAAAGTTTTACATTAATTCATTTTTGTCTTATAGAAATATTTAACTAATAAAAAAATAATTATTAAATATTTTCATTGCATAAGAAATGCTAAATTTAAATTGCTGTAAAGGTAAATTACGAACAAACTTTAAGGATTTATAGTAAAATGAAAGTTTATTAGAAAAATTATAAGAGCGAAGTGAATATACATTTAGGTTAAGGTAAGTAAAGAAATATATATATTTTTTGTTAACAATTATATTTATGTTTATTTTCTTTTTTGAGACCTACACATCTTTAGATCCCACATATATAATTTTTAATATAATATATTCATAAAGAATATCGTAATTAGTACACGCCTACAAATAGATGACGTTCCAAATTTCCTTACATAATTCGTAACGATGTTCTAATGAAATTACAATTTGTAATATATTTAATTTTTGTATTACTAACTTTTTGTGCGATCAGAATTTTGGAACGTCAACCGGTAAATATGCGGACAACAATGAAAAGTACTTAAGTAATAACAGCATCCCATTTACCCCTTACACAGTATTAAATACCAACTAAATTGCACTCAAGTTTCCCAGTCACCTGCAACGATCAGAACATTTACGTTATATAATATGTCTTTTTTTTTTGTGTGAGTTTTACATGTAGAATATTCTAAAAGCTACGAATCAAACATTGAATCTATCTATTCAATTACGCCTTAAACTCTAAAACAAAATATATTTCAATTATCTACTTAAGACGAATATGCGCGCGCACACAAATTACACAAGTAATAAACTATCAGTACTTTACAAAACTATCGAAAATCAATGATTTTTTTTTGTATTTAATTTTTTTTTTAGTTTGGTTTGAAATGAAAGGAAGAATGTTTACACAGCAAATGCACTTTAATTGTTTTGTGCCCTGATAAGATATGTATCTGTTACATTTTCTTTGATATGCGTACTTAGGCTACTTTAGGTTATAGCTAAACATTAATATTATATAGACAGGCACCTCGTCAGTTAGGGCACAATAAATAATTTTGAATTCCCTTTGGATCTTAATTTCGATGTTAATAATATCTTCTATTTTTTTTTGTTGGTCTTAATACGAAGAAATTAGTATTAGAACGTGAAGTATTAATTACATTTAAAGTTTTATTGCTTTTCAGATTATAGTTTTTTTTTATTTTTTAATATAATATATTTTAATTTTATAGGATACATTAAGATTACCTTCAATTTGTGCAACACCTAAGCGATTTTAATTATTTTGGATTTTATTTTAAATTCTCTCAAGTTATTTTATATTGGTTTGTTATATAGAGTTTAATGGAATTTGGGGGATACTATTTTCATCGATTTTCAAATCCTATACACAGCGTGAGCAATACTTCTGGTTTCTTCCAAACGTATGTATACTAACAGCAACTTAATTATTTTTTTTTTAATATATATTTTTTTCACGTATATGTCGTGTTATATTTTTTTTTTCAATATTTTATTACATTGATTTTTGTACAACTAGTTAAATTGACGCTATCGAGTCGAGAGATGTATCTGAATAAAATCCAACTTAAGTATATATCTAATTACTTAACTATTATAGATCAAAGGACAAAGGGCCGATGCAAACTACGTACTAAATATGGTGTGTCTTAAATTGTACATTATTAACTAGAATATACCTACTTGGTCGTGGACGACCTATCACGTTGTAACAAGCGAATCATTCGATTCTGATATGTATACGATCTTAGTTGATATACTTAATATATAGATAATGTTTGAAATTAATGATAAAATTTTTAACTGAAATTGATGTTTAAGTCTAGGTTAAATACAGATATTTTTTCTTTAGTAATTTTAGGCGATATGTACAGTGCCACAGGAACAAGTGGTGTGATATATGTACACAATCTTGAAAAATATCTATTTGAAAGGGCACTAACACGAATTTACAATATACACACATATAATAATTTAAAAGCCCTGTCTGAAAGGGTTGCGACCAGCCATGCTCGGTTGCGGTTGCTCTTGAGGTTGCCTGAAGGGATTAGGATTGGAATCCGGCTGATCCGGTAGAGATCTACCGGTTGATCTATTGGTTTGGTAGTTATTTTCTTGGTATTGATAACCTTGTTGCTGAGGTTGCTGCTGCTGATAACCTTGATAATTGTAATCTTGTTGATAGTTGTTCGAATCGATATTGGTTTCTTGCTGTTTATATTCTAGGTGGTTTTGAATTTCCTCGGTGACCGGTTTTTGATCTTGCATGCTGTAGGTTTGGTACTCTTTGTTCGGTGGATCTGACATGAGAACGTTGGCTTCGTTTTCGAAAGGTTTGAAATCGTAGATGTGCCTGAGGTACATTAGTACCGGTGCGTAGAGTAAATTAGAGAAAGCTATGCCTACGTTTAGTGCCGTGAAGCCTATGGCCTCGACGACCCCTCCTGCTATGATGGGGCCTATTGCGTAAGCCACTGAGTAAGAGATGTCGGCTATGGCGTAGATGCTTCCGTAGATGGACACGTAACGAACATCTACTAAGTAGCCGAGCATCGGAAGAAGTGCCGTATCGATTAAGGCAATTCCGAAGCAGATGCCGCATATAGGGATCATGAGCAACTTGTAGGAGGTTGCGAACGGTATTATGAAGCAGCAGAGACCTTCGAGGGCCAAGCCGCCGGCGGCCATGAGCCATTGGTATTGCGGATACTTTTTGGCCATTTTTACTGTGAGGATGACGCCGAATACGTGAGGGAAGAACGCGGGAAGCCAGATCATTCCGATCTTCCAATTCTCTGTTGTGAGATTGTCTTCCATCCAGAGGGAGATGGTTGGCTCTAAGAATGCGAGTGCCACGTTCGACATCATCAAAGCTCCTGCACATACTGCGATGTAGGGGTCCATGAACAGGCGCCAGATCGGAACGGAAGGTGGTTTGGCCATTTGGGATTCTTTGATCTGCGTCTTCAAGGGTTTCATGACGAGCAGCAGCATGAAACCGTCGGCCAGGGAGACGAAGGCCAAGATCAGGAACGGCACCTCCTTGCCGGCGAATTGGTAGAGCGCGCCGCCGAAGGGTGGAGCGACCAGACATCCGAAACTGATGAAGGCCAAGGCTATGCCCAGGGCCTTCGAACGTTCGTTTTCTTCCGTGAAACGATCCGCTATCATCGCCAGACCTGCAGTGTCTGCAAATGCCGAGCCTACGCCTTGAAGGCTGCGGGCGAAGAACAGGAGGCCGTAGCTGCGGCCACAGGCGAACACCGCCGTCGATAGGAACATGATGGTCAGACCTATCATCATCGGCATGTCGTAGCCAATGCGGTCTATCAGCGCCCCCGAGAAGGGGTTCACCATCAGTTGGACGATGGCTTTGGAAGCGAAGAGGATGCCGGTAGCCGAGTCCTGGCCGTGATGGTCGTGCTTCACCGGCATCCCAGGCGGAACCGTTACGTTTCCCGGAAGAGGTTCATCTTTGTATGCACCGATGTATCTTAAGTAATCGGGTATGATCGGTACTATCACCATGTACAGCATGTTGTCCAGGAGCAGTGCTATCGATACGATCACCAAGATCAGCTTGCGCTGCGTCTTCGGCTCCTGCACCTTGTTCCACACAACCTCCTTCAGCTCTCTGTACTCCATGTTGATTATCGGAATCGTCGTCATGGTTAAGGACGTGTCTTTCTCTCTCTCTCTCGCCCGGACAAAACGTTTCTTAGGGTGCGGGGTAGCGCAGTGCCATCGGGTTAACCTGGACACAGAGACAAGCATTAGACACTGAGCAGAGGCTCGGGAGGGGAGGCACTGCGCTCGTTTCCCCCCCGCACCCCAAATAATACCGACATACAAATATAAAATAAAAAATAAAATAAAAAAAAATTTAAAAAAAAATCAAATATAATCAAAACGCAATTATAAAATTATACTTGATATCTGAATAGAGATATATGCTAATAATATAAGAGCGCTAATCGATTGCCGCCATTTTGTTCGCGCGGCCATTTTGTTTGAAATCAATAATCTCAAGTTCTTTTCGTGACATACATAAATATATATATTTACGTGTTACATAATAAATTCAATTGGTTCAAAGGACGTGCATCAATAATGTTAAGTATCGAAAGGGTTATTTACCTGTGTCAGGAAGTGCGCTGCCGATTCGATTGGCAAAGAATCCGCGTATGTTGGTGGCGACGCGCGATTCACCGAGTAGGCTGAGGGTGCCTCCCGGGCCGTTTTGAGCCCCGCGGTTATCCACGGTGCCGCTGTCCAGGTGCACTTTTGCCGCTCACTCCCGCGCTACTCTAATGTGTGACCACTTCGTTCGGCAGCAGGCCACGCTCTCAGGCAGGATGGCAGGACCCGCAGGATCCGCAGGGGCGGATCGGGCTTGCGCCCTTCGTCCTCGCACCTCCATTGGATCCCCTTCCCAGACGTCACCACCCTTGGGACCAATCAACTTCCATCCAACATCCCCACTTTCGGCGGCAAACATTTCCTCTGCACATTATACAAACACCGGTGAAAAGAATATTCCTAGCAAGACACAAAAATATTATTATTTAATCAATATACGTACCAAAACGCGTATAATTGGAAATACAACATTGATACACCACAATTAATTACAGAAAAGTTAATAATTACAAATTCATAAAATAAAAGTCTTATTCTAATCTACAATTAAATTAAAGCGATTATCCAAGATTTCGTCATTTATTAATATTGCAAAAAAAAATCTATATATAATTCTGATAATTTAATTATTAATATCAATTAATACAGAATATTCACAAGGGTTCAAAAGTAATATAATATAAAGTCATTTGCATTTGGAAAGGTGATTCAATATTTATGAAGTCAAATGTAGTTCTCAAATCAATTTGCATTTTAAATGTTCGCAGCTCAGCGAAATTAAATATTTATATTTTCTCGCGTTCATAATTTATGAAGCGAAATTTTAACGATTCTAAAAATAAACACGTCTTAGCTATACATTCATAAAAATAAGTATTCGCAGAATGTTCAACATCAAAGAGCATTAGCTATGTGCCCGGCGCCTCCACTTTTATTGATCCATATACAAATCCAACGTAAGAACTATATTTAGATAAGAATTGATTTTTTGTATTAAATAGAAATAATTACATAATATTTCCATATTTAATTAGAAAGTAATTACAATTTATTTAATTAAAACTAATTTATATTTTTATTTATAATTTACTTCGCAAAGTATTATAATATAATGAACTTACCATTTTCTCTTTGTTAAACTAATATGATTTGCATATATGCAAACAACTGACTTAATTAAAATAATAACTTTGAAACTTTATAATTATTATGTGTACTGAAAACATGCAATTACTTGCGATAAAAGCAATGTTTGACAAAATAAAAAAAACTGTATTAGATTAAATATTACATTATTTATAACATCAGTATTTTTAAGCTATTTACTATTAAATTACAACAAATAAAATTAAATTGCACGTAAACCCGGCACTTCCACCATTTAAACTAAAAATATTATTAAAATATTTTCTTATTATTTTTGACAAAAATAATGTTATATTATGTATTAAATTTCTAAGTTGTTTCGGAATAATATTCTATTAAAATAATAGAATTAGTAAACATTATAGTTTCATTGCTTAATTTCAAAGCTGTGAAACTATCAACAATGTGACAAACCCATCTCAATATTCAATGTATTCAAATATTTGAGGAACAATGATTTTCATGCGATTCGAATGTACCGTAGATTACAGGCAAATATGGATCGAATATCGTTGAGCACTTCAATGAATAAATAACGAAATTTCGTTTACAAGTGGGATGTACGCGTTCGAACATAATAACAATTTGGGGCATCGAATCGATAAATACGACTGAACATTTTGATGCATTAATAAGCAATAAACCTGCAGGTTCGAATTTAATGGCCGGAAATATTAATACCGCAAATGCAATGCTAATGCAACGTTCGATATGAATATTCAATTAAATTTCATATGCAAATGCCCGTTTTTATATGCATCGTTGAATTAACTAATTTTTACCTGTCTTTATTTTTATAAAATATAATATTTATTCCATATGAAAATTTCGCAATATTTTTCAAATTTTGTATTATCAAATATTTTTTTAAATTAAATTAATTATCTGTCTCATACTCATAATATTTTGTAAATAATAATAGAAATATAATAAAAAAATAATCATTTTCCATTGATTTTGACTATTTTCAAGTAAGTTTATGGCCAAAATATGGGGATGATTTTCAAATTTATTTTGATTTCGGATACTAAACATAGAGATTTTACTTTAATCATTTTGAGATCATTGTGTGTAATGTCGGTTGGCACATAGCAGGGAGAATACACCAGGGTACGAAGATACTTTGAATGGAATCGTTAATTTCAATGTTTAACTACTGGCTGTTCCCCAAAGTTTGATGTCATAATTCCACACAAGTTTGAACACTACCTTATAAATTAGCTTTCTATTTTATAGTTAAAGATGTGATCTTTTCACAAGAAATTATGAAAATTTAATACTCAGTTATTTCTGTTTAATTTAAATAATTTAATTATTTAAGGTGACTGGCAGTTTCCTTTTTCAGTTTGGAAGTTACATAGCTCGACATTTTTATTTAAATTAAGTAAAGTTATGTTTTTATTATAATTTGTTCTATTTCTTTGATAAAATTTTGCTTTAACAAAACTAAGAACTAAAATATTATTTTTTATTTAGAAAGACTTTAGTTGATAGACAAATAAATTATTTTTTATAAATGATTATATTATAATTTTCTAATTATTTATTTATTATTAATATAAATCAAACCCCGCACTATGTAATGGTTTTCGCTAATATTGAGGACTGTTTGAAACCGAATTTGCAAAAAAAAATACTATTTTTTATAATTTATTATTATTTTGTTAAATAATATTTGTATTGTTATAAATCTTGACTGGTTGACGTATTGAAGCTATTGCTGTACTACTTTAGAATTTTCCAATTGATCGAATATTGATGTAAAGTATCCTTGTCCTAAAACTGTTAGTTATTTTGTGAAATGTCACCTTAATTGACATTTGGATGGGTTAGGTGTCAGTCTTCATTTATACGAACTTTGTTAGTCTGTTATTAGAGAGTTGATTTCTGGACGTCCTATTATTTTCGAGCACAGAATAAATTATATAAAATATTTTTAATCTAATCATTAATAATTTTCATCTTTAATAGCGTTCTCTAAAGATAAAAACATGATATTTTGTAGGTTTATATGTTTGAAATTTTCAGATAAATAATTTTGTCAAGTTGCATAATTTCCTTTTTATAATAGATAATATTTATAATATCTATTTTATAACAGAAGTAAACGATTAATCGAAATTATCGATAATTTAAATTTTCAATATTGATATTTTTTTTGAAGTTAATAATTTTAACTTCTAAAAATATAATTTTTAATAAATGAATGTAATAACAAACATAATATTAGGACTTTAATTATTAATTATGAATTATTATATTGGTGTTAAATTATCAATACGTATTTATATAATTTCTTTTTATTGTATTTTGTTACTAAACGAAATCATTGTTGTATCAAAATATGTATGTATTATGTAAAAGTGGTAATTTTTCAGGATGTCTACAAGCTTTGGGTATTTCATGGTATAAATATTTTTTATATTAAAGCTTCCTATTAGAGTTGTATTATCAAATATGTAATATATGTTTTATTCATAATATAATTTGAAATTTGAATATAAGTTTATGTTTTCGGTAATCTGATGTACGTTAGGAAGTGACTCTTCTTCTCGATGAAGGCCTACAAAGATAGGTGATCTTATCTTGGACAATTTTGTCCGTGGGTTTGTCGGATCGGGTTTTGGGGTCGGTCCGTCGCGATCTTGGAAATCCAAAGCCTCCACCCTCCGACATAATCCCATCACGTAAAACAATTGCGTCATGATATGGTCGGTTCCGCCAATGTTCTGGGCCCTGCGCGAAGAAACCGTTGGCCCATGCCGATGGTGCCACCACGATCAATGGCCAAGTGCCGAGGCCTCCGCTTCTATTTATACCAGAGGTTGGCTCTTCAAAAGGAATTACGTTGCGTTGCGTTACGGTTACGTAACTCATTGATTGGCGTTCACGAAGTTCCACATACAGACTCACACTCACACTCGCTAATTAGTCTCTTACGACATGCAGAAAACAAGAACACCTTTTTTCGAGTTATTAATGGATTGTTTCAATCATCGTTTGCGGATCGCAAAAGGTGACGAATGATTGGAGGATTGGAACGTCGTGACTCGACGTTTCTAGTGGACTTACATTGTCTCGCTAATAGCAATTTTCTTCAATATGCTCGTAATTATTTTCTACATTTGTATACTATTTTAAGTACATCTACCCTTTGCATGTTTGTATCCTAGATTTTTATCCAATACAAATCAAAACAAACATAATTATTCTATAAATCATTATACAACAATAATCCACTCAAATAAAACCTAACATTACCGCACTTAAAATCTTATGCACTTTATGTATTTATAAACCTTCTACAAAGTTATGTAATTACATTCTGTCATCTTTTTATATTCATAAATAAATGTAAATTGGATTTTAAAAAAATATTAAGTACCATTTTTAAGTAATTACTGTAATTACAAAATATTTGTGAATTTTGAAAAATCGCATAAAATATTACTTTTTACGAAAATTTTAATTATTTGCATTACTATTGAAATAATAATATATCAGTTAAATTTTATTATAACTGTTTACATAAATAAATTTACATTTGCTACATAAATTTAATAATTTCAGTTTTTCTCTGAATAAAATAGTTTTAAAACGTCTTAATATTAATAATTATTTTTAATTTTCTAGTTATTCAAAGAAATTGTATAATTTTGCATTATTTATTAAAAAATTGTTAAAATATTGACATTTAAAAAAAAAATAATACGAATATATTTATATAATATAAAAAAATTACATGTTCTATGATAATTTAAGAGTATTTTTATCGCAATTTTTAACTTTAACTAAATTATTTCATGTATTATTTTGTACTATATATTATTTATTAAGGAAATATATTTCTATATTAAACAATCAATATTTTATTTTAATTTGGTTATAGATAAGTCACGTTTAATTTTAGATTAGTTACATAAACAAATCTAAAGATTAAAGTTCTTTGTAAATTTTAAAATAGTTAAAAGCAGTTGTTCTTTACTTTATAACTTAAATCAATTAATTTATCTCTTAAGGATCATCAATCAATGACCAAAACTTATTTATGAAATTTTTACACAATTTTCAGTTTTAATTTTCAGAAATTTTCAATTCTATATTATTAACATTATAAAAATGTTGAGTTTAATATTATATGATATACTATTTTACAAATATTTAATAACATTTTGAAAACATTTTAAAATTTCTTGTATCTTAAAAATGTATTTGAAATAACCAGACAGAATTAAGTTAAGTTATGTGTATGAATTTAAATTATATAGTAAATTTTGTATTATTCATATTAATAACTAAATTTAATTAGAACAATTACATAAGTGAGAAATAAAAATAGATGAATTATTTTATATTCATCATACATGTATTAAACAAACTATTTGTTTATTTTTTAAAGTACGGATTAAATTTAAAATTTAAGATGTTTCTTTTACACGTATTACATAAACTATTGATTAAAGTAAGTGTTAAATTTTAAATGTTAAAGTTTAGACGTGTATCCGAAAACATATAGAAATATTCTTTGGATGAGATGAATGATGTTTTTTCTTTACTTCTTGTAACTTTTTTTTCTTCTTGTACGTGTATTTATGTTTTTCGAGGTCGGACTGTTTATATAATGTATGTTCTGGGTGAATGCGAGGGGGGTTTCAAATATTCATGTGGAAGCGGCGGGAGCTGTATCGACCGCCGCTTCCGATTCACCTCTCGACAGTCCCCCAACTCAGCTCAAATAAACTCAACTCAGCTCAACTCTATACAGTTTTCTACCACCTGAACTGAATTACGTGCACTACTACTACTACTATTACTATACAACCGCACTGCATTCACAGCACCTGCACAAGGTTCGCCCTTATCCAAGGGTCAAACCTCTAGTGCCTCCCTTACGTCTTTCCGTGACCAGATGAATGCATTGCGTACCCAACCAACTGCAACCTACGATAACATCGAATGAGTTGAAGTCATTAAACGAGTGCGTTTACAGCACAATTTTTATATAATTGATGATTTTTTTTATAAATCGTGAATAAAAGTATAAAAGTTCATTAACCTCATTGAAAAATGTATTATAAATATAATCAAATATAAACAAAAAATAAAATAACCAAGTAAAAACAAAACTAAATTTATTTCTGGATTATTTAAGTAAATAAACATTTTACAAAAATATGTATAGAAGTTTCAAAAAGTTTTAATATATTATGATTTATCTTAGGTACCATTTATTAAAGTTTGAATGTTATAATTGATTTTAATATATAAATATTCAGTATAAAAGTGATTTCTAAATAACGCGGAAGAAAATTTCAAAAAAACATGAAGTTTTATATACGGATTTATAGTTTAGAGTAATGGGGAATTCTTTAAGCATAAATAATTACATATTGTTGAAAATAATTCTTCAACAGTTTAATTTAAATATTTCTAAAGTTGCGTAACTTTTTCTACAAGATTTAGGTTGAATTTAAATTTAAAAGTAAAAGATGTTTTTTAATATTTGTATTTATCCTGAAATCGATAAAATGATAATGAAAATTGAAATTTTATTATTTTATATATTTTTAAACAATGAAATAAATAAACATAATAATTCTAACCAAGAATAACAAAATTGAAAAATTTTAATCCTGAAAAGAAAAACCGACTTTGAATATATAAGAAATACTAAATAAACTGTCCTGATATGTTATACAAGATAAATTCAGCAATGATAAAAATCTGGTCGAAAGACCTGACGCTTAAAATAAAAATTTATTTGGTTTGTACAAATCTATGTTTTATATAACGCAGTACGCAATAGTTGCGTTATAAAATGGTTGATGTATATAGTCTATAGTCTACATAAGTAGTAAATATTAAAAGTTAATAAATTAATTTAAAAAACAAAGATTTTTCCTAAATTTAAGAATTATCTAACTTCTTTACATTTAAATTTATATTTAGTTGACTATATTAAACATTGGCAAGTGTCAAGTAAATTAACAAGTAAAGTGAACATATTACATAAATAAATTTTACATTATATATTAGAATATATAAACACAAGATATTTTTTTTTCTTCTTGGTACATAAGAAACATAAGTTATTTTACTCATCGATCGAAATCTTTACATTTTTACATATTTTTTAATAAAATCTGTGTATTAAAATTATTATTCTCAGAAGAGACGTAATTTATTCTCAGAAGAGACGTACGTTTCATTTATATTTTAAATATAATTATTTTTTAAATCAATGAAATAATTATTTTAATTAATGCATATTGTATAACATAGTTTTAATTATCGCTGAGTATAAGAGTCTGTTGTTTTGCTAAACTCGAAATGTTATAAGCACATACCCTATTATATTCACATGCACAATAAACGCCAATTATTTTCCTGATGTTGAATAAGCGGCGGTGAGACAAAAGCAGATGCAATTATAATTGTTTCAGTGGAATCCTTGAAAAAGCCATTACATTAAAACTGAATGTAGCAACGCGATTCTATATGGAAATGTTATCTCGTAAATACGTTTGCTTGGATAGCAGTAATTTTTTGGAAGATATATTATGTAACTTGAATTGCGAGTTACGTTTATGACCCGATGCGGCTTCAAGATACGACCGTCTGCCCAGCAAATCATATTTTCAGATAAAAAAAATTATATATATATATATTCGAAATACACACATAAAAGGTAATAATAATATTTTATTAGATTATGCTATTTTGTTATATGTTTTAAATTATATAATTTATAATCGTCAGCAGTATGTTCTATGAGTTTAATAAATTATGCAATAAATTCATATTTATCCATAATATCGACATTTTCTTACAGTAAATAATTTGAAAAATCATGATTTGAAATTTATCGAAAATAATTTGAAAAATTCAGTATTTGAAATTTACTAAAAATAATTTGAAAAATCTACACTTGAAATTTACTCTAAATAATTTGAAAAATCTAACATTTAAAATTTACTGTTATTTAATCATATAAACACATTTATTTTTGAAGAATTTTATAATAAAAAAAAAGTGTAATTTTATGTAATAAAAAAACTGAAAATTTTATATTATTATTGATTGAAATATATTTCTCATGAACTAAAAATGAAATGAAATATAGAAAATAAGGGATACTAATTAATTAATTAAAATTAAATAACAGTATTACGTAAGTATTTATAATAAATTTGACATAATTGAACCCTAAATTTTCATTTTACTTAAAGTAAATCCAAAAAAATAGGGCAGAAAAGTTATTTAATATCTTAAATTATATTTATTACTCAGAAATCCACTTAGTCTGTACAAGAAAATTCTGGTTAATAAAATTATGTAATTATAATTTTATTTATAACAATATTACGTAAGTATTTTGAATATAATAAATTTGATATAATTGGACCCAGAATTTTCATTTTACTTAAAGTAAATGCAAATAAATAGAGCATAAAAGTTATTTAATAACTTATAATATGTTTGTTATTTAAAAATCAATTTAGCACTGTACGAAGAAATTCTGGTTAATGTTAGAAATTATGTAATTCTAATTTTATTGGCGTTAACTAATGTTAAATTATAAATATAATTAATAAGATGTTTACATAAGAAAATAGTGCATAAAAGTTATTTCATAACTTAAATTATGTTTATTACTTAATAATCCATGTAATGCTTTATAAGTATAATCTGGTTTATGTAATAAATTATGTAATTCGAATTTTATTAGCGTTTACTAATGTTAAAGTATAAATATAATTTATAATATGTTTATATAAAAAGATAGTGCATACAAATTATTTTTATTACTTAAATTATGTTTATTACTTAAAAATTCATTTATTACTGTACAAGGAAATTCTGGTTTATGTTATAATTTATGTAATTTTTATTTTATTGACGTTTACTAATGTTAAATTATAAATATAAGATGTTTACATTAACCATGCTTGTTATGTTAATAAATAAGATAAAATTATATACTCTATGTTTTACATAGTAATATTCTCATTATATTTTTATAATAAATGCAGTGAAGTAATA
The DNA here is from genome assembly GCA_963457615.1 of Nicrophorus investigator. NCBI lineage: Eukaryota > Metazoa > Arthropoda > Insecta > Coleoptera > Silphidae > Nicrophorus > Nicrophorus investigator. The sequence continues at coordinate 20,222,140 of OY735143.1, forward strand.
AAGAGAAGGACATTTTTATACATAATTTCCGGACAGAAAGACCTTGGTCGATAGCCCTTTGGATAGAAATATATTTTTTTAATTATTTGTGTTTTTCAGAGTTACATTTATATTTTTTATTGTTTACTGGCCAATAAATGATGTTATTATTAAACATAATTGAGAAGTTTGAATTGCAATATATTTTGTATTTAAAGAACATTTCGATCGTATCCTTATTAATTTTTGAACGTTTGCTTCGTCTGGATGAAAAATTGAGTTACAGATTGATTTTCCGATTGTGATTGTAGTAGGGTGTACGCAGTGGGCGCGTATGAACTGTTTTCGGTTCATTTGAATTTTCGATCAGTGCGGGGGCGCCGCAGGCGTCGTTTTGCCCACCGCCCCCCCAGTTCAACCGCCGCCCCCCCCGAAGGTGCATGAATCAGGGTGGCGGTGCGTGAGGGGGCCGTAACCTCCCCTCCGCGCGTTTACCCCCCGGACTGTGCCTATCTCTGGACATGGCAGGAAAATTACAGGAATTACCAGACACGACCCCCTCGACAAAATGTTACCAACCATTAATTACCATTTAAATAAGAATACGTGGCTTGGGGTCAATTTTTGCGCCGCTCTCCCCCTTCTTACCAATGCCATGACAACAAACGGAAAGATGATAGAAACAACTGAACCTCGTTAGCAGAGACACCATTTACTCCTTCGCTGCTGCTTGTTCAATCGGACTTTTTTCACTTCTATTCCTTCCACCGTGTAATTTTTGCGTAATTAATTCCGTTTCCTTTACAATATCGGATACTTTCAAAGAAGCAGAAATTATATTTTATTTTTGTCTTTATTAAGTTTTTAAATACTCAACTTTTATTAATTACTTTAATTTCTGAATGCTTTTTTCATAATTAGACAGCTTTTTTAGATAAATAATGTAACTTATAAATTGAAAAATCTAAATAAATTATTTAAACGTGAATTAACAACATATTAATTACAATTAAATTTAATCACGCATAAAATGATCATCTTCTAATTAAAAATTCATAACACTGAAACTAAATTATAATATGTACATATATTACTGATATATGTTTCATTGTAAACATATGTCAACGCATTATATAATACAATATGTACATTACAAATTTTACTTTTTAAGTGTAAACTTAATATTAATTGTTCTCTATTTTTTTAATGACATAATTAACAAAAAGAAAAATTTTATTCATAAAAAAATACTTGACTTACAATAACTTTTATTAAATTTAGATATTTCTGCCCTACATATAATACATACAAGTTTTGTAATACTTATAATAAAAATAAATAGTGTAATTACAGTCATTTATCTTTCTCTCATTACTTTCTAACAAAGGATTATTATATTAAACAATGATCACTTCTTCCTAAAACAGGATAATTATTTCAATGATAATTATTTTTAAATCTTTCGTTGTTACATTTTTTCGTTTAGAACTTCTATAATTTTGTCTTCATTTTCTTTACATTCGTTGCTAATAATTAAATAGATTTCACTCTTAGTGAAATTAGTGACATTTTTAAAACATAATAATTGAGCCACCTGGACTTAATTTCTAATTTCTTGGTTATTATTTTCTTCTTATATTATAACTTCTGGTCATATTTAACTCCAAACATTGTCTAATAAAAGAACTTTTTCTCCAAAATTGTTTTTTTTTACAATACCGGAAATTCTAAATATCGAAACCTCATTCTGTTCAGATGTATGAAAAATGAAAAAAAAAAGTAGACTAAAATGTACTGTAATTTTAAGCATGAGTAATTTTGTACATGTTGAAAAAAAGATCTTGAATACGTGAAATAATTGAGAAGAAAAGTTCTTGAAAGTTTCTTCCTACTTGTAATAAACTAAATTATTTACATGTTAATTTACTAAAGAAACAATACACATTATAGCATAGTAATAATTATAATTAAATTTAGTAATAAAATATTTAATTAATCCATTGCAACTTCTGGTCATATTTAGCACCAAATATTGTCTAAAAAAAGAACTTATTCTTCAAAATTGATTTTTTTACAATACCTGAAATTCTAAATATAGAAACCTCATTCTGTTCAGAAGTATGAAAAATTTAAAAAAATGTAGACTACAATGTACTGTAATTTTATGCATGAGTAATTTTGTACATGTTGTAAAAAAGATCTTGAATACGTGAAATAATTGAGAAGAAAAGTTCTTGAAAGTTTATTCCTACTTCCAATAAACTAAATTATTTACATGTTAATTTACTAAGAAACAATACACATTATAGCATAGTAATTATTATAGTTAAATTTAGTAATAAAATAATTAATTAATCCATTGCAACTTCTGATCATATTTAGCACCAAATATTGTCTAAAAAAAGAACTTATTCTTCAAAATTGATTTTTTTACAATACCGGAAATTCTAAATATAGAAACCTAATTCTGTTCAGATTTATGAAAAATGAAAAAAAAAGTGGACTAAAATGTACTGTAATTTTCGAGTAATTTTGTACATGTTGAAAAAAGTTTTTGAGTACGTGGAATAATTTAGAAGAAAAGTTCTTGAAAGTTTCTTCCTACTTCCAATAAACTAAATTATTTACATGTTAATTTAGTAAGAAACAATACACATTATAGCATAGTAATTATTATAATTAAATTTAGTAATAAAATATTTAATTTGAACAAAAATAATAATACAATATTTATTAATAATTCTCTTTTTACATAAAATGTATTTTACATTTCTTAAATTAATAATTATAAAAAGTTTCGTATACAGAACTTTATTCATATAAAATTAACAATATGCTCGTGTATGCAGCAATTCCTCGGATAATGCAATATCCGGACTATTTGAAACCAGACTAATCAAGAAACTAATTAGAAAAACTGATCTTTTATGTGTAAAAATAATATTCTGTACTATTTTCTGGATTATTTTTTTGCTCAATTAAAACTTGATTTATTTTAATTTTTTAAATCCATTCACAGAACCAGGACTATTCGAAGCATTAATAATTTAAAATAACATTAATCTAACTAATTAAATAATTTTATAAGAAAGTTTAATAAGCATTTTTTTATGAGTTGTATAAGTCTTTAACAATCTTTTTTTTTATTCAAATATGCAAATTAGCATTATTTCTCTATTTGAAATTGATATATTTTGATGGATTATCTTTCTTCAGATTTATTAAGATTGCGTAACACAATTATTGCAAAAATATTTTATTTTTTATTAAATTTATTGGAACTTTCATCTATTTCTTCAAATCTCCTCAAATATGAAAGGAAAATATGTATTTCTAAATTAATTTTTTATTTAATAATAACTAATTCAACAGTAGCAAGCACAAAACAGTAGTTAATTTTGTAAATATTCAAAAAAATGTATGTCGTAGTTGATTGTAATATTAAATAATTATCATAGAAAGCTGATTTTTATAATTACTTTCATTTTTTTCTTAAGGATTTAAACGTTTTTTTTTTCTGTTCGTACGTGTGATTATTATTTCTCAATATTTAAATTAATGGGAATGATGTATATTTTTTAATTACACTTTTTATGAGCATGATGAAGTCTCGATTTGCAACTAGAAAGGATGCGATTTATTTACGACTCAATGAAACAATCTGTGCATTTTATGGAATTTTTTTTTCAATCGCCAGAAGATTTATTAAAAAAAGTGCATTATATTGTCATGCATGAATAGCTGAACGTAGCTGGTTTCTTTGTAGCAATGTAGAAATCGAATTCGTGCGGCTTATGCAACTTAATTGTTACCAACTAAATATAATGTATGCAAATTCACACATTTTATATGAGCTCTCTCGTACACAGCATTTGGCCAACAATACTACGCTGTTTCGTGTGCAAACTTAATATTCGTCCGCATGCAACAATATTTAACGTTATGCGAGTCGAGGCGCTTAATCGAATCACTGCATATTCATGGGGAAGACCAAGAGCAAGCAAGGAAAGAAAGAGTACCCGAAGGCAGGAATTTCGTTTTCCGCCTCCTTTGCCGTCTGAAAGAATCCTTGCCGTCGGGACGCTTAACCCGATTGCTTTCGGTACATGGGTTCTCCATTGAACTTGGAAAAACGAGAGAAGTAAAAAAAATACACGCAAAAAGGGGGATTCAAACGCAACGCACGATTTCTCAAATCGATGAGAAAAAAAAATCTATTCGCGCTTAAATTTAATTAGTTTGGATGATTACATTCTGAGCAATTACGCCACGAAAAAAAATGATCGATTTTTAACCTTCGTTTTATTCAAGTAATTACGAAACGAAGGTCCGGTAATTTTTTTTGTGTATTTATTTGCCATCATCAACAAATTATTTGATGTAATTTAACGATGTTTTTGTAAATATTTAATTGTAATAATAGTTTTTTTTAAGGTCAATCACGAAGCAATTTACTTTTCATTCTGAAAAAAATAATACATTTTCTTTACAAAAATAATCAAACTTTTCCATTATCCTTACGAAAAAATCAATCTTATGTGCGTGTATACTTTAAAAGTTACTTAAAGAAAATGAATTATATAAATATTGATTTTCCCAAATTATTTCATATTTTATTTTTCTAATTTTAAAGTTTGTAAACTGTAATTGAATAGTTTACACTAAAATTTCATATATTAGTAGTATAATTTTAGTATTTATAATTTGGTTTGAAAATTTTAAAACACAAAAGTTTGTACTTTGTATTTTTATACAGTTTATTTTTATAATTCCTCAATTAGTCCGGTTTCAAATAATTTATTCGGACTATGCGAAGTATAGTTAATTAACTGTTAACTTATCTATATTGAAAGAAAGTTACTGAGTTTAAATTTGTATCTGTTCAGTTGAAGGAAATCCTTAGATCTATAATTCAAGTCTATTTCACAAGGAGTTCTATTTGCATTGCAACGAAACGTCAAAGCGCTACACTGCAAATACTGTTTCGCCGATAAAAGCTACTTTACAAATTTAAGATTTACAAAGAGTTTAAATATTTAAACTAAAGTTTGATACTATTTTACATTTATAAACAACAATTGTTCATATATTCGCTTATACGTACTTGGAATATTTTCGTAAATATATTTTAAATAGAAGTAAATTTTATTTCAGAAATTCAGATCGTTACCAATTTATAGCTTTGTACAAAAAATACAATATTGTTAGTTTAACTTACATAATTCTTATAGAAATTATTGTACGTTAAGCGAATACAAGTAATTTTCTTATACAAGTTTTGGTTAAACTATATAATAATTAAAATGAATGTAAAATTCTCGAATGCCATACAATGAACATGTACAATAAAGTTCAGATAACGTATAGAAATTACTGTACGTTAAGCGAATGTACGTTTTTTGGATAATGAATTCTTATAAATAAATATTCAAAAATTTGTTAGTACAAATATGATTTATTTTCATTAATACACAATAAATATGTATAATAAAGTTCAGAGAACGTACATAAATTACCGTACGTTAAACGAATGTACGTTTTTTTTTATAATTACTTCCTATAGATAAACATGCTACTATTTGTCGGTACAAATATTATTCTTTTTCATTAATACACAATGAACATGTACAATTAAATTCAGAGAACGTACAAAAATTAATGTACGTTAGGCGAATATATATTTTTTGGATAATGAATTCCTATAAATAAATATGTAACAATTTGTTGGTACAAATTTGATTTTTTTTAAATAATTTTCAATAAATATTTACATTAAGTTCAATGAACGTACATAAATGAATGTAGGTTTTTTGGATAAAGAATTTCTATAAATAAACATGCTACTATTTCTTAGTACAAATTTGATTTATTTTTTTAATACACAATAAATATGTATAATAGAGTTCAGAGAACGTACATAAATTGCCGTACGTTAAACGAATGTACGTTTTTTTTTATAATTACTTCCTATAGATAAACATGCTACTATTTGTTAGTACAAATATGATTTATTTTTGTAATACACAATAAATATGTATAATAAAGTTCAGAGAACGTACATAAATTGCCGTACGTTAAACGAATGTACGTTTTTTTTAAATAATTACTTCCTATAGATAAACATGCTACTATTTGTTAGTACAAATTTGATTTATTTTTTTAATACACAATAAATATGTATAATAGAGTTCAGAGAACGTACATAAATTGCCGTACGTTAAACGAATGTACGTTTTTTTTTTATAATTACTTAATATAGATAAACATGCTACTATTTGTTAGTACAAATACGATTTATTTTTTTAATACACAATAAATATGTATAATAGAGTTCAGAGAACGTACATAAATTGCTGTACGTTAAACGAATGTACGTTTTTTTTAATAATTACTTCCTATAGATAAACATGCTACTATTTGTTAGTACAAATTTGATTTATTTTTTTAATACACAATAAATATGTATAATAGAGTTCAGAGAACGTACATAAATTGCCGTACGTTAAACGAATGTACGTTTTTTTTTTTATAATTACTTCCTATAGATAAACATGCTACTATTTGTTAGTACAAATATGATTTATTTTTTGAATGCACAATAAATATGTATAATAGAGTTCAGAGAACGTACATAAATTGCCGTACGTTAAACGAACGTACGTTTTTTTTGATAATTACTTCCTATAGATAAACATGCTACTATTTGTTAGTACAAATTTGATTTATTTTTTTAATACACAATAAATATGTATAATAAAGTTCAGAGAACGTACATAAATTGCTGTACGTTAAACGAACGTACGTTTTTTTTGATAATTACTTCCTATAGATAAACATGCTACTATTTGTTAGTACAAATTTGATTTATTTTTTTAATATACAATAAATATGTATAATAGAGTTCAGAGAACGTACATAAATTGCCGTACGTTAAACGAACGTACGTTTTTTTTTTGATAATTACTTCCTATAGATAAACATGCTACTATTTGTTAGTACAAATATGATTTATTTTTTTAATACACAATAAATATGTATAATAGAGTTCAGAGAACGTACATAAATTGCCGTACGTTAAACGAATGTACGTTTTTTGGATAATGAATACCTATAGATCAACATGCTACTATTTGTTGGTACAAATATAAATTCTTTTTATTAATATATAATACAAATCTACAATAAAGTACAGATAACATATATATATTTATGTACGTTAAGCAAATAAATGTATTTTGAATAATAATTTTATATAGACCAACATATTACTATTTGTTGGTACAAAAGGTATCATCTTTTCATTAATACAAAATAAGTATGTACAATAAAGTTTAGAAATCGTGCATAATCTGCCGTACGTTAAGCGAATGTACCTTTTTTGGATAATCAATTTTCAAAGTTGTACGTTACTTAGATTGGAGAGGAATAAACATGTACTTAATATTTAGTATTTAAATTTAAATTTAATCTAATAATTAATTGAGATATGATAAAAATTTAGCTCCAAATGATAAATATTTCACTTAAACTATGGCACTATAACAAAGTAAACAGTGATTTATAACGTTGATGCTTAGTAATTAGATGTAAATCTTCGTTGTTTATCTTTTATTGTTTTAATGATGGGCGCAGCAGTATCTACGATGTGGAACTGATCTGGCCTGGATAATTTATAATCTGTAGGGCCAACAAAGGTTATCGGAATTAGGGGGCGTCGCGTGTAATCCCCGTTAGACCACACATACAACATCGACGGAACGTACGTACGTTCAGCCTTAGTACATTGCACGCACCCTTCATCCCTAAAGGGCCGCGCCATAAATCCCGACGCCGAAAACGAAACGGGTCCGACGCCTACGAAAAAAAAATATATAAGGAAAGAGCCAAATGGCAAAAATACTTCGGGGTGCAATGAAATTGGACCCTAGCCACCTTTGCCGTTATCCCAGGCCCTTCTGTCTATACACATAAACCATTGGCAGATTCATTTCATTTGTTCTATTTGTTTTTGACAGAAACCAAATGTCAAAAATGATAAATTGTTTCATTTAAAACTCTCAAAACATTTTGAAATATCTCCGGACAAAAAGTCCAGATGTAATTTTTTTTTAAAATATTTTAAAATATAAACATAAACTTTTAAATCTATACTTCTACACAATATTTATTTTTATGTGTATGTAATTAAATATTTTACGTAATATTTTATTTAAAATCCAATTAATTCATAATTTTAATGAAAATTTCAATTTAACATTTTTTAATTTTATTAGTTTAAATCAACATTTTGAAACGTTCAAAATATACAATTTTTAATTCAACAAATTTTAAATAATCTTTTAAATAGTTTACAAATCACAATTTATTACTACAAAATAAAATACTTGACTTGTAATTCCATTTGAAATAAACTTTTATGAAGTAATTGTAAATGAACTTTTTGAAATGTGCAAGATATATTTTTTTTGAATATTTATTTCATAATTTGCGATCTATAAAATAATCTTTTGAAATGTGTACAAATCACAATTTATTACAACAAAATAAAACACTTTACTTGTAATTTCTTATTTGAAATAAACTTTTTGAAATGTTTCATATATTCAATAAAAATTATCACATATTAGAATTTATTGCATCAATTTACGTTTATATAATTTCAAAACACATTCTAATATATTATCACAAAACAGAATTTATTGTTTCGAAAAAGTGATTCGTTTCGAATTCCACTGGATAAAAAAAGTAATGCAGGATTTATGCACGATATATTCCTTAAATCGGTATGGAAAATTGCGTTCAAGAAGCAACTGTCGTACATCAACAATGTTTAGCAGCGCCGAAGATTTATAGGCACTACCAATGACGCTATGAAACGCGTGTTGATGTAAGTTCATTGTTGGGTAATGCTCGCTGGAAATGGCTTTTAAAACCCTGGAGTTTAGAAAGGAATTGGAAAGATGATAAATGCTTATGAAACGTAGCTCCACTTGCATATCCAGCTGCAGCTATATTACCATATTTTATTCAATAACAACCGATTTTGTAACACGGATACACATTAAGTGTTTTCTTAAAAAAATCATTAATTTTTTTTCTACTTAAAAAAAATAATATTAAAGAAAAAAACTATTGTAGAAATCTTAACTACTTACTACAGAATTGAATGTTGTTTAAATAAATTATCAAAGTATAATATGTAATATTTATAGTTTAGTTAAATTTATTTTACGTCTTTTTGATTGCGAATAATTACGTAAAAAATAATGATTTTAGGGCTGAAAGACATTTTTTTGAGACAATGTATTTATTACTGTTAATTGTTAATTTTATGATTCTGGTTATAATACAAGAATTTTTGGAGATTTACTAAATTAGCAAAAAAAAACTTCTCTTTTGAATGAAAAATCGTTAATTAATATATTAACAATTTCATTAACAATATCTTTATTTACGCTTTTTAATTAACGATTAAATTTCTTTAATTCTAAATCTCTTTTAATCAAATAAAATTACGAAAAAAGATTGTTTTAATATTAAATAAGTAGTAGAAAAACTATTTAAGAAGTAGTTTGTTCATAGTTAAAATCATTAAAAAAGTACTTCGTAAATAAATTTGTTCAATGTTGTATAAAATTTGTTACTTTCTTTGAAGGAAACATAATTTTTATTAGATTATTACAAGATTATTTTAATTGTTAATTTTATAATTCTGGTTATATAATACAAGATTTTTTTGAGATTTACTAGATTACCAATAAACTAATTAAAAATTAGCAAAAAGGCATCTCTATTGAACAAAAAATCATTAATTATTCTATAATTAATTAACAATATCCTTCTGTATTTTTTTTAAACAATGATTATATTTCTTTAATTCTTTTAATCAAATAAAATTACACTTTTGTTTTAATATATGTCCTATTTATGCAGTAATTTATTCATAGTTATATAAAAATTATTAATTTTTTACATAATTTAATAAATTATAAAATAAATTATAATTACCAAAACATAAACATTTTTCAAATTTTAAATTATTTTTAATTTATGAACAAGCACATTAAAAATTTATCAGTTAAATTTTAATATCCTTAAAAAAGTACTTCGTTAATAAATGTGTTCAATGTTATATAAAATTTGTTGCTTTCTGTGAAGGAAACATAAATTTTATTAACAGTATTATTATTCCGCAAATTAATAATTTTAATTAACATCGTTTTTTTTAATGATTTTTTTTTTGTTATTATTTCGTTTATTAGACTTAAGCCTATATTTTTTTAGTATAAACTTTTAATAAAAATACAAACTGTCAATTTTGTAGACCGAAGACTTCAATATTATACAAGAAAATGTATTTGATATTTTTTTTATTCAAAAATGAAATGATTTTAAATATACAAAATATTATTTTTTTAAGATGCTTTAATCTTTTGCGTAGTAATATTTTATAAAAAAAAATAATTACATAATGCTGTAGTAATTATTTTTTGCAAAATATCTCAAGAATAATTCTTCATTTAAAATTAATTTATTCAATTGGACTTTAAATATATTTTGCTAATTGACTTAGATTCTTATATCTTGACGTAATGTTTAATTTACTTTAATGAAATATTTCAATTTTGACGTAATTTTTAAGTATCCGGAAAGATTGTTGCTCATCGTTCGTTCTCGTTTATCCTTGACATCTCTTAAGTGAGAAATTGAAACCGAATAAAAATAAGTAAGTGTTAAAAAATACAAGTAATTAATGAACAGGTATTATACACGGCTTTGCGAGCACCTAATTAGAGACAATGTGAGGTAAAAGTAAACAGGCTGTCGAGGATGCAAGAATATCAGTTTCGCATATTCATCAAATTCAAAAAGAAGACCGGCACTTTGAAAGACACCGCCGCTTTTTGCGCAACTCCTCTTATTATTTATATTATTCAACGGCGGATAAAAATCGTTGACGAAGAGACGTTTTGCAATTTTGGAAGGAAAGATGCACGATCTAAGTTTGGATTTAAATCGTAGGCATCGTAGGCGTTGCGTAAAAAAATGAAAATAAGAGTGGATTCATATTATATATTTTTTTTGTTGTTGTAAGCAGGAAAGAAAGGAGTCCGGAGTCTATCATTAATTGAGGCTGCTAATGATACTGCATTTGTGTAATGAACCGTTGGAGTTGCAAAAGAAATCGAGCTGGTTTTCTTGTGGATGAGGAGGAGGACGTGCTTCGATATCAAGACGATTTGACGTTGAAGTTGATTGTCCTTACGACAAACAAAAACGCTCCCTCGTACAACCGTCCCCAATTTAACTAATACCAAATCAAACAATCTCCCCTACGCAAGTATTTTTTTTCTTTAGTGCAGAGTTTATGCAAAAAATAACAACTTTTCCGAAAACCGGTTATCAAATTTTATATCTAATAATACCGGTTAAATATTCTTTATATTTATAAGGTAAAACGTGGCCAGAAAAATGTATGAATATGTAAAAAATATTAATTAATTAATTAATTTTCATATTATTTTATTTTCTGTTTCTGATATAAAAAAATTCAAATAGTTCAAAAACTTAAACCTGAATCGATTATTATTAATAATATGGTATTTTCTCAAGAACTAAATTCTACTTCATAACCAAATTGTCTTGATTTTTATTCGAAAACTGATTTTTCCATCATAAATATTTACTTTACATGTATTATTTATTTATGATTATAAATCTATTATTATTAACAATACATTGCCAATTTGCTTCCATAAGAATAAAAATTCTGTTTAAAAACCGAAATTAACAACTCATCCGAAAACCGGTTATAAAAATTGGTGTCTAATAATACCGGTTAAATTTTATCTATTCTTATAAGGTTTATACTACAAAACCAACTTTTATTCTAGATCTATTATTATTTCAAGCCCTAAACCGCTATATTTTACTTTATTCTTTTATCACATCATTTGGAAATTGGTTTTTAGATTTTATAAATTTGTCAAACAATAGGTTTTGTATTACTAATTTATTGAAAAACGGACATTTGAATTTTACAAATTTCTTAAAGAAAAGAGTTTTAAATTAAATTAAATTTTTCCATCATAAATATTGACTTTACATGTATTATTTATTTATGATTATAAATTTATTATTATTAATAATATATTGCCAATTCGCTTATAAAAGAATGAAAATTATGCTTTAAAAAATACCTCGGATTTTTAATTAAAAATTTATAACAACTTTTCCGAAAACCGGTTATCAAAATTCGTGTCTAATAATAACAGTTAAATTTTATCTATTACAAACTATTACTCTAGATATATTTCCAAAAACCGGTATATTTTTCTTTATTCTTTTATCACATCATTTGGAAATTGTAAAGGATTATTTAATTACAGATATATAGATTTTCAAAGCATTTTTCAGTCAACATTTATAATTAATATTTTTTTCATATTATTTTAGTTTATATTTTGAGAATTTAATACCGGTTTTTAGATTTTATAAATTTGTCAAACAATAGGTTTTGTATTAGTAATTTATTGAAAAAACGGAGATTTGAATTTTATAAATTTCTTAAAGAAAAATTTCAATTTATATAACTTTCAAAAATGGTTTTAAAAAATCTATAAACCCAGAAATGAGTTTCTTTCAGGATTAATTCATATATAAAATATTCAGCTCCAGATATCGCGGTTGAATCATTCATTCCTATCAATGTCTGCCGTTTGAATGAATGAAAATCGATTGACGCTAAAAATAATTTTCCGATTCCCACCTGAGTTTGCTACCCGCATGAAAACATATATATGTTTTTTATGGTCGTGGATTTTTCCTTTTGTTGTTTTTCCATTTCCTAACCCACTCCCCCCCCATAGGAAACCCGGGCTTCCCAATATTGATCCTGTGTTGTGCGGTGGGAATGCCTGAAGTCACACCCAGCCGCCCCCGACGCCGCCCCCGCATCTAAAGCTCCGCCCACGTCAGGCGCTAGGATAGCTTCGATCCAGGGTTCATCGAAAGGTCACCTGCTCGGATCTGCGCCCAGCCAGGATTCGCAGGATGTGAATGCAAATTTTTTAAATATAAATCTTTTTTTTTTTTCTCACTCCTCCGATCCGACAGTGAAACGCACTTATAGGAATCCGCACTGATTTACGTTTCATGAAAATTTGATGTACGTGGAATTACACAATATTCAGTTAACGTTTATTGAGGATTTGCGAGCTCGGAGAGCATCTTCGAGAAGTTGCGCAACGGCCGGTGCTTTCATTAAGATGCCCAAGTTTATTGCACTCGGAAGATTTGCAACGCTTTCAGACGGATTCACACGATTTTGCATTCTTCACTTCACGTCGTTTCCATACACTTTTCACCTTGTCAAACGCAATCTCCATAACAGCAAATTTCTACTAACTATTCTCCAAAGTCTCCGCATTAGTAATTAATTTAATTTACATAACATTATTTACTCCATCAACACCAACTAATTTATTTAAACTAAATTATCTTAAGTAAAGTTCTAATACCTCAAAATTCAAATAAATTTACAATTTTATTCTTAGTTACAATAAAAAATATATTACACTTTTTCCTACATCAAAATTTTATAAATTATTTCATCTTAATAAAGAATGTAATTGATTTTTTGCGATTAATTAAATAAACAATTAGTAGAAATTCAAAATACAATATTTCCTCATTTTTTTATATGAAAAGATATAAACAATAATAAATCTATGAATAACATTATTATATTCAATATTTTCTATACTTTTATTAACAATTTTTTAAACGTTAATGATTTTATAATAATAGTAGAAACATTACACATGATATCACGAAAATCTGACCTTACGGAAAAAATGGTAATTTCAACTTAAGAGTGTGCGCGCATATTATACTATAATTGCCGTATATTTAGATTACATTTCTGTATCGAAATGGTTATACGTCACGAACAACACTTGCTTAATTGTATCACGACTTATTCTTTATTTCTGTCCTCCAGCTTTTTTCATAACATTCAATAATAATTCATCATATTCAAAACCTTCAAATCTCTACGCATTTCTTAATATTTTACCAATTTATTTATTATTTTTTATTATATTGAAAACATATTATTAATAATAATTCAAAATTCAAACATCTCGATCATAGAATAATTCTAGAATAAAAAAAACTAAAAAAAAGCACAATTTCCGTATTTGTACAAGTAAAATTAGAAATATATTGTTAATAATTATAGATTTAAAATCATAAATAAATAATACATGAAAATTGATCGAAAATCTTGATTTTCGAATAAAAATAGAAACGATTCGGTTAGGAAATAGAATTTCGGTCATGATCTAAAATCTTGGTTTTCGAATAAAAATCAAGACAATTCGGTTATGAGGCTAAATTTCGGTTCTCGATTTAAGTTTAGGTTTTGTATTTATATGTTTTTTTTTATATCAGAAACAAAAAAATAAAAATAATATTTAATTATAATTTTTTTTATGTTCACACCTTTCACTGGCAAAAAATTATAAGTTATCTTTATTTTTAGGTTAAGATTGATATATAAATAAGGTTTCCAATTACAATATTGGAAATATTAAAAATTGGAAAAAATGTAATACTTTTTTTTTAAATTAACAAAATATGAATAATCCAATTTAATGTAACAAAATGAAAATTTGTTACGATATTAAAATGATGAAATTAAAATTCGTGAGATGAGAAACTTAGTATATAAAGAAAGAACATCAAAATCTCGTGCTCCAGTTTTGTATCTGAATGCGCTCATTGTGTTGTTACCAATTTAATTTTATAACAATAAGTCGGCAGGATAAGCGCGTTTTAATTGAGAAAAAGCGCAATAAATAAATGGAGAAACACATCTTTGACATCTAATGAAATTCTAATTAATTTTAATGCAAGTACATCTTAATTACACCGTTGCATGCGATTTAGTAACACCAACAAAAGGCAGATTCGTTTCCCAATTTTTGCATTCTTTCACCTTTCTAAATTAATTGGAACCTGGTGAAAGAATAATGATAAACAAAAGATTTAAGCGTCGAGGAGGAAGCGAAAGTATCAGTACTTCTTTTTGTTACATCTCTTTCATATTTTTTTTTCTATTTCTATCCTCGTCTTTTTATATTGCTGTAATTACGTTTAAAAATATGAAATTAGCCGCCTCGGGGACGTTGCCTAACTTGCGTGGAAAATGAAATGGAAATAATATTGTTTCGAATTATTTACATAAAAAGGAATTCATTACGAAATCGTTTTCAATTAACGTCACTTTATTTTAACTTCATTTTCAGTCAATCCGATACAATTTTAATTACGTTCAGTTTTATTTTAAAAATAAATCATCATTTCGTGACTGTAATTATTTACCTAATTTTTATAATAAATATTGTATATTTTTTTTACAAAATCAACTTTTATAACTAATAGATTAAAAATTTCTAATTTATGTATGATTATATGTTAAATATGCAAATTTTTATTAATTATTTCGATTGAAAATACAATAAAACCTTTGAAATATTTCGTAACTATTTTCTTGAAGTAATTTTTTTCTGATTAAAGCAATTAACTTAAGATAATTTAATTTTAATTAAAAGCATCTGGAATGTAGATAATTAGATAAACATTCATACAAAAAATCGTGTTTTTTATAAAGGTATAATTGTGTTCATAATTTTTTCAAATTTAATTTACGAAATATTTTGAAAATTATTTTTATTTTTAAATATGAACATTCTATTATTAATTATAAAAAATATTACTAATTGCAAAACTTGGAATCATATTAAAAAATGTTTTTACATAATAATATTCATCATAATTATACCTGTTTTGGTAACGCAATAATTAATTTTATTTTGATTGATGTTAATTATTTTTTAAATCTTATTAGAAGATTTATTCATTTAAATTTCTACATTTTGTTTATAAATAAATCTAATTCTATATTTTCAAACTTTGTGCCACTCTTTTGATAGTTTATATATGTATACTTACTATGCGGCTCTTTTGATGGAAAATTGTGGCTCACTGCTGTAGATTTTTTAGTGGCTACGTTAGAAAAATCATTTTCTAGTAGAAAATGTGATGTTAATTATTTTTTAAATCTTATTAGAAGATTTATTCATTTTAATTTCTACATTTTGTATATAAATAAAGCTAATTCAATATTTTCAAACTTTGTACGGCTCTTTCAATATTTTGTATTTCTATAATTATTATGCGGCTCTTTTGATGGAAAATTGTGGTTCACTGCCGTAGATTATTTAGTTAGAAAAATCATTTTTCAAGTAGAAAATGTGATTTTATTTTTTAAATCTTATTAGAAGATTTATTCATTTTAATTTCTACATTTTGTATGTAAATAAAGCTAATTCTAGATTATCAAACTTTGTACGGCTCTTTTGATATTTTGTATTTCTATACTTATTATGCGGCTCTTTTAATGGGAAATTGTGGCTCACTACCATAAATTATTTAGTGGCTACATTAGAAAAATCATTTTTCTAGTAGAAGATGTGACAATAATGCTGCGTGCGGCTCTTTAGAGTTTGTTTAACAGGCATTATTTAAAAAAATGGCTCTTTGGTACAAAAAACATTTTTCTAGTAGAAATTGTGATAATAATGATCCGTGCGGCTCTCTAGAGTTTGTTTAACAGGAATTATTTAAAAAGATGACTCATGCTACAAAAACCTTTAAAAGAAAAAACTTTTCTAGAAAAAAACAAACGTTTATATACTTTGTGCGGCTCTTTTGATATTTTATATTTGTATGCTAACTATGCGGCTCTTTTGATGGAAAATTGTGGCTCACTGCTGTAGATTATTTAGTGGCTACGTTAGAAAAATCATTTTTCTAATAGAAAATGTGATAATAATGCTCCGTGCGGCTCTCTACAGTTTGTTTAACAGGAATTATTTAAAAAGATGACTCATGCTACAAAAACCTTTAAGTTATTCCATGGAGCGAATAGCAATTTAAATTTTACTAACAAAAAGAGCCGCAAGTTGCCGATCTCCAAATTAAACTTTTCTAGAAAAAAAATAAACGTCTATATACTTTGTGCGGTTCTTTTGATATTTTATATTTGTATACTTACTATGCGGCTCTGTTGATGGAAAAATGTGGCTCACTGCCGTAGATTATTTATTGGCTACGTTAGAAAAATAATTTGTCTAGTAGAAAATGTAATAATAATAATCCGTGCGGCTCTCTGGAGTTTATTTAACAGGCATTATTTAAAAAATGGCTCCTTGCTACAAAAACCTTTGGGAATAGTAATTTAAATTTTACTAACAAAAAGAGACGCAAGTTGCCGATCTCTGATTTAAACTATTCTAGAAAAAAAAAAAACGTTTATATAAATAAATTTGTGAATAATACAGATTTATAAAATTTATAATTGAAATAAACGATTAATGTCAATTTTCTTGCAAGATTTTACAAATTTAATTAAAGCACGTCATTCGAGTAACTGTTAAACTTAAGTGCTCTTAATACACCTGGCAACTATTCAAAAGAGCGAATTTAATGTAGGTTACAATTTTTTTTTGTTCCTTCATTCACTTCTTCCTTTCTTCTGCAATTCCTGCGAGATTACGTTTCAAGAACGAACGTACTCAAAAGAACATCCGACAAAAAATTAGATTGTAGTTCAATGATGAATGTTCACAGATAATAATAAAAAAAAAAGAGTACATGAAACGGCGACAGACGATTTCGACATTGCCGTATTGGAAATCACCGGTGTTTCGTTGCATAAAATATCAATTACAGCAATTGAAATTCCCGCTTAATTGCTGATCCCCAGTGATTCTTCGCTCCTCCGGAGCGATATTATTTTTATTGCACGTTTGAGGATTTAGTTAATTAGTAATTAATGGACACGATGTTTCGTGAAACACTTGATAATTTGCATGCGAAGAAAAACAATACGGTTGACCAATGGATTACAAAAACTTTCTCCCAAGTTCAATTCTACACACGAGGATGTTGATCTCGCATAGAAAACAAAGCAAAACGTTGGTGGAACGGAAAAAAAAATACATAAGTAGACGCGAGCTGTATGTGGAATACGCAGAGTGCGTGACGACCTTGAGATGGGAAATGGGTGAAAGTTGATGCCGGAAGAGTTCCTCAACCTGTTCTTATGGTGTGAATGAAGATTATACCTTACATGAGACATAAATAATGTTATGAAAGGAAAGAAATTCTTCTAAGATTCATAATAGAGTCATTTCTCGACTTACAACAGGTTTTAAATCCGCTGTTTCAAAATATGAAATTTTCCAAAAAAATATATTTTTAATGTCAATAATTGTCATTTCGAGATTTGCAATTAAGTTCTATAAATGAAATTCCGTTTTGTAACGATTAACTTAGTCTATGAGTATTTAACAAAAATTTGAGCGAGGTTTTGTAATATGAGTTTTGTCTGATGACCGTTAAATAATTACAAGCTGCTCGAGGTTGTAGTTTCTGATAACTAAACATTTTCAAACTATATTTAAGTAAGGATATAATTACAGTTGATTTTCATTGTTATCGGTCTCCATGGTAATCAATGACTACCAACTATCAATCACTAGATGGCGCAGCAGTTGTTATACCTGAAAAACTTAAACTGAGCATGTGGATGCATCATTAAGCATGATTTTAGCATTGTTGGTTGTACTTCAAGAATGGATGGTTCGTGCCTGCATGAAGAATGACTATACCTTTTCGTTATTCTTCTCCCAGTACCAAAGGGAGGGTGGCATTATTAATGTATGCAAATTAGGATGAGCGATGCGCTTGCGGTGCTCCCGGAGGGCGTCCTCCCTCATCCACTTGACCCGGGTCCCGTCATAATTAAAAGAGAACCGTGATTTTCCTCCGCTTCTCCATCTTCTCATCCGGCAACAACAAAAATAATTAAACAATTTCCAGCAAATTGGCGAAGAGCACGCGAATATTCCCACAACACCAATTACTGCATACATTAAAGCCACGACGCTCAACAAAAAAAAAATAAGACATCACCACTTTTTAATCGCTTTCTGACAATGAAGTGAAAAAAAGTTTAACTAGATAGAACTTAAATTACCTAAGATGCGATTACTCAAAGTTTGCGCACCTTGTCAAAAGTTTGTAACATTCATTAAGAGAATGATGATGCTCCATCGGTTATTTGTGAGGAAACATGCGACGCAACTTTCTTAACGATCTCTAATGATGAAGTGCACGTTCCATGCAATTCCAGATCGATACCTTATCCCGCTCCCAAGTGAAAAAAATAATAAAAAAAATTCGAATAACGTCTGCAAAACGCAATGATCAAAACAACTTACATCCATTTTTATATAACTAGTTCATGCTAAAAAAAAGCATTTTTTGAATAATTTTTTCATATGCATAAAATAATTAAAAAATATAAAATAATAACCACTTTAACTTCACTAAAACTAATTTTAAAAATTCTTATATGAAAAATGAGTCTAAAAAAAATAATTTTATTAAAATTTTTATTTGTAAAATACATGTCATAATAAAATATGGTGCTGAATACATTTATTAACTATAAAATTTATGTAATGACAATTTTACATTTAAAATAAAATAAATATTTATATTTAATTATTTCTCAAAAAAAATAATTTTTATTTATTATTAAACAATTTAATTAATATTTATATAAATTGAAAATAAATAAAAAACTGAAATTTAATAAATATATATAATTTTCAATGATATTAATTTAACAAAATATTTTCTTATTATCTCAATATCTAATTAAAATACATTGATTTGAATTATTTAGTTACAGAACTTTCATCAACTTGCTGATTTTATATGCAAATTGTATTTTCTATATAAACTTTTGATTACCTATTCAACTCAAAGTTCTTAGTGCAGTTTCTTGTTCGGACTGTCAGCAATATTTCTCAGACAATTAGATTAGAATAGTTGCATTGTTACGAAGTTTGTTGCATTTACTGTTTCTTCCCCAACTCGAATATTTTAAGTCCAAATAAATTTTAATATTACATTATATCTACATATTTCATCTGTTTTATATTTACAGGTATAAAAATCATCGATTTATGTAATAGAAATATTTAAAATTAATAATATTTAAAAAACAGCAATTTCTCGCAAAGTGCGGTTTCTATCAGTGCGAATTCATCAATATTTATCAGATAATTAAATTAGAATAGTTGGTTTGTTACGAAATTTGTGCATTTACTGTTTCTACTCTGATTAGAATATTTTATGTGCAAATAAGTTTCAATATTGGATTATATGTACATATTTTATTTTTTCTTGTAAATTTCATATTTTCAAGTATAAAAAACATCGATTTATGTAATAGAAATATTAAAAATTAATAATATTAAAAATACAGCAATTTCTCGTAAAGTGCGGTTTCGATCAGTGCGAATTCATCAATATTTATCAGATAATTAAATTAGAATAGTTGGTTTGTTACGAAATTTGTGCATTTACTTTTTCTCTTCTGATTACAATATTTTAAGTGCAAATAAGTTTCAATATTGGATATATGTACATATTTTATTTTATCTTGTAAATTTCATATTTTCAAGTATAAAAAACATCGATTTATGTAATAGAAATATTAAAAATTAATAATATTAAAAATACATCAATTTCTCGCAAAGTGCGGTTTCGATCAGTGCGAATTCATCAATATTTATCAGACAATTAAATTAGAATAGTTGTGTTGTTACGAAATTTGTTGCATTTATTGTTTCTTTTTTGACTAGAATTTTTTAAGTCCAAATAAGTTTTAATAATAGATTAAATGTATATATTTTATTTTTTCTTGAAAATTCATATTTTCATGTATAAAAAAATCGATTTATGTAATAGAAATATTAAAAATTAATAATATTAAAAATACAGCAATTTCTCGCAAAGTGAAGTTTCAGTCAGTGCAAATTCATCAATATTTATCAGACAATTAAATTAGAATAGTTGTGTTGTTACGAAATTTGTGCATTTACTGTTTCTTCTCTGATGAGAATATTTTAAGTCCAAATATGTTTGTAATATTACATTATATCCACATATTTAATTTTCTCTTGTGTGTTTCATATTTTCAGGTATAAAAAAACATCGATTTTTGTAAAAGAAATATTCAAAAATAATAATTTAAAAAAACGGCAATTTCTTATATAGTGCGGTTGCAATCAATGCATTTAGTACGGTTTAAAAATTACACAAAAAAAACGATAAATTTTAAATCAGCAAAGTAAAAATAAATTTAGAAAATTACTGAACAAAATTATTTTGTATACATAAATGATCAACTTTTCCTCTATACATTTTTGTGCTCTTTATTTTTATACAGTTTTAGGGCAGATTAGTCCGGTTTTTAACAACATTTCAGTTTGTTGTAATCAAATATCCGGACTATGCGAGGTATTATTTTGCTTATTGTTGGTGTATGTTAAAAAAAACTTGATAAATATGTATAATGGACATAAAAGTTCACTGTATCACAGACAAAATTCATTAAATATATTTATTTTCATTAATAACTAAAAGTAAATATTCCATATTTTATTATAAAAAATAAGTAGAAATTGATTTATTTTATTCAATAATTAATTTTATCGAGAAAAAAAAGATAAAGATAGTTTTAAACTATATTATGTAAAATACAGTATGAAAAACTTTCTAAATTAAATAACTGATTCAAGTGATAATGGATCAGTATAATGAATAGTTGGAAACGCCAATTGAATATTTATTAACTGTTTAAAACATGTTCGCGTGTGCAGCGCTTAAGCAAAAGATTAAGTAATTTGTTTGCTAAGGAAATATATATGATTAATTAAATATACTATTGTTTTACACTCTTACCAAACCGAACTGACACGCATGTGAACTGCTTATACTCACCACACGATAATCATTTCTAATTATAGAATGAATGAAATAGAAACAAACAAATAAAAAATAACGAGAACTTCTGTTCTACATATATCAAACAAAAAAGTAATTTAAATTATTTGAGAACTAGAATAAAGCTTATTGTAATATTTCAAAATAATAATATTTATTATATTAATTATAATTAACAATGAATTAAGTAAAAACTGTTTTTACATTTTAACACGATTTGAATACAATACGCTTTCTCCTAATCTTGCTCTATATTTAAAGGATTCACTTAATGTTATTTTTTCTGATGTGTTCTTTAAATATATTTAGATTTTTTGTTGATGTCGTATAGTATTTGCCTAAGGTTGACATTAACTGGGTCTTGGGTTCAAGTTTAATGACTATTTTTTGTCTTATGAAATTATTTAAAATCCATTTATATTAAATATTAAGTAAATCTTATGGCGGTTGACATTAAGGTCTATTAGGCAAACTTCATGTGACTGTCAATTAGTGATGAACTACGGCCCTATTGTAAAGTACTTTCTGGAATGGCTGAGATAAAAATATGTACTCTTAATTCGTGAGAAGGGCAATTCTAACCATTCGACTATAATTCGCTTTATAAATTAATAATTAAATAAAAATCGTTATTCAATAACTCAACTTTATATTTCGTTTATTTCATCTCAAATTACAATTAATTAAAATAAACTAATTCGGATTATATGAGTATTTTTTTTAATAAATCATAAATATAATTGAGAATATATTAAAGTTAAGCAAATGTTGTTATACGTAATTGAATAGGTGATAGGTATACGAAATAAGCATAATCTCATATTATGTATAGTATTTATGAAATATTGAAAAAAAACTAATTACATAAAATTAGGACAATTCCTATGATTTCTACATTTTTTATCTGTAAATATTTAAGTGTATATTTAATTAATTATAATAAATAATAAAATTACAATTATATAACTGTTTTCTTAATAAATCATAAATATAATTGAGAATATATTAAAGTTAAGCAAATGTTGTTATACGTAATTGAATCGGTGATAGGTATATAATTCTCATTAATAAAATACACCAATGATTGATGATCACATGGAATAGACATAATCTCACAAATATATATAGTATTTATGAAATATTAAAAAAAAACACTAATTTACATAAAATTAGAACAATTCCTATCTTTTACCTGTGTAAAAATATGTGTGTATAATTAATTATTTATAATAAACTAATTAAGATTATGTAACTATTATCTTAATAAATCATAAATATAATTGAGAACATATTAAAGTTAAGCAAATATTATTACGAGTAATTGAATAGGTAACGTTTAGAAAATATTTTCAATGTTCCAATAATTAAAATTTAATAGTGTAATTTTAAATGATTTTTACACATTTCTTTCTGTAAATATATTACTGTATAATTAATTAATTCTAAAAAACTAATTAAGATTTATTTTCTTAATAAATCATGAATATAATTGAGAACACATTAAAGTTAAGCAAATGTTGTTATGAGTAATTGTAATATTTGCAATGTTCCAATAATTAAAATTTAATAGTGTAATTTTAAATAAAAACGTTAACCTTTATTTTAAATTTTCAATTGAAATATTTTCTATTTTTTTATTTATTTTGCTCAAAATATTTATATAATTATTTAATTATTAGAATACATATTTTAATTACTTGTAAACTTGTAAAATTAGGATTTCTATAAATATTTATGTAAATGTATAATTATTGCAATAAATGTAATAATTAATTATATAAGAAATTACTTGAATTGTAAATTTATTTATTGCTTACAAATCGATTGCAAATGCAAATTTTCATGTGATAATAGTAATCAAGTCCTTGGACTAATGGTTTTAACTGCTACTTTTAGGCCAAGCAACGGCATTCAGCAGTGTGTTTCTCG
Organism: Nicrophorus investigator; assembly: GCA_963457615.1. NCBI lineage: Eukaryota > Metazoa > Arthropoda > Insecta > Coleoptera > Silphidae > Nicrophorus > Nicrophorus investigator. Next base: position 20,245,978 of record OY735143.1, read on the forward strand.
TTGTAAAGTTGGCAATAATAATAATAAGTTTCACAGTGTTTGGTAGCGATACAGCCGCTTTTGAGCAATCATCTATTTGCCATTCATTGAAGAAACAATGCTCGCAATTTACCTCCACTTGTACTTTACTTGTCTACCGTGTGTGTGTACACACACACACAGACACAGACACACCACACTTCGCATTTACACAACAATTCAAATTTCCCAACGCGCATTAAAAATGTCTCTGTTTGTTTTGCCTGCAAACTGCGCGGTTTCTTTCTTCCCGCAAATATCGCATGGAAAGTCGTTGAAGAAATTAAGGCCAAAAAAAAAAGAAGTAAAACTTCGATATCATCGCCGCGATACTTTTGTTCTTTTTTTGGACTACCTCTTTTATGTAACGTAACATCTCCCTTGAGATTACGCTGCCAAATGAAAAAATCTATTTATAACTTCCAGACTTCGCTTTTTTATAACTATGTAACATCTGTTACAAAATTGAAACTTTTTATATTAAATTAATTTTGTTGGAATAATTATTTATAATTTATGTAATTTTTATTCGAATTTATTTTCCAAAATTATTTTCTTCAGGTATTTTCTTGCATTTTGAAAATCAATGAAATTCAATAATGTTTCTGCAAATCACACAAAATTATAGAAAAGTAACATCGATAAATTTTGTAATTATCTAAATCACACCTCAGATACCTTTCAGAACTTTCAAGCAAAATATTGACTGAAACTTGTACTAGGAGAAAAAATAACAATCAAAAAATAGAAATTTTTTCAGTGAAAAATTTAGATAAAATAATAATATTTTTACTTCTGAAAATTAAGTTTTGCTAAACGAAGTAATTCAGAATTAATAGATTTTTCCTAAATATTTCCATAATAATAATAAAATTTCTTTAATTTTTTAGTTAAATAATTTTTTATTTCTTAATTATTCTTGAATTAACGCGAAGAAAATCAACAATGAAAATCACATCATTCAAATCAAGTGAAAAAGAAAACATCATCAAGTAAATTTAATACTTCTGTAAACTATAAATTATGTAATATGAATTGAGTGGCGTGTCTAATACAGAAGTGATCCGAGTTGCATCCATAACATAAAAAAGCAATATCCTTTATAATCCGGCGACAAATTAAAATTGGAATTCTGTATGCAAAACGATTTCCTATTTGCTGGCTATCTTTCACGTGTCCGTTTCGGTTTTCCCTTTCTAATCTAATATTTCTGATTTCGCACATAATCTTTTCGCATGAAGAGGTGCTTAATTACAAATCTCGCTCTATGTGTAATAGATAATTTAGTTTTACATAAAGCGGCAACGTATTACGGCATAATTGTTTTACCACGCGTGAGAGGAACGTTATTTATAGTCGACCATTTCTCATGCAATCATCATCTTCTGCGACGCATCTTTAACACTTCATATCTTTATCAAAAATAAAATAAAAATAGAAATATAACATAATATAAAGTTTAAAACTTATTTATATAATAATAAAAAAAAAATAATTAAAAAATTATGGGGCCCTCAGATTTATTTATTGAGGGCCCCATCAAATTTTCATAATTTTTCTTAGACTCTTGCATTTTAAATGTTCTTTGTCTCGTGGGTCCACCTCCACTTGACAATATCACATATTTTTATAATTTTTTTTTGAGAATTCAAGCAAATTGAGAGCCCCATTAAACTTGAAAAACAATTTTTTCATGTATGGATATTTAAAATATTAACATCCTCTGAGCTTGCAGGTTCGTGGGTCCGCGTGCATCGCGGCACCTTGAGTTCGAAATCTCTGATTCTAATAATATATTTTCATAAAGTTCCCAACATTTTTTTTATGTGGGGCCCATGAAATTTGAATTTATAGTCCCCATAGAATATTTATTTTTGAGAACTCAGGTAAATTTTATTTTGAGGATTCAATCAGATTTAAAATTATGAGCTCCGTCAAATTTGAAAAACAATTCTTCCAGTTTTTATATATGAATTATTAAAATAATAACATCCTCTGAGCTCAAAGGTCCGTGGGCCCGTGTTCATCGCTCTGCATCTTGAGTTCGAAATTTCTGATTCTAATACTATATTTTCTTAAAATTCCCAAACAATTTTTTATTTGGAACCCATCAAATTTGAATTTATGGTCTCCAGACAATTCTCTTTTTGAAGACACAGGTAAATTTTATGTTGAGGACTCAAGCAGATTTAAAATTATGAGCTCCGTCAAATTTGAAAAACAATATTTTCATTTTTTATATATGAATAATTAAAATTAATAACATCCTTTGAGCTCAAAGGTCCGTGGGCCCGCGTTTATCGCTGCATCTTGAGTTCGAAATCTTTGATTCTAATACTATATTTCCTTAAGATTCCCAAACAATTTTTTATTTGGAACCCATCAAATTTGAATTTATGGTCTCCAGACAATTCTCTTTTTGAAGACTCAGGTAAATTTTATGTTGAGGACTCAATCAGATTTAAAATTATGAGCTCCGTCAAATTTGATAAACAATATTTCCTGTTTTTATATATGAATAATTAAAATTAATAACATCCTCCGAGCTCAAAGGTCCGTGGGCCCGCGTTTATCGCTGCATCTTGAGTTCGAAATCTCTGATTCTAATACTATATTTTCATAAGGTTCCCAGACATTTTTTTATTTGGAACCCATCAAATTTGATTTTGGGGATCTAGGAAATATTTGTGTTTTAGTTTACAAGTATTTATAATTAAATAACAACTTGTTCGTTACACTTTCTGAGTTCATTTGACGCACTGTTCCAATAATTTCTAAGATACTAGTTTTTAATAATACAAATAATGAATTTTATTCTTTTTTGTAATCGTAATTCTTATTTATAGATATTCACAAATACATCTAAATTATATAACAAATATAGTCTTTTACTTGATTACAGAGAGTTTCAGCGACTGACTTCACGTATGAGAATCGATGGCACGCAATTTCCTTTCGTAAATCAAGTGATTCTACCTAATGGAGTTTAATGTGGCGAGATTCCAGCAATATCCTTATAACAGCTCTACAAATCTATCGAAACAGTGACATTTCGACAACTATATAATACAAATAATAGTTATTTATCAAATCTAAACACAATTTCATACTTATTTTCACATTAAAAATTTAAAATTTATATTTGCAAGATTTAAGAGTTGAGCAATTTGTTTAAATTTAAATTTAGTGGAATTTGATTTTGAGGGCCCCATCAAATTAACATCTGAGGCTTCAAAAAAAGTATTCTTAATTAAAAACATTTTTTTCTGTGAATAATATCGGCTCCTTACATGCTGTACACACGGGCCCACGCGTAACTACCTTACCCGCCGCACCCTGTTTGCTACGCCACTTATTCTAATGTTATATTTTTATAGTCAATATCATAATGATGTATCCATGATATACAAATTTGTTAAGTATACCAACTTTTAAAGACTATACTTATATAATTACTAGTTAGTAAACTTGATATATATCATGTCTCACATCAAATATAGAACAGATTCTACATAATAGATGATACAGCAATACATCATAAGTCCGCATAATTCTATGAATAACCCGGACTATTTGAAACCGGACTAATTGAGGAACTAACATAAATACAAAAAATAGCGAACAAAATAAGTTAATACTGTCACTATGTTTTAAACCCATTAAAATATATTAATAAATTAATAACTCAATAAATAATTTAAGTATAAATTGCTTAACCTAAAGTAATAATACTTAATAATTAAGTGTATTTCGTAGTGTGCAATTGGGTCCAATTTTGTTTTGAGTCGGTCGCATCTGGTTGCGCAATCTTCTATAAATAAATACGAGTTTGTAATACGTCCATTCACCTGAGATGATTTTTAACCTTGCCTTCGAATTACACCACAATTACATAAAGAAAAAAAATAGACTTGAAATAAAAAAAAAACGCACGAAGTATACGGGTTCTAATTTAAGCTAGTCGTGTACTAATTTATCACAAACCAAACTAATTATTATTTTTAATTGCTACACGTAACGTTTTATTAAGTGATTGAACACTGTTTCAACCACGAAACCAAATATATAATTAAAATATTTTTTTATTACATTATTAATTATTTAACAAATAATTAATTGTATTTATAAAATTTTCTTTAATCTACAAAATTGTTAATTTTGATTAAAGTAAATGATAAAAAAAATCTTTAAACTGAAGACTTCTTAATGTAAAATATAAATAGATTTTTATAAATTCATGATTATACTACAAGCTTTTCGATCAATAACTATTTAAAGAAAGAAACTTTTACCAAATAATTACGCACGAAAGGTCAGGCCATTAATTCTACATTAAACATAATAAACTTCATTGCTGTATGAAATATTGATTTCACTTTCTTCTTCTTCATTTATTGTATCTAAATTTAGCGGAAAGTTTCATTTACCTATAAAATATTTTATGGCAGTATCAATTCATTATTAATACTTGCCTTGAGCAAATCTTAATTAAGAAATTCTCACTTTATTCACATTTCTTCCATATTAGGAACCTATTCCTCATATGTCTGAACCAACTTGAAAACTTGAAAAAAATAACTTAAAATTTATCCTCACTATAATATCCATTAAGAATACTAAGTATAAAGCCCCACAAAATATATTTATATTCAATTTCTACAAAATACATAATTTGCGGCCCTTTTTCTGTCCTCATTCAATTAACTTATGCCTAAGGCTTTCGAAAACCTTAATGCAAGATAATGCTCTATATGCAGTTCAAATGAAAATCCTAGTTTTTTAAGAAAACTATGTGAAAGCGGAACCATATTAGAATATATTGGCTTTTACCGGAAATAACATTGTTTACAATAAATTGTAGATTAGTAACTTATTTGGAATCCAAACTCCATTGAATAAAGCGAAAGCTATTGATACTTTAATTAAATAAACTTTATTAGATAAATAAATTATTATATGGACATAATAAAAGTAAACATTTACTATTAATCTAATTAAAATTAATGTTAAATTTCAGGGTTTATTTGTATACAAATGTTGAATATTAAAAAATAAATTTATATAACACTATAACTTATTTTCTAAAAAAATTATACATGGTTTACATCATTTTCTTCCATTTATTTCTCTAAATACACATGTTGTTCGTATAAATATTATTTTTAAATTATTTCTGAATACATAAACTAAACTAAAGATATAGTTCATAATTACATAAGAATAATTAAATCAAAAAAAGTATATAAAAAAATATAATGATTATAAAAGTGCAATGAATGGAAATAAATGTGAATTTTATAGGCAAAAAGGAAATAGTTATTTCATTCAAGAAAGTAGCGATCAATCTTCATCAAGAGGATAAGAGATATTTCGTGTTGATTATTTCTATCGTCTACACGATTTATCCATAAATTCGTTTTCTCAACGTTATAAAATAAAATAATTTCCCAATTAAATAGAAAAAAATACATGAAATGTATTAAAAAAATAATTCTGTCCGAAACTAAATTTTCTAAATATTTGCGTAACCGCATTGGTATATTCTTAAAAAAAGAATATTTTGTATTATTTTAATGCAAATATTTAATAAAAATGCTAACATTTGAATTTCATATACAATTAAATTAAATTTTAAAATAAACATTAAAAATTATTCTGTACGTTTTAAAAAAAAAAGAAACTAAATTTTACTTGAGCAAAAGAAAAATTACTACATATAATTATTTTTTATACATAAATGATCTTTTTACCTCAAGTGTAGTTCTGTACAGTATATTTTATGTTTTTTTTTAAAGTCTTCGATTAGTGCGGTTTCAAACAGTTATAAATATTGGCAATATTAGGTGTTGGTATATTAAAAAGAAAGAATATTTTGTATTAATTTAATGCAAATATTTTATGCTTACTGCCCTATTTCATCCCCTAAAAAGTGCTTACTTTTGAATTTCATACATAATTCAACTAAATTTTAAAATAAACATTTTTATATAATGCTTGTTTGCATAATTAATTTATTCTTAAAATGAGCTCCACCTAATTAGTCTCATTAAGGCTTTGTTTAAATACGTCTCATTTTTCAAAACTGCAATAAGAGCCGTATTATAAACGGCTGTTAAACTCTTCCGGAATTTATTTTAGAAAAATTTGCAACGTGGCAGAAAACGTGCATCGATTATTCAAGATCCTCGCCATTGTATTAATAATCTGGGTTAACTAGTTATAAATCATCCGGCCGTTAATGATTATTTATTACAATGTATATAGACCGAAATGGAAACACTTGATACGTTGCACGAAATGACATCACGTTTGTAGATCGTTACGCAAAAACCCGGAGCTTTTTTTTCTCCCTCCTTCGCTATTCACTTCTCGATTTTTCATCATCCGCAATTTTTTATTTTCTTTTTATATTATTTTTTTTTGCTCGCACCCAGAGTACTCTTTGCATACGAAATGATGAATGTTCTAAGCATGGGTTACGTAAATGGCGCCAATGCTGCAATATTTTTTTTTTCTAATTGGTAACTTTGAACCATGCACGAATTTCGGCTGTAATCTCTTGCTTTCAGATTATTTTAGTTATTCATGATAATGTGCTGTTATTATTTATACTTCACTAATTAACGGATTTCCTGAATAAAAAAAAAACTTAATAAGAAAAGATAAACTTCTGGACTTTTAAATAAATACAAATATGTAACATACAGTTCTAAATAAATAAATAATATTTCTATAACTTTCTGATAAAGAAAATATTATTTTGTTAATTATTTTCAAAATTATGTAGTTATTGCTAGTTCAGTTTTAGTTACAAGTTTTTAGAATTTTTATCTTAACATAATCAAAACTTGCATTAATGATCATCGACTAACCTAATCTAATATATACAACCTAAATTTGACACTGTACATTAAAACCTAACTTTATCAAACTACTACTAATCTAAACATTAATCTCTCCAACTCAACTAAAGCTAACTTAATATCAACTGTCAAAAGAGACCAGTGGCACCTCATTACGAACTTCGATGTTTGCGCAAACATAGAGGCCTCGAATACAAGCCTAGTCTTCTGTGTAAACGTCATGGCGGATATATCCGCCGATCATATAAAAAGGGTTAATTTAATCTGATTTTGTAAAATAAATCAAACATTATAGTTTATGATGCAATGACACAATAAGACAACCTAATACAATATAACATAACTTTAACAAACATAAAATAATACAATTTCTGCATAATTTAAGTAATTTCTTAAAAATGACATTATTTATCGTGATTTTCGCTGTATTGTTCATCCTGATTTACTATACTAACTACTACTAATCTAAACATTAATCTCTCCAATTCAACTAAAGCTAACTTAATATAAACTGTCAAAAGAGACTAGTGGCACCTCATTACGAACTTTGATATTTACGCAAACACAGAGGCCTCGAATAGAAGCTTAGTTTTCTGTGTAAACGTTATGGCGGATATATCCGCCGATCATCCGAAACGGGTTAAATTAATTTGATTTTGTAAAATAAATCAAACATTATAGTTCATAATGCAATAACACAACCAAATACAATATAACATAACTTTAACAGCCATAAAATAATGTAATTTCAGCATAATTTAACTCATTTCTTGGAAATGAAAAATAAGCCATGAAACAAATCGATATTTACTCTAATGAATGATCAATATTTAGTAGTAATTTAAAATAAATTTATTATGTACAAAAGTAATCAATTTTTCAAAGTACCATAAATAACATAAATATGAATCATAAATCATTTGGTCATCAATTTATTATGACATTTATTGCAATACAATTTACATAATAATATCATTGAAATATTATTTTTGTAATAACTTATCATGACAATACATACAAATAAGTTGAATTACGTTTATGATTACTTCAGAAGAAAAAAAAATAAGTAATTAAATTACCAAAAAAAAATTTTTTTTTTCTAATAATTTCTTCAAAATATCTATATTAACATACTTAATTAATAAATTTTAAAAATATAATTGAACTTAATAAATTATTTAATGTTTAGTAATTATTTGGAAAAGAATAATTATTTGTTATAATAATTTTTTCCAACAATATCTTCAATTATATTCTATTTTTTTAACAATTTATTTATTATTTAAAATTTTGTTTAAAAATTATTTGTTCATAAAAAATGTATCAGAAATGTGTATTATTTAGTCACTTACTAAATTAAATTAATATTATATATTAATAAACAAAATTATTTTCCAAAAATTTACGTTTTTTTTTGCAATAAAATTTAAACATTTTTATTAAATTTGTTATAAATAAAATAGATTTGTTTAGTTTTAAATTATCTATTTTCATGTATTTATCATTATTTATTCATGTATTTTTTTATTAGAGAATAATATTATGTTGTAATTATTTTTAGTAAACTTTAAATTATGTTAACGGATGTGTATAATTTTTTAATTAAAAGAGGAAATTGAATATCTTCTTACACAATTATTTTTCTATTTTTATTGATAAATAACAATTTACGAAATTGCTTCGGGTTATATTAATTTCAACGACGTTTAAGAATTCCGCTTTTTCTTTCTCTTGCCGAACCGGAAATGGTTTTACCAACGGAATAGAAATATTAACGAAGTTATAAAAGAGCTACAGCCATAAACTTTGATGAAGTGCGGTTTGGAAATGGGAATCCATCGGTGATTATATTCGATAATAGATGATAGATTTCCGGTGGAGCTTTTAGATCCGTTTAACCGTGCATCGAGAAAGTTTCTAAACTTAGAAATATCTATTTAATTCAATCTCATCTGGAGAAACAATGGCTCTCGAATGCATCTTCATAGTAATGAGCCGCACTGAGGTCTTGAGCAACGCCAATCAGAGATGAGGAGTCTCGAACACCAACGATCTCGGATGATTAATTGGCAATCTTCCACAATCTTCGCAACGTCTGCAATCAGCAAATTGCAACAAAATGTGGACGTACACATAAACAAATAGAATCTGTACGCGTTTCGGGGTAAAAATCGTTTAGGAAATAATTGGGCAACTTTTGCGGCGTTTGTTCCTTTTCCCACTTACACTACACACCACTTCTTGTTTCGTTGAATCGGCCGTGACATGGAAACCGCAAAGAAAGTGCAGCCGAAAGAATTAGATGAAGGCGTTACGCAACGGCGCTTCCGCGGCCGCCGATTGGAAATTGTGTTGCTGCAATTTTATTATCGATGTTTTTAATTGTCGAATTTTGAACGTTTGTTCTTAACGAATTCGTAGGCACAGTTTGACGACGTGAAAGGGAATTTATCGATTTTATTGTTTGCGAAAAATAAAAAACGTTTTGCTGTTTGCGTAACGGATGAGAAAGAAAGACGGAGAGAGGAACAAAAAGCAAATTTAATTGAGACCATCTGAGGATGAAGCGAGCAGATGGAGAACAAAAAAAAAATAAGTAGTGATCACATGAATTCGTATATGATCGATGTTAGCGTCCTTCGGACTCGAATCAATCAAGTCTAATTAATTTGTCATGTACGACCCACTTTAGTACACAAATCATAGAAGATATGCGATTAAAGAATCGTATAGACAACAGCAGAAACTACACGAAAGACAAATAATTATTGAAAACTATTTTTTAATTATAAAACTCTAGTATAAATAATTATTTATTACTCAAAAAAATATAAGAAAACAGAAAAATTATTCATAACTTAGTTATGAAATATTTCAGAAAACTAATAACAACTGACATATAAATTGTAGCTAAAACTGATTTGTTCGTTTACATAAAAATATAATTAATATCAATAAATATTGTAAAATAATTTTTATAAATTGATTAAAATATGAAGATAATTTTATTTTTTGGGTTCATACAATAAATAGAAAAAAAAATTATATAATGAATAGTTTATCAACAAAATAATAATAAAAAAACATATAATTATTGCATCTTTGAATAAATAGAAAAAAATATAAGGAATTTTTTTTACTACTAATACTATATAATTTTTCGTGAAAATTTAGTAATATTAAAATTTTGTTTTTAAAAAATAAGTCATGAATATTCTTATGAAATAATAAAAAAAATACTAAAAATAAACATTTGTCAAATAATTTCTGATTAAGAAATAATACAAAATTGAATGAGACAACTTTCTAAAAAAAGTCGATAATATTTATTTTTAGAAAATTAATGAATTACAATTGAAAATAATGTTTGCATTTTTGGATTAAAATAATTTTTACTGACAATTTTTTAACATTTTTTTTATAGAACCTAAGAATAACATAAAACTAAAGAAAAATGAAAATAATGTAAAGCTAAATTATTTTCAATGTAAAACTTTTTTTTTTATTAATTTTTAATCGATTGACAATTTTGAAAATTTAAAAATAATGTGTAAATTATACTAAAAATAATTAATTATTTTTCATACGAAATAAATATGAAAAAAACATCATTTGGTTAAAAAAAAGTGGATAATATTTATTTTTAGAAAATTAATGAATTACAATTGAAAATAATGTTTGCATTTTTGGATTAGAATAATTTTTACTGACAATTTTTTAACATTTTTTATATAGAATCTAAGAATAACATAAAACTAAAGAAAAATTAAAATAAACTAAATTATCTTCAAAGTACGTAAAAAGCATCATGTGGCTTAAAAATGTGTATGATATCTATTTTTAGAAAATTAATGAATTACAATTGAAAATAATGAAAGACATTTAGAAAAAATTATTAAAACTGAAATTGGAAATTAAATCATTATTAAATAACTCTAATATTGTTGGGTAAAACTATAAATTATGTGATTTACTCATATATTTAAGGCGTTGGCACCGTTTAGTCTGTGGTATACTTGGCTACAAAGTTTTCTTCCTTTATGCAACACAAATTCGGAGAAATTTTAATTGACAATTAGCAGATCATTTTCACAACATCCGATTACCCAACTCGTTATCCAAATATTTATAACTTAATTTCGCAGTTAGCAGGAAATCGCGTTGCAAAACTGAAGTTGCAAACTTCTACTCGATACAATATAAAAAAAATCCCTCGCCGATTGAGAGCAAAACGTTCGACATCATTATTATTTTTTTTAATATTTTTTATTATTGCTTATCCTTGACTTTTTCCCCTTTGTAGTTACGATATTTTTGCTCCGCAGCATAAAACATCCCATTATTATTTAATACAAGAACTTGTATGAAGGCCCATTATCCATCGTGCCTCGGCCGTATAATTGCTTCCATTCGTCTAATTAAACTGTGGGGGGCATTCTTGCATCCATTTCTAGATGATCCCCACTAATTACCACCGCCTTCGGATGACTTCATTCCCGAGGCCCGAAATGGAAAAAATGCACCGACAACCTTCGGAATCAATCACAAAAAAATAGAGGATGAACATATCCACTTGCATATCTCAATTAAATCATTACCAGTAAACGTTCAACGTCAATCTTCAGATTTCAACAACACCTTCATAGAAACAATTAACGTTTTATTCATTACAAATTATAGCAAAATATTTTATTTATTTCCAATATGATAAAAAAAAGAAAATAATATTTAATATTAAACAAATTCAATTATCTAACTACAAAATATAATATTAACATAAATAATTATATCTTATAAATATTATTTTTTTAGCTACAAAAACGCTCATTTAGCGTATGATATTATATAATAATCCAATAATTCCTTAAAACTCAATCATTTTCCTTACATGTATAAACTGAAAAACATTATTGTAATATCGAATTATTTTAATATAAAAATATAATCAAATTAAATGCACTTTTCTTTAATAATCAAGAGATTTAACTGAAAATTAAATTAATTAAGAAATTTGCTATAATAATATTATATTTTTTAATTTGACAAAATTTTATAAACTATTTTTTTTAGTAATTAATATAAATATAAACCTTTCAATAATTATTATATAATAACGCATTATTGCATCTATTTGTAATTACATGCACTGAACCAGAATAAAAAAGGGGATTCTTATCGCTTTGTTAATAATGAAAATGCAATTAATATAATTTACGTAATTACAGTTTAAATACTAGATTATCAAAATAAATTAGTAAATAATGAAGTTGAAAATATAGTGAAACAATTAGAAAATAAATATAAAAAAAGTTGAATATTTGAAAAATTAACCGGTTTAATTCGAAATGCATTATTTGTACAATAAGATATTTTATTTTATAAAGTAAATTATGACACTATATGACAAATGACATTGACGTCACCTGTCATTTTTTAGTATGTAATTATGATTTTTTAAAAACTTAAAAAATAGAAGAAATTTAATAATTACAATAATTGAATAATTACAGATTTTTTTTTGAATGTCAAAAGTTTCAAGATAAATACAAAAATCCAAGGATTTGTGAGATGAAAGAAAAATAGTTTATAATACTAAATTAATTATAGCTAAAACCGATTTATTTGTTTACGTAAATAATACTATTTTTTTTTTAATTAATTATAATTGAAAATAATTGTATTTTTCAGTTCGTAAAAAAAAACGTACTACAAAAATACATTATTGAAAAATAAATATATTAATTAAATTATATTATGAATTGCTTATTATAAAAATAATATTAAAAATTCTTAGAAATTTGATTAAATATTTTAAAATATAATAAAAATTAGGTAAGTAATGCTATAATAAATTTAAAGAGAGTATAGAAATTTGGAATTAAATATAAAACGAGTAATGTTGCTGGACTGTTATTTATTTTAAGAAAAGAAGACTTAGAAATTTCTTACCATATTTTTTCTTGTTATTGTTGTTATGCTTTTAATGGTCGTTGTTAATATGAGATGTATAAGACGAGGAGAAAACCAACAAAATAGAGTTGAGAAGAATCGCATTGTTGGGAACAAAAGCAGAGTTTTTTGTGCGTTTAAACTTGGAATTAATGTAATTTGCTTGTTTCTCTTTTTTTGCAGTTTTCGTTGTTTATGATTGCCTTACAACGATGTAGGGTATCTGCGTAATTTATAGTAGCATCAATTGAAAAGAACGTCAAGCTAGAAGAGACGCAGCAAAAAAAAAAGGAAGGAGACTATTTGGGGTTGCGTGGTCAATGTATTGGAGCAAATCTTGCGGTTAAGGTCCATTTATCCTGGATTTATCGGACTTCCGCTTTTCCCTCAGGAAACGTTCACAAGTTATTGCTTCCAACAACGAGAAAAAAATATATAATCGCACCTAAAAGAAACGAACATGCGTGTTCTTCATTTAAACAATACGCAATTAAGACGTACATTTCCTTAATTATTTTTGAGTGTTGAATCGTGCGATTTTTCTGCAAGGTCGATTGATCGATTTCAACCCCTTCGTACAAGGTGTTGTAGTCCGTACATCGTACAAGGTCTGACCACGTAAGCCTCCCACGCGGCATCCGTGAAGATGCCGTTTTTACTTTCACCTGAGCCGCTTCTGTGGATCCGACGGAAGGGCCTATAAATATCCGATGTGGCATCTCCACAGACATTGACTTCGCTGAAGACATTCACTCCGGAGCAACATTTGTGAAGCATTTTTTGTGCGCACCTCTTAGTATCGAGCTACTATCCAATTATCATCATCATCAAAATGAGATTATTCCAATTCGCGGTGAGCTGGCACACTTACTTACATTTCTTTTATTTTCTTTTCTTTTTTTTTGTTCAATTATTTAATGGAAAGCTATTTCATTTGTGAAAATCACAGTTAGAAACTTTCCATTACTTTTTTTGTGTGTTCATTTAACAATCTTTGAATTACTTTGGTTTTTTTTGTGCTATAATGAATTAACTCATTGCAGACCTGTGCTTTCGTGGTGTGCGTTGCCACCGGATCTTACGGAGGAGCCGTTAGCAAACGTGAAGGTAATTTTATTAAAATAATTTAACTTTATTCATTATTAAAAAAACTTCAACTATTAAAATCACTTTATATTAAATTTTAACTATTTAGCAATTAATAAATGTTAACTTTAAAATTTAAATATTTAATATTATTTTAAATTCTTATAAAAGAAAATGTTTTTTTTTAAAATTGTAACTTTTTGTAATTGGTAAATTTAATTATTTTGTGAATTGATTATAGTTTTGGATTTATATTAATATATATTTTGTGATTCAGCTCCATTAAGCGGTGGTTATCCATCCGGTCGTCCAACCGGAAGCTATTTGCCTCCTTCATCTGGTGGATTCCCTCAAGGTCCTAGCAGCAGCTATGGAGCTCCAGGTGGTGGATCGGGTGGATTCGGTGGTTCTGCATCCGGCGGTTTCGGAGGTTCCGGTGGATTCGGTGGATCAGGATTCGGAGGTGGTGCCCCATCTCAATCGTACGGAGCCCCTAGCTCTGGTTCATCTGGCCATGGCGGTTTCGGCGGCGGTGCTTCAAGTGGAGGATTCGGTGGTGGATCAGGTGGCTTCGGCTCATCGAAACCCACTGGTAACTACTTGCCACCATCCACTAGTTACGGAACTCCAGTAGCACCATCCCGTCCTTCCTCGCAATACGGCGCACCGTCCTCTAGCTTTAGCGGTTCAGGTTCTTTCTCCTCTAAACCGTCATCTCAATACGGTGCTCCTTCAGGTGGACGTCCATCTCAATCTTACGGCGCCCCATCCGCCGGTGGACCATCCTCCACCTACGGTGCCCCATCCAACGGGGGTTCTTCCAGGCCATCCAGCAGCTACGGAGCCCCAGCTCCATCTCGCCCATCCCAAAGCTACGGAGCTCCTTCCGGTAGCCAAGGCGGAAACGGTTTCGGCCAAGGAGGATATTCCAGCGGTGGTAGCCAAGGAGGATACTCCAGCGGAGGTAGCCAAGGTGGATACAGCAGCGGCGGTAGCCAAGGAGGATACTCCAGCGGTGGTAGCCAAGGAGGATACAGCAGCGGCGGTAGCCAAGGAGGATACTCTAGCGGTGGTAGCCAAGGAGGATACTCCAACGGAGGTAGCCAAGGTGGATACAGCAACGGAAAATCTCAAGGAGGATACAGCAACGGTGGTAGCCAAGGAGGATATTCCAGCGGTGGTAACGGAGGCGGAAGACCATCCCAATCTTACGGAGCCCCATCCAGGCCTTCCCAAAGCTACGGAGCCCCATCTCAAGGCCCATCCCGTCCATCCAGCAGCTACGGCGCCCCATCAACCGGCGGATCCGGCGGAAGACCTTCCCAAAGCTATGGAGCTCCATCTATTGGCGGTGGTTCTAACGGCGGTCAAGGTTATGCTAGCAACGGAGGTTACTCTTATTAAACGTACCTGAATTCGGACCTACATCTACAATACGCAACCAATGTATATAATAACATACACACGATGTAGAGATTTAGTAATTATTTATTGAAACGAACAAAAAAATAATAATAATATTACGAATCGATAAACAGAACTAAAATTATAACATAATGGTAATATTTCCAGTATTATATTTTGTAAAGGAAAATGCGCTTTTTTATATAAATAAAATGAATATAATGTAATTATCTGGCTCGATACTTTCTTCCCCCTATCCAAAAATAGAAACTAATGAAAATTGCATTCGTTCAATTGATTTGTAACCCAGACGTGAACATGGATTGGATTTCGGTACTCCTCTGGTGACATGCGCCACGAGCAATTCGTTATGCAACGGATCAATAAACAATAATATTCCCTGGATTCGTCTCTCAAATTCTACAAATCCATCCCAACACACAAGGGAGGTGATAATTAAAACAACAATTTAGTATTTAGTTTTATTGGGTTTTAATAGTTCTCTTTCAAAACATAAGTCATCTAACTGAGTTTCCACCTTCATTTTAGCTACATCTCTTGTATATATATTTTTCAACAGTCTATGTTTTTTACGGTACAATATTTACAATATAGATACCAAATATAAATTCTTTCATCATTTTATTTCATGGTTATTAACAATGTAGACAAAAAAAACATGAACCTAACAAACAAATATCATGATTAACGTAGCAGCGCTCGCCAAAAGAACATTAATGGAACCTATTGTAAACTTTATAGTTTTATTCAACTTTTAGTACATCGAATAGCTCTCATTTTTTTTTTTCATGTTTACATATTCGTTTTTCTTTTTATTATTTTAACATCCATTTTAATCACACCGATATTATTATTAATATTATTATATATTTATATTTGTATAGTAGTTATTGATCTAGAAGACATCGGTTTATATAATATAGTACATCGATCGACCAAGTGTGTGCGCGTTATTTTTGTTTTGTACCAGCAAAACAAAAACCTTTTTGATCAAAACTTTCTATTTGGGAGATGGTGCAAAGTTATTTATATACAACAACTAGTAGTATGCATTCCTCTCGTTCACTTTATCTCTGCTTTAAGAAGAAGCGTATGATAAAAAATAAAATTTAAGCCACATTTATATAGATATGTATACGGTTAACAATGTTGCTAAATTATAACAACTTCATATATATATATATATTATAGTATATGTATATATAAACAGTTTCATCTCTTTTTCATAGAATTATATAATATATTCCTCAACATATATACTCTCTAATACTGCTAAAAATTTATATATATATACATTTATTTGACGAGTTTAAGTGTTAAGGAGCAACAATGATATGCATTAGGTTTGTTTCATTCTTTTTTTTTTTTAGGAATCAATTCCTTGATATGTATACGATTTCTGAAACTAAATAACAGAGGGGTTTGGGATTTCTTTATAATTGGATTTGTTTCATCGATGATTGAAAAGATTAAGACTTCGTTGGAGTGATGCTCTAGCCCCGTATCAGGACACAAAATACATACGTGCCCACGTTACAATCTACTCTATCTAATTTTGTTTTCTCGTTTTTTTTTTTGGAATTTCTTCTTTTATTTGGGCGGGTTGTACTCTTAGTCTAATCAGAGGGTAGTTTGTACTGCTCCAGGATTAGCGCCGGATCTGACGCCTCCACCTGATCCTATAGCACTACGCAGCTTCTCTACTTCCCCTGCAGGAATATCATCATCGGCCTCGAGAGCCGGATTGATTCTACCGTTTCTCTCGTCTTTTCCAACCATTGTATTGGCAGCGCCGTACAGTTTCCCCATGGCTCCGGATGCCATGACAGCCATTTGCTCACCATCTTCGATAGGATCTCCGACCCTTTGTATGTCCTCCGGTATGTTAACGACGCAATGGAAGAAGTCGTAACCAGGAGCAAGACGACCGGTCTCGAATATCCATTTAGTCCACCAGGAAACGAAAACTAAGGTGATCAACGAAAAGAGCATAGCCATTGTACGGAATGGGAACATCTGTCTTTGGGTTTCTTCGTCCCAGCCCGGGTAGTAGATGAATGGTGACAAACCCATCATCGGTTCTCCTCCGGATAAACGCACGAAGAACGCTACTATGTATGCAGCTAAACTACCGTACGTATTGCAATGGTGCTTGAAGTGCACTACCATTAACAGTTGCGGGAATAATATTACATATACTAAATCAGAACACATTGACCTGGAAAAAAGGAGATAAACATCGAGGATTAAGTAAGTTGCATTTGATGATATGAATAATTACCAAAGTCCATAAATTGAAGGTATTGTCAGAGCCATGACGGTGGCTAAAAATCCAACTATGAGGATCGATACGCGCATCACCCAAATTATCTCCATTTCGGAGGCCCTCTGTCTGAAAATCAATTTGTACACATTTCTTGCAAACATGGAGCTGGCGGAGAGAACGCTGGAGTCTGCTGATGACATGACGGCAGCTGAAACGGCGCCGAGACCAAAGAATGACACGAAATCTGGGGTGAGGTATTGCAGAACCATCGGCAATATCATACTCGTCTCATCTTGGGTGAGCGGGTAAGGGCCTTTATAGGCAGTCTCGTTCCAAGCTGGAAAATAACAATTATATAGGTTTCATTTTTTTATTTTTTTTTCTTGCATTGTGTACCTGTTGATTTGGCAATAGCCCCAATCAGTACAGGAGGAATAGCCATGAGGATGCAGCCGAATGCTGCTACGAATGACAAAAGTTGGGCGGTCGCAGCAGTTTTGCTGGAGAGAACGCGCTGGAAGTAGACTTGCCAAGGAATTCCTCCGAATATCAGGAGAAGACCGTAGTCCATGTAGTAGAATATCTCCTCGTACTTAACCGACCCTATCCAATCGACTTCCATCGAAGATAACGGCATTACCTTCTCGTTCATCCATGCAAATGGTATGCACATCCACAATCCAATGAATATGCAGAACAGTTGGATAACATCGGTGTAAGCAACGGAATAGAGGCCACCGAAGAGGGTGTAAAATACTGCTATGCACGCGCTAAAAATAACGCTCGTCTTCTGGTCCATATCGATGATGACGCTCAGAGTGGCCCCGAGGGCCGCCAAAATTCCGGCAGCCCAGAAAACTTCACCGCAAAGGGCGGGCAAGAAGAGCAGACCCCCCATCCGCTCACCGAACGAATCCTGCAGGGGATCCAGCATCGTCACGTAACCCTGTTGCCGCATCTTATTTGCGAAGAAGATACCCCCAAAAACTAAACTTAAAGAATAGCCGAACGGCGCCTGGCACCATACCAGTCCCGAAGTATAGATGGCCTCCGCCGTTCCATTTATGTAACCGCCGCCGACCCAGGTGGCTACAAAAACGGACCCATTGAAAGAAAAGAAAGGAAAAAAAATCTGAAAATGGATTTCTTCAAACCTGTCATGGTGAATATGCCAACGAAGAGGCCGATGTTCCGTCCGGCCAGCATCACCTCCTCCTCAGAATCATTTCCTGCCTCCTTCTTGCGACCCGCCCAGATACCTACCCCCAGGATCAGGATGTAGAACAGGATGATCGAGATGACTCCTGCCACGTTAATCATCTTGCTGCGATCGATCAGGCACCCCCCGTTTAAAAATTACTTTATCACACTGCTTTTTCTTTTAAATATTTATAAACTCTCGCGTTCTTAGGCTTACGAAAATATACCTATTTGTATTTAGTTTAGGTGCGTTAAGGTGCCAAACAGCAGTCGCCCCAGCGTAGGGAAGTTTTCTGCGAGGGGCTGTTCCTTGTCCTAAAGCCTAGGGCACACATGGGCGCTCGCTGGAGGCATCCAAAAGCACGCACGGGACGCTCAAGATCAAGCCCTTCTTTTTCGCTTTGGAGGCACACAAGGACGACGTGCACACCGGATTTTCTCAACTCGCACTGGAATCCTGGCCCATGGCCCAGGTATTGATCACACCGATGACGTCAGTGGGTCCTTATTGGGCAACACCCGCGAACCCTGGACCACGGAGGCCTACGTTGGCGTTGGCGGCGACGCGCCACAGACGCGCACCAACCCCATCACTGCCAAAGGACCGCCCCCGCGTCCTTCTCCTTCCTTCTTTCCTTCAGATACCACCCCCGCACGTTATGCATAAGAACAGATCATTACCGACACCCACAATATTGCTACTATTTTTTACTACTCTATATATATATATTATATATTATTATTACTATTCTTCAATAATAATGCACGAGATCAATTCCACTTCTGCGATCAATAAATTGGGACTGATTGGAATGAATTGAACTCAATGATTATAACAAACAGAACACAACAATTTAGATCAATTTACAATCCTGCAATATAAAAATTCACATCACTGAGGCCATCTCTCTTCCAGTTTACAAACTCAAAACCTCCCTTAAATAAGGGTGAAAGATTCCTATGCCACATCCAAACCCCAACAACTATTTATCATAGACCTCTGCAAATCACACAATCATACTATTATTCAAGAATATTATACATTTCAAATCTATAAGAGAAAAGTTTCATATTAATTTTCACAAAATTACATTTAATAATTCTAAACATGTGTAAATATAATAAATATAACTTCATCTTTAATTTATTTTACTTTGCATTTTCTTATAAAACTAAAAACTGTACGTAATTAAAATTTTAATTTTCAATCCAAGTTCAGTAAAGATAATTTATTTAACTTGATCCCATCATATCTAATTATTTAAATAATCTTTAACAATTGCAATTTTAAATATATTTAAATGTTTTACCTAATAACAATTATAAAATCAACTTTACTAAATATTCTCTCTTGTCAGATATGTAATTTTATTTGCAATTCTTAAGATTGTTACGAAGCACCACTATCAACGTAAAATCTGCAAATGTAATGACTGTTGCACAATTCGATGTCGGGAGATGTGATGTGCACAGAAGATAAAGAATAAAACTTTCTTAAACAATTGGGAAAGATTTAATTTTGAAATTAAAAATTCACATTACGTATTAATTTCTAATTTAATTCTAAATTAATATAGATCATAAAATATTTTAATATTAATAAAATTAATACCATTATTTGATTTACTGCTTTACGTAATCAATTTTTTAATTTTTAAAACATTATAAACCAAGAATAACTATTTTTGTAAACCTAATAATTAAAATAAATAACTTGTAAATATAACGAAACATTTTTTTAATGCAAGATCGCCGTTTGATTGTGTTGCGTAATTATCCAACTAGCGTCTTGAAGATCGTCAAATGATATACAATCAATTTGCATTCGAAACGAAATCACGCTCTGCTAATTGGAATCATCATCCAGGTTTTAAGCAATGGTCATTTCATACACAATACTTTTATCCGTTCTTTATCAAATTAGCATCGGTTTCATCTTTCTCAATTACTCAGAGATGATTAATGGTTTTCATAATACTCTTTTGCAATTGTACTGCTTTTAAAGAGCGGAAAGCAATTCAAAAATGCATTTACAAAACGTGCACTAATTTCTAGAATTGCTACGTTAATTTCAAATCCACAATGGATATTAATTACTTTCCGAATCAAATCATTAAAATAATGAATAGAAGGAAGTCAATTTTTAATTATAGTACTGTAAAAAAAAATTAGAAGTAAAAGTAATAAGAAATGAAAGTGGACTTTTAAATTAGACTACACTGTTTCTTTCTTGGTGAATGTGTTATATAAGGAAGATTAAAAATCGAAACATATCGTATTTATTTTAATTGGTTGAACATTTACATTTTACAGCACATAACACTTACTATAATTAGTGAATAATATATTCTTACACTTGACAATATTCCATATTTAAGTTAGATATTGAGATCTGCAATTTGGGTTGCATATAACTGAATGACCGTCTTCGAATCCGGAGTATTGTGACTAGCTAGACTGCATTAGTTTTGAATGAAAAATTGCACTCCACTGATTTTGTTTTATTATAAATACGTTTGTTTAAATACAATCAACAACAATCACAGTTAAAATGGTCGATAGATTCTTTGGTATTAAGTACAACATCAGATGCTCAACAAGATTAAAGCACGTACAAAATAAAATAGCTTAAACTTTCGTATAAAAACAAGTCAAAAAAATGTACAAAAAGAGAGAATGGTATACAAGGAAAGCCTTAAAGATAAGTTAATCCTAAGGGGTGAGAATCGAAGGTCAATAGCTCGCATTGTTTCCGCGCATCGATATACTCATTCGCCTTTCAGATTTCGATGGATAATAGCTACTGGCCTGAGGAGTGCTTGAGGATTGAGGTGCGTGCCTCCATTTCCAAGTCTTCTGAAGGAGATTACCATCCGTTGAAGCCCTTCCTCTGAAAGGAGCTTCGCCTGGACTGGAAGCGTTACTTCCTTTGCTGCTTTCGTCCTCTTCTTCAGCTTCAACCTCTGTCCATCTTCTACCCAAAGGTCTACAACTGGCAGGTATCAAACTCCCAGGTGAAACTGTAGCGGAGCAGAGCAATCTAACAGTATCCGGTGAAACGGGCTCCTTTTCGCTTCCAGATCGTTTCAGCTTCGAAGGGCATTTGCTCTGCACGCGCCAAAATCTGCATACATCCCGGAAAACAGACCATACCTAAAGTAAACAAACAAGCCGATCAGAATTAATCAAGCGGGTAGGAAAACTTAAATTTAGGTACACACAAGGTTACGTCGATTGCAAAGTTGTTTGCGCGCGGACATTTTAATTGGATTTTAATTTTAATCTGCGTCAAATTGTGCATTGTCCCGAGACGCCCGGGAATTGAGGAAAAATACAGATGACTTCCCCATCATTTCAAGCCCAATTGAGCTCTTTCCATCCGCATCACATCTCTCAACAAATTTTGTTTTGTTAAACGAACAAAATAAACTGACATTGTCGTATGCAAATTGAATAATCACATATTTTTTATGTAAATACAAAATTGTATATTATGCAACAATGTTCGTAAAGGTTTGAATAATATTGTCCGACTAACCCCATTGATATTGCTCACAGTTGCGTAAAGCCGCAATGTAATGGAGTAAATTGCTTTATTATTTGCATATTATCACGAAATTAACGAAATTACGTTGTTGGTATTTGTGGAAAGTAAATTTTCATTTAGCTTGAAATTCAGAAATATCGATAACCGAGAAGTCTATTAGATTTTCTTTGATTACAGTTTCTTTGTTCCAATGCTGAGAATAATGTGTTTTGCTCTCCGATGATTGATTGATGGGGTATTAAGTTGCATTTAATAGTTTAATAATCCATTAAGCAAATTTTTATTCCGTTCCTCATCGTTTCCTCTGTTTTTATTTATTTATTTTTTTTTTTTTGGGAGACGGCGAATCAGTATTAATATATTTTCGAAATGATGCAAGAGGACGGACGGTGTTACGCTATAAACGAATGTATGAAAATTCTATAAATATTTAGATGCGCGTCGTGGGATAAAACATCGATTTTTAGGAGAGCTTCCGCATTCCGTCCAATACCTGATCGATGCTTTCCCGCACGGAAATCTCGTGGAAACAGACGCATCCGATTTCCTTGCTGCGTCTTTGGCCCTCCTCTAAGGTCACCATTCGGTCATCGGCTTGATCGACCTTGTTGCCCACCAGGACGACAGGAACGTCGAGGCATCCATCCTTCGAGGTGCTGCTACCTAGTCGTCGGCGCCTCTTGTTGTAGTTAATTAAGAACTTGAGTCGGTAGCATTCGTCAAAGGAACATTTGTCTGTGACCGAGTACATCAGGATGAAGGCTTCCGCCCATCGGATGTTGGCTTCAAAAGTGACGGACTCGTTCTCCTGCGGAATATCAAGACATCGTAATACACACGTATGATGGAGGATGCACGTAACACTAGTTTTCGAAGAGAACGGGAAAAATACGCAGAATTTATGACTTATCCCCTTGGAACATTTATCTCCTGCACGTGTTCCAGATGTCGGACGGATCCTTCGATTCAGAAACGAATTGAAAATAAAAACGAAATAAAATTGAAAGAAAAAGGATAAGAAATTTATATAGTATTTCGTAGCAATTTATATTTAAAATGCAATTGCAGAATTTGGGATAAACACATTTTCGCCTTGTGCACAAAAAGTAAACATAACACTTGCGAAGCCAACGACAGCGATCTCTGCCAACTAAGATATTTTAAGAGCACTTAAAACAACTCGTTGTAATTCGGGTCGGAAGCTCTTCACTTTTCCTTCTGTATCTTTGACGATGACAACGCATCCCGTAATCCCGTCAATTGGATAAGTTAATTAGTGTTCACGCAATACACATTCGCTGGTAAATCCCCTCGCAATTGAAATGAATTAAATGGAGCAGACACTTTCATTTGATGAACAATATTTAATCCCAACGATTATTTAATCCAACGCAAAACGTTTTATCGTCGCACCGATTTATCAAACAAAACATATCCAACATTTATCCTAATCAATTATTTATATATAACAACAAATACAAATATTGATATCAATTCAATTAAAATAGTTTTAAGTACATACACTTTAATCAATCATTTATATCTAACAACAATTATATAAGACGCGCCACGATTTTTATAGAATTAATAAAAAACTTACAATATTTATATATCTTACTATTATTAATTTTATTACAAAAATATTAAAAAAAACACTCTTATATAAGACGCACCGAGACTTTTATAGAATTTAAATTAACATAAAATATTCAAATTTATATTATAATAAACTAAGTTTGATTTTAATACAATTTAAATGTGTTTCCGTTTTATAAAATAAACTCGTGTATAAGACGCATCAAGTTCAATTTGAAATTAACACACAATATTTATAAACAATTATAAATGTAATATTTATAAACAATATTATAAATTTAATTACAGTATATGAAAATTACTCGTGTATAAGACGCACCTTTACAGAAATATTGATATTTCCTCATGAAATGTTTTTATTTAATAAGAATTATGCATTTAGAGGTTTACACACTTGTGTATAAGACGCACCAAGTTATTAATTCTTAATGAAGCTTTAAAAAATATTTTCAGCCTAGTTTTTGTAATTGATAAAAATATTTATTATCTGTTTACATTTGTTATAATTAATAATTTTAATCGTCTCTATAAATAACATGCAATTTAATCTCATATTTTGATGTGATTTAAATTCTTTAAATTATTAGTGCGTAGTAATTGTTATTGATTTATTTACTTTCATTGGTAAATAATAAAAGAAAATATATAAATTGAAATGAAATAAAAATTGTGCACTAACTATTATAGAAAATTGTTTAACAATAGGTGTTTTTAATGACATCTATTTTTAGATTTTACAAAATTGATTGTTTGGTTATAAAAAGATATGATAATCATATTCATATATTTGCGCTATTGTATATTAGGTCTCAAACTTATGGTAATACTTACGTGTGGTTGTCCGGCTGTATCTAGGATATCGAAGTACACCATTTCATTATCAATGACTGTGTGAAAAGTGTAGACTTTTTCTAATGTAGGGTCGTATTCTCCAATGTACCTTCTCGTGATGAAGCGCACTACCATTGCTATAAGATAACAAAAATAATAGTAAAATGAATATAATTGTGTATAAACTTACCAGATTTTCCGACTCCGCCTTGGCCGAGCACCATGACCTTGAGGGACTTCTGGCGCGGATAAAGACCAAGTTTTGCCAAGGAGGATTTGGGAGAGGTGGCGTTCATCGCCATGGAATGTGTGAAAAATTCGGAATCTGAAAAACAAACATGACTCGATATATAAAATTGCAGGTTCGGTGCGACTTCTAAAAATACGCGAAACAATTCAAATCAGCGGGGATTTGAAATGAATGGAATCCGCTGGATGGCGTCCATCGAGCGTGTACAATTCACATGACGCGACACTCAAATCATTATCAATTCATTTTGGGCCGTATATAAACAACCATTGCGCTCCGTTTGTATCATTTATGATTTAATCATGCATCGAGCAATAACTGTTATCTTGCTCCTTACGAGCGTCGTAGCTTACAAAAATCCTAATTTTTGGGATGATAGAAACAGTATAGTGCATCTGTTCGAATGGAAATGGAACGATATAGCGGATGAGTGCGAGAGGTTCTTACAGAAGAAAGGTTATGGAGGAGTGCAGGTACGTTCTTTCCATTTGTATCAAGTCAAATTTTAATATTAAATTGATTTTTAGGTGTCTCCGGTTAATGAAAATGTTATTGTACCAAATAGGCCTTGGTGGGAAAGATACCAGCCTATGAGCTATAAACTGACCACGAGATCTGGAAACCTTGAGGAGTTCCAAAACATGACCAGAAGATGCAATGCGGTGGGTGTTAGGATTTACGTGGATATAGTTATAAACCACATGGCTGCTCAACAAAATACACCCATTGGTACCGCTGGTAGCACGGCGAATCCTGGTAGCAAAGAGTATCCCGCTGTACCATATGGGCCAAGCGATTTCCATCCCGATTGTTCCATCAATAATTACAATAACGCTACAGAAGTTAGAGATTGCGAACTCGTTGGACTCAAAGATCTGAATCAGGTTAGTAATTAATTATAACAATAGTAGTTTATTATTTTCATTTATTTTAGAGTACTAAATACGTGAGAGGAAAATTGCTTGAATTCCTGAACAACCTAATCGATTTAGGTGTTGGTGGGTTTAGAGTTGATGCGGCTAAACACATGTGGCCGGAAGATCTTAAAGTGATCTACAATCAAGTCAAAAATTTGAGCGTCAACTATGGTTTCGCTCCAGGGTCGAGGCCGTATATCTACCAGGAAGTTATAGATTTAGGCGGAGAAGCTATCAAGCGTGATGAATACTTAAAGTTGGGTGCTGTAACCGAGTTTAAGTACAGCGCCAATCTGGGAAGGGTTTTTAGAGGGAACGATAAGTTGACTTATCTCGAAAATTGGGGACCTGCTTGGGGATTGATCAACAATAGCGATGACGCTTTAGTCTTCGTTGATAACCACGATAACCAAAGAGGACATGGAGCTGGAGGCGATATGGTTTTAACATACAAGAATTCGAAGCAGTATAAGATGGCTACAGCCTTCATGTTGGCTCATCCTTACGGAAGCACCAGAATTATGTCGAGCTTCGATTTCAAGGACTCCGATCAAGGACCTCCTCAAGATGGTCAAGGCAATATCATTTCCGCTGGTATCAATGATGATGATACTTGCTCCAACGGTTGGATCTGCGAGCATCGTTGGAGGCAAATCTACAATATGGTCGTTTTTAAGAACGCCGTAAAGGGAACCGGCATCGAAAATTGGTGGTCCAATTCCGATCAGCAAATCGCGTTTAGCAGAGGTAACAAGGGATTCGTAGCGTTTACAAATTGGGGAGACTTGATCCAGGATTTGAAGACGGGATTGCCTGAAGGAAAATATTGCGACGTGATCACCGGAAACATCATAAAGGACAAATGTACCGGAAAAATAATTGAGGTGCGTAAGAACGGATGGGCGAAGATCGAGCTGAAAGCCAACGAGGAAGACGGAGTCCTGGCAATACACACAAAAGCCAAGCTCTAATCCACACGGATTATCCACCTTATCTATAAAAAAATATTTTGTTTTTGCAACCGAACAATTGAGCACTACAAACAATGAATGCATCAAGGCTTTCCCGATTTATTTAGCAAGGGAGCCCTCGATAACTGTTAATAAATTACTGTTTGATCATCTTCGGCCCCCGCAATATCCAGCGAAATTCATACACGTTATCTAATAATTACATATCCGATAAGAGATAACGCGTTCATTGTTTTCCGAGTTAAATCTTCGGTTGAATAAAATGCGTGTCGAAACGTTGTCCCGTTTATTTTTATACCAAATTTCACTTTCCTCTCGCATTGTTGGGGCACCTCGAGGACGGACGTCGTAAAAGCGCCATTAATTTATCAGCGCTTCGTGGACACCCATTGTGAAATCTACGAAACATTAAACTAATCAAAGTCTTTTTGGCTCACCGAAACCGCTGGGTATAGAGAAAATCCACGCTTTGGTCCTCGAAAAAAAAAAATCTTAATTTATATAGGCCATTAAATTAAGTTTATTATAAATGATGCCGTACAATAAATTCATTTGAAAAACGAGCGAGTTTCACAACTTTTCTTTAATTTAGTGAATATCTCCAAGTAACATCTCGTTAAATTATAAATGTGTGCATGGAATTTCTTTGAGACATATCTCCGACGTTTTACAACCTAATGAAGTAATTTGACCTTGTTCACATTTAAAAAAAAAATCAAAAACTTCAAAAGATTCAAATTTGCGTTTAAAAATACAGTTTTATGTTCAACATATTCTACACAAATAATTACAAACTATAAG
This sequence comes from Nicrophorus investigator, assembly GCA_963457615.1. NCBI lineage: Eukaryota > Metazoa > Arthropoda > Insecta > Coleoptera > Silphidae > Nicrophorus > Nicrophorus investigator. The sequence continues at coordinate 20,273,698 of OY735143.1, forward strand.
AATCGATCAAATATATAATCGTTTTTTTGAGCTAAAAGTATTCAAAAACTTCCATTTCAACAAAGTATATTTGTGACTTCTATTTGAGATCTATCAATGTTTTCAATTCAGAAAATTCCTCTTTTTGTTCCACTTACATTTTTTTTTCAGTTAATACTGCTTTTAATCCCTGATCCAATTTTATTTCAGTTCTATTTTCATATTACAAATAAATATTTTTTTAATTACTTTTATTTTCATGTTTTTTCTTTATGTTATATCAAAGCTTTTTTTAACTGAGGTACGACTGTATTCGAAAATGTATGTATTTTGTTGTCGATTGAAAATAAAATATTGCAATTATTTAAACATTTCTTAGAATGAATCTAAAAACAAAGTTAAGCAACGAACAGGTAAACACTATTTATTACAAATACTTAATTATTAATTAAATAAAGTATGGGTAATGGAAATAAACTAAAGAAATTTGATAATGATGATATTTCAGATGATTTTGTACGTTATTTATTGTGTTTGTTGTGCAAATAAAAAAAAAATAGATCTGCATACGTGGCCGGAGGGTTGGAATATTATAAATTTTATTAAAATAAATTATTATACTTTTTAAAATAATACAAATTTTTTGAAATGGATTTCATATATAAAAACTCAATTTAGTATTAAATTTTCAAGTAACATTTATATAAACACTTTATAAGTAAAAGAAAATAGTAAAAAATTATATCGTAATTATTTTTGAGTATTTAAATTTCTATATTAATTTAGTTAATTTTTATTTAAACAAATTCGATATAAAAATGTGCGGGTTTGATAAGAAAGCAATAAAAATCTGCGTCATAGACGAACACCTGCACTTGCAGCTGCAATCCTTATTTGGGCACGAAAATAGTGCGTTGCGAATATTTGTTAAAAATGTATTAAAAATTTAGGCGACTTATTAATCGCCTATTATGAATACGAACAAACGAAACGTCGCGGATTGTCACGAAGGTGTGAATCAGCTGCAGGTGTGAATCTCAAACGTTAGAATAATTTTGATGTGCGCATGAAAAGTGTAGTTAGTGCGTTTCGTTTCGTATTTTTGGGACAGAAAATAATTTGTAAGTAATAAATTTATTTTTTTAATATTAAATGATCGTTCTGTTCCTTTAGTAAATATTTGTGTACATATATTTGATAATTCATATTTTATTCGGTATAATTTCGGCAACCAAATTTAATTTTCATAATTAAACCAATAGCTGATAATTCAAAATAATTAATAGTTAAATAATATTCAAAATCACTAAAAAAATATATATAAACATTTCTTCAATTAAATTTTATCTACATTTTTTATTGTATCTATTAATATTTTTGTATTCTAATTTAAAAAAAAGTAATTTTCATTAGAAAAATGTATGATTAGCTTTTCATCACTTGAAAATCTATAAATTATAACGTTTTCACATTTGCCAATTGATTTTTTATGTTTAATTGTTTATTTATTCATATTTTTGTAGTAAAGAATTTTACTAATAATTCTTATTTTTTAATTAAAAAGAATTAAACAATTCTGAATTCTACTGTATTTGTAAATATTATTGTATTATAATTTATTATCTTTTAAAACAGTATTTTTTATTATAAAAATAACATTTTCACCTTTACTTTTAATTTTAATAATTTGTTGATTTAATGTTCCATATTTTCTTCTTTAATTCTCAATAGTTTTAATAAATTGTGTGAGAAATAAATACATTTTTCTTTATATTAAAAATTGCTATTTTGGTTTTAAGAAGATTTAAAAAATGATTAGTATTAAATAAATTATAGAACATTAAGTATTATGAATCTATTATTTTTAAGCTGTTAAAAATGAAAATTAACAAATTATTATTAAAAGACTCTTTACGATTAAGCTATTAAAAATGTATTAAAATGAAAAAATGCGTGGGTGATCAATAATGTATCTCTCATAAAACTTTGTGCATTATAAATATTTTTTTACATTTAAGCTTTCAATATTGAAAGTTAAACAACTTATTCGAATGGGTGATCGGTACATATTTCTTACTTAGTAATGATACAAGAAATGTATTAAAATGAAAAAAAATACGCAAAATAGCAACAAAATACAAAAGTTAAACAATGCGTGGGTGATCAATAATCTATCTCTCATAAAACTTTGTGCATTATAAATATTTTTTACATTTAAGCTTTCAATATTGAAAGTTAAACAACTTATTCGAATGGGTGATCGGTACATATTTCCTACATAGTAATGATACAAGAAATCTATTAAAATGAAAAAAAAATATTCAAAATAGCAACAAAATACAAAAGCTAAACATTGCGTGGGTGATCTTTTTTTAATAGAACTTATCTAATATTACAAATCTATTATATTGAAGCTTTATAAAATTATTTTTTTGATGGGTAATCGTTGCCTATTGACTAATTAGTAATATTATAAGAAATCTACTAAAAAGGATAAAAATGATAAACACAAATCGCGATTTATTTTTTTTTGTATATACTGCAATTAAATAATTACGACCAAAATAGCAACAAAAGTTAAACAATGCGTGGGTGATACAACGTTGATTATTATTATAAATGCATTATATTGAATCTTTAAAAAATTAAAGTTAAACATTTTTTTTATGATGGGTGATCGGTACTTATTGACTACTTAGTAATATTACAAGAAATCTACTAAAAACGAAAAAAATGATAAATACGCAATTTAATTTTTGTATATAATATAATACAATAATTATCACCAATATAGCAACAAAAGTTAAACAATGCGTGGGTGATCAATATTTTTGGTAATAGAACGTTGATTATTATTATAAATCCAATATATTGAAGCTTTGAAAAATAGAAGTTAAACATTTTTTATTTGGATGGGTGATCGGTACCTATTGATTACCTGGTAGTATTTCAAGAAATCAACTAAAATGGAATAAAGTGATAAATACAAATAGAGGATTTAAAAGAATAATTATGACCAATATAGCAACAAAAGTTAAACAATGCGTGGGTGATCAATATTTTTATTAATAGAACGTTGATTATTATTATAAATCCAATATATTCAAACTTTGCAAAATGGAAGTTAAACATTTTTTTTGATGGGTGATCGGTACTTATTGATTAGTAATGTTACAAGAAATCCACTAAAAAGGAAAAAAGTGATCAATTTTAATTTTTGAATATAATATAATACAATAATTATCACCAATATAGCAACAAAAGTTAAACAATGCGTGGGTGATCAATATTTTTGTTAATAGAACGTTGATTATTATTATAAATCCATTATATTGAAGCTTTGAAAAATGAAAGTTAAACAATGTTTTTCTTTATTGGTGATCGGTAACTATTACCTACTTAGTAATATTGCAAGAAATCTACTAAAAAAAGTTGTAAATACAAATAAAAGATTTAATTTTTGTATATAATATAATAAAATGATTGCAATTAAAATAGCAATAAAATAATTGAGAAAAAAAATCATTCTTGAAATATAAAATTTTCCGTAATGATCCTTTTTTTGCAAGCATTAGAACGGGAATAGAAAAGTCCACGAGATTGGTGCCAAAATGCAACATGGAACAAATTACTAAAGAACAAAAAAAAAACAGCAAACAAATTCACAAATTTACTTTATGTTCGTAGTGAGAAATAGCATAAAATGATATCTTAGGTATATCTGTTTCTATGTCAAAATTGTAAATCATCCCGTAATAACTTTTTGCCATTCATAAATAATAATAATAATCATATATCGTGGTGAAAATCCAAGATCCAATAAATCAAAATCATCATCCGTATTTATTTTCGTACGTCAACATTTATATATGTTTACGTTCATTAATTGCATTCGCTATTTTCGTAACTCACCGTAAATTGGTAACGGGATATTTACATATAAACACGGACCTTAAGAAAATAAAGCAGAACAAAACTGTACATAAATAATGACAGATATCCTTGGTGTCATTTATTCGAAATTACAAACAAATATTTCGGAATTTCTAAAAAAAAGAAAATAACATTAAAGATATTTTTAATGTTTATTTTTAAAGGTACATTTAATACATTTTTTAAATGCGTATTTAATATCACAATTATTGTTTCAAGACATATTTTTACAATTTTGATGTTTTTTTAAATGAATTATTTTATGAGGATATTTTTATTGTTTTTAAAGTATATTTAATATTTAAAAAAATTATTTAGAAATCACTTTTGTAATGATTATATTTTTCGAATTTCATGTTTTTTTTTAAGTATTATTTAGTTTCTGAGCAAAGGGATGAACATAAAAGGCGCGTGTAATTAAGGAAGCAAGCGGAGTACAAAGATTATATAACGCAAGTTGCGGCGCCGTTAACTGGAGGCATCATAAGCACGCGAAGCGCATCAAATTGAAAATTAATTCAATTTCCACCGCACATTTTCCCAATTAAAACTTTTTTATTGGGTGAATTTTGCTTTTGCTGTTGGCCGCAGTCAATTACAAGTAAAATTGGGGTCTGTTTGTTGTTGGAGGGACGTGAGAGAGTCATAATTATGATAATAAATTGATGCAGATTAAGAGTTGTTGAAATAATAAACATAAATTTATATGCTTAACGCGCGGTAACGACAGACTAACAACGGACAAAAACCGTCATCATTTAAGCACTTGGCGCCAAACATTTTTGCATACAGAAATACTAAACGTTCTAAACATATCAATTCGATATCTTTTAACATATATCATAATTTTAACTATGATATAAAGACATTTAAAAAAGTCAGTTTGTAACAAGCGGCTCCGGAGCCGCATGCGGCTCTTTTACTCCATATAAACTTGAGGTTAAAACATGATAGTGTAATTTTAGAAAGTTCAGATTAACTTTAATCAAAATTTATTAATTAACTAAACTATTTAATACTTTACTCACATTTTAGTCTTAATTAAGATCTTGGATTAAATGGAACCAGTTGGAAGTGTTATGTCCGGCAACCGAATGGGATTTATAGAATCGGTTTTGGCTGAATGACAATTTCGGAAAGGAAAACGGCAATGCATCAAAGTTCAATTAGTTTGCTCATCATCTGAACGGACGTTCGTTATTTGCAGTCGAAAAACCCAGATGAAATAAACATGGACGCTGGCCGTAAACAGCATCTATCATTTCGGCAAGTCATCCACTAAATGGAGATTGATTTCAGAAACGTGTAACAACACAAGAAAATTGGTCTGCAAAATTCACAATTTTCTTTTCGCTCAAATGAGTACTGGGTCTCTCCAAATATATTAAGAAATGTTCTTAATATTTATTTCTAAATCCTCATGACGTACTCTAAAATCCATTAAACTTAAGTAGTAAAACTGAATATAACATTTCTAAATGGACTTTGGTAGTTTATATATTTAAATAAACTTTTATGTAACTGTATTTCTAGTGTTTGTGATGATCTAAAATGAAGCAAAATATATAAAAAAAAATGAAATTTATTACAAAAATAATAATATTTATTGCAACAATACTTTTCAAAAATAATTAATATTTATTTCTAAATCCTCATGATATACTCTAAAATCCATTAAACTAAAGTAATAAAACTGAATATAACATTTCTAAACGGATTTTGGTAGTTTATACTTTTAAATAAACTTTTATGTAACAGTATCTAGTGTTTGTTATGATCTAAAATGAAGTAAATTATAAAAAAAAAACATTTTATTTAGAAAAATAATATTTATTGCAACAATTATTTACAAAAATAATAAAAATTTATTTCTAAATCCTCATGATATACTCTAAAATCCATTAAACTTAAGTACGAAAGCTGAATTTCGGATTTTCGTAGTTTGTTTAAATAAAATTTTATGTAATAGAGAAATAGTTTGTTATATTCTAAAATTTAGTAAAATATTAAAAAATGATTTTTTTTACAAAAATAATACTATTTGTTCCAACAATAATTTACAAAAATAATTAAAAAAAAAACTTAATATAGTAAAAATCAAATAAAAATGAATGGTTATTAAAAAAAATCAATTTTTTAATTATCATTTTATATTTTTATTATTGAAATTATTAATATACATTTATTTTTGATTACTTTTAACTTTTGTACGACTGACTGAATTAAACGTTATTTTTTATTGTATAACATTATAAATTTTTTATTTAAATATTATTTTATATTACCAGAACAATTATGTAATGAAGACTTTTAATATTTTAAATTGTCCAAATTGTACTTTATTTTATAAAACTTTTCAGCTTTTTTAGACTATTTACATATTTTTCATTTAAAATCTTGAAATGTGACACATATAATCATCACACGTTATGTATAAAAATAGAAATAAGAAATTGGAAGATCAATTCTTTAATTAAGTTAATTTAAGTTTGACGCGGTTATAGACTATTATGATATAAGTAAGGATGTTTATCACGTCTTAAATTAGAGACGTCCAGCTTAATGTAAACATTTGTCAATTTCAGTCAATCCTGTTGATTAAAGCAATTCATTTATCAATTCACCGAATGATTATTTAGATTTAAAATTTTATTTTTAATCTAAGTTTTCCATTTTATATATAATACCTAGATTTCTTCTCAGTACTTTTTCAATTGTACAATAAATTATACTTTATTTTTGTTAAAGTTATTTATATTGAAAATGCTGGACAAAATAACTAAATTTATAATTTAATCAAATAATCACATGGCTTCTATAAAGAAAGAATATAATAATAGCTACATTTGATGATGACATTGAAATTCTTTCGTAGTACACAAATCTATATACCAGAAACATAATTTCATCATAAAATAAAATTATTTAAATGATATAAAATCAATGTAATTTCCACTTTCAATATCATATACATAAAAATTTTAAATAAATAGAAATCATAATTTTAAAACATCTTGATATTCAGTATATAAAACCTAAATTCTTCATTTCACGAATGAAATTGAAAACAACATGATGCATAGTAAAATAACTAAACATCATTTTTTACCAAGAAATTTAAAAGTTATGACTAAACATAAAAACGTTGATTAGTCACAGTATTTTATTACAGAAATAAAAATTGACCCAAAATTGTATTGCTTTACAAATGTTAGTTATTATTAATAATTTTAAGGTAGAAATATTTCGATTGATAATTCTTTATATGAGTTTCATTCTTAGATTTCCAAGTTTTAATGGAAGTTTATTTGTTCCGGCGTAAATCGAAGGTCATGTGTATATATTATTTTTTCCTAAATATAGATTCGTATAGTTCCGTTTCATATTTCTTGATTCCTACTGCTTCTTTACTTACATCTTTCTATTTATATTTTACGCAATTTCGGCAAAAAATTGTAGTATTTATTTGCGATTATAAACATATCTAACTATAAATTATTAATATCCGTTATGTTTTAAGAAAACTCAACTTCTTTATGAAAAAGTATATTTGTTACAGATTTTAATTTATTATTTGTTCCTATCCATTTTAACAGTTTTAAACTTTTACGGACGATCGGCGGATATATCCGCCAGACTACGCAATATAGATTCGTGTAGTTCCGTTTCATGTTTCCTGATTCCTACTGCTTCTTTACTTACATCTTTCTATTTATATTTTACGCAATTTCGGCAAAAAATTGTAGTATTTAATTGCGATTATAAACATATCTAACTATAAATTATTAATATCCGTTATGTTTTAAGAAAACTCAACTTCTTTATGAAAAAGTATATTTGTTACAGATTTTAATTTATTATTTGTTCCTATCCATTTTAACAGTTTTAAACATTTGCGGACGATCGGCGGATATATCCGCCAGATTAACGTTATGCAAAATTTTATTGCCCTACTATATACATATGCGTCCGCAGTAAGATAAGTTGAGGTTATGAATCTTTGTTTTAGATTTTAGATACCAAAATACGCCACATCATAATAATGCACAGTAGTTTTGCTTTTGACAGTTGATAATACGTCCTTGAAAAGTCTCAATCTTAATAACTATTAGATAATTGCAGTCCATTTTTAATATAATTTCATGATATAACAAAGTTTTATTGGATGTAAATTTCCTATTATTTATTGCTAACCTAACCTATTTCATATTTACTTAAGGCTAACCTAAAATCAATTCAGTTTAATCAAAACTCTTCTCGATTATTTTTATTTTGAATTATAATTACGAAGATTAAATAGATTTAATTAAATTTTTATATGAATTCTCGAAAAGCAATCAGATTAAAATTGAATGAAATGTATTGTGTGCATTCAAAACGTTTCATTATGTTGTTGCGCTATTTTTAAACTTTTATTTTTAGCTTTACAGCGTTATATTTTTCAAATTACGGAATAATAAACGAATAGCGAAGACGTTATAACTATTAATTACTTCTAGTTAATAATAGACCAAAATTTATGCTTTCATATGACGACTTCCGTATTTTCTTTTTATTATTGTTGATATTAAATATAAAAATTATAAATAGTACTATTGCGTCTAGAAATGTTTTTGCTAAAATCTTTGAAATTTCTACTGAAAAATATTAAAAAAAAACTTATTTTTCTTGACTTTATAAATGTTATACCTAGGTTATAGTTACATCTAATAACGAAGTATAGATATAACGTTGTTGCATTGATTTTTTTATTGAATAAAACATCATTTTCTTTACGAAAATTATTTTACCTCCGAGAACGAAGTGATTTCGTTAAACGAGGTAAGTCTGTATTTATTTAAGAATGTTAGAATAAATGTTATTATTATATAATAACAAGAAGAATATGGATTGAAATGTTGGTAAATGATGTTTTTTTTTATGTGATTTAATTGAAAAATGGAAAACAATTGTAGTTGACTCGTTTGATTTCTGTGTCATTTCTATTTTTCATCGTGTCGCGGGAGGAGGTAATAATGGTCCTCTCTCCCCATCCAAATACTGGTATTCCACTATACTAAAAATACCCAAACACGTTGTACATGATTATAATAGAGTCCAAGTGGGTCCGAAATAGCGACCCACCCAACTTTATTTATGAATGAAACGCGTTGGACGGAATCGCGACGTGCGCAAAACCGGCGATACAAAACCATTAAACTGCACAACAATCGTTTCTTAAGAAGTGCACAAAAGGAAAGGAATTATACCTCAAACAAAATTATTCACCAAAATTTTATTTAGTCTAGACTTGTATTGTATCCCCAGCATCGTTAAATCCAATTTTTCTGTACGTAAAAATTCCGGCACGGATATTTTTTTTTTGTTCTGTTTCCTTCACCTCCTCGGCTCGCATTCTAAATTGAGTCCATTTTTTTGGCAACTCGGTTATAGGTGATATAATGAATACACCTAATTGTGTCAGAATACGTCAGAATAACTTGTGCCGTATTTTCATTTTATTTTCCGAACAGAAAAACTAACAGCATTCCCGTTCGAACGTCAATAAATCACCGGTAATTTGTATCGAGTCAAAACAAAATGTCCATTCAAATATTAATAATATTTGTAATAAGGTTACACACATATATTTAATGGTTATGTTATGTGTTCTTTTAAAAAAATCAATGCCAAAGAAAATTTTGTAAAAAAATACGAAATTGAAAAATTCTAATACGGCTTCGATTAGTCCGGATTCATTATAGAAAAAATTAAAAATTAACTTACTTTAATAAAAATATATTTGAAAAAAAGTTAGTACAGAAAATTATATTTCGATTCGACTTTACAGTAAAAGTCTCATTTTACAGTCTGTAATATTAGAGGAATTATTACTTGCTGCATTTAGAAATAATTAAAAACGTAATTGAATCATGTTATTACATAACAATTTGAAGAATTTGGACTTTGACTCATATTATTTTTTTAATTTCGTTTTTTTTTTTCCAATATTTTTTTAATAAAATTTCTATCATAAAATATTGTATGTAAATTATTTGATCTATAAAGCTAAACATTATATTTATTAATTAAAACATAACATGGAATAAATATAAATAAAACATTTAATTTTTTTTTTTTTTTTGCATTTCTTTGTATACATTTTAAATATTTATGAATGAATAAATCTGTAGGAATATACGATTTAGATTTATTCATGAATCCATTGATTATTAAAAGAAAGAAAATACAAAATTATCATAAAATCACAAATTTTTATAAATATTTTGTTTCCGTTTCTAGAATTAACATAAATTTCAAGAGATTGAATATTATAAATTTTCATTCATCTAATGTGACACGAGAGTAAATTTTACTATCATTTTAGTTTAGTTTTAGTTTTATAATAAACTTATATTATTATATAAAATTTTAAATTTTCATAAATTCATTTATCATCCTTTGTAATTTATTATTTCTATATAAAAATTTAAAGTTTATTTTTTCATTTCAGGGTTTATTATTAATTATATTATTTATTTTTCTTTCCTTAAAATTTATAATAAGATTTAAAAAAATATATGAACATTTCCTAACATTGGACTTAATTTGAATTAATTACGATTTATGTTTCAAATTTTCTTGAGGACAGCTGACAAAGTGCCGTAGAAGTGAATGAATGTGTAGTATTTACGTCTTAATTAAAAATGAATGTAATTTCTAAGTTTTAGAATGTAATAAACAATTAGTAAAGTATCAATTTCTAACGAAAAAAAGAAAAGGAAATAATTTTAAGTAAAAACAGTTAAAACTGAACACTAAATACAAAAAACAAAAAAAAATGTGCAGACTTTTACTAAAAATTTAAGAAGAATTTGTATTTTCAATTTTAACGTAACGTAAACTACTTAGTCATGCGAGTATTATTATTCCACAATTTAGTCTATACCAGGTAATTTATCGATTATGTATTTCATCGGGTAATTTATTCATAAAACATAAATCATAAATAAAAATCCAAAAGTTTTCGTTGCAATATAAAATAATATTGTTCATTTTTCGGTTAGTAATTTTTCTACATTAAAACCGGTAAAAATTCATTGAAATATTCAATTTATATTCATAAATTAATACAAAATTATTTTAATAAGAAATGTATTAAAATTAATGAAAAATTAATTAATTATAGGAATTCATAAAGAAAACTTTTTTTTTTCATTAAAAATATGTATAAAAACGACGGAAAATACGGTAACATATTTGTGGAAAATTCAAATAAAATTATTTCTATCACAATTTATGGAAAAACTAGGAGATTGGAACTTTAGTGTACAGATTTCTTACTTACACATAATTTAAAGTAATTATTTTAAGATTTTGTTGATTCAATCCAAAAACTATTTTTTCTAATTTATTTTTATTTCACTATGATAAAAATCGCAATAACTAGAAAAACTGTAATGTTGGAAATTTAGTACATAGATTTTTTTACTGTTACACAATTTAAAGTAGTTTTTTAAGATTTTGTAGATTTTTCTATCCAAAAACTATTTTCTTCAAATTTATTTTTATTTCACTTACATAAAATTTAGTTTGTTTTGAAATTTACAAACCACAATGTAACATTTAGTTTATAGATTTCTCACACATAAAGTTTTTTTTAAGATTTTTTAGACTTTTCTATCTAAAAACTTTATTTTAACTCAATTTAAATTTGATTCGTTTCAAAATTTTCAAATCGTACCATAATGAATCCAGACTGATCGATTATATAAATATACAAGATTGTGTAAATTACAAATTGGAAACTAAGTACTTATAATCAATTTAACACTATTTTATTAAAATCATTCCACTATTAAAATATACAATGTTCATGAGTGCAGTTAGAAATACAACTTAAAATAAACGTATTATGTAAACGATCATCGATGAATCATGTAAAATACATGTAAACTCTAGTAAATAATTCAAATAGCTTAAATGTTTCATGTGTAACTACTTATTTTTGTAACTTTTCAATAACATTTTCTTTTCGTCTACATTGTTTTACAATAAAAAATACATAATTTATTTACTGAGTGAAATTAGTACTATTTAAAAAAAAAATAATATTTCAATAATATTCTTACATTTGAAATCAAAATTCAAACATTACTTTTAAATTATTGTATTTTCCAAACATCTTTACTGTTGTCGAAAAATTACATGAAGTCACATTTTAATAACTGGTAAAGTCTGCTCGAGAAATATTTCATTTACAAGGTCTCTAATAATATTTACATATTGCCGATTGTAATAATATTTACATAAGATTTTGATCCCCGTCTAAATTAAAACGATGCAAATATACACGAGAAATGCCAACAGAATATCGCGAGTTCAAAACCGTACACATACACCGACTTTATTTCCATTCGAATTTTGAACTCAATTCTTTCAATTCATTTGAAAATCCTTCAATTATAAATACATTTCAAAATTCCATTACAAAATACATTTATTTAAAATTTCAAATAAAGGTTAATAACCTTATTTCTAAAGTTATTTATAATTGTAATTATTTTTTTTTTCATTATTTATAAAATATAAGAATTATTTATTTTTTTTACTCAATTTATTAGTTCTTTAAAACAATTATATATATAATTATAATCTATAGCCGTATAAAAATGCGTAGCGGGCCGCATGCGGCCCGCGGGCCAACAGTTTAAGATCACTTCTTTAGACCTTTATTCTATGCATTCATTAAAAAATAAATATTTGTTATTCCCTTATAAAATAGTTTTATTTAAAAATTTATTATTTTCTTAATTATTTATTAATTTACTATGATTTTTGTTAAATTATAAAATTGTTTAATTTTGTTTTTAAATCTAAGTGAAACTTCTTACTAAATCACATGTATTCCTAGAACAGTTACGTTCATACTGATAGTGTCATCGAAATTTTGGTAGTTTCAACTTCAGCGAGATTTCTTTTTATATAACGCCTACACTCTGTTCTCGGAAGTTAGAAACATATCAACTTACTCAAAATTATTAGAAAACATATCAATATTGAAAAACTGTCATTATATTAGTAAGAAAGGTCATCAAAAAATAATTGTATTGACGAAAAAAGCACATAAAAAAATACAGTAAATCATTCGAAATTAGCTATTAATTAAAGCGGGAATATCAAGTAAAACCTTAGGATTTATTTTAATTATTTCTATACAGAAAGATACGAAAATTGGTAATAAATGTAATAAAATAAACTTATGTTTCACATAAATTCATGAAAAAAAAATGTGTAATTTTAATCAAAAGTTAAACAACGTGTGTCAAAGAATATGATTGAATAGTTAATATTTTTGATTATTCAATAAATTATTTGAACTAAATAAAATTATATAATTAAATAATTTATTGGAAATCATCTATTTTTTATACAATATAAAGAAAACTTCACAAAAAAATCAGATTTTTGAATATTTTATTTTTTTTAGTATTTAGTTGATTTTTAAATTTACAAAGAAAACTATGGTGAATCCGGATTGTACATTGCTATTCTACAAAATGTCATGTTAAATATTTTTCTAAATAATTAGTATAATTATAGGAATTTTGAAAAAAAGTTTAATGAAATTATTGATTTAAATTTAAATTACATCTAACAATATATAAATAATGGGAAAATGCGGTGGATGCGCCAGGTGCTCCAATTAAAATGCTTATTGAAGCTTGTATTATTCAAGTCGGCAATTACACAGCAAAACGAAAAGGTCGTCTTCAACAATTGATCGATTGAAAAGTAAATTTGATGTAATAATAGATGTATGCAAATGGAAAAAGCAATTAGAGCAAAGAGTATTGTGTACGATCGATGTCCATCGCGAACGACGTAATGATGATTGATGATCATCGAGCATTGCAAAAGTTACACGTATATTTCTGTATATTTGTTTTGCGAAAAGCGGGAGTTTTAAACGCACCTGTTAAGAAGTCTTAAATGAAAGTGGAACAACAAGGGTTGGATTCTTATGTAAACACGCGCGCGATTTTCTCTTTATATTTTTATATATTTCACTTTTTTTTTTTGTAAATTTAAAATTGATTTACTTTTTGGTTTGTTTTCGAAATCCTGTTCCGTTCCTGCTGATCTGCAGCAGGAACGATGTTTGGATGTTGACTGCGGCGCGGAAGTGAAGATGTGGTTTAGTGGAGCCAAAATAATCGCGCGTGCGTTTATTTTCCACACACACACACGTACGCAAATATATATATATATACATACACGCACATTCGAATCTCGTTTCAGGCTGAAAGAAAGAAACCGGCGGCAAAATCGTGAAAAGAGAATGAAAACTAAATATATTCCGACTAAGTTAATTAATAGAAGAGGATCTCTTTTATGTATTTAATGAGGTGTCCGGATACTTGTCCTAGTCGATTCCTCATGTGAGGTTATTAATAAATTTCTGTAGCTTTGTGCGAACGGAAAGTTCTAGCAACAAACCCCGACAAATATTTGAACGGAACGGAAATCTCGGTGTGTATTTGCTTTGCGTATTTCTGCGCGCATTCGTTTGTGCCATTAACGTTTCATGTGTTTCGTTTCCTTTATAAGTTCGTTTAGTTGTCGATTCGTTACGCGAACCGACAAAGCGAACTTCTTAATGAATCATTTAAATACTCCTTCACGCTTAATACGGTTTACTTCTGAAAACAACTTTCTTTTGTTTCGGTCTCGATCGACGGTCCTTGGGTCTTTATAAATTATTATTATCCTGGCAAGTTTCTTACGTTTCCCTCTTTTCTTCGCAGATTAAGGCTTTGTCAAGAGCTGCATCTTTCATAGCGACTGAGCTGGATTAGCATCTTCGCCACGACGACGGAAAAACGAAGGAATTTACGGAAATGTGTATACATTTTAGATTCATCCACGTCAAGCGAAATATCTTTTGATGAAAGAAACCCATTTCATTACGAAAATTGCGCATTACACATTATTTTAATTAATTCTTATATAACTATAATATAAACATTCTCAGAGCTTAGCAGAATTGACAAAAATAATACATCTGTTCTTTTACAAAATTTTACAGTAAGCAAATTAATTTAATAAATGCAAAAGCATTTTTTTAAATTATGTTACTAAAAATTTCACTAAAAAATCAAATAAAAAATATTCAAAGTAATAAATAATTAAAAATAAGTCTTTTGCAGCAGTTGCATTTTATATTTATTATTGTATTTTTGTAATTTATTTTAATATGAAAAATTGCACTCAAAAATCAAATAAATAATATACAAAGCAATAAATAAATAAAAATAAGCACTTTGCAGCAGTTACATTTTATTTTATATTTATTATAGTATTTTTTATATTTTTGTAATTTATTGTTGCAATGTATGTAATGAAATATAATAATTAAAGCACAAATTATTATTAGAAAAAAATATAAATAAATATTTAAAAAACAACAATGTTAAATATAAATTATTAATCGTTTACTAAATTTTCTTCTAGTTCAACTTCTAGCCATATTTTGGTTACAATTGCCGACTTTGTGACTTCGTTATCAGAGATAACGTTAATCGAGGTATGTCTGAATTATACATTTAGCTTATAAATTTAGAATATAATAAATAAAAATAAAATAAATTATTATAATAATTCATATATAAAGTACTTTCAGTACTTTCCAACCTTTTTCAAATTTTGATTTCCATATTTTTTAATTGATAATTAGACGAAGAGATAGAACTTCAATGCATTTTTACTAGTATACCAGTGCACCCTGGTTGGGAAACACTGCAATAGAAGAATGACAGGTATTATGTAATATAATCTGTCATCATCATCAAATAATACCTGTATTCATTCTTCAATTAAAGTTAAAGTTAAGTAACATATATTGAATATAATATAAAAAATTGTTTAAACTTTAAAGTATAATCTTCTTATATTGGAAGTATAAAAATACCTCGCATAGTGCGGATAATTGTTTCGGCAAATCAGGTATGAACCGATAAGTTTAAGGGTCTTGGATTAACATCTTCTGGAAGCGCTGGGCTAAAATCTTCTGGAAGCGCTGGGTTAAAATCTTCTGGAGGTCCTGGGTTTACATCTTTTGGTAGTCCTGGGTTAACATCTTCTGGAGATCTCCGATTAACATCTTCTGGGCACTTCCGATTAACATCTTCTTGAAGTCCTGTGCTAATACTATTTAGGGATCATGGATTAACACTGTTTGGGGGCTCTATATTAACACTCTTTGTGAGCTTTGGAATCGCACTATTTGTGGGCCTAATTTACCCAAATTATCAAAAAAAAATATATTGAACGAGGACCTGTGCTGCAGTTCTTAAATCCGGAGCATCAATTATTATAAAAATGTAAAATTTTATAATTAATAAAGAAAATAAGAATCCACCACTGCTGGTAGTTACAATCCGGACTATTTGAGGAATTAACTACCACTATAGCAAAATATTAATATTTTTAAAATTAATAATTAACCGATTATGTTAGGTGCACTTTAAGTATTTTTTTTTATAAATATAAGAACAATTGATACTAAAATTTCTATTTAAAATAATATTTAATTATTATTATGTGAAGAATACCATTCATATTTTCTCGGAATTCAATTATATTAAAAAAGTCACACGAAAGAAAACTCATTACAAGAAGAAAAAAAACGCGGATTTGAATTGCGAAACGTAATTTCTATAAATTTCAATGGAACATTGTGTGGAAGCCAAATTGAGTTCAAAACGATTTGAAGATTTTCAATTATAATTATGTATTGAAATGAGACGTATTACATAAAATGTGTTTCGTAATGCAAGTTGGAAAGTTTCGTTGCAACAACGCGTTTGTTATTAAAATAATATTGTAGTTGTTGTTGAAAATTTAATTATTTCATAATATTTTTGTATAGTAATAAGTTTGAATTTATATTTAGAAAGTACGTACAAATATTGCACTTTTTAATCAAATTTGTAACTAAATTTAAAAAAAAAGTATTTATAAATTTAATATTATGAAATTAATGTGTAATGTTATGATAAATTTCAATAAATCCTAAATAATTGATTTTCTTTCACTTCAATATAAAAATATATTTTTTCATAATATTTTTAATTTTCTATTTTAGTTTATAAAAAAATATATTCATTTTCAAATTATGTAAAAAAATTCTACTTTTGTGTTTCAATCACAATAAATATTAGCTTGAAACAATTCAAGAAATAATTGTTGTTGTTGAAATAATTTATAAAAATATCTCAAATAATGCGGATTTATTATAAACTAGATAAAAATTTCAAAATAAAATTAATTTTAATTTTAAACAAAAATAATTATTAAATATATTTTGTAACAGTACGAGAGATTTGCGAAACCATAAAATGCAAGGTGTTGCTATAATGTATTTTGTTGTTATGTATATTGAAAATGTGCGTATTGTAATAATTGTTTCGAAAACGAGTTTCGGACGTCTCTTCGTGCCCATGGATAAGTCTGCAGGTATTAAGAATAACGACCGAGCAATTTCATGTCGGCTCAATTAAAGAATAATAATTTTATTGTGCAGTCGGCTATAAAACTGAAAACTGTACGCATTAAAACGTCGCGCAAAAATGCCTTTTATATGTATTTCTTTAATTTCTTTCGCGTTCTTCATTTTCTACGACACGGCTGTACGTTTATTTATATATATCTTTTTTTTTGTTCTCTTCTGCACAACCATTACAACGTCTAGCAACATGTATACAATGTCCCATCGATTCAGTAGATCCGATAAACAGCGATGTCCCCATTGTTAGAAAATAACTCGGATTTCCCCTCACCTGCGTGTATTACATTTTGTCCTGGATATTGAACAGAAAACTGATCGCCTTCTTTCATATCATAAACGAAAACAACAGGAAAATAATAAGAAAACACAAAAGACAAGATACAAAAATAAACCAAAACGAAGGACAAATCGAATAATAACATATTACATAATCATTTGAAATTAAATCATTACGGATTTTCGAAAAATATTGTTAATTACAGGAAGAAAGATCTATAATCAATAGCCAATAGTGGAATTTCATTTTATTTTTGTTATATATTTTTTTTGTGTCATTTGCAATATTTATTGTTAATTGATTACATAATTTATATGCAAATATATCTCATTAAAAAATATATTAAACTTTTTGTTATATTAAATTATTTTTTTTTATTTTAATTTTTTAACTAATTTATCAAATAAATTGCTTTTTTCTTTACAGCTGCAAGTATTTCAATTTATCTTGGAAAAACTGACAAACAAACAAAATAAGAAAACACCAGCCAGAAGAAATAAGAGGAAAATTAAACAAAAAGACAAATCGAATGATAATACTTCTTTCCTATTGTAAATTGCAGAAATCCTTCTCAAAACGGAAACACAATCTGATACCACTCGATGAAAGTATAATAAAATCAATTACTTCCGATTTCCGGGTAAGAATGCGTTTTTTTTCCTCTCTTTCAGTCGAGAATTCTGCTATTTTATTGCTAGTGATAAAACATATTATATGCAGTTCAGTTTCATGAATGTTTCAGAAGGTGTCTTGTTATATGATTTTTTTTTAATTTTTAACTTATTTATCAAATAAATTGCATTTTTCTTTACAGCTGCGAATATTTCAATTTGTCTTGAAAAAACTGACAAACAAACAAAATAAAAAAATAGCAGCCAGAATAAATAAGAGGAAAATAAAACAAAAAGACAAATCGAATAATAATACTTCTTTCCTATTGTAAATAGCAGAAATCCTTCTCAAAACGGAAACGCGATCTTATACCACACGACGAAATTATAATAAAATCAATTACTTCCGATTTCCGGGTAAGAATGCTTTTTTTTTTCATCTCTTTCAGTCAAGAATTCTGCTATTCTATTGCTAGTGGGGAAACATATTATATGCAGTTCAGTTTCATGAATGTTTCAGGAAGTGTCTTATATGATTTTTTTTTTAATTTTTAACTTATTTATCAAATAAATTGCATTTTTCTTTACAGCTACGAATATTTCAATTTGTCTTGGAAAAACTGACAAACAAACAAAATAGGAAACACCAGCCAGAAGAAATAAGAGGAAAATAAAACAAAAAGACAAATCGAATAAAAATACTTCTTTCCTATTGTAAATAGCAGAAATCCTTCTCAAAACGGAAACGCGATCTTATACCACTCGAAGAAAGTATAATAAAATCAATTACTCCGATTTCCGGGTAAGAATGCGTTTTTTTTTTCCTCTCTTTCAGTCGAGAATTCTGCTATTCTATTGCTAGTGGGGAAACATATTATATGCATTTTAGTTTCATGAATGTTTCAGGAGGTGTCTTGTTATATGATTTTTTTTTAATTTTTAACTAATTTATCAAATAAATTACTTATTTCTTTACAGCTGCGAGTATTTCAATTTGTCTTGGAAAAACTGACAAACAAATAAAATAAGAAAACAGCAGCCAGAAGAAATAAGAGGAAAATAAAACAAAAAAACAAATCGAATAATAATACTTCTTTCCTATTGTAAATAGCAGAAATCCTTCTCAAAATGAAAACACAATCTAATACCACTCGATGAAAGTATAATAATTCAATTACTTCCGATTTCCGGGTAAGAATGTTTTTTTTCCTCTCTTTCAGTCGAGAATTCTGCTTTTCTATTGCTAGTGGGGAAACATATTATATGCAGTTCAGTTTCATGAATGTTTCAGGAGGTGTCTTGTTATTTGTTTGGCAACAAGGAAGAGACGCATTTGTTCGAATAACGTATTTTACTTTTTGCTATTTATTTCGCATCGAATCGATGAGTTTCCGAGCCGCCACGTTAAATCCTCGACACGGAAAATAGTATAAGCAGCTTACAGAGATAATCATCTTACGCGACGGATCGAGGAGTTGTATTGATGTGCAGAAGTATAGAATTGTCAAACAGGTGATTATTTATAATGGGAATACGTGTTTAATATCATTTTATGTTATTCAATCTAGATAATTAGATTTTCGTCCTTAGAAACTTACATATTTATTTATATTTCACTACTTTTTTATTTTTACAAAGTTTAGCTCAAAACTGTTAAAAACTGCATAAAAAGTGACTTGACACACATAATAATATTCTGGCTGTTAATCTTCTTGATAATAGTAAAGCAATAAATATAAGCATTGTAAACCTTTAGAATAAAATTATTTCAAAATATGTTTTTTAATTATTGCATATTTCTTCATGTGCGGTCCAAATTAATTTACTATCCGCATAATATCATATTTTTTATTGTTTATATAATAAAACTAATTAAAAGCTATAAATGATTTATGATTTATTTATATATTACATTATACTATAACATTATACTATATTATATAACATTTTTTCTGAAATATAGTGCATTTTTTTTAAGTAGAATAATGTAAAATAATTACATACATATTGTCCTGAATGCAATCTGATTTTGTAAACCTCAAATATATAATCAAAATTTTCTGAAAAATATTGAAAAACAATAATTTGGACAAATACCTTTTTGTAGTACTACTGTGAACTAATTATTTGACACTTTGATATTACATGCATTAACTGTCATAATGACAGCTGTCATTTTGACAAGATGATTTTTAAATTGTTAATAATGGAGTGTAAATATAAAAAAGTAAATACGGTCCTGGTTTTCTGATGTTTGTAAGGTCAAATTAAGAGATTAAATGTGCGGAATAATGTGAAAATTTATATAAATCTATTAATTAATAATTGAATAACAAGATTTTCCGCGAAATAGTGACAAATATTTTGGAAATATCTGAAATCTATAAGATTGGATAACAAGCGAAAACATATCTGCGGCGATTGCGTAAACGAAAATATCGATTGAAAGTTATTGAATGTGTGCATTTCGAATAGAAGCGTTGCGAATGAAAGATTACAAAGTAATTAAATAGTTGATACGTAAATGTATGTTGTTTCATCTTTCTTTTTTTTTTCAGTCAATTTCTCTAGCACAACCATAAATATTTTATGACCATCTGAAGACAATGCGGCAAAACGTTAACGCAGTGCATATTGCGTTTCACGTCTAGAAGATTTATGCAAACCTTCCGGGAACCAAAGGCGTGTTGCTGCAGAAAGAAAATTAACGGATAACGAATTTTTGATGTTCGTTGTGAAAACGGACAACAACAACAACAAAAAAAAAATGAGAAAAGAACGAAGACGACGATCGGTAATGGTCCATTACGAGTTTGTCGATAATCGAAGTGTTCACAAAGTATTAAATTTGTACGCACTAGGATGGAGCACGTGCGCCACCTCTGCCTTAAAGGCAATATTTATTCCCAAAAACACTTATCAAACATGGGTCATTCTTGGACCGTGATTATTACCAAACTGGGCGCCGCATCGACTATGAACTGCTGAGCTCCGCAGATCTGCGAACGTGCCGGTATTATATAAACATAAATATAAACATATTTACGACTGTGTTCAAACTTCAAACCAAATTTTACCGCTTATTTTCCGACAATTTTTGGATAATATTATAGAATTCTATAGTTCATAGCTTACGTTTATTTATACACCAGCTGTATCATCATTTTCCATAATCTACAATTAATTAATTTAACCAAAAAATTAACAATAATTAATTATTACTATTTATTTTAACATAGATTTAAAAGTGATATCAGTTTCAGAATTTTTTTTTCGATCATAATATTAATATTGTGAACATTACCAGATTTCATCAAATATCTACATATTTCAAGAAATATGTGTCTGCAAACACAAAAATAAATATAAAAAATACTTACTGTTAATTAAGAGTTTAATACTTTTTGAATTAAAAAAAAAATTATTTATATTATTTCATTTTGAGCTCCAAATAATCACAAATTTTCTAATAAATCTCTGAAAAAATATATAATACTTTAATAAAATAGAAAATTGACCTTTATGTACATACCATATTAGTTTTCTCCTCAACCATAGTTTAACAAATTATTTTCTACCATGGCATCTCTTCCACATCTTCCCATGTTATCCCATATTCCCATGACTATTTGACAAATTTCTTGATTAGAAACTAAAACTCAATTCCGAATCTGTACAACTCAAAACCAAAATAAAATCGAGATCTTACATTCAGTAACTCTGAAATATCCATCAATTATTATGGTTTTCCTTTTCTTTCCCACTGTAGAAATCTAGTTCTAAAAAATCCTTATCAAAATCCTAACAAAAATTCGAAATACTAATAACCCTCCCAATTATCTATCTTTACGGATGCAAATATTTCCTCAATTTCAAATTCTGTATCCATCAAATTCCAAATATATTTTAAAAATTCAAGTATCCTATATATACGCTTTACACAATATCAAAATTTTAGTTCTATAATTTTTTAAATCCCTGGTCAGTTTTATTTTTTTTGATTTATTTTGTTTACTTATTTGTTATGTATATTTTTCATTTTCTTCTTTTCAGGTATTTATTATTTCAGAATTAATATTTAATTCTATTGTCTAATTTGATATTCTTATATTATGGATGTAATTTTTAATTTAATAAAAATAATTCATGAAATGAAAAATTGTGTGTGTATATTTATATTTATACTAATACGTACGGCATGTCAACAATTTTGCTATGTGTTCCCTTGAGACAACATCTTTGAAAGCACCATCTAATCTAAGACATCCTAATAATCCTCCAGATAATCCTGAAGCGCTACTGGCTTGGAAGATGTAGCTTTTGGTATTTCAAGGATTGTGGAGTATCTGTACATCCTGTAATATTTAAGTAATTATTGTGATTGAGCATAAAAACTTCACCAATTATTTTTAAATTAATTTACAAAATGTATTGATTCTTTCAACCATAGTTAATTTGGTCTTAACTCTTTGTAGAAATTACAAATAATTTTTAATATTTGTAAAAAAAAAAATATTTGTTTAATGGAACATTTATAGAATTATTAAACATAAATAATGGGTTTCTTATCATCATGACAATAAAGTGATTATAGCAGTAATTATTCATATTTTCTGCATAATATCAAGATTTGTGTAAGAATTGCAAAAGTGATGTGAGGTCGCTAACACGTCTAGCGTCTAACAAGGATTGTCCACCGGGTGAAATGACCGTCAACAATAAATCAGGAATCAGTTGTGTCAGCTGTCTTCGGATAAGAAGAAAGGCCGTCGCTTTGTGTTTCGAAACGTCGTTGTTCGATTGCCGAACAATTTCACAGCTCAGAACTCTCGATCGGGCCACGGTTTGGTCGCAAGCAGCACGGATTATTATATAAGCCAAAAATAATTCAATGTGTGCACCGATTAACGCGCACGTGCCGGCGTGATAAGATAAGCTCTCGTTCCTAATACGTGACACTAACCTACGCCAGTCTGCTGATGCCTGTTGTCTGCCTGCCAATACTGAATGCTAAGATTCCTCTTGTCTGACATCTCGAATACCCGACTCGACACATTTATTGACGAATACATACCCCACAGTTATTCAACCCAGTCCAACAACAAAACATGTCTGTGTTACTGACCTACCAAATCTAATGATATCCTATAACTGTTCCATAAACAACTTCTAGACCTAACATAGACAACTTGTTTACATTTTAATACTGTTTAAATACTGTAGTTTTCATACTGTAACACGAACCACAAATGTATATTTTCTTGTCGAGTAAATAATTATATAATTATTGCAAGTAAAGTAAAATTACACAATAAATTTCACAGAGTCCGGCTTTGATCAGTCCGGAATCACTATAGTCCAAAAATTCAAAATAATAAAAAAAATAAATTACATAAATTATTCTCCTTAATAAGTCCGGTTTTCGAGAGTCCGATTATCTGGAATATGCGAAATATTGCTATTTATACAAGAGAATAAATCAATTTAAATTAGAAATTAATTTCTGTATTTAGTTTTTAAGCTATTTATAAAATTATATTTATTTTTTCACTGAAATTTTTGTAACAATTTTAGAAAACATTTTTTTTCATGTTTTCTAAAAATGAATGACGCACTAAAATGTTCAATTGATTTATATACATAAAAATACGTCTTATGATCCGAACAAATTATTCTTACTCATAACTCATAACTTATTATCCGGACTATGCTAGATATTAGTCAATTTCAATTATAAATTGATTTCTCTATATAGTTTTTAATATATTCAAAAATCATATTTATTTGTTCACTATAATTCGCGACTTGCAAAAATTTATGAAATAATTTTTATAAAATAAATCTTTAATTTATTTTATTCTTTCTAAAAATAAATGCATAAGACGCATCCAAATTTTCAATTGATTTATCTACATAATAATACATCTTATGATCCGAACAAATTTTTTTTTTTGTGTACTTTATATTTTGTGTCAGTTCCTCGTTTAGTCCGGTTTTCAAGAGTACTCGGAACTTATTATCCGGACTATACAAGAAAATGATCAATTTCAATTATAAATTGATTTCTCTGTATAGTTTTTAAGCTATTTAAAAATCCTATTTATTTGTTCACTATAATTGGCGACTTGCAGAAATTTATGAAATAATTTTTATAAAATAAATATTATTATATCTTTAATTTATTTTATTCTTTCTAAAAATAAATGCATAAGACGCATCAAAATTTTCAATTGATTTATCTACATAAAAATACGTCTTATGATCCGAACAAATTATTCTTTTTGTGTACTTTATATTTTGTCTCAGTTCCTCGTTTAGTCCGGTTTCCGTACTCGGAACTGATTATCCGGACTATGCGAGGTATTGCTATTTATACAAGAAAATGATCAATTTCAATTATAAATTGATTTCTCTATTTAGTTTTTAAGCTATTTGAAAATCCTATTTATTTGTTCACTGAAATTCGCGTCTTCAGAAATTTATTAAATATTTTTATAAAACAAATATCTTTCATGTTTCATGCATTTTAAATTAATTGATTCTTATGAACCGAACAATACTGAACAATTTCCTAAAATTTGTATTCAATAATTGTTTAATTTATTAAAAGTGTATAGCCATTTATACCACGACTAAAGTGTCCAAATTTGGGAAATTACATTATTGTTTAATTTCTAAGTTCCAATCAGGTGAAAGTCAAATTTAAATTTAAAAATATGTGACAATTTTTTTATTTTGTAATTTTAAGTTGTTAATTTTTTTAGCTTCAAAATTAATATTAAATAAATTAACAAGAAAAAAAAGTAAATTAATCGACTGAAGCCTTAACGCCCGGTGATAAATAATAATTTAATGTTATTTTCTAACATTCCAACCATTAATATTTTGTTATACGTTTCGTGTTAATATTATGTCTGTAAATTTCTAAATATTTACAACTATCAGACATAAATCTTTAATTTTCTTACAATGTACCGAATTTTCATCTTAATCCTGTTTAATAGAAACTGATTTTATATGAATTTCATTGCTCATAATGAAATTAGAATTAATTTAAAAATATAAAAATAATTTACAACATTTATAAATTCTATAAACGATTTAAACCAAAAATAAAAATTGGTTTATAATAAAAAAAAATCTTTTATCAAAATATAAATATGACATTAAAATTTATTTTTAGCAAAATGTTTAGTTAAACATAATAAATTAAAATTAAAATAATATTCATAAACACCTAATTAATAATTACACTCATTTTCAGTTCTTAAACAAGATTTTTTAATTATATAATTGATAACTTGAAAAAGTATGTCTAAACTTAAATTTATTAATGTAAACAACGTAGAATATCTCATCGTTACGTCGTGTGGAGTCTTCATGAATATTTTTTTTTATCTAGAAATCAAGTGTTAATCTCACGGATTATCTACTAAGCGTTACATTCTTCTCTTAAGTTAATAATTAGGAAATGTATTGTTCACTCGAGCTACCTACTAAGACTAAGTTTTTCTCTTCGTCTCCCGACTAAGAATAATTTAAAATATACAAAAGACTGCACATTTCAAAAGGTAATGAGTTTTGAATACGTGGAAGTTGTAACCGTTATTTTTTTATAAGTTTTATGGTCTACCCAAATATTTAGGACCGTGGGTTCCGTTTGAGTGTTGATTCAATAGTTACATTCTTGGAAATATTTCACCACCAAATATTTCAAGTATCCGTTTATATATTTGATAGATACATAATATTTGTGTTTTAATAATTAAAAAGTATTATTATTTATGTAATAATAGATAAGTATAAAATGTAACATTTTAAATATTCAACAAATTCTACATTTAATACAAATTCTGTTTTATTAAAATTTAAAAATTAAGCAAAAAAATTTATTCAAAAAAATAATATTAAATTGTATTTTTATTATTCCTAAACTATTTTGGCATTATTACATGATTATACAATAAAATAATTTTAAAAAAATTATTAATATTTTAGAATTATAAATTTCATGCAGCAAATTTATCGAAATTCTAGTTCTCTGCATAGTTACACAGTGATGCAACTATTGGACGTGATCTGATGCTAATTTAGCAGTATTATAAGCAAACGTTTGCATCTTCATATTGTTTGACGTATAAATAAATAATTGATTAAAAAATTATGACATGTAATTTGATATTTAGTAAAATATTTATTCTTTCAAAGAAATTAAATTTGTATCAACATATATCTTGTTCGCATTTTATAAAGATTTAAGCTTGTTAATATATTATATAACTATTATTTACACTAATTTACACTAATGAGAATTATAGTATGAAGAAAAAAGTATGTTTCAACTTAAATTTATTCAATAATTTGTATACTTTCCAAGTAACATTGTAAGTAACTTCTGCATTATATAAGAGGATATTACTACTTGACAATTTAACTTGTGCTTATACAAGTAACTTGATAGATTGTATTTAGATATCACATATTTCACCAGGATGTTTTTCCTCTTCCTTTAGTAGTTTTATCAAAACTTAAAATATTGCTATATTTTTTGTATAAATTTGTACTGTAAACAGAATTATTAATGTTTTTATAGTGATCTAATCATTCACGAAAATAGGATGAATTAATGTGATAAAATGTATAAATATAAAGTAAATAATAACAAGTCAATTTTCTTTCTCCATTCAAATATCTAATAATTGTTTTCTTCATTATCTAAAGATGATTCAGCAAATATTAACTACCCATTAAAAATGATTTTAAACACAAATTTATATTTTTTTTAATTAATTTTTATTTGTAACTAAAATAAAAGGTATTATATTAAGTTTACATGAAAAAATATGGACTAAAGTTTTTTCCTACATCTTGCTCTTTGAAAGTTAAAAATTTTATAATTTAATATAGGTATTTTCACCTAAGAATTGTTAATTGAAATTAATTTTAAGAAATTGTATGATTTTTTAAAATAAAATATTTGATTATTATAAATATTACTTAATGATATAATTATTTTAATTACAAATATTTAATGATATGTAAGTTTTTTCTTTGTAATTATTTATGGAATTTTTTACTATTATCATTAAGCATTTTTGTTGTAATTGAAATAATAAATTAATATTAAATTTTTAGTATATAATACTTATATAAATTTAATTATTATTAAATTATAATTTAATAAAAGTGTAATGATTCGATATTATGTGTAATTTATATTGTTTGTTTATGATTAAATGCTTGGATTCATCCCCGAGGTTAACATGTCGAAAGCAGGTAATCCCCTAACCGATAAATGTCGTTCAGTTTCGTAAACAAATCGGCTTTAACAGGAATTATATAATTAGCAATTTAAATCGCGATTTCGAGAATTGCTGTTTCTAACCGTTTCACTAGTCCCGACGAGACATTGAACCATTGTCATCAATAAAGAACGTACGTTTATCGCCCTCTTATCAAGCCTTCGCCGCAGAATAATAACAGTTATATGCATGTATAATATATAAGTGTGAAAAAAAAATACGAAAGTTTAAGCTTTCTCATTAGATTTTTTATAATCCTGCGAATCCTGTAAGTGACAGATATTAAAACGAAGTTCGAATTTCCTAAAATTTCCATTCAAGATAAAGCTGTACGCTGATAAGTTCTTGTTCATTTTAGTTTTTTGACAGCAATTGTTGGTCAGCATGACGCAACCGTTGGACCGTCTACAAAGTAAATTTCTGCTGCGGATGTAAAAACGTAATCTTAATTATCTTGTTAATGCAAATTGCAAACATTATTGATAGGATTTGGAATTAATGTAATTTAGGATTTATTTGGTCATGGATGAATTTATCGATTTGTTAAACTCGGTATTGTTTCCATGTAGAGATTCGCGTGGTGTTTTTGGAAAAGAAAAAATTTGAAGGCGAAGAAGAAAGAAAGGCGCTCGTTTTGTTTTTTTTTCTATCGCGTACCAAGATAAGTGTTCGCCTACAATTTTAGTGAAGAGTACTTGCAAAAAGGGGGATAATGCAAGAAGACTTTACTGCATTTGCGACAGCTGGTGGGGAAGCACTGGATGGACGGGATACACCACGATGGTTGAAGCGTGCAAGTGGGTAGGAAAATAGTAGGAGAGAAGGATTTGCAAATCACTCGAAGCTCCTAACTCTCCGAAGATTGACCTGCGAGTGTGGTGAATGAGTGTGTGTATGCGATCTGCGTGTGTGCGTTTATGGTGACAGAGACAGAGTGCAATGGTCAAGTGAGAGTGACCCAGTGAGAGGAATGGTTCTGTACTGAATCGCGATTCTCTCAAGAACAAGAAAATTTTCATGCTATTTGGAGGTAATCTATATTTAGCACTTATCCAATATTAGAGAAGCTGTTATCTGTTCGCGAGATGGGGACATTAAAGTTTTGCCTAACGTTCGCAAAATTGCTGTTGCTACTCACAGTCGGACGATGGGGAGAGCAAGGCGTTAATAAAGGAGCGATAATTCCCAGAAAGTTTACCTGAAATTTGTACTTCTGGGTTCCGGAAAATCCAATTAGGTGGACCAAATTTAAAAAAAAAAAAAACTAAATAGCTTTAAACTATAACCGCAACAAAAATAACAAAAAAAAAAAATAGAGACTAAGCAACGAACCTACCGCAATAAGCCTTCTTTATTTTCGCTTTCTCCTCGATTTCGTTAAACGTTTAGTTTCTTTTCAAAATAATCTTTTCTTTTCGACACCATCTGCAACCGTTCCCATATATCGATACCCTCCAGGTACTTTGAATAGATGTAACTTGAACCGGGTTCAGGTTACATGCCTATATAAAGGTATCAATTTTCGAGTGCATTGCCTCATTCGGGGTGTACATTTTGAACGTTCCAGAGTGGTCCTATTTTTTTTTTCAAGATGCGACTGAAGCCATGCCTGATCTTTTGCTCACTGGTCGTCTCCTTAGCGGAACTTGCACAAGCCTTCACCATCATCGACTGGGATAAGCAGCAGACCTTCTGCGGTAACCGATTCCCTGACGTCCTTTCCAAGTACTGCCTCGTATACAACTGTAAGTAGTATCTTTCGCGACAGTATTCCCCTTATCGCTGATACGATTTTGCGCGTACCACGGCCGATCGTTTGTTATTGTTTATTTAGAGACTACAAAAAATGTCTTCTCTCCTTCTTCTGCAGCCCTGGACCACAGCGTCGGTTCCAACGGTGCCACGCTCAATACTCCTAAGCAGGAATGCTGTGATAAATACTGCTCAGTTCGATACATTCTCATCAATTACTGCACCAGAGTCAAAGAGTAAGTTATCGCATCCGCATATTTATCTCCTATTCCACTCGAATCTATAAATATTTTCATTTTAATCAATTTTAAATTAATTATCTTCACTCAATCAATTACAAAAAAGAAAACAAACACATTACAACTAATTAAACCATTTCTTATTTGGATTGCCTGTTTCATACCACAAAAAAATATTAAATATCTTTCAGAAAAATAAATATATAATTATATCTCAAAAAGTATGAACAAATTTATTAATGAACACGCAAATTAAAGACAGATGTTCAATTATATTGACAATATTGTAGCCATTTTCTTGCAATTTAAACTTGAATAAAAAATTGAATAAATTTTATTAAATCTTCAAAAAAGAGTCTTCACATTTTTGCTTATATCTCAAAAAGTATGGACACAAATTAATTAATGAGCACATAAATTAAAGACAGGTGTTCACTCTTTAAAACGAGTAACATAATATTATTATAGTATTTGACATTTTCTTGCAATTAAGTGTCAAATTTTAATAAATTTTATTGAATCTTCAAAAAAATGTCTTCACACTTATGCTTATATCTCAAAAAGTATAAAGACAAATTAATTAATAAGCTCGCAAATTAAAAACAGGTGTTTACCTTTAAAAACGAGTATAGTATTATTATAGCATTTGGCATTTTCTTGCAATTCACTTTCAAATTTGAATAAATTTTATTGAATCTTCAAAAAAGTGTCTTTACATACAAAAGTATGGAGACAAATTAATTAATAAGCACACTAATTAAAGACAGGTGTTCACCCTTTAAAACGAGTGTAATAATAATATTGTAGCATTTGCCATTTTCTTGCAATTTAATTTCAAACTTGAATAAATTTTATTGAATCTTCAAAAAAGTGTCTTCACATTTTTGCTTATATCTCGAAAAATATGGAGACAAATTAATTAATAAGCACGCAAATTAAATATAGATGTTGACCTTTTAAATCGAGTATAGTAATATTATTATAGCATTTGCCATTTTCTTGCAATTCACTTTCAAACTTGAATAAATTTTATTGAATCTTCAAAAAAGTGTCTTCACATTTTTGTTTATATCTCAAAAAGTATGGAGAAAAATTAATTAATAAGCACGCAAATTAAATACAGATGTTGACCTTTTAAATCGAGTATAATAATATTATTATTGCATTTGCAATTTTCTTACAATTCACTTTCAAATTTGAATATACTTTATTGAAGCTTCATAAAAGCAGTGTTTTCATATGGTTGCTTATATCTCAAAAAATATGTAAGATAAATTTAATTATAAACTCGCATATTAAAGCCAAATGTTCACTCTTTAAACTTAGTATATTAATATTATTATAGGATTTGTCATTTTCTTGCAATTCACTTTCAAACTTGAATAAACTTTATTGAATCTTCAAAAAAGTGTCTTCACATTTTTGCTTATATTTCAAAAAGTATGGAGACAAATTAATTAATAAGCACGCAAATTAAAGATAGGTGTTCACCCTTTAAAACGAGTACAAAAATATTATTATAGCATTTGCCATTTTCTTTCAAAATTGAATAAACTTATTTGAAGCTTCGTAAAAGCAGTTTTTTCACATTTTTGATTATATCTCAAAAAGCATGAATGATAAATTTATTAATGAACACGCAAATTAAAGACAGATGTTCACTGTTTAAAACAAATATATTGATAATATTGTACCATTTGCCATTTTCTTGGAATTAACATTCAAACTTGAATAAATTTTATTGAATCTTCAAAAAAGTGTCTTCACATTTTAGCATATATCTCAAAAAGTAAGAAGACAAATTATTTAATAAGCGAGTATAGTAATATTATTATAGCATTTGACATTTTCTTGCAATTCACTGTCAAATTTTAATAAATTTTGTTGAAGCTTCAAAAAAGTGGCTTCACATTTTTGAATATATCTCAAAAAGTATGGAAACAAATTAATTAATAAGCACGCAAATTAAATGCAGATGTTCACCCTTTAAAACGATTATAGTAATATTATTATAGCATTTACCATTTTCTCGCAATTCACTTTCAAATTTGAATAAACTTTTTTGAAGCTTCGTAAAAGCAGTGTTTTCACATTTTTGATTATATCTCAAAAAGTATGAACGATAAATTTATTAAGAAAAACGCATACTAGAGACAAATGTTCATTCTTTAAAATTAATAATAAATAATTCTAAGAAAAATATACAATATTCATATAGCAATAAAAAAACAAAATTATTTAAAACTTTTTTAATTTCATGTAATATGAATAAATTATATTATTACATATTAATAAATAAGATATATCTTGATAAAACAATTTTTATATTCAAAAAATGTTACATAAAAAAACGCTCTAGAAATCTAAGTTTTCAGGTGCGTCTTATGGTCTAAAGAATTATTTCTGTGACCGAAAATGGTATTAGAATAATAAATTTACTAAAAATAATCATGAAATCAATAATATTATATATACAACTTCTAAATAAGTAATGGACTTCAAATAGAATAGAAAGTGGAATAATATTGAATCCATTATTCAGTTATACTAAAAAAAAAATTTTTGAAAATTTAGTAAAAATTCTATTTTTTTTCTATAGTCGGAATGAAAGTCCTCAATAATTTGTTACAATATTAATCTTAATGAATTTTCTGATATAAACATATATACGTATGTTGTTATGCAATGAATAATATTAGAAATATAATTGCAACAATTATGTAATTACACTTTTCTCGGTAATTATTTATGTAATAATTGTATAATTTGTTATGAAATGTTTATTGATCCCATTTTGCAGCTGTTATAATAAATATTATCATTATTTTATAAAATATCTAAAAATATGATTAATTTCTTATTTTTAAAATTACATTTAATCATAAGATTGTCAAGTTTAAGATTTAATGAAAATATAACAAAAAGAAAAAATTAATTCATCTTTAAAATAATTTTAATTATTATTATTAATTAAATAAAAGTAAAGAAATAATTTTAATAACAGATTTTTTTATTAAGATAAAATTTTGAATAAATTGAAGCTAAAATTCAAGAAATTGTTAAATATGACTTGTTAATTTAAATAAAAACGGTTCTTTAAAAAAATTGCATATTTGTTACAAAGTAAATAATTTATATATGTGAATTATTAAATATTATAATCAACATTTATGTGCATAGCTTCAAAATGAACATTTTACTAACTATTAAAATAAAATGAAATAACTGTAAAACAAATTAACACTAAAATATTTTAAATAATTAAATAAATAAATGTGTATTTGATATTCATTTCATAAATAAATGAACAAAATTTTAGAAAAATAAAGAAACGAAAACAATTTTTCAATTAAATAAACGTGTTTTGTAGTACGTTTTCTTATGAACTTTAGATGCGACTTATAGTAAGAAAAATACATATAGTTCAATAGAAAAATGCATTTTTTTTACGTATAAAAATTTATTATAAAATTACTTAAATAAATACAGAAAAAAAGTTTAAAATTTATTTATTTTTGTTAGTTTACAAACATTCAATTATATATTATTTCATTAGTTGTAAAAGAGGACAGCTGTGCGTCAAAGAAAGTTCTTGGAAGCACTCGAAACGTCGTTTTATTATTACTAGTATTTTTATTAGTATTATTAAAAGGTGCGTTATTACACATGATTGGCATTCATAAAATGCACAAAAGAAATGGCAACGATTGCATTCGAAGTCAATCATTAATAAATCACATAACATCATAAAAGGGCGAAATATAATTCCTTTTAAAACTTTCATAACCGTTCGTTTTTTACAAGTGTTCTAACAAACCAGTGAACTTTTATGTATTAATATAAATCACGAAGCTATTTTTAGCACGAAGCTTTATTGCTTTAAGTCGAGTGCAATTGGCGCCATATATTATTTTGATTTAATTTCAGATGATCTTACAAAAACTTTATCTAAATATTGTTTGTTCGCGTGTTTTTCTGTATTTACTTTAGAAATGTATTAAAAAAATAACAGAGATTTCTCTCTCTATTTATTTATTTATTTATTAGTGCTGATTATATATCCAGCAAGTAAACAAATTTGTTAACATAATTATTTGCTTCGCGTGGTTTTAATTAAAATAAATTTCCAAAGTTAAGCACCGACCGTTCCGGTTTAAACTTGAATGGGATACCAAAACTACTAATATTGAGAAATTTCGTATCTAATTTATGATTTACTTACTTGGATAGTCTAAAACGTTTTTTTTTTAATTTATTTTAACATTTTGATGAAATATTCAGTTTTTCAGGAAACCAATAAAATTTGGAAACGATAAAACTTATAATCATTAATTTAAATTTATTATTTGAGGCTTTAAAGTCATGATTAAATAATAAATATAAAAATATTTTGTAAAATTAAAATTTTCACAATTCGTTTTTTTTCTATAAAAAAAAAATCAAATCTAGATTACTTTTGACTGTTAGAAGCATTAGCATTACTGGGATAAAATTGTAGGTTTATGATTTATATTTTTTTTGGTTGGTTTCAGAAATTTTATGGAAAAGTACAATGAAACTTGGGAGAAACCGAAATCCGATCTCTTGAATGAAATCGTCAGGGAATCGGATAGGAAGAGGCCGGATAATCATCCTGCAGCGCGAAGTATTATAAATACAATGGTAATGAAGGGGGTTTCGAAGATTAAAGGTAGTGGTTGCAAACATAAACGTCCGCAACGAAAGAGAAATAAGAATTGGACGAAACGCAATTGCAGGAAGCATCGCGCCACACCTATCACTAATAAACCATCCTCATCATCATTAACACCATTAAAAATCACAAAAACCATAAGAAAATCAAGGCGCAAATGTATCTGCTGCCGCCAAAAGAGAATCAAGGTGATAGATCATTCTAATAAAAAAATATCATCAAAAAATATTAATATTTTTAATAAAATTAATATTTCTTTATTTTCTTTTTCAGGCGCCAAAAAATCATCAGGACGCCAAACTGGGCATCGAACAAGGTCACCAGATACCGATTAATTTGGACTTCAATATTCAAGACTTTATTAACCAATGAAGAGATCTTCAGCGCCAACGACGGTATTAATTTGAATTACGTAACTGTGTTATAGTTACTTGCTGTGATTTGTATGTGTTGTGTTTGTCCGTATAACCGTTTTTTTTATTATTATTAACTGTTGCTTTCTGAAAAGAAACGGAAGTATTTTTGGAAGTTGCAGCCTATTTATTATTTCCATTACTTTAGGTTTTAATATATTTAACAATGTAAATTTTTTATATGTACTTATATTGACTGTATTTGTAAATAAAGTTTAATTGTCGTGATAATTCATAAATTTGTCTCAATAAATTAGTTTTTAGAAAAAGTTTAAAATATTTTAAATCTAATGAATGACTTCCATTACACGTTGTATAATATTTACAATAATAGTAAATTATTTATACACTGCGTAAATTAAGATATTGATGAGTTATTTCTATAGTAGATCAAAAAGAAAACAAATATATAGGAGTTATAAAAAATATTGTTTTTATAGGAGATTTTAATATTTTCACTTAAAATCCTACGCTACTACCTAGTAATTAATCTATAAATTAACTAACACTGCCAGGGCCGCATTAAGGTTGCCATGGGTCCTAGGCAGGGCGTTTCAGAGAAAATATGAGGCCCAGAGAAATTTGTCTTCAGGACAGAAAATATTTGGTAGCAACAAAAATATTGATAGTGAATTCTTAAAAAAAAAATAGCGTTTGAATAAATTATAAATAAGAGAATGAGATGATTACAATTATCTAACTAAAATAAATTATTAAATATATAATCCTAGTAAATCTAATGAATATTTTAGACTTAACATACAAAATTATTTAACACTTCTTTTGGTCCTCTGCTAATCATTTCATTGAACTCCAGCTCATAAAGACTATACCTAAATATTATTAATAATAATTTGCATAATTGAAAAAAAAAATCTGCAAAAAATGGAAATCAAATGCATTTTGCAATGTAAATATATGCAACCAAATTTACAATTATGAACTACAGATGCTGCTCTTACGTAAATTTGTATTTATTTTTCTTAATTATTCTCAAAAACAGTTTAAAATTTATTTTTTAGTAATAAAAAGAAGAATGTTTTATGCTATAACTTTGATTGTATAATGTCTATTGAATTATACAATCGTTAATTTATTTCTAGATAATTGATAATTGATAATTCTAGATAATTGATTTTGCAGCTAATGTAAATGAAGCAAACAGAATAAATTACAAAATCTTATTACATAGTAATACATTGGCAAGAGAAATAAGTTATTGCACGTTAAACTTATCATTCTTTCTTTTTCATAGGCTTTGCTTAAGAATTTCAACAGAATTTAAAGCCAATAAAAAGTTTTGATATTAACTTTGATATAGCAATAAAACTTTTAAAAAAAGTTTATACATTCTAAAAATGTTTAAAATCATTATCAAAAGAAGTAATACTTGTAGATAGAAGAATTAGTAATTAAACAAAAATAAATTATATATTTGCAAAAATTACATTTTTTTAACTAAAATTAATAAATCAAAAATTAATTATTGGCTACATTACATTTGTTTAGTGTTTTTTAAGTATTTCGTTTACTTTAATTAGTATTGAAATATTATTTATTTACTTTACTTAATTTTAATGGTAAGTTAAATAATATTTGTTAATACTATGAATAATTTTATGACATTACGTCACATTACATTACAAAGTGATATATTATTTTTTTAAATTAAATTAATTTTGTATTGATTCTATGAATAAATTTAAGTTTGAAATATGTAATAATTTATATGTAAATCAATAATTATTGTAATTACCTTTTTTATTCAGATATGAACAAGTGATGTTATGCAACTTTACATCATTGGATTATGTGAAGTTGCATTTACGTTGTGTCACATCACTTTCATGTCACAAGCAGAAACATTCAATTCTAGTGACACGTAGCCGCAACAATAATAATAATTTGGGCCACTATACCAACAAAAATTCAATCAACAAATCATCATTTAAGTCATATTCGTTTTATTTAAGTTAAAGAAGTAAGTATACTAGAAATTTATGCTTAAATAAGTTGAGAACTTTTGTTACATGGAATATAATACCAATGTATAACCTCAACTGCAGTTTATTGAGATGACTAGGAGGCTATGATTTCATATGTTTCTGTAGTTAAAAAGTTATTTTACTAAGTTTTTTGTTAATTATGTGAATATTATATTAAAGCTTTGTGTTAATGATTTTAGCAGCTTGCCAAAATGACTGCCATCGAGCAGCCATGTTACACCCTAATAAATATGCCCTCGGATTCTGAGCCGTACAATGAGATGCAGCTGAAAATAGATCTAGGTAAATATAAGTGTAATTAAAAATTGTTTATGTTTAATAATATTGTTTTGATATTTTAGAAAAGGGTGATACAAAGACAAAAATTGAAGCTCTCAAGAAGGTGATCAACATGATATTGGCTGGAGAGCGCATGCCAAGTGTTCTGATGACCATTATTCGATTTGTGCTGCCGTTGCAAGACCACACTATCAAAAAGATGCTGCTTATCTTCTGGGAGATTGTACCAAAAACATCAGCTGATGGAAAACTGCTGCAAGAAATGATTTTGGTATGTGATGCATACAGGAAAGATTTGCAGCATCCCAATGAATTTTTAAGAGGGTCCACTTTGAGGTTCTTGTGCAAATTGAAAGAGCCAGAACTTCTGGAACCTTTGATGCCAACAATCAGAGCGTGCCTTGAACACAGGCATTCGTATGTGAGGAGAAATGCTGTGTTAGCAATTTTTACAATCTATAAGAATTTTGAGTTCTTAATTCCCGACGCGCCAGAGTTGATTGCTACATTACTCGATGGAGAGCAGGATATGTCTTGCAAGAGAAACGCATTTTTAATGTTGCTGCACGCTGATCAAGATAGAGCTTTATCTTATTTGGCTTCGTGTTTAGATCAGGTTAACACTTTTGGGGATATTTTGCAATTGGTTATCGTCGAGTTGATTTATAAGGTGTGTCACGCAAATCCCTCGGAACGTTCGCGTTTCATCCGTTGCATATACAATTTACTGAACTCCAGCAGTCCGGCTGTAAGATACGAAGCAGCGGGAACTCTGATCACTCTTTCAAATGCTCCAACAGCTATCCGGGCTGCAGCTAGTTGCTACATAGAGCTTATCGTGAAAGAGAGTGACAACAATGTTAAATTGATCGTTTTGGATCGTTTGATTGCTTTGCGCGAGCATCCGGCGCATGAAAGAGTTCTCCAAGAATTGGTTATGGATATTCTGCGTGTACTCTCTAGTCCTGACTTGGAAGTGCGGAAGAAGACTCTTGCTTTGGCTTTAGATTTGGTGTCTTCACGCAATATCGAAGAGATGGTTTTGGTTCTGAAGAAAGAGGTATCCAAAACTCACGACGTTGAACACGAAGATACTGGAAAATACAGGCAACTGCTCGTCCGCACTTTGCACTCCTGCAGTATTAAATTCCCAGATGTGGCAACCACCATTATTCCCGTATTAATTGAATTCTTATCTGACACAAACGAATTGGCCTCCGCTGATGTATTGATCTTCGTAAGAGAAGCCATCCAGAAATTCGAAACTTTACAGCCGTTGGTTATTGAGAAGTTACTGGAAAGCTTCAACGATATTAAGTCATCAAAGATCCATCGCGCGGCTCTTTGGATTCTTGGAGAATATGCAGTAAGCACCTCCGACATCGAGGCAGTCTTAAAAGCTATTACTTTTACCTTAGGCGAAGGATCTTTGTTGGAAGCTGAACAACGCTTGAATTCAGGTGAAGTCGTTGAAGAATCGGGAGCAAATACCACAACTCAAGGTAGCAACACTTTAGTTACTTCCGATGGAACTTACGCCACTCAATCGGCTTTCAACACGACTCAGAAATCCAAAAAAGATTCTCGTCCACCATTACGGCAATACTTTATGGATGGTGATTTCTTCATCGGTGCTGCCTTAGGTACCACATTGACCAAATTAGCTCTACGTTATGGAGCCGCTGTTTCTGCGACCAAAAGAAATCAGTTTGATGCGAAAGTTATGCTTACTATGGCTGGTATAATACATCTAGGAAAATCTGGATTGCCGACGAAGGCTATAACCAACGATGACAGTGATCATCTTCTGTTCTGTCTGCGCGTTTTGTCCGAACGCACCGAGAAGATCAGCAATATATTCAGTAAGCAATGCCGCGGCGCTTTGAACGACATGCTGACGGCTAAGGAGATCGAAGAAGTGAGCACACAGAAAGCTAAAGAAAAGCCAAACCATAAAATCCAAGCTGACGATCCGATTTCATTCATGCAGCTTCAACCTGATAAATCTGGAGAATTGGGAGAGAACGTGTTTGAATCGTCTTTATCTCAGGCTTTGGTGGGCGGAAGAACTGGAGGAAGTGAACTAATTTCGAACAGCAAATTAAACAAAGTCACTCAGCTGACAGGATTCTCCGATCCAGTTTATGCCGAAGCTTACGTTCACGTCAACCAATACGATATTGTCCTGGATGTTTTGATCGTAAACCAAACGAACGACACGTTGCAAAACTGCACTTTGGAAATCGCTACATTGGGAGACCTCAAGTTGGTGGAGAAACCACAGCCGGTTGTTTTAGCTCCCAAGGACTTCTGCAATATTAAGGCCAATGTTAAGGTGGCTTCAACGGAGAACGGAATCATCTTCGGAAACATCGTTTACGATGTAACTGGC
Source organism: Nicrophorus investigator (assembly GCA_963457615.1). Taxonomy (NCBI): domain Eukaryota; kingdom Metazoa; phylum Arthropoda; class Insecta; order Coleoptera; family Silphidae; genus Nicrophorus; species Nicrophorus investigator. The sequence goes on from OY735143.1 coordinate 20,313,123, forward strand.
GCCGCCTCGGATCGTAATGTCGTTGTACTCAATGACATTCACATTGATATCATGGATTACATAGTTCCTGCTTCCTGCACAGACACCGAATTCCGCTCCATGTGGGCCGAATTCGAATGGGAGAACAAAGTATCCGTGGTCACATCGATAACAGACCTATCCGAATTCCTCAAGCACCTGGTGACGAGCACCAACATGAAATGCCTCACCCCAGAGAAGGCATTGTCTGGTCAATGCGGCTTTATGGCAGCAAATATGTACGCAAAGAGTATTTTTGGAGAGGACGCTTTAGCTAATTTGAGCATCGAAAAACCTTACAATAAACCCGAGTCTACAGTCACTGGACACATAAGGATCAGAGCCAAGAGCCAGGTAATATTACCTTAACATTTAAATTATTTCTTAAGACATTAACGATTTCTCTGTTTCAGGGTATGGCTTTGAGTTTGGGAGATCAAATTACTCAATGGCAAAAGGGGCAAAGTAAAGTCGTGGCTGCTTAATGGATTCCAATGTTTTAATAATGTATTTTCCATATTATTTTCGTATTTATATATAATAAAAGAAAGATTTTATGTTTAACCAGAATAAAATAAAATGTAGATTTTAACGTTGTTTTCCTTTTAGTCCATCAAATTTTAAATTTGTTTTAATATCAATAAAATTGAATCTTCTATTGCTTCCAAATTATTTTATTTTTTGTCAACACTACCCACTAAACTAAGAGATGGACCAGTTTACGTCTCTTAAATTCGTAAACATATCAGTGATTTTCGTTTCCAACGGACGTTTTCTGAGTTATACTAGAATCGAACGACGCACGATGCTATTTCTAGTGTTTTTAAATGCTATTTCCGTTGATCCACATTTACACAGCATTCAGGAGGATATTAGTCAAATGTACATGAATATATCAAGGTAGCAACATTTGACCGCATTTCCATACAATTTTATATAAAAAATTGGGAATAGTAAGGAGGAATAGATTGATAAAACTAGAAGTATTTCAATGAAATAGTTAACATTATAATTGAGTAACCTTGGATAAAATAAAATACATTATTTAAGTGTAATATAACAGTGAAATGTGTTGAAGCGATAAAAATATATGGGAATATTTTTGTTTCTAGCTTTACGGTTGAGCAGCAAGAAAATATGCCGCGATGTTTGTTTCTATTGTTATAATTATTAGTTTGAACACAAGAAAGAAAAAAAGATAGATATTCAGTGAATTCAATAACCAGAGGAAATATTTATATTTTGCTCAATACATGTATATTCAGGCAAATAAATTAGTAACAATAGAAAAAAGAGAGAATAAAACAAGTAAATGAAATTTAAAACTTTTTACAATCTTAAAATAAATATAGTAGAATAGACATTTTATTCTTCTTCCTCCTCTTCCTCTTCTTCCTCCTCCTCCTCTTCTTCCTCCTCTTCCTCTTCTTCCTCCTCTTCATCTTCGTCCTCCTCCTCGTCGACTTCAATTTCCTCCTCCTCTTCCTCATCTTCTTCTGGTTCGACTACAGGCTCCTTGAGGGGTTCATCGTCGTCATCGGCGGCGGCTTTACCTTCTTCCTCACCTTCTGGGGTTTCTGGGTCTCCGGCCTTCTTGCCTGGCCTTTCACCGAACCACTTGGGAAGCTTGCCTAAGTTAAAAAAAATCACAATTAATAAATTTTCCAACATTTACATTAGAAGAGGAATTAATTTGAGAGTTCGTGTTGTGATATTAGTGATTTTTAATTAATATTATTAAACAGATCCTTACTTTTTTGTCTGGAATCGAATTGGCCGAACTTTTCCTTCCAGGACTTTTCGCTGATGTCCTTGATGAGATTTTCAAGACCCTGTTTGTGTGTAAGAAAATGTTATAACATTGTAGCACTCGAGACAGATACAGTAAGATTTTCTTAACAACGGGAACGAAATTTGTGTAATGTGTTCGGGGGGCCAACAATACACAGTTAGAATTATTATTTTGATTATTCCTTGTATACGGTACACATTGAATAATTGAGAGAAAAAAAAAAGGAAAGCTGTGATGTGATTTTCTGTGTGTTATATAGTATACACACTTACGTCGTGACCTTTCCATAAACTCCGTGATTTTTGTCTTCCAAGCTTTCTCATTACCTTCCAGCAATAAACTATCAAAACCCTAGCGTGATAGAAAAAATGATTTAAATAAAAAAAAAGTTATGAACAAGAAAAGACTATCACATTATTCCCCCTTTATAAAAAAATAATAATTTAGCGTAATAAATTGAATTTGGTCTGACAAGTTTTTTTTTAAGGGGATTAAATCCTAGTACTTACACCTTCGAAGAGTTTCTTCTTGTCGTCGTAAGATCTGGTGTCGACGCGACGCTCGTATTTGGAGGCGACTTGGATTTTAGGCTGAGAAGAATAATTGAATTTAAGTAATCTTCATTTCTAGTTTTTGTTTTGTTTCTTTAACTTACTGGGTATTTGCCGGTGAGGGCTTCTGGGTCCAAACCCTTCTTCAAGGCCTTGTGCCTCAGTTGTTGTTTCTGCCTTTCCTTCAGTTCTTTAAGCTGTTGAAATATAATAAATTAATATTTGTGTTTTCAGCGATTACGATTCGAGTAATTACATCGTAGTCTTGACGTTTCTGCCTTTCTTCCAAATCGTACTTTTCGGTTTCCAATTTGACTATACAATCCCAGAGCTCTTGTGCCTTCTCTCTGAGTTTAGCTTCACCCAAACCGTCGAGGTGCAAGGCCTTGATGCGGATGGAAAGAGAGATTTTCTTTTCCTCCTCAAGCTGTTCCTTGGTCTTGTTCCTTTCAACTTGGGCAGCGGAGAGGTTAGCCTGTGATCATTAAAAAATACATTAAGCATAGTCCCCAGAAAACGCGAGTTCTTCTGTGAACTTACGGTGGCGTCCTTCTTGGCAATGGTGAAGTTGGGGCCCTTGGTCTTGCTTTGGTCCTTGAGAGCTTGCATCATAGCTTGACGCTTCTTCTCGGCCTCCTCAAGACGTTGCCTCTTCTCTTCAATATCGCGTTGTTTCTTCTCTTCGATTTCACGAACGCGACGCTCTTCCTCTTGCTTCTTACGCTCGGCCATCTTCTTCTCTTCCTCAGCCCTGGTGACCTTGCGCTTGGCCTGCTTTTCCTTCAACTTCTTGAGGTCTTCCTCTTCCTTGGCGCGTTGTTTGCGCCATTCTGTGATGTATTCCCTAAGTTGTTCATCTAAGTCTGATCTTTTTTGGTCTTGGCGCTTGATGAATTCTGGATCGCCGGCTTGTTCCCTAGAAACAAATCTCAATCAGCACACGAACAATCCGATGAATTGTAAGCTGAATATAGCAGAAGTTGATGGCTCTGAAGATCCTCGAGCATGTTTCGTTATAAAAGAAACTGCTCTCGATAGAAGAATAAAAAAAAATTAAAAGCTTCTTCAAAAAAAATGCTTTCATATTGCGGCCAGTTGGAATTGATGTCAACTTACTGCTCTTCAACGACTCTTCTCTCGACGTGCCTGTTGAGGTTTCAAACGGGGTCACGAAGTAGGGGGGAGACAAAAAAACAGAGAAAAATTGTACAAAACACATTTTTACAGTAAAAAATAAATTAAAATTATTGTGAAAGGTGTGAAACTACTACAAAAAGAAAAGAAAAAAACGTTGCATTAATTGATCCTTAATACTAAATTAAAACTATTTTATACCACAAGGACAGTATTTATACATGTTTCAACTACAACAAACGTGGTGCAAGTTGAGAAGGGGGAGGGGTTGAGTCTAAATACTACTTACTTTCTGTAAAAAAGAAAAAGAAAATAAAGTTACTTAAGTTAATGTGCTGAGCAATAAAAAAAAATAGAAAGCCTTTCGAATTTGGTGGTATCTAAAATTTAGTTCAATTAATGCCAATTGTTTCCCTAACTTTTTCCAATTTCATGCGCTTCATGCTTCATCTATGTATGCAAATTTATGCATACTTAAATGCATGTATTTAATTATTTTTTTGTAATTATATATATTTTTTTTTTGGTATAGACTAAAATCTCTGAGATCCTTACGTTTCCACGATTTCTTCCTCTTCCTCCTCTTCTTCGCTAAAATTTGGAACAAACAAAATTAGTAAGACACGGACATGTTGAACGTATTTTTAGCACTTGGTAGCCACTAAGCAATCACGAAAATACATTTTACGAGGGCAACAAGCAGAGAGCAGAAGAGATTTCATCTCAATTAATTTCTACTTACGAGTAAACTTCTTCTTCGTCGGACATGTTGGAAAGGTTTTTAAATTAACTCTGCAAATCAAAATAGAAAAACACGCACATTACTTTCAAGTTACATAATTTGGATGGAGTACAACTATTGCGCATTTGGATCATCCTTTACTAATGATTAATCAGCGATAATTATTTTGGTCCATTATAAAAATTGATCTTGTTTCCAAATAACAAATTTAGTAATGATTTTAATTGAATCCATTAAATCTTCAAATATTTGTAAACTATTAGAAGATATGTTGAAAAATTTGGTTTCGTTTTCATTGAGATTATAGTAGGCCGCGTGTAATCCACACCGAGTTCGACGGAGCAGGCTGTATTTGGCGTCGCGACGCGCTTCGTTCTATTATTAGTTCTTCGTTCAGCAGCTCAGCATCCAATTTACGAGTAGCTCCAAAAATAAAACTGTTAAAAGCGAAAAAACAAACGAAAACAACATCTTCCGCCGGGCCCGGAAAAAGAACAAATTTCAAAATAATTAAATAAATACAAAAAATAAAAGAACACGATTGACGTATTGAAAATTACGTAAGTTGTAGTTGTTAAATCCAAGTTAATATCACGAGATTAACGAAATTTGGTGTCAGGCTTAAACTAATGGATTCGAGGATTTAGTAAATGGATTAGCACAGATATAATAAATAATTGCACTGACCTAAAGAAATGTTTTGGTAAATGTTAAGATTTCTGAATTCTTTATAAAACTATTTGATTTGAGGTCAAGTAGTTGTGCAAACGCGGTCGAAATATTTTTACTGTGAGGTTTAGATTAGTTTTGTAGCTCAGGAATGTTGTATAAAGATAATCCAACTAAAAGTAGCACCGTTCAATCTATTTTTGGAGTCAGCTATGTAACGCAACTGGCTTGTAATAAGTTTACCTAATAATTTACTACATTTTTTTATAGTAATATGTTGATGTTATGTAATAGATTTAAAGTATTAAATTTCGCGTTCGTAGTGATTGAAATTATATTATATTTAAAATTGTTGTATTATATTATATTTGTGTTTTAAGAAAGATGTTGAATAATAATTACGTAAGGTGGAATGCGAAGATCAGTTGGATATCGAAAAGTTTTGCAAAATGCAAGGCTTCAGGATGATCCTAAAGGTGTGTTTACGAACTTTGTTAAGAGTTCTCGGTATATTGGAAACAGTGTGTATATATGTAAAGTGTAAAATGGTAAAGTCGTACTCACATTTAAACAAGACAAAGAGCGGGAGGAGCACCGCACAATCCTAGGAGTCTGCAGTGACTGAGTAAGAATCCAACAGGAACATCCTTCGGGATAACTGAGTATATACCTGCGTGCGCATCGACGCCCACGCCATTTTTTTCCCAATCCTTGCATTCGCCAACGATATCTGTTTTCATTCCACCCATCCGTCTGTCCTTTTCTAAACCGCAGGCCTACTTCGAATCTGGTTTCCATTTCGCTTTAAAATTAACTTTTTTGTCCAAATCGAACTTGTTTTAGTGTAAAAATGTAATGCAACGGGGTTCCGAATAGTTATTAATACACGATCAGTGTGTAAAAGTGCAAAAAAAAAAAAAATCGGAGGAAAAAGAATATAAAAAAAAAAATAGAAATAGAGGTGGAAAAATGGAAATGAAACGGGCACTACCGACGCGTATATATTTTTAATTCTCCACCAGAAGGAGTAATTGTGAACCTGGGCAGTAGTAGGCTTGCCCCAACTATTTTTGGATACCGGTTTATTGCAATTTACACACTGTTTACACAGGCCTACATTTGCATCCAGGTCTGTTTAGACATTCTTCCAATATTGTAAACATCTATTTCGAATCGACTCTTCGTGGACCCAATATAACCCTGAACCTGCAACGATATCTCGGGACTAAGCCAATTACTCATATCGCATAATGATTAGATTCGATTACATAAATATTTAAAACATTACCAATAAAAATAATCTGGCGGAAGCGCCGGGTCTTTTAAACAATAAAATTATCAATTTTTCACTAATTACTCTTTCATATTAAAAAAAAAAGGTTTCTCATCATATAAAACTAATTTATTACAAAAATTGTAATAATTACAGACAAAAACTATACGAAACAAAATAATTAAAGTAAAAAATCCAAAATTATATAATTACTACATTTTTGGCTCTTCATTCAAAGTCTTTCTATTAATTAATTGTGTAACTTATCCTTTAGTATCCAAAGTATTTTTTATAAGAATGTATAAAATTAATTAATTAAAATCAGCTTAAAATTATCAGGAACAAATTTTTAAATTTATTTAAATTGTCTCAAAAATCTTTATTAAATTTATTTCCGTGACATAATTATGTTTACTTAAATATAAATATTTCTTAAAATTTTAATTATATTTCTATATTTTTAGGATTATTGAACAAATTTATCAGAAACAGTTTTTGTATTAACTAAATTTTTTTCTAGAAAATAATATTTTTTGTCAATTTTAGCTCTATTTCTGTATTTCTTCCATATAAATTGATTTTATTATTAATTTTGCATTAATTACTTCCAAAATTAGTAATTTTTTTATTTTGTAAACAAAAAATATAAATAATCATATTTCATTATTTATAAATAAATTTTAACAGTTTTTCAATAAAATTTAATTTAATCTGCATTTTTATTTACAACAAATATATGTAATATTAATAGAATTATATTTGTCCTGAATTGATACGGTATTGGAAGTCACCAATAAAAATACAATCTATTACAAACGTTGTTTAACTTTTTTAAGTAAACAAATATCAAGTATCATTTAGTACCTGAAATACTTCGAAAAAATCGATGGTCGAAAAGACTAGTGAAAATTTGAAGATATATAAATAAAAATCAATTTAATCATCAAAAATACAAATTTACTAAATCTAAAATTTGTATACAAAATAAAATTGAATTTAAAAGATTTATTAATTTTGCATTAATTTCTTCCAAAATTAGTAAAATTAAAATAAAAATTATAAATAATCATATTTCATTATTTTTATAAATAAAATCATTAATATATCATTTTTTTAAAACATTTCTTTAATAAAACTAGTCATTCTATTACAAACGTTGTTTAACTTTCTTTAGTTAAAAAATATGAAGTATCTTTTATTACCTGAAATACTTCTATCGATGGTTGAAAAGTCTTGTAAAAATTTGAAGATATATATAAATTTGATTATCAAAAAGATCAATTTACTAAAACTAAAATGAAATTGAATTTAAAAGATTTAATGACACAATAATGGATGTCAATAAAAAAAATCAATTAATTAAAACTAAATTGTAAACAACGCTTTCATTTTATGTATATTTTAAATCTATTTAAAGAAATTCCGTGAATTGAGCATATAACGTACTATAATACTGAAAAAAGAATCACAGTTCATACCATAAATCTTAAAATTTTCTTAAACGAATCTAGAAATTGCTGCCAAATATTTTTTGTAAGTACAAATCAGTTTATATTCTAGTAAATCATAAATAATAAAGAAAATTGAAAACTAATATTATTTTTTTAATAAAATAACTTGTATTATTTTGAGAAAAAAAAAATGTAAATAGATTTAAATTGATGACGCGAAACGTATGTTGCCGATGTTTATATTTACGGAAATATTCTTGACGTTATATACAATTATATAATGTGCAAATTCCTGAATAAAGAGATGTTAATAATAAACAGCAAAGGTAATGATGTTTAAGTTGATAGAAATCTTTCCATTTTAATTACTAGAATTTGATATACCAAAAAAAAAAAATGAAATAAGGTGAATCTAAAAATAAAGTTACGGTAATAAATCGCCTCAGCTATCTATTTTTACCACAATCTTTTTCGCTTCAGTCAAATGTAAGTCCGCTCGTAATTGTTTCACTCGAACAACGAAATATTACTTAACGATGATTTCATAAAGTGCTGTTTACTAATTTATAAACGAAGCGCGTTCTATTTCGAACGCTACTTTCTGTGTCAAAGATCCTGAAAATGTACGTGAAATTACGACCCGCGTTATTTTCCTCGAGAAATATTTATGAAAATTTATTGTTTTTCCCTTTCTCTTCTAAAATAAAACCACAAAATCGTCAAATATTACATTTTAAAAATTAGTAATATGTTTTCGATGCTAAGAAGTAATTACGCAATTCGCGTAAAGCAACAAAGTGGAACTTGTTATTGGATTTTAGTTTTTTTTTTTTGCAAAGAAAGTGAGCTCGAATCAAACAAGGATTCTGAAATTCTACGGATCTATTTCGGGCATATAAAGTTTCACGAGACTGGACGATCCATCCGCCCACGTGCCAAAAAATTGATGAAGAAGATGATGGAGATTGAGGCACTAATTTGATTGAGTATTCGGATTGATGTTTGGGATTGCCGGTATTGTTTCAGGTGGTAGAGGATTATTGTTTATTTCTAATATTTTTGGGGAAAATTTGTTGAGCTCGCGAGGCGTCGCGACGCCCTTATAAGGTTTCTGCCCACGTCGCCGGGACGTCTGCGGGCCGAAGACGCGCGCATCGACTGCTATTCTCGTTTTCCTCCCGGTCTTTCCCCACTTTTCGCGGATAATCTTATATAAATCAGAAGACACGATCGGACGGTTTTCATTTTTCGAGGGATTCCAGCAACAGAATAAAAACACACTAAAGCAAATCTATATAAATACCCTTTATATACGAAAATAAATTAATATAAGTAACAACTGGAAGTAACCAAAATATATTTGTATAAAGAAATTTTAGAGAGCATCGCGAGTCTTGATGAGTGTGCGAAGGTACGACGATTTAATTTTACTTATTTCTTTCTTAAATAACTAATGAGGTAAGACGCACCCAAATGCTCTCGAGTTAAGTTCAATTGTGCTAAACGGTACTTTACATCATAGTAAAGATTCATATTTCTCTACGCCCATTGTCCACAGTAAACTCCTATCCGTTTCAACAGTAACCTCTTCGTCATCGCTGTAAGTATTCGACGTGCTGACCATCTGTCCAAATTCCATCAAGGAATTTTCTGCAAAACCAAAGTTATTAATTAATTAATCGCTTAAATGATTAAAGTACAAAACATACTCAAATTCCATTTCAATCCTGTCGTAGTCACTCTACAAGCTGCTCCAATCGGTATTAATCCGCACCAAACCTTATCCTTCCGCAACGGCGCAGGGATCTTTATAGAATGTTCACCTTCATCCAGAAGCCAGCTCACGGAATCCGGACATACCAAATACACGTTGGTTTGAGGCATGAACTTCTTGGCCTTGTACAAGGTATTAACGTTGGAGATGATTTGATCCAAACGGCCGGAGGTTTCGGTCAGCACCAAGATGTTCTTCAAGTCCATTAGCTTTTGCACCTCCAGAAGGGCTTTAGTGAAATCCGTTTCGTTCTGATCCGGCGTCGGGATTATTTTTGAAAGATTCGCGAACTTCGATACGGCCAAACGGGAAATCGAGTCCATGTCACCCGTTATCAAATCCGGATGCGGAAGTTTCTGGATCTGTCGGGTCTTCGTGTACGTAATCCATCTATCCGTACCACCATCCACAGTCACACGTATCTTTGCTAATCAAAAAAAAAACATAATTAATCTTCAAATTAAATATAAAATTAGAAATTGATTTTTTTTAATGAAAATTCAAATTAATAATAAATAATTATAAAAAATATGTTTAACAAAAAATTCTAATCTAAACTAATATGTTTGTTATCAGGAATATTATTAGATATTATCAATAGGTCATAAATATTGGTCCACATTATTGAGTAACATTTGAAAACAAATTTAAGAAACTTATTGCGCAATCATCTATCAATAACGAAGGACGAATACATTTATTAAACGAAAATGTGTGGTAACATTCGTTTAATATTAACATTACAAATTATTTAAAATGAAATGATTGTTATTATGTCTTCAGTTTGAATTTTTTTCATTAATTAGTTACCATTACTCCAGATTTTGAAAATTAGGTACTCGGAATCATAGTTCATGGGTCTATTAAGTACAACGACTCCATAATCGCCGCATGATTCCGTATCTTGATTAAGGATCAATTGCCATGGATTCCATTTTTGGGTTTTACTCATATTTTGTAATAACACAGTCTAGCATACGCACATAACCTGAAACACTGTAATGTTTATTTTTTTCGATGCAATTATATATGCGGCTTGACGTACGTTTGTACAGACTGGAAGATTCGGTTATAGCGAGGACATCTGTGCAGGTTTTTGTTGAGTCCGCGCAGCAGGAATCTAACGAGCGGAGAGACATCTGTACGGGTTTTTGTTGAATCCGCGCAGCAGGATCTAATAAACAGAGACATCTGCGAGAGATTAGCTGTAACTACGTTTTAAGTTCAGCAGGATTAATAATAAGTTACTTAAAGTATATATTCTACCCATAATTCATGATTGTATGAAATTTGTGCTTTGTTTGTTACATATATAATTAATTATAATTATTTTAAAATATAAACAATAAAAATTGAATAAATTTAAAAAAGTTTCCTAAATTGGACTTGTGGAAAAAATATTCAAAATGTGATTCTATTTAATCACAGACATTTTTTGAACTTAATTTTTCAAAACTTAAATGTTTTTATTCAAACTTACAGATTTATTAGAAATATTTTAATTTAATTTTGTAATAAAGATTGTAATTATTCAAAGCATTCGTCATTTATGTTTCACAGAAATACGAAATAACCTTTAACCTATATTCTTACAAAAAATATTACATAATTTAAAAAACAAACATATTTGTTAGTTTATTAATAAATTTCACACAATACTTGAGATGAACAACTATGCACATATTTGGAGTGTGATTAAGTGTACATTAAATATAGAAGATTTGATAACCGAAAGTCACGATTTTAGATGAGTGCTTGTTTATCAAAAGATTATTTTATTTGAGTTGAAAGATATAAAAATAATAATAATATTTATTGGCCAGAAATTATGTAGTACAAAAGAAAATATCTGAGCAAAGGTGAAAGATATAAATTATGTATAAAATACAAACTCAGTTGTTGTCTAATTCAAATATTGTTTCTTCTATTAAATTAAAGAAATGAAGTCAAAACATTACATAATAACGAAATTAAACATTTTCAAAATCCTTATATAAATGTAACTTGGACTTTATCTATTTTAGTTAGAAAATTGATTACAAATTTATTATTTCTAAAATATAATAAAACTTGCAAGAAAAAATAACTAAAGAAAATTTGTAGAAGAAACCATTTATTAATAAAACTCTAGGAATGTATGTGTTACGGTATTAGTACCTAGTGGGATGATGTGCACATTGTCCAGTATAATAATAGATGTGTTTAAAACTGAAGTAAAAGTAAATATTTAATTATAAACTATATCCACATTATCCACCGTAACTTCATTGATTTGAAAAATTAATGAGAGAAAATGATTAAGAGCTTATAAAAAATATGAAATTCCATATTTACCCTAGTATCTTAGAGAATTAGGTTTGTTTTAGTTATTTAGAAAAAATAAATATAAATAATTTGCATTTGTGGTTATGTTCGCACATTCTCCAATCAGCTACGTTCAAAGTGTATTTGTTAAATGTATACATTTTCCGGTATTATACGGTAAAATATACAAAATCTGCAAATTCGCTATATTATTGTAAAATGTACAAAATTATTTTGATTTTGTACAGTCAAGTGCTGTTTATTTTTTATGCAGTTTTAAAGTCATCGATTTGTCCGGTTTAAAAGATGGCAGAAGCGGACTATTTGAGGTATTTTAGTCATAGCTAAATGATAAAATTTACTTGAAAGAAATGGTTTTATTTTTAACATTAATTAACACCTTAATTTCCATTAAGTACAGTTTCTAATTGAATTTAAGCTTTTTACGTTAGAATTTTAAGTTTGTTTATTTTATTCAATAATATTTGAAGACTTATAGCATACAAATAAAATTTTGCAATAAAATTATTATAAATTACTTAATATTAATGAATCAATGCAAATTGAAATAAATTCCTATTCCGATCGTTGTTTATTATATTAATTCCATGCTCCGATCTTACGTAATGTCAATACAATACAAAATTGATATTTGTTTATTTCGTTTCAACGTTTGTTAACTACAATCGAATGTTATTATTAATGTTCTTAAACAATGGTCGAAAACACAAATGTGGGAAATAAATTACTGTTTCTTTTATTGCGAAAACACAAAAACGAAAAATACAAAGTGCACAGTCACCGGTTTGATAAGGTAGCAATTAACGAAATAGTGTTTCCACTTATTTCCAACATTCGATACGGATTCGCCGAACAGCAGTTTTTCATTACCGACGTTGTAGCGACAAAAGCATTGCATTACGCAACGTTTTGCGAAGCGCAACGACTCTTAAGCGTGGGCGCCGCGGTAATTTTCCTCCTGTTGCACGCAACGTCTAAAGACAATATTCACTGTTTGCACTCTCGCTATCTCTGGAGACAATATTTTATTTGCTATATAAATTTGTTCAATTCAAGTTCATTACTATCATTGTCACGACCTGCGTTATAATTATAGTATGAAAATAGTATTTTCTTGTTATTGTTTGATTTAAAAACGTGACTAATAGTGTCCACTTCTACGCAGTACGGTTTGTCTTTCAAATTCTTCGAATTAAAATTTAAAATATTTTAATTATAAAAAAAAATCTTATCAATAAAAAATGATGAAATAATTATAAATAAAATATACATAAATTTATTATGGTTCGACTTTAAATTAATTTTTCAGCATTTGTTATTCTTGTATAATCTAACTATTAAAATAATCGTCAATTTATTAATTTTTCAGTTAACATTTTCAAAAGAAATCCAAGTTAATTCATTCAAAAATCTGAAAACTTACGTACTTTTTATAAAAGATCTTAAGATCTTTCGAAAAACGGAGTTTATTTGCTGAATAATGAAATAAATAAAAATATTATCATTATGTATGTTTTTTTTCAAGAGAAATGTGTTTAAAAAAATGTGTGATTTTTAAATTCTTTCAGTTTAAAAACTGTAATTTTCTCTTTTTTTCTTCGAGTTATAAAAGATCTTAATAGTAAATAATAATAAATTAAGTAATCGTATTATATTATAAAAATATTATGATTCGACTCTCAAGTTATTTGAGTTTGAAATAAAATTTCTCTATAATAATGATTTTTCTTTTATAAAAAAAAAACTATAAAACATAATTTTCTTATTTTTTTTTCCTATTTTTGTTACAATTTAATTGAATTAGAAATAAAAGATTAATTAAATCTATATTCGACGCTCGAGTTTTTATTTCACTTTCGAAAAAAACGGAGTTTGTTCGAGTTTCGAGTTTATTGGAAAATATGCTGAATAATGAAACAAATAAAAATATTAAAGTTATGACTCATTAAAATTACCATTTATGTATGTTTTTTGTTTAATAATTTATATTTGTATTTTTTTAAATTTATCTTTCAGTTTTGAAACTATAATTTTCTTTTTTTTTGTTCGAGTTTAAATTTGTTTATACTGCAAACCTTATGAATAATTAATATTAATAAATGATAAGTTGAAAATTACTTGACGAGAGTTTTGCTATATTATTCTTACTTATACTTGATTTCTTTTTATCTACTAAAATTTGCTTGTTCGAATTTTGTAAATAATATAGTTTTCTGTTCTAATTTCAAAACCAAATTTTCGGTTCTAATTTCATGAACATCAAAACGTCTAAATATACTCTAAAAATAAGAAAGTTAATTATACATGTGGCAAAAAAATGCTATATTTTGCAAATTATTTTTTTAAGTTAAGATTGATTAACATTACCATTTATGTATGTTTTTTCAGAGAATTGAGTTTAAAAAAATGTGTGATTTTTAAATTCTTTCAGTTTAAAAACTGTAATTTTCTCTTTTTTTTGTTCGAGTTTCGAATTATTAATACTTCAAAGCTTATGATTACTTAATATTAATAAATGACAAGTTGAAAATTACTTGACGAGAGTTTTGCTATATTATTCTTACTTATACTTGATTTGTTTTTATCTACTAAAATTTGCTTGTTCAAATTTTGAAAATAATATAGTTTTCTGTTCTAATTTCAATACCAAGTTTTCTGTTCATAAACATCAAAACGTTTAAATAAACTCTAAAACTAATAAAGTTAATGCAAATTATTTTTTGAACTTTGCACGAAATATAAAATTTCTAACATTAATTATGTTGTTTTCTGGTGGCAACTGTTTTATGCGTTCGAAACAAAACAGGATCCAATTGCATACGTCATCAACAGATAGCACACGATAAGCAGATACGCTCTGACACGTTTTTCGAGGACCTTACGAAGTTTTCAATTGCTTGAATTTCTCTAATAATCTCCATACAATTACTATTAATAAACCGAGCAAAAATAAAATAATTGCCTTCTGGGTATCTGCTCGGCGCACAAACGACAAAACAATTAACAATTTTTCCAAAGTAAAATAAATAAATTGTTTGTTATTTGTTACTTGTTAATTATGTGTATCGTATCAATTAGCGTTGTACAAAGGCAGTACGAACTGGTAATAATTACGCTTCTGTCCATCTCTTGTAGACCGCAGAATGTTACGCTTTAATCGTTCATGCAAAAAGATTATTGCGTAACGCTACTGATTAATGCGGTTCGAACAAATAATAAAAATAGACACAATATAAAGTTCAAAGATTTGCCGACGAGCCGACCGTTTTCCTATGGATAAACGCTGAAAGTAAATCAAACAAAATGGGAAAGTCGTTCATAATTGGACACTTTATCAAATAAAAAAAAATGCATGTCATAGAAAAGCATCATCACATGTTTATTTTCGCATTTCTGTGATTACCATGTAATTTATCGCAAAGATAATTAATGATATTTCCGTTTTTTATTAGATAATCAAATTCTACGATAAGCATTAATTATTGCAATAACATAATCAAAATTTTAAGAATTGTTGTTTTTGTAATGGAAAATTTGGGTAGCCAAAAAATGATGTTAAAAAAATGTAAAGATTCATCATGATTGTGGTACAATTACAAGTGCGGATAGTCATTAGTCGCGTGCGGCCAGAAAAATAATTGCACGTTAATTCCCATTCAAGCAGGAGCGAAGGTCGGGTTTACATAATAGCTCGAAACCAGGCATTTGTGAAATTTCATTTATGTTTGTTGGAAGCTGCGACGATTCTAAAGTAGTTTGTATCGAGCAGTGAGCGGTTCGAGATGGCGGAGTACTCTGTGCAGAATCTGGATGAGTTGCTGACCAAGTATTACGGGCAGCCGGTCAAGATATTGGAGACCAAGTCGAAAATGTTGACCGCTCCAGGGGAGAACTACGGAAGCCTCATGTTAGCGCTGGATGTGACCATAGCGCTTCGCAAGGATCAGAAGCAACTGCATCTGGTGGCTAAGCTTTTGCCGCAGAGTGAGTTCATCCGAGAAGTATTTGATATATTTGTAACATTTAAGAAAGAGATCGATGCTTATACCAAAGCTATACCAGCTCTGATTGAGTTCCAACGGGATTATGGCGTGGATAATGTTATTGATTTCTTTGGGGAATGTTATGGAGCCAGATGCAGTTTATCCAAGGCGGAGCAAATCGACGATGACGCTGTTATATTATTCGAGAATTTGAAATGCGAAGGATACGATAACATCGATAGATTAATAGGTTTCAATTACGATGAAGCTGAATTGATTTTGAAAGACCTAGCCATGTTCCATGCAGTTCCCATAGCTTTCAAGGCATTGAAACCTAAAGAGTTCGAGAAGAAAGTAGGTCCCGCTATTATACGTCACAGAGGTATCGAATACGCTCATCCTTCCATGATAGAAAGTCTGTACGATTGCTTAAAAGATCATTTAAAGATCGCAGGTTTCGAACATCTGACGGAAAAAATCATAAAAATCTTAAGAGAAACAGTGCATTCGGAGCAGAAGAACAAGGAACCTCCAAACACTCCATTCCTAACATGGATCCACTTCGATTATTGGGTCAACAACACGATGCTTCTTCACGATAAAACCGGAAAACCAATTAAGAACAAGATGGTCGATCTGCAAATGCTTCGGTACGACTCGTGCATACGCGATTTACTCTTCTTCCTATTCTCGAGCGTCGAAACGGAAGTAGTTAAATCTCGATACGACGAGCTCATTAAAATCTACTACGACTCATTCATAAACTCGTTGGATGCCTTCAAGATAGACCTTGAACCTTACAGTTGGAACAACTTCCTGAAAGAAATAGACGCATACGCGCAGTACGAACTTCAGCACATCCTCTTCATGTTAAAACCAATCTTCACAGTGAAAGGCTCCATCGAGAGCATGGAAAATTTGGATAAAAACGAAATGAATAGAGTCGACACAATTGGAGAAGCCTTCACCAATAAACTTAAGGATACGATACAAGCATACACGCAACGAAACTGGTTGTAAATTAAAGTCATTTTCTAGCTAAAAAAATTAATAATAATTAAGTTGAACATCCACATTTTTTAAATTTCATTTTATTACTTTTTTTTATAAGAATCAACATCGCACAGTTATATAGGATATTGCATAATAAAAATAACGCAATTCTATTTAGCAATGAACTACGATGATTTCCATGTAATTGACGTGAAGTGAAAGTCATAAATAATTAATTTTTTTCTCGTTCCATTTTTATACATATTTGTTGAAATTATTTTTTATGAATAATTATTATATAATTATCAATAATAATTCATTTATACTTGTTTTTTTTATCATTGTGTTATGTAATAGTGTTTTGCACTATTAGTTTTGTTTATTACGGGAATTATTTTATATTGTCTTGTTTTTTTCATTTAATTAAATTGCATTTAAGTTGAAGCCGTGAGAACATTCTATTAATAAAATTAATTAAATTTATATCACTGATTATTTCCACACTTGTTACATGCAATATTTATTATCAATTTTCGATCAATTCAAATCTGATTTAATCTTCGATTAAATTATGAGTGTGCCAACTGATTAAATGAATGGAAAATTACATAAGTAACTTTTTTTCGTGAAGATCATTAACTTACGAATTTAATATTTTTAGATAAATTAAATATATGGGTCAAACTCCATCCTGTAATTCTTCTTTGTCAGAGACTAAACATAAATAGAAACGTAAATAGGTTTTACAGCCAAATTACGAAATAAGTTATATTTAAATGATGTTTACTTCATAAACCTTACGTGAAAGTATTTTATTACCTCTACATTAAAAGTATTAGTTAACTGTTATTATTAATTAGTGCGGTTAATATTCCGGACTAATCGAGGATTTTAACTGCGGGCAAAGTTTTTAGATTTTTTAAAATTTAGTTTATTTTTTGAATTATGTAATTATGTAATTAGAAAATAAAAATTGTAATTTATTTGCAAAAAAAATATACATTACTTTAATTTATTTAAAATTTAGGTAAAAATGTTTTTGTATTATTTTCATAATTTTATTGATTTTTAAATATTAATAAATTATTATAATAAGAAATAATTTTTATTTATCAGAAAGAGAATTTTTTTTTTTTTAAAACTAGAAAAAGGACATTTTATAGAATTAGTATTAGCTACAAAATTGTATTTGTTTTTAAATAAATAATAGAAAAAATATCTTAATTTATGTATTTATTTTAATAACTTTTTTATTACATTAATATTGTATTAATTTATTTCAAATAAGATATAAAAATTAATTATCTCATTTTAATTAATTTATTACTTACAATAGTTTCCCTTTATTTATTTCACAATAATTAACAGTTGTAAGATTATTTTGTAATATAAATAAATATAAATATTTTTAATAAAGGTATACTAAGAATAGAAAATTCCAACTATTTAATGTTTTTATTATAAAGTATTTATTACTTTTATATTACTTTAAGATCCAAATATTCATCCTAGAATAAAGTATCTCATTTTAATTCCTAAAGTCCCATAATTAAGCCCTTATTGTTTCAAAAATTGCTGCGTTTTAAATATTAATTTAATCTAGAATTAATATTTTTTATATAATTTATATTGTAGTTTTTAATCGGAATTTCTAGCAAATAAATTATAATTATTTAATAATAATAGACAAAATTTATTCTATGTCTACGCATGTCTATATTCTAACTGCTATTTCCCGCAGTCTTTCCGCCCATTTATAATTATTATATAAAGTTAAGATAAAAAAATCTTTAAAATTTAGCTGATAAATCCTTTGATTTAAATATATTTATTACAAACATACAACATTTTATTATGTATCAAGAAGAAAATAATATTTTTCTAACAAACGGATATTTTATAAATAGATTTTTTTTTGGCTTAAAAATCGTTGCTATTTCTGTACGTAACAATAATCATAAATATTATTATAAGAAATACTCATATTAAGTTAAAAATTTTGTAATAATTATGTAATCTTTATTTATTTTGTAACTATTTAAAAACTATTTAAATAAGTAGATTTTTTTGCCAAAAAATCTTTAGTCGAAAGTTAATTAATTTAATTATTATTATATAAATGTTTTATTTTTTTTAAAATTAATTTTATATTTTTTTATTGTTATAAAAACAAAATAAATAAACCACTAATTATGTGTAATTTTACTCAAAAAGTACCAATTAAAATTCACGCTTCGGGCTTTTCAAAAATACATTAAGAATAATTAAGTATAATTATTATATTCAAAAACACGCTTCATTCATGAATACTTTTTACTCCAGCATTCCATTCATGAATTCTTGGAATTTACGCAAAGTTGTTTACATTTTCTTTGGCGAATTATTAAAAAAAAAAAACGTTTGTAAATTATAAATATACAAATATACATTTTATGATTTTTTATAATTATAATTTTTTTATAGATTTTTCAAAGAAAATTTTCTTAAATGCATTTCAAGGGTTACCGGAGGTCAGCAACCTATGACCCAATGCTTACTAAGCAGATGCACAGCGTCAATTGAATTTATATATAATTTCGAATGAGACATCTATTTTTGTAAAACTTTTAACGCTTTAAATACAAAAAATAATAATATTGCAACTTTTTCTTTATTCTAATTATTTTTTTTATGTAAAACATTTAATTTTATTTAAAGTAATTTATAATTTGTTTTCTTAGATTATTTTAACAAATTATCCGTTTTTTTTGTAATTTTAAATAAGTACAGGTAATTATTATTTTGTATTTTTAAATCCATGCAAAAAGTATAATTAAGACATGATAGTCCGGGTAATTGATTCAGAACAGTTTGAAATCAGGCTAATCGAGGAGCTACAGAAAAAGAGATTTTACTATAAAATTTAAAAAAAAAAAACATTATTTATACAAAAATTGAAAAAATTAACTATTTTTTTTATTAATGCATACAAATATGTTAAATTATTAACAATTATTTGACATTGCGTTTCGTGCTTCGTTAAAATTAGTGACATTATTTTTTTGTTATCTATAAATACTTTTGTGAAAACTAAAATTGTGCAATTCCATTTAAAATGTTTATTTCCAAGGTTATGGAGCATAAATATTCATGATTTGATGTATTTAAACGTGCGATATGGAAATTTAAATATAACATTAATATTACTCATAAGCATTTCCACATATCGAAGTTTGCATTATTTTTCCTTGCGAAATTGTTGCAAAGATAAATTTGTCGTTAAATGCTCCGATAAAGTGAAGTCATATTTTTTTTTGTAGATTTTCATTGAACAGTAATTCTATAGTTGAGTAAACAACATAATAAATGCACACAAAAATTAGATAATTGTGTCAGTAATTGAATTTAAAAATTTTGTATGCGTAATACAAGTATGAATTATTAACCTAATTATGGCTTGAATTGTCTAGTAGTTAATAATAATTGCAAATACAAAAGGCAACTGCAGACCGATACGAAAATGAAAATGTGTATTTATAGAAATGCTTTATCATCGAAATAGAATGAAACGACTTCGTCGCACATTGCGTGCAGAAACCTGAATATTATTTACAGTTTAAGATCTGCAACATCAAATACACATAGCTATCTATAAAGTTGTAATATTTGTTTAAGATATAAATATATTGATATGAAAAAGGTGAAAACCCAGGAAATTATATCACATAATTTATATTTAAAAAAATATCTGTCTCAAATTTCGTCGGAATAGAAAGGAATGCACTGGCGATTAGGATAAAATGTAACGTTATATATTATTTTTGTTTGATACTGTTTTTAAATAAACATTTTTTCTAATATAATTTTTTTTTGAAATTTAATATTATTGCAACAAATCTTTTTATTTCCTACAGTTTTGTTCATAATTATATATTTATTTTGTTGCATTATTTTAATTTCGACATTAAATATAATATAGTTAGAGAAGATGTGACAGAACTTTATTTATCTTAAAAAACTTTCCCGATTCCCGGGATTAAAATGACTCACTTCTGCTGCATGAGCAATTTTGTATTTAAAGTGATCTACAACTCAACTGCCAGTTTGTAAAATATTTTAATAGGTAAACGCAGCTAAATTCTATTTATTTGAATTATTTTGTGGATAAACGTCTTTATTTTTACCTCAATTGGTGTAAAATCAGTTTGTGGGAAAGCCCTAACATATGATATTTGTTAATTTTTATTATTATATGTTTTATTTTCTATTTTATTCTTTTACCACATTTTTTTCCTTTAATCAATGAAATCTATCTCCTGTTGTGTTGTTTTTCAGGCCTCGATTAGTCAGGTTTTAAACAATCCGGGATATTTGCGGAATCCGGGATATTTGTTACAAATACAAATATTTAATTGTAAATTTATAAACTAATTATAAATATATTTATGTTAGATTTTCTATTAAATAAGCATTATTAATTATCAATTATTATTGTAGTTTTTATTTTGCTTTAGAAATTATTATTATTATTAATTGAGATGTTGTTGATTTGTAACAATATCATTTGTTCAATTGTAATGACACAGTTTTTGCATACATGGTGAATTTATGTAATTTGTCGTATCGTTTGGTGAGCACACAATTAAAATTATAAATACGAATCCAATTTCGCTCAATTAAAAGCAATTAATGCGGAAAATAAAATGGAAGTTTCGTTGTGTCATTTGTCAAATGTCTGTGTTTTGTGATTAATGATTAATTTGAGTGGAAGATTTGCAGGTTTTGTGTGATTAATGTAGGAAATAAGTTTATTGGTTTTAATAGCGCAATTGGAAGTAATGCAAGTGGCGCTGCGCCATAGAGCAGAATGTGACGGTCATGTTGTGGGTTCAAGGCCATGTGTCGTTTAGAAATGGGTCTTCGAGAGATGATGAACTTGGAGAAATTTAAATTCGTGATGAAAAGGCACTCAGAGAGGAGAGGAGCACCGTTTCGGATGCGGCCAAAAAAGTGTCGGTAGTTTTGTGCATTTAATTATAGTCGGACGGTGGTGACACGAGCAGCAGTTGTCTCGGTTCTACTCAGCGTATTATTTTATTTATTTTGCCATTGGTCGCATGTGTTTTGATAGCGCATCGTGCTGAGCGCGACCACCACGCACTTATTACAAAACCAATCCGATAACATCACTCATCGCCAGTCATTCAATTGAGTAACAAGTGCTTCAAAAAGATGCCCGAGTTCGAAGTGAAATACTTGGATAAGATCCTGACCGATTCCCTCGGCAAGGAGATCGTGGTGTTAGAGCAGCACAGCAAATTCCTGACACCACCCGGTGAACACTATGGAAGCATCATGATTGCGCTCGACGCCAGAGTTAAGATCGAAGGTAAAGAGGACACCTTGCATCTGGTTGCGAAGATGCTTCCAGCTAGTGACATGCTTCGAGTAGCTTTCGATTCCGGTGTGACGTTCAGGAAGGAAATCGACGCTTACACGAAAACCATACCGGCTTTAGTGCAGTTCCAGAGAGATTACGACGTGCCGGAGCATAAGATCCTGGACATCTTCCCGAAATGCTTCGGAGCTCGCATCAGCTTGGATAACGATGAAGTGGATGAGAACGCAGTGTTGATCTTCGAGAATCTGAAGGTGCAAGGTTACGATACCGGAGATAGGTTTGAAGGCTTTGATCTTCCGCATGCCCAGATGATCGTCAAAGATTTAGCCAAATTCCACGCCGTTCCCATTGCTATGAAGAAGCTTCGTCCGAACGATTTCGACAAGTATGTTCAACCTTGCATCATCCCGAACGCCGGTATTGAAACTTTACCAGATGACATCGCAGCCGCATTCACAGATAGCATTATAGAAATCGGGAAAACCATCCCAGAGCTCAGTCCTTACTTGGCGAAGATTACGGAGATTGTTTTGACTAGCACCGAGGATATGAAAAACAAGAATGGACCTCCCATAATCACCCCGTACGCTACAGCAGTCCATTCGGATTACTGGGTTAACAACACCATGGTTCTGAGAGACGCCAATGGAAATCCCCTGAAGAATAAGATAATCGACTTACAAATCATGCAATACGATCACGCTTTGCGTGATCTGGTCTTCTTCTTGTTCACCAGCGTACAAAATCCCGTCCTCGACGCCCATTACGATGAACTTATCAAGTTGTACCATGAAACGTTCTACGATTACTTGAAAGACTTCGGCATCGAAAGCGACGATTATTCCTGGAAGAATTTCCTCACCGAATTGGAGGATATCGGCCCCAAGGAGTTCCATCACGTCGCCTTCATGCTGAAGCCAATCTTCACCGAAAAGGGTAAAATCAACAGCCTCTCCGAATTCAAACCCAGCGACTGGGGAAGACGGGACCTCATCGGTCCAGCCCACAAGCAGAAACTTAAGGACACAATCCTCGCCTACGTGAAGAGAAATTGGATATAAACCCAATCCAATAATCCAATTATTTATTCTCCGATTAATCAAAGTATTCTTAGACCAGTGATTCGTTAAAGAAATCACGCTAGTTCTATTAATGAAATTATACTTTAGACAAATTTGTACCTAAAAAAACTAACATTATTGGATTTGCGAATTCGTGTGTTTAGTTAAATTGTGATTAGAAATCATAATGTTTTATGTACCTAAAATTTAATAAATCTATATTTTTTTTGTGCATACTTTATCCAATCTTATAATTGAATTCCTTTAAAAAACTAATAAAAAAAATCAATAATATTTAATTAGAAATTATTGACTTTCTTTTTCAAATAAGGCACGTAATTACAGCACGAATGCAAAATAAAAATTGATCGTCTGTTTATGAAATTAACGCTTCTGTTTATTTTTCGTTTCATTAAATCGATAACTCTTCAAGGATGTTTTTGTGAATTTGATGGAAGCTTGAAATACGGGATTGATAGCAAGTATCAACACGAAATTCGCTTTAACGCAGAACAATAATAATTATTAGTCGGAATTGTGAGAATTATCGTTAATTTAATTAACGTCAAGGACGGAGCGGGTTTTCATTATTGGAAACTAATGCGTTGAATTTTATTCTGGACTTTTCACTTGGGAAAATTTTCATTGGAATTTGAAATTTAATATATTTGTTGGGAGAGATATTCAGAGGCTGGCAATTAATTTGGACTTTGATACACTCGTTTCCTTTGATTCGCCGAAACGAGATAAATGCTTATAAAACTGAGCATTTGTTGTAATTATTTTGACAAGGTCTTAATTGAGTAATTACAGATTAGCAGATGTTTTAAAATATATTAGCTTTAAAGTTGTTTACGAATTGAGCTTAAAACTTCTACTCACATTTGAAAAAGGATAATTACTTGAAAGTAAATACATTACAAGAAACATTACTTATGTAACGATGTTTTATTTGACTCTTAAAAGTTGATTACACAAGAGTACTAAGATTTATATATAAGTGTAGTAATTTTTGAAAATTTATTTTTATTTTACTTAATGAAAATTTTGTCATGAAATTTTTTCTCAATTACTCAATTACAATTTTTGTACTTAAAGTTTATTTAATAGATTTTTTTTTGTAGAAAAAAATTAAAGAAATAATAATTTTTATATTGTTATTTATTAATCATAAACTTTATTAAATACATTTTTTTTTTCAAAACGAGTAAACAATAATAAGTCTTTTTGGTAAAAAAAAATAGTTGTGCCTAAAATATAAATAAAAATAGTTTTAAAATGCATGCATAAAATATATAGATATTTAGAAAGTAAATGAGTAAAATAAACTATAGACTAGATGTAACAAATAATTGGTTACAATAAAAACTATTTGTTTTTATAATAACAAAAATCTACTTTATTTGAAATGATTGGTAGCTCGAAAATTCAGGATATTGAATATTAATTAAACATAAACTATAATGCTAGAACGCTTTCTAATCTAATACTCATAATATAGTTGAGTAGATAATAAAAACTGTAGAACATATAATATCGGGGTAAATAATAACTCAAGCTGCATTGGATTTTAGGTAATCGTCCAACCATTTCTCGATGACTGGCAGATTATCGGTGCTCCACTTAGATTCCTCCTTGATGTTCTTTAGAGCCTTTTCGACAACGAAATCAGCCGTTCCGAATTCACCTTGCTTCTCCAAGTAGAACTGAGCGACCATATCGAGACCTTCTTGGGTCTTGAATACACTTGTTGCAGAAGTAATCAAGCTGTTCCACAAATGCGGTTTCTTCTCGAATCTTCAAATAAAAAAATCAACAAAAAAATATAGTGACTACAAAATAATAAAATCAATCAATGTTATTGCGTAAGAGGATAGATTATATACGTTATTTTTTGTAGTTGTTGTTGTTAAGGAAGTGGACGTGTACGTGTCTAATTTGAATCGCGGTAGTCACCTTGCTTCACGAACGACTCCGAAATGATAAGTTGTCTATCGCATGGCGAGTCACGTAGTTACGATGCAATTAGTGCCCTTGCACAATGTATTATAACCCGTCTTTATTTATTGACACGGAAATGCAGCCACATTGACGTCACAATCTGGTATATAAAAAGTTCGAATTTTTAGATCTGATGACTAGGAAATAGTAATCATCAAAAAAAGAATAAAACTTTGAAGGCAAATTTAAAAAAAAAGTTTGTGCGATTGGTGTCAGCGAGCGATATCTGCATCTTGCGACTGAACTATCAATTCTGACCTCATAAAACATTGAGATTATCTTAAACGGTTCCGAGTACATGACATATCATTACTAGCGGTATTTTTAAGATGTTTGTTTGTTTACTATTTAGTTTTGAGATTTCATACCTCGCTTTCAAAGGTTTCCAGTTCTTCTCGAGGAAGTTGAAGAGTGTGGTATATCCGTTTGCGCCACCTGTCAACATGCTGAAAATCAGGTAGATGTCGTTGTCGGTGAAATGACGGTTCTCTTGAAGGACAGTTATGTTCAGGAGTTTTTCAATCTTCCATGAATCTATCGGGCATCCTGCCAACGTCTTCAAGAGGTACGTGCGTTCGTTGGCTTTGCGGGATTCCGGGAAATTGATGATCCTCTGCAAACCAAAGTCCCACTCTTCTTTGGTTCCCCATTTGAATACGGGGCAGATGTACTGATTTGCAACTCTGAAATCAAATGACACATTCAGCATTAAAATTATCTAAAAAAGCTTTTTTTAAACTATTAATTCGTACAACACGGTTTCTCGTGTAGTACAAAACTGTTATTTCATAGTAAGATTTAATGCTTCTTAGTTTAATTATACTATAAGACAATAACTGATAAAAAAATCATCAATATTTGAAATTCAATTGACATTGACATACGTTTGACATTAAATTGACATTGACACATGTTTGACATTAATTTGACATGGTGACAGGTTTATATTTAATAAGTTATGTTTCTATTCTTAAAAAAGAAAGAAAATTTACTATAAACAATTATTTAATTAAAATTAAACAGTTTGACCACACATAAAAAGATTTACTTTAATTATTTTTTTATTTACAAAAGGAAATACCCGTTTTATTGAATAGTAATTTAGTGCATTGTTACAATAAACTATTTATTTAATTATTATTCGCGATTGAAAATATTTTTTTCATTCAAAGTTAACCAAATTGCGTCATTGTTAATATAAATGCTTATAATAATGCCCGGTTGCACAAAAGACAATAAATATAACCGAACTATAATAAATATACATAAAATTAGCGCATGATGTAATTTTAAACTAAGTTAGAAAATATAAAAAAAACTTACGGATTTCCTTCATCAGGATTACCAATTTGCATCCACTTCTTAAAGGCTGCTTGAGCTTCCTCGATGCAGGGTCTGTATCCGGCTTGGCACAAGAATACCTAAATAGGCATTATTAAATCATCATTTTTGTTAATGAATTTGAAAATACCTTTGAAGAACTCCTCAAATGCGCTCTTCCATCGGACTCTCCTTCTTCAGGCTCATTTCCTAATTCTTCGTACAACGGTGTTAACAGAAGTCTGACGTAAGTCTGAAAGATTTAGTTTAATTAATTAATTTGTTTTTTTTTTCGCGTTATAATTGTAATTTGCAAATGATGAGGTTATTAATCTTATTTCAGGAATTTCCAGTTTATTGTGTAACCTTTATATGTGTTTCCAGATTGGTAACGTTTCTTAGAATTTGCTTTATTATTTTTGCAAGAATTGTTACATTTTGAGGATTTTCCCAATAAATATTATAATTTGAAATAATAACTATTTCAATAAAAATCTACTCTTCATGTTGAATTTATTAATTTTGTTTCCAAAAAACACAAGTTTAAATAATTATTAAGGAAAGAAACATTTAATGTTACCTGGAATTTTTGGTGAACTTCGGAGCTGTCGATATGTCTACCAATGTGATCAATCATGGTAAAGACTGGATCCCAGGCAAGATATTCCCTTTCGTACTTCAAAAATAAGGTCATGTTCAAGGCAGTGCCGAAGCACAAGTCTCCAGCGTAGGCCAAATTCCAGGCGTCATGGAGCAATTTAGCTCTGGTGTTAACAGGGACCTTGGTTCTAACATCATCGTTCATGAGGTACTGAGCAAGCATGTTCCAATTCTTATTATCGTAGTTAACAGGAAATGGACCTAAGAACAAAACAAACCAAATGTATGAATTATTAGTAAATAAGCGTAGCGATAAACAGAACCTATTTCTTCCGGATTGATAATAATGAACATATCAGAAACAGGCATATCAGTCAAAACGATTTCCTTCTGCTTTCTGATCCACAACATCGGTGTACTGTTGCCAAAGTTCAACATATCCTCTCTGACCAGGACCAAAGGAATCCACCAAAGGAATTTATCTTGATCGGGTACATCATGCGGTCTTTCCCTCAGGTAAACTCTCTGAAAATTTTGAATTGATTATACCAAAAGTATTTGATTTCATTGCAATAAAGAAACCTGTTCAATTTTTGCAGTTTTATTTTCATAATCCCGCACAACGTTCAAAACTGGTAACCTGTCTTTGGTGATCCAAGATGCGGCAATCTCATTGACTGAAATAGATTTATCAAGGACTTGATCGTTGCGAGCTTGAGAGGTGAGCGAAGACCAAATATCGTCACTGAAGAAAGTCTTGTATTGCCTGTCGGACATGAACTTCTGAAGGCCAGATCTGAAAGTCTTCTCGCCTAGAGTGTAATTCAACATTCTGAAAATCAGTTCCGTCTTCGCTGAGGCCGAATCCTGCTTGATGGCTGTGCTCTTTCCATGAGGATAACGCTTGCTGAATTCGTAATAAATCGAATAGAGCATCGTCATCGGCCAGTTGTTGAAGGTCTCGTGTCCGTCATTGATCTAAAATCGCAATGTTAAGAATGAAACGCTTCAATTTATAATTATTTACTTTCTGAGTTGTGTAAGCTGTCAGATATCTTGCTAAAGCGTTGTTGACGTGAGCATCGCTCCACCAATACGGAGTGGCCAAAGAACCTAACCATTGGTAAACCAATTCTTGAGAGATGTGCCACGTCTTCTTTCCCGCCATTTCGCTTTCCCTAAAAATATTTATTACATTAGTTTTGTTAATATGTTATTATTATTTGTTTATTAAATCACTTGAAAAGGATTAAACCCCAATTGTCGGCCGGTCTTATGGCTTGGTAATTCGGTAAAGCCAAGCAGTCCAATTTAGGTAAAGGATACTTGGTACCCCAAAATTTTTGAATGATTTTCAAAGACTTTGCTACTTTCAAGGTAGTATTGTTGAAGCTTAACAGGAAATCTGGTCTGGCAAAAACTCTGACGATCGGCATTCTTTCCCTTTCGCCTCCACTGTTGTAAGTTATTGAAGGGAAGTTAGTGACGACGACTCCAACAGTGAATGTAGACATCGGAGGAGTTTGCTTGAAGTGGTCCCAAACCCATTTCGGTTCCGTTTCGCTAAAAATTTCAGTTATTTCAGCAACACATTTTTTTGCAAATAATGATAATAACTCACGATGCTTCTGACCATTCCAAAGGCATGTTGGACAAGGAATTCATGTTCTTATATCTGGCAATGCTAACCATGAAGGGAACCTTAAAAGCCGGTTCATCGAAGCAAGGGAACATCGATCTAGCTAAGTTTGGTCTTAGATGAGATGCGATGTACCATTTCGATTCTCCGGTTACAGGATCATCGTAGTTATGCATAAAAAGACCTTCACTAGTCTCGTTATTCATCTTGCCGTTGAATGTAATATAGAGTTCGCTTTGGGTACCTTCTCCAATCCTCTTTTCCAATTTCACGACCATAGGTTTCTTAGGAAGTCGCACCACATCCTTTATTTTCAACTTGGTATTTGGAGGAAGCACGGAAGAGAACTTAGTCCTAAATCACCATTAATCAATACAACGAATCCTTTTAATTTAATCTTTGTAATTTACGTGAGATCATCTGCAACGTATTGCGTGAGAGACACTTCCCAGATTTCCAATTCCTCATCAGCGTGCAAGACTATTTCGTCGGTTGCAGTGACCCAAGTCATATTAATCCAAACGGCTCCTTTGAATGTGCGTGTTTCTGGGATAGGTTGTATTTCGAGTCTGTAGAATGTTGGGACGACATTGCGGGGTAGTCTGTTGTCAGATATCAATCCGTGGGTTGCTATTAAATCTATGCTTCGCTTCACACATATCGACTAAAAAAAAAGAATACTTATTACATTTTAATTAAATTTAGATTAATTAATATTTATACCTGGGTCAGGAAGAAACCCAACAGCACAAGGCTGCGTATTACTAAATTCATGGTTATATATTCTCTTCGTTGTCTGAAATCATCAACAAACATTTAAATTAGTTATTGTAGTAATAATAATCATCTTTCTTTTCAGAACTATTACATATTATCTTCACAATTGATATTTTAAGATGCAGTTTTTTTTAAACAACTTCAAATACTAATAAAATCATCATTCAAAAAAGACTTCAGTTAAAGTACAAATTCAGCAATACCTCGCATAGTGCGGGTAATCGATTCCCACATTTAAAACCGAACTGTACTGTACAGTATTGCTGTAAATTTAAGTAAATCATGAAGAACAATGTTAAAAAAAATTTAGTATTTATGTCCAGAAAGCGCTTATCGCTGTAAAGTTATTAATTAAATAAATTAAGTTAAACTTTTTTTTATTAATGGAATATTTTTTTTACGAATTCATTTGATATTCGGAAAATTTTATCTTTAGTATATTATAAAAAATGTTAATCTATTTACGGCTGTGAATCAGTTGACTTTAGACAATTATGAATAATTTATGTAAAATGCTGATATTATTTGAAATATTCAGTTTGTACTTGTCACTGAAAAGGTGTTAATTACATAAATGTATAAATAAGTCACTGCATGCTCATAACTACTTAAAAAATTATGTATTCTTAAATAATTAACCTATGTTTTTACTAGAATTAACATACATTTACATATGATTTAAAAAAATACAGAAATTAAATTAATTTTAATGATATTTAGTAATATTTATTTTAAGTACAAGAGTTAAGTTAGGTTATGTCCAAAAATTTCATTTATTGAAATTTATATTAGTTTTATTTACTTCAATTAGTTTCAGTTAATTTTATATATTTTTAGGTATACATACGTATTGTGATGATGTATGGTTGGTTATGTTTGCTTTGTTTAGTTGGGTTATGTAAGGTTAGTTTTATGTAAGCAATGTTATATATTTTAATATTAGTATAGATTAGATAGAATTAGCAAATGTAAAGTTAGGTTAACTAAATTTAATTTATTGAAGGTTATATTACCATTATTTAGTTGTTAGGTTTACATAACCGATCTTACATATAATGACGTTAGGATAGGTTATGTTGACTTGGTAAGTATAAAATTGGGTTAAATTAATTTAATTTAATGAAGGTTATATTAGTTAGATTATGTTAGGTCAAAATAATTTATTTAAGGTTATGTTAGTTTATTTTATATACGTAATCCAATTAATTAGGTTAGGTTTAGATTTATAAATTTATATAAGCGAACTTATAATTTTACTATTTTTTACACATATAAATTTTGACGCGGGCCACATATTAAAACTTAAAGCCTAAAGTAGGAAAAACTGTTTTTTTACATTTTTATTATTAATTGATTCATTTGCTAAAATCTTTTGTAAATGTATATATTGAGTGTTTGGGAATAGTTTACTTTATAATTAGTAATTTATGCTAGTAATCATAATATTTGTTATAGTGATTATATAATGCTTTCGTATAAAACTAAAATATTTATTTAATTATAAATTGTTGTAATAAGTAAAATCTACTTGTATTAACTGCAATAATATGATTTTTAATTGTGTGACATTGTGATTTTTGCGTGTAATCAGGTTTCAGATAACAAAAACAAAATTTCCTTTGTTTTTCCGTACTTATCGATTTCGTACAGTGGAAATTATGAAAATTTATAGAGAGCAATTTCGCTTTATCGCACAGCATCGGCGTGTCAAATTCCTTTTGGAAAAATATTATGCAGTATTTTCATGTTACTTTCCGCATCGTGCTTTTCTGATTAAAACGTGGCCGCAAATACGTTTCGAAACACGTCCGATCCTGCGACCCGATGACTGCCGTTCATACCGTAATCCAGTGTAATCACAACGGCGGTAGCAGTGCGTATTTTGATTGTATAAATATAATGCAAATCTATTATCTTGTATTTGCGTAATAAAATTAGTTAAACAAATGGTTCGCAGCAAGCGGAGCAGAACAGAAATAATGTGCGAGGACAATCGAAAAAAAATATGGGAAGCAAACGCGCGCTCTTCTGTATCCTCCTCAGTTTTCTATCCACGATACGAAATATTAGCTCCAATCAAGATGTAAGTATCATTTTTTTTAATTGAATTTAATTTCGATTATAGGATTGTTTGCTTTCGTAGTTCTGCTTGGAGGGAATCGAGTATGTTGGAGAGGATAAAGTTACGTGGAGATCGGGGAGAGGCTCGAGCATCTCGCATCCAGCGTGTTTGGATTCCAACAAGAAACTGGTAATCAGGACGTGCGTCAATGGTACATGGGTCGGCGGAAAGTGCATGGAAGTTTTAAGTGCGTGCGACGAGAACGGTTTTTACAAGCACGGCAATTCTTGCTTCGGGATTATTTTTGGAGAAAGCTACGACACACCTTGTCCGGATGGAAGCTACAAATACTACAACTACACTCAACTATCCAACAGCGAAAACTTCTGGATGCCTTTGA
This sequence comes from Nicrophorus investigator, assembly GCA_963457615.1. Classification (NCBI taxonomy): domain Eukaryota; kingdom Metazoa; phylum Arthropoda; class Insecta; order Coleoptera; family Silphidae; genus Nicrophorus; species Nicrophorus investigator. The sequence goes on from OY735143.1 coordinate 20,345,068, forward strand.
AGAACAAAGACGGAAGGTACATTTACACATCAATCGATAAGTTCAACGGAATGGAATGGTTGCCTACGGCGAGGATGAACAAAGATTGCATCATAAAAAACCTAACTGATTTCGAGCAAGTCGATTGCGCCTCTAAATTCAACCACATGTGCATCAATAAATCCCAATTTAATGTGCATTCTGCCTCAAAAAAGAACGTTCGTTTGGAGCTGAGGCGCGATACGAAGGAGGAAAGATTACTTCTTAAAGTCTACTCCCCAGAAAAGCTAATGAGGATGTTGGACGATGAAAGCAAATACGCAATTTACTGTTACACGAACGCCAAAAAGAACGCCTTGAAATCTTCAGTTAATCTTAAACAAATATACAATAACTCCGAGTACAGCCAGTCCAAACAGATAGAGCAACTATTGATTTACCAAATTAAACCTGAAGATTATCCGGGGCAGTACTGGTGCAAAGCCTACAATTTATCAGAATCCGAGATCAATTCGAATACGCTGATTGCGCAAAAGAAGGAAGTGGGTAACGAATTTTCATTAAAAATTCGCATTGTAAACAACATTTGTCCCGAATCCTGCAACATAAGCACTGTGAGAAAACACCTAGAAACTTACGGTTTGTACCGAGTATTTTCAAGAATCAAAAAGATGATACGCGTCATGGATTACCAGAACAAAACTGTGATCCTCCACATTACAACTAAAAAGCGTAACGATATTTCCGAAGATTATATGAAATTGATTAATTCTTCGAATCAAATTCCTGCGGAATTCAAATTGGAGTATATTCGAAGCAGCGAGTATTGTTTACCTGAAATGAGTAGTAACGCTTTTTGGAATTTAACTAGCTTAGGTACAAAAGTTGCTCCAAAAAATCTTTGCTTAAATCCTAGAGGATTTCCGATAACGCGGACGTGTTTGGGTGATTTTTTGCACGGAGCTTATTGGAGCGATAGTTTATATCAGTGCCACGATCGAGTTTCTCTAACTTACAAGACGGAGATACTGTACAAAATAGCAACATCAAATATAACTAGTAACGTAACTGAGACTATAAAGCATATTACCGCTGATTCGAGCGATTTGACTCCTGTTGACTTCTACTTCGTTGCGAGGACTTTGTACGATCTTTCTTCGAAGAAAGACAAGGATGAGCAAGATAAAGTGGTTGTTAATTTAATTGAGACCATAGATAATATAATGGCTGGCAAAGTGGAGGCTCTGAAGGAGTCTCAAGTACATTTAAATGCGACTGACACAATTTTGAACGCAATAGAAAATATCTTGAAGAACAAAATCGTGGATGAATATTTAGCTGAAGGCGATTTTTTGATCAGGAAAGATAAATTCCTTGTGCACGTTACCAAACCTTTCATGAGCAACATCAGCGGGATTGCCGTGTACTCTGATGGAGAAAACGAGATTTTTGATAAAGGCGAAGTTGTTAGGATGAAGTTAAACCAAACTTTCGATGATTTAACCAAAGTTAATCTAGATTTAGCGGTTTATGCTCCACTGAAGCTCTTAGAAAATCTGATCATCGATGAAGAAGATAAGGATAATTTGACTATAATAACAACTATATTTTATAACGATAAATTATTTAATTCTGTTGAAGAAACCAATTCCACGACTTTTGGTAAAGTTATAAGTGTTACTATACCTAATTTCGGGTTATATTTGGAAGAACCTATACCGCTTCTCTTCAGAAATAAGATTGGGAAGGAGTTTGATAGCGAATGCGCTTATTGGGATTACGGTTCGAATTCGCCTAATAAATCTGGAAGATGGTCTACAAACGGTGGGAATTACATGGACTCTAATGATCAGGAATTTTCTAAATGTGCGTTCACGCATTTGACCCATTTCGCTTTATTAATAATGAGTCAAAAGTTGCTTCTGCACGAAGGTCAGCAGTGGCCTCATTTCGAGGATTATTTCGGTGACATCGAGGGTCACGACAGCGCTTTGAACATAATAACTATTATTGGTTGCGCTCTTTCTTTGTTTGGTATAAGTGGCATCTTCCTAACGGCTTTGTGCTTCAGGAAGTGGAGACAAAAGGCTGGAACTAAAATACTTCTACAATTGTCCATAACAATTTCTTTGGAGATTGTTGTTGTTCATATAGCTGATTCTAAGAATTTGCCGAACCCGACTTGGGGCTGCAACGCAGTGGGAATTTGCTTGCATTACGTGGTTTTATCAAAATTTTCGTGGATGTTCGTTTCGGCTATTTTACAGTACATTCGTTTCGTTAAAGTCTTCGCAGTTCTTCCACCTAGAATCGTGTTGAAAGCTATGATTTTCGGATGGTGCATCCCCTTGTTACCTGTGACTTTAGTTGTGAGTATCATGCCTAATAATTATAATTTGGGAGTGCAGAAATTTTGTTACCCAACTGGTTTGGGTTTGTATTTGGGGATCTTCGCGCCTGTAGTTTTGATTGTTACTGCAAATTTGATAGTTTTTACTTTGGTGATGAAAAATGTTTTGGAAAATCGTATTGAGGGCTGCGGAAAGTCTAGAAACATGCTCAAGCTTCAATTCTACTTAGCCATCCTCTTGTTCTTCATGTTGGGCATCCCCTGGGTGTTCGGAATCCTTGCAGAGTGGCTCGAGCATTCGATTTTGCAACTGATGTTCGTCTATTTATTCTGCCTTACGGCCACTCTGCAAGGCTTCGTTCTCTTTATATTTTATGTACTTCTCGATAAAGATACCAGGACTATGTGGAAACGTGTCTTCAAATAATGGAAGGCTCTTACCTCCAATCTCACATTATCCAAATATCAGTCTTCACACCCGAACCAACACCAACGATTTGAAGCGCAACACACCGTACCAGAAGCATTCTAAACGAAGCCAATTATCCAGTTAAAGAAATCATCAATTTAAATTACCGTCTACCGGCTCTCGGAATTGGCAAATAGCACTTGCGTTCCCCTTTCAAACGGCACAGATTGGATCCGCTCTTAACAATGATTGACGTGCTCCGCCGTTTTCTCCCCCTGACGCATTCGTCAAATCATTCTATAAACAAAATTATTCAAACGGCTAAACTTGTTGTCTATTCATTCATCATCTTTGAAAATAAATAAAGTAATTTTACAATCAGCTTAATAAAATTTAAGTGCAATTCATTGTGCGTGCATCTCTTGCACATAATACCACTGCATTTACCTATTAAGTAAATAATAGATAAATTGAATGCATACAATTCCTGTTTAAACATCTACTGATTAAATAATAGCCTTAATAAGAAAATTGGAACTAAATTTAAAAAAAAAATATTTTAAAACGAAATTAATTAATTTATTATTATTTCTAATTGTGTTTCTCTTTATTTATTTTATTTTTAAGATACGATTTTTCCAATACTACAAAATAAATATAAATAAATGTCTTTTCAAAAAAAATATAATATAGACTTAATAAAAAATGTGTACCTAAATAAAATATATTTTTTAATCCTGTTTGCATAAGATTATTATAATTCCTCTTCAAACATACTTGAATCATAACATACAAAATTGTAACTAAATATATTTTTTTAAATAATATTTATAATTTTCAATTTTTCTTAGAACATCAACAAAAATATAAATAGACGTAATAATAAATTTGTAACTAAATGTAACTAAAATTACATAAGATTATTTTAATCCCCTTCAAACATTCTTAAATTACAAGATAACAAAATTGTAACTAAATAAATTTAAATATAAATATTTCCTTTAATGCAGTTTTTTATTTATATAATAATCATTTTATTCTTGACTACAATATAAAGATAATGATAAAATTGTAACTAAATGTTTTTAAATTATATTTTTATTAAGAAATTATTAATAAGAATGCTAAATTGTAACTAAAAATATATATTTTGAACTAATGTTTATCTATTTATTTTTTTTACCTTTGCTCTGTTATTTTTCGATAAGATTCTTTCAGTTTGTGGATTTTGGCGATCGGGGAATGTTTCACTCATGGTTCACGTTAGCGATATATTATTAACGACAGGTAACTCGAAACCAATTATTATCGACAAAAATTGATTCCCCATTTAAAACTCTGAATAAATCATTGATCCTCTTTCTTCCCTCCAATTAATTATCCATTAAAAATACATGAAATACGCTTTTCCCATACGAAGAATATATTTATGTTTATTTTTTTTCTATATATGTTGCATGAAAATACAGTTAAAAAAATAAGAAAACATGTTTTTCCAATCTGAAAAGTGTTTTGCCTCTTTTTTATATTATATTAAAAAATTAAGTTAAAATCCATTAAATATACTTTTCCCATCAGAAATGTATACTTTATAGTCAAAAAACACTGAAAAATTTATAAAAGAAATGGGAAGAAAAAATCTTTTTATTTTTGTTATTTTCTTATAAAAAATATAGTGAAAATCCATAAAACGTGCTTTTCCAATTAGAAGATTATATTTATCTTTTTAAGACACGATTCAGTTAAAGACGCTTTTTTTATTAGAAGAATATATTTTTTAAGATATTTAGTATATAAAAACACAATGAAAATTCATAAAACACGGTTTTCCAAGTAGAATATTTCAATTATCTGTAAACATGTTTCATGAAAACTTAGTTAATGTTTTTCTATTTCTTTCAAAAATGATTTAGTTAAAAATCAATGAAATTCATATATTTATCTTTATTTTCTAAAGACATAATTAATGAAAACACACTAAAAACTGACTAAAACACTAAATCAGAAGAAAACATTTTCTGATTAGATTATTACATTTATGTCTATTTTTATGAAAATCTAATTCATAATAATTAAAATTATAGAAATTGTTAATTTATTTTAATCTTTAAAATCAAAGAATATGTTAAAAATAATCTAAAAATTGTTTTTTTTTTAAGATACGATGCAAGAAAACACTGACCATTCCAGTCGGATCGAATTCCTGGAAAGCAAATCGAAACCTCGTCGAAGATGCATAATTTCATTTAAAAAAGCCCTTCTCTTCGTCGTCTGCTCAACAGTTTCCATTATTTTAATAATCACATTCATGTACTATTTTGGACCAACTATGTCATTCAAGGTAATTAAATTTTGATATATTTTGGAAATAATTACGTGTAAAAATTTCAGGGGAAGATGTTGCACGATTTGGAAGTTTTCTTGAACCACGATAAGCTCAAACCGTTCCGACTTTCGGATACCGTAAAACCTACTCATTATAGGTTACGCATTTTTCCTAATCTGGAAACGTTTACTTTCGACGGAAGAGTTTCCATAAAAGTCTTTACAAATTCGGAAACCAATGAAATAGTTTTACATTCAGTGGGATTAAACGTAACAAGTGTTGAATTACTGAAACCTATGAATGAAAGCGAAACTTTGGGACAATATAGTCTTCATAAAAAAGCTTATATTAAGCTTATAACCACTTTAATCGATGATGATCGCATGACTTTCATTTTTGAAGAGAACTTAATTGCTGGTAATAGTTACCTTCTCGATTTGAAGTTTCATGGAAAAATTGGAGATGATCTGATTGGGTTTTATAGAAGCGGTTATTATGACTCTCTTGGAAAAAAAAAGTAATTTCTACATAAATCACAAAAATATTATTTTACAAAATTATTTTTTACTAGGTGGATTGCAACCACGCATTTTCAACCAATTTACGCGAGAAGGACGTTTCCCTGCTTCGATGAACCCAAATTCAAAGCTCAATTTGAAATTAGCATAGCCAGGAGAACAAATACTACAGTTTTGAGCAATATGCCTTTAAAAGAAACCGAACTACAGTCAGTATAAATCTTTAGCAAAAATAAATTTTCATATTTATTTTTAGCAAAAATATCACCGGATATGTTTGGGATCATTTCATGACAACACCTATAATGTCTACGTATTTAGTGGCTTTCACCATTTCTGACTTCAAGAGTGTTAATGTTACTACCAAGATCACAGGACCAGTTATCAGAATTTGGGCTCCAAAGCAATCGTTGTATCAAACTGATTTCGCTGTGAACTCAACAAACATGATTTTGAATTTCTACGAATCCTACTTTAAGCAGAAATATACTTTACCCAAACTGGATTTGATAGCCATTCCTGATTTCAGTAAAGGAGCCATGGAGAATTGGGGTTTGATTTCTTTCAGGTAAATTAAAATTTTCATAAAAATTAATATTTTCATAATGTTGGAATTTCAGAGATAGTTCGTTGCTTCTGGATAATTCAACTGATGGATTCTTGAGTAGAGAACACGTTTTTAACACTTTGGCGCACGAAATTGCTCATCAATGGTTTGGAAATTTGGTTACAATGTCTTGGTGGTCGGACCTTTGGTTGAATGAAGGATTTGCAACTTACATGGCTTTCATGGCTGAAGCTCAAGTAAGTAACTTAATCTCAAAGATAACCCCAAATTTCATAAACATTTTAGCTTAATCCGAGCTGGGAAAGCTTCGATTCTTTTGGACTAGAAGTTATGCACCAGGCGTTCACATTTGATTCATACAGAACTTCGCATAATCTTCACGCTTTGATTGTGAACAATTTGGAAATTGAGCAAATTTTCGATACGTTAACCTATTACAAATCGGCGGCAGTTTTGAGAATGTTGAATTTCACTATTGGTCAAGATAAGTTTGTAAAAGGCGTTAGAAGATACGTGGAAAAATGGTCCTTCAATTCCACTTCAGAAGGAAGTCTTTTCCATTCTTTCGATGATTTCATCGACGAAAATATCAGTTTGAATGCCATGATGAGCTCTTGGACACACCAATGCGGCTTTCCTCTCATCACAGCTTTAACAAAGAATAGCTCGTTCACAATAATCCAAACCAAATTTCCTGTAAACACTACCTACGGATTTTGGGTTGTCCCAATTTCCTACAAAACCAAAATTAACCTATCTTCAACAATAATTCTACATAATAACACGAGAACTGTATACTTGGATTTAAACCAAAATTGGTTACTCCTAAATTTATATCAATCAGGTAAATTAAATCACATCATAATTTTGTAATATTAAATCCAATTTATAGGTTATTATCGCGTTAATTATAGCCCAGAAAATTGGAATTTGTTGATTAATCAATTAAATATAGACGCAAGCTTAATACCGGCTTCAAATCAAGCTCAGCTAATAGATGATGCCTTCGAATTAGCTAGTTACGGATTTATCAATTACGAAATACCTTTTCGTTTAATCAAATATTTAAATAACGAGACTAGTCCTATTCCATGGAAAGCAGCCCTGAAAAGCTTGAGTGTCCTTGAATCAAATTTGTTGGAAACTCCACATTACTTCAAATTTAGAGTAATTAATGCTATTCTCTTCAATTAAATCAAGATTAAATCAATTTATTTTAAAGGAATACATGTTGCGATTCTTGGAACCTCTAAAAGAAGTCATAAGTCACGAAGATGAAACTATTCTTAGCTCTTTAGTTTTGGAAAAGCTTTGCTCTTACAGATACAAACCGTGCATTGACTTTGCTCTGAATACTTTCGCTAATTGCAAATTTGAAGAGTTAATTTTTTTTTTATTAAAATTTTGTAATTATTAAATATAAATTATTTCAGAATTCCGTACAGCATAAGACAAACTGTGTACTGTACAACTGTGGAAATACGAACTGAATATGAATGGGATTACCTTTGGAATCAAACTTTATCCATGAATAATTCAGGAATTAAATTGAGGGAATTGTATTTGGCTTTAGGCTGCAGTAGAGATTCGTGGATTATTTACAGGTAAATTTATCTCTCTTTTAATGGAATACATTTTTATGAAGAACATTTTTAGATACTTGAATTCAACTATAAATGGTTTAATTGCTCCTCAAAATGTGCTTTACGTTTGGAGATCGATTTCCAAAAATCCTATTGGAAGGATTATAGGTTTGAAGTTCTTAGAGCACAATTGGAGGAAGATATACGACATTTATAAAGAGCATTTCGATGTTCTTTTAGCAATAATCGAGGAATTTCTGTATAAATTATCAAATCAAGAAGATTTAGAAAAGGTTTTTTGAAAAAGAAAATAATGTTTAAATGCAATTTGTTAGCGTGGCAAGTGGATGGGCCCACGAGTGATCAAATTTGATTTTGAGGGCCCAAGCTAATTTGTATTTTTAAGTCTCTGATAAATTTACTAATGAGGGCCCGGACAAATTTTTGATGATCTCATACACATTGTATTTGAACAAGTTTGAATTTCGAAGAAGTAAATTTGAATTTGAAGATCTCAGACAAATGTTATTACAAGTACCTGAAGTTAATTAAAAGGTCCCCAAAAATATTCAGACCAGTGGCTAATTTGAAATGCGTGGGCCCCAAGAAAATTAGAATTTGAGACACAAGAATAAGATATTCCTAGACTCGTGGGTCCACATCTATCTCACCGGCTTCACGCCAATTGCTACGCCAGTGTAGTTATAGTTTGATATAATAATATTGATATTTTTTTTAGGTAACAACATTTTATGCATTGCATAAAAATGATCTGAGGAGTGTTTCGGGTTTCGTACTTGGCGCTATTGAGAAAATAAATGCCCACGTTTTCTGGCAAAAAGAATATTTAGAAGGAATAATACAATTTATTAGTTAAATTATTTATGTATTTCTGTATGATTATTTATATTGTTGTTTCAAAAAATATACAAAATAAATTTGACTTAATTGCTTTCAATGTCTCATTATTCTAACTATACCAGGAATTATCTAACAAATAGCAAATGGTTGTAATCGGGTGACTCAGTGAAATTCTAGTAACGTAAATTATTTATGCTGACATACATAAACACACAATAACAATAATTAGAGAATGTAACAATGCATAACTTAAGTTTCAAATACAATTTGTAAAATAATGAACATATTATACAATATTATTATATCAAGATTATATTGTAAACGTTTAAAAATAGTGGCGTAGGAAGACATGGTCGGAGGGCCCTCATTCGGGTAACGAATGTCATCATCTTAGCAACTTAACAATAATATATGTATTCTTGAATTTTAATTCAGCCAAGTTTTTATGATTAATTAGATGAGGGCCCTTCTGCATTGCCGACATTTACTAGGTAGAAAATACGTCATTAACTGAAAATCTCACGAAACTATAGTATTTTTAGAATTGTTAAAAACTTTGTACATGAAAGCGTAAATCACCTATAATTTTTATATTTTTATGGATTAAATTGATTTTCAAGAACCAGTTATGTTTTTACAATTTGTTAAATAATAGACATATTACACAATATTATTACATGAAGATTTTATTGTAAACGTTTAAAGATAGTGGCGTAGCAAGACATGGTCGGAGGGCCCTCACTCAGGGAGCGAGTATCATCTTCTTAGCAACTTAACACGTATTCTTGAATTTTAATTCAAACATGTTTTTGTGAATAAATAGATGAGGGCCCTTCCACATTGCCGACACTTGCTAGGTAATAAATACATCATTAACTGAAAATTTCACGAAATTATACTATTTTTAGAATTGTTAAAAACTTTGTACATGAAAACGTAAATCACCTATAATTTTTATATTTTTATGGATCGAATTGATGTTCAAGAACCAGTTATGTTTTTTATAGAATTGCATTAACTTGTTTTACAATCAATCTTTGGACTTTAGCCATATTTAGAAATTGTACCTACATAATTATTTTAAGGTAATACATAATAAATATTGGAAACAATTTCTTATATAATCAATAATGCACCAAAATCATTTTTTTAAAAGAAAGTTCAACTATAAAAACCTCATGAAACTATTAAAATTTTATTATATGCTGCACATATTTTTGTAATAAAAATATTATAATATATACAATTTTAATGATATTTATTTTACTTTTGTATGGAATTGCATAAACTGTTCTATCTTAACTTAAGTTTCCGTTTTAACAATTACTCTTTTTATAATTTATAGATTATATAAATAAATGATTACACAAATTAATACTTTAATTTTAGGGACACAAACAAATTAGAGGTCCCCAAAAAATTGGGACCACATGCAAAAATTAATGAGGTCCCACGGAAAATATGAATTTGAAGCTCAAGAAAATGATTTTGTCTCAGTTTTCAAGTATCAATAATTAAAATGCATCTTGCTATTAACATCTTAGACTCGTGGGTCCGTTTATAAAGTTTTTACAGAAGTTGTATTACATAAACAAACGATTAATTTGTTACATAATTAATTATTTTGTGAATCAATAAGTAAGGAATTGTATATAATTAATATTGAAAAATATTATGAAAACTGCTTGTGATTGACACCAAATTTATTATGCATGTACACAAAACCATATATAAACAAGTAAATTAAATATTACGCGATTCTTCAATAAACAAACTTAGAATGGTAAAAATGAAATATTTACTACTATTTTATATATAAATGTGTTTTTTTTTCAGAGGCCGAAAATTTCAGGTGCTTATAACAAGGAACAAGTGTACTTGGAATATTTTGGTTTCAGAAATGTGGATAAAAAAAGTGCTCTAACCCACTTTCTACTGAAATTTTCTCTAATGTTCCCTATAGTTTATCATATGTTTGCAATGATCTGGCATATAACAACAAACTTCGACGATCCCGCAATTGTGCAAATCATCTTGTACTTTGGAACACACGTTGGAGCAATCTTTAAATTGTGCAATTTCATAATCAAATCTAAATGTTTAGCAAAAATCGAAATATTATTGGAAAAACCGACATTCAACGCTCAAGATATTTATAATGATGAGTTTATAAGCCAATCCAATAAAAGGATGCATTTATTTGCAAAATCCTTTAAAATTTCAGTGTATTTAACACTAACCCTTTTCGGAATTCTTGGTATAATTCATTCCAGCTTACCATTCGGAGGAATATACTTTCCCGGGCAAGAAAAATACTATTATTTTATGGTTGTTTTCCAGATGTTTGGTATGTACCAAATCGCAGTTTGTAATTCCACTATAGATTCCGTTTCTGTCATCTTTATGCAATTAGCATCTAATCAATTCGATATCTTAAAAGCACAACTAAAGAATATCAAATATACTAATGATAAAGACGTTTCAAAGAAACTCAAAGTACAAATTGCATTTCACCAACAAATTTTAGAGTAATTATTATTTTAATCAATATTATTTATTAAAGTTTATTCATTAAACCTTTAGATATTGTGAATTGGTTGAAGAATTGTTGCATAACGGAATTTTAGCTCAATTTTTAAGTAGCGCTATATCGATTTGCTTCTCTCTACTTCAACTGATAATGGTAAAAAAATCTTTCTTTTTTAAATTTTTATTAACAAGAACAATATTTCAGATTCCGTTCAACTTTAAAATGTTCATAATTTTATTGTATTTGGTTTGTATTTTGTGTCAATTGTGGATGTATTGTTGGTTTGGACAATTTGTTTTAGTTAAGGTAAATGGTTTTCCAACTGAAGTTATCTCTTAGGTCCGGGTTATTATTTTGTTGTTGTTTCAGAGTTCTGAAGTAATCGATGCTTGTTACACGTCGGAATGGTACAAATGTCATCCAAAGATGAAAAGCTTATTTTTCTTAATCATGGAGAGAAGCAAAAAACCTACGTATTTCACAGCTGGAAAATTTTTCATCTTATCATTGACAACTTTCGTTACAGTAAATCTTATTCGATAATATTAATTTTGCAAATAACAATCGTTTTGTAGATTTTGAAATCTTCGTATTCTTATTTCGCAGTACTTCAGCGAATGTATGAAGGATGAATTTTCATCTACAAAAAAAAATTACAGTTATTATTTAATTTAATATAATTTTGGAATAATTAAAAATAAAAAGACTATGTAGTTCTTTGTAAAATTTATAGTAAACTTTAATAATTAGTTATAATTTATTGAAAATAAATAATAAAAAAAATTACTACTGCGAATTATGTGAATATTCATAAATTTAATAAATTTCTATTACTATTTGTAGCGAGTTATAATATTACGGTACATTAATGTGTCATAAGTTACATAACTTATTATCAAGTGTACCAACTTTTAAATACACGTGACTTTAAACCTTGACTGTCATTGGATAAATAATTGTGGTTGGTACACCTGACAGATTTATGTCTCATACTGCGTTTTGTGAGCATATTTTTACATAAAAATAATTTGTTATAAAAATATATTTGTACATTTTATTGGCATACAGTATTACCTCAAATAGTCCGAATTCGATTAGTCCCTATTCACTACAGTCAAACATCAAAACAAACTATATTTTACAAATTCTCAAAATTTAGTGAAGAAAATTATTTTTTTGTACGGCTTATATTTATAGGAATGTGTATAGTAATACCTCGCATAGTGCGGGTAATTGGTTCCGCCTCTATGTTTGAAACCGAACTAATCGAGTAATTTTAAACGCTTGAATTATAAGCAGTACAAAAAATATTTTTTTAGAATTTTTCGTTTTGAAGTTTTCAAACCGGACTATAATGAATCCGAACTAATCGAAGCCGCACTATTTCTGTATTTGATTTTAACCAGTTCGGCATATCATCCGGACTATTCGAGGTATTGCTGTATATTAAATTTTATGAACTTCAACAAATTTATAAGAAAATTGACTTAAATTGCTTAATTAAACTAATTGTTGTTATAAGACTGGAAACACTGGGATGGACGTTAAAGTATTCATGAGATTTGTGTAGGAATGTCGATTAAGTAAATTACTTTTAATTAAGTGTTTTAAATGTTGGATCAAAAAATTGTCGCGTGTTGACAAAACAATTTATTATTTCCTCAAACCCTTAATTTTAAGGATAATTATGGGTTTAAGTTTTTAATAAAAGTATAGACGCGATCCATCCTTTAAGCAGTCGCAAAAGTATACAAAAAAATGGAGACAGTCTATCAGAACTTTTACGAAGTCACCGATTTCGAGATCAAACAATTCACGTTCTCTGGTCTGTACCCTTTACGTGATAACAAGTATAAATACTTGTCTACTTTCTTAAGATGGAATACGTATTTTTTCTCATACGCTGTGGTTTGTTCCATGTTTGTAACTCTTGCAAATACTGATGATGTATCGAAAGTGGTTGATATTCTTTATTATTTGTTAACGCACAGTACTTACCTTTGTAAGCTTTATAACTTTATAAAAAATCGAAGGAAGTTGCTTGATATCGAAGATGTGCTGCAAGATAAAATCTTATATAAGTATTTCGATAGATACGGTAAAATCTATTGGCACGAAGTTATTAGAAATTGCAGAATTTTGTCGTACACCTTCAGACTGAGCGTTTTTCTCGTAGTCTTATTCTACGCGCTCTTTCCTAAATTCGATAAAGACCCGGATCGGACTTTACCATTAGCAGGATGGTTTCCATTCAACATGGACACATTCCATACAGCTATTTACGCATTTCAAATATTTTGCATGGCAGTTAGTGCAGGGACGAACACGAGCACCGATATTTACTGCACGAAACTGCTGAGTCTCGCCATAATTGAGATCAAAATGCTGAAGAATTGCTTAAGAAATGTGGATTATTCAAATGGAGATAACGGAGGGATTAAACCCGAAGAACTTGGCTACATCGTTGCATTGCATAAACATTTACTAAAGTACTTAACGGTTTTAAAGATGTTTCCTCTCTGCATATTTTATTTTCATCTGTTTTAGTTACATCACGATTTTGGAAGGAATGTTCACATATGGTATTTTTCTGCAATTCCTCGCCAGCATCGGTGTTATTTGTTTGACTGGTGTCCAGATGTTGGTGGTAAGCAAAAATAATTTACGAGCATTTAACAATTAAATAAATAATTAGAAAATAAATTCAATAATATGAAAATACGTTTAAATAAATTTAAAAAAATTAGTCGTAATTAATAAAAAAATAGTTTTTTCTTTTCATAACCAATCGGATTAATTAACATATTATTAATAAACATTAATGTCAGCGCAGTAACCTTGTCCTAAATACTATAAATATAATTTTTACATAATCGAATGCATTATTAATTTGTCATCTGTGAATGGAACTTTAATTATTTCAGCACTGGAATTTAATTTGCGTAATTGCTATGAAACTTAGCACTTATTAAAATTTATAAATTTAAAGTAAATATTTAATTATATTTCATAATAAAATAGCAATAATAAATACACGAAATATGAATATTCATTATTTTTCATGCAAAATAATTTCCAGCAGAAAATATTTATTTAATGCGTTTTTGCGTGGCTCCGGCGAGTTTTCTTGTTTGATCATTAAAGATTAAAGATTATTGAAATTTTACATCTTATTTCAATTTATATTTTTTTTATTGAATAATTGGCTTTATTTTTTGCTTACACAATTTCAAATGAACTTTTTCATTAAATAATTTAGATTTTACTTATTATTTACATATTATACATCAGAAGAAAGATTAAATATTTTATTTTATGTTTTAGATAAAAATGTTAAAAATTGTTTGATTTTTTTGAACAAAAATAATTTATAGAAATAATTTTAATCAATCTAATTTTTAAAGCTAGTGCTTAAATTTGAATACAAAATCGCTTTTGACAAATTAATTTAGAAAATATAGAAATTGATAGTAAATAAAATAAAGAAACATTTACTGCGAAGTATTCGTAAAATTTACATAATGAAATTTTAAAAATATTTTTTTATCAATTACAAAATAAATATTACGCTCAAATTACCACTATTATTTAATGATTAACTAATACAATGCACAATATTATGCTAATTTTTTATTTTTATATAATGAATTATTATCATCTAATTGTTGTGTCTAACCACTTTATTGTTAACTGTAAATAACTAATAGCTTAATTAACTCTGTATTAAACATTGCTTAGTTTTGGAAAGTTTTGAAGGGCGGTTATTCAAAAAACATAAAGATTTTATATAAGATTTTTGGGATTACAACCTTTAAATTTCCAATACCCTAAGTTCAGATAATTCTTTGATTTTTGTATTCTGACGCTTAAATTTTCCATAAATTTGTAAGGTTTTTGCTTAGTTTTGAAGTTCGGTTATTCAAAAAACATAAAGATTTTATATAAGATTGTTGGGTTTACAAACTTTAAATTTCCAATACCCCAAGTTCAGATAATTTTTTTATTTTTGTATTCTGACGCTAAGATTTTCCATAAAATTGTAAAGTTTTTGTAACCCAACTTAAAAGCAAATTAGGTCAAATTAACAATTCTATATAAGTAGACTAAATAAATATTGCTATCTTATAAGGTGATATTTTTATATTTTTAAGTTAGTCTTAGTTGGAGGATAAAGAGAGAAAGTTAGTCTTAGTTGGTGGTTGAATGGAAGTACACTATTCTAAATGATTTACTTAAGAGGTGAATATAACTTTTAGTTAAAAATTCTTGAGATTTCTCAATGAAAACACTGATTTATATAATATTGATTTTAATATTCATAAAACATTCATTATTAGATACTTAACTTCCAAATAAATTACGTCTTTAATTAATTCCATAATTTACTCCATAATTGTGTAATAATGTAAAGTATTAAGACTTGTAACTTAATTTCATCCAAGACTTTTAGTTGTATACTTAATTATTTTATTTTTTGCTATCAAATATTTTATGAAACTTAAGTCTACTTAAAAAAAAGATTAATTAAAATTTTTCTATACGTAATATTTTTTTTTTGCCAAAATATTGTTTGTATCATTTATAAATACGTAAAAATGTATTCTATTTCAGACCGATCCAAAAAGTGTTCAATTTATTCTTCTCATCGTTTACTTAATATGCATGTTATGTCAGTGCGGTTTGTACTGTTGGTATGGAAACGAAATATTAACCGAAGTATTAAATCATCACCAAAAGAAAATCATGATTTTTACTATTAATTCAACGTTTCAGAGCAACGGTATTGCTGAAGCTTGTTACATGTCAAATTGGTATGAAGGTACCACTGAGCAGAAAAGAGTCCTTTTTCTCATAATGGAACGCTCGAAGAGGCAAATCGAAATGACGGCCGGTAAATTTTTCACCCTCTCTTTGGGCACGTACATGATGGTAATTACAGCGAAACGAAACTACAAAACTCACTAAATTAATCAAAACGTTTCAGATCCTGAAATCCTCCTATTCGTATTTCGCCGTATTGCAAAGAGTTTACAAGGATAATTAAGCGTTTCAACACTTTAAACTACAATTAAAACTTCACCGTTTCATAAACTGGTTATTAATTCTTTATAGCAAGGTATTATATAAAAGCTTATTAAATTGATTTATTTCACTAACGATTCTGTGTTTAAATTGTAAAAAAAATAATTTTTATTATGTATAATCAGGTATATTAAATATAGAAATGTTTGAAAATTATTTTATTTTTTAATTTGCAGAGATCAGATCTTTTAGATTGTTACGCTCCTGAAAAACGTCTTTTGTATTATGCTGGAGTGTACAGGGAATCAACGGGATTCAATTTATTTTATTTTTTACGAGGTTTTGTGACTATCTCATTTTCTATCATGCAATTCGTTTCGATGCTGATAAAAATCATTGATAACATTAACGAATTGGAAAAAGTTATAGAAACGCTCTATTTCTTCAACACGCAAGTTGCTTTCCTCTGCAAACTATTCCCTTTCATGTTACAGCGTCACAAACTGAAAGAGTTTGACGATATTGTGAGCAGTGAGATCTTTAATAGCTACACTTTCGAGCAAGCTCATTTCCAAAATAACGCTATCATCGCTTATAGGAGGTTTGCAAATACACTTAGATACATGTGTTTGACTACAGTAGCTTTGTTCGCTGTATTTCCATTGATGGATGGGAACGAATTAGCTGTACCGGGATGGTTCCCACTAGATATTAAGAAGTATAGAGCGCCGATCTTTTGCTTTCAAGTTTGTTGTTTCTTTTTGAACGCCTTCACGACCTGCAGTATTGATGCAATCACGAATGCCTTAATAAGCATTGGGTCAGGACAGTTCGAGGTACTTAAAGATAATTTAACCAATTGTAGAGATATTAATGGGGATGTGAACATGACCGAGGATGAAATTAATTGCGTCGTTGTGAAAAGATTGAAGAAATGCATTCAACATCATAACGTTATATTAAAGTTGTCTATTGCAATATTTTTTCAATCATCATTATTTTAATGTTTTACTTAATTTCAGTTTCGTTGATGAAGTCGAAAGCGTTTTTTCTGCTGGAATTTTTCTACTTTTTGTTAACAGCTTAATGGTTTTCTGCTTAACCGGTATACAACTTCTAGTGGTAATTATACATTAACATTTCTTTACTTCTGAAAAAAATAAATATAATTTTTAATAGTTTTACATAATTACAATACGAGCGCTGTATGAAAATTATGGGAAATTATAAGATAATAAAATTTGGAAAAAATCTCTTTTGCTTTCAAAACTTTTCTAACTACTATTATTATCTAAATAATTATTTACAAAAAAATTCAAAAAATACTTTAATATTATAAATCTGATCATTTTTTTATATTTTATATTACAATTAAAATAAAAATTAAATTTAATAAATAAAAAAATATTTCTTCAATTTTATTATAGATGTAATATTTTGACGTACAATATTAATATTTTGTTTATTAAAATTATTTAAAATATTTTACAAATCTTAAAATTAACATTAAGTTAAAAAGCAATCATTCTACATTTATTAAAAAAATCTAGTCCAACTTAAGTCATTCAGCATTACTTCAAAAAAATAAATACTTAAATTCTTTGACTTAATACAAAATATGTATGTACTTATATTTTATTATTTATTCTCAGTTTCAAACTTCTTTAATAATTATATTTTTAATTAAACTTTTAAGTAAACTAAATTATATTTTTAAGTAAACTTCTTTGATAATTATATTTTTTAAATTTTTACTAACATATTCTGTTTCATTTATATAAGTATTATTACTTTCTACATTTAGTTGTATTTATAATTATATTTTTGCAATTTGTCCATAACAGATTTATATAAAAATAAATCATTATTACTTTTACTTCAAAATCTTATTCAACATTTTTATATACTTAGTTAAGCAAAAAATGGGTGATCTGCACTCTTTTATAATCGTTTCAACGTCTAATTGATTAGATTTTACCGAGTATTGGATCTTAACTTAATTATTTCATATTTGCATGTTTGTATGTAGTAGCATTACGACTAAGTAGTTTTTTTCCACTTACAAAAGTTAAACAACTAATGGGTGAGTTTTATATTTTTACGATGGTTTTGTTGTATATTCATTTTCAGTTATTTAAAACTAAATATTTCATATAATACTTTAAACGAACTCAACCATTTTTTCTTTCATTTCATAAATTTATCTATACTTTCACATGATTTTTTCAGAACTTTAGAAGATTTTCAATAATAATTTACAGACTTTCCTAAATTGATTTGGAAATACCATATGCAAATAAACTATATAGACAAAATTGTCAAATTGATTAAAGTCGACAATTTCACAATATTTTTGACAAATCTATAATTTCAATATATAACTGTAAAATTGTTGGATGAACTTTCATTTTTTCATTTACTGAAATATACTTTACATAATATTTGTATTAAAAAAAAGCACCGAAAGAATGACTATATAAAATCAGACTTAAAGCTGAAAAAATAGACATTTATATAAAATTAATGCAACCTTTGCTGAAAAACCGGATATTCTGTAATAAACACATTTTTGTTTTGAAATTATGTTAGTGAAGCGAAATATTCAAGAAACGAAAAGTTTTACAGTTTTAAAATCTATTATAAACATCGAAACTTAAATAGTTTTTATTTACAGGTGCCAACAAAACTTCAGTTTGTTTCTTTGCTTTTCTACATGGTAAGCATAAATTTCGAAGTCCTGATATATTGTTGGTTCGGACACGATTTAATGACGAAAGTACGTTTATCAAATTCTCGTCTATTTCCTGTCTACAAATTCGTTTATTTCCAGAGCGCAGATATTGGACAAGCTTGTTACATGTCCAGATGGAACGAATGCGATAAAAAAGTACGAGTGATGCTGTTCCTAATCATGGAAAGAGCCAAGAAACCAATTTGCTTAACCGCCGGAAAACTCTTCACGTTAACGTTATCCACTTTTGCGATGGTAAAAATACATTTGAAATTACTTAAAGAGAATAATTAAATAAATTATATTTGCAGCTGCTGCGATCCGCGTACTCTTATTACGCCGTATTAAGACGTCTGTACGCAGACAAATAGTAATTATTTCATTAAGAATTCCGTTTCACCCTGCACTTCAACTCACATTAGATCACCAAACGCTGAAAGATGTTCACGAAACAGGTTTAATTATATTTAATATCTTTTATATTTATTTTAATGTTTTTTATTTCAGGTGCAAACGCCTAAAAACTGCTTTGATTTTGAAAAGAAAGTTATGTATGGTTTCGGAGCTTATCCGGTGTTCGGAAAGGATTTTACTTGGTTTTATTTCTTAAGATATTTGATAACTTTCAGCTTCAGCTTCGGGTTTATATTGTCGATGGCTTTTAATATTTATTATAACCTTGATGATTCTTCGGTGGTTATTGAAACGCTTTACTTTGGGTTAACGCAAACAACGTATGTTTCTAAACTGCTAAATTTTCATATACGATTCGTGGGGTTCCAGAAGTTGGAGGAATATTTGCACGATCCGTTTTTCAATAATTACGCTGAAAATCAGAGCGTTTTAATTAAGAACGCAATGCGCAAATGCTTTATATTCGGGTGGTCCTTCAGAGCTTGCGTTTCTGTGACCATAATATTCTTCATGGTGTTCCCGTTCTTAGACAACAAGCTGCTACCGCTTCCCAGTTATTTTCCAGTTAACGTTAAAGATTTTCGCTACGTCCTCTTCGTTTATCAAATCATTTCCGTTATAATGAACGGATATGTTCACTCAAGCCTCGACTGCATAGTTTGTATTTTAATAACAATTGGCTCGGCCCAATTTGAGATCCTTAAGGATAATCTCACCAATCTGCGTCTAGGGCTCGACAACGACTATGGAAATAGAGAGAAGAATGATGTAATTGTTAAGAGGCGATTGAATTATCACGTACAGCATCACGTGAAAATAATAGAGTGAGATTATATTGAATTGAATGCAATTTTCCAATGATATTTAACAATTGTCGCAGGTACTCACAGCACATTGAGAACATGTTCTCGTTCGTGCAATTTGTTCAATTCCTTGCGAGCAGCATCATCATTTGCGTCACGGGCTTTCAAATCATTGTCGTGAGTTGGATAATTATGCATTGTAGACTAATCTAATTAAGCGTTTCCGTTTCAGACCTCTCTGAAAGATTTAAAGTTCATTACACTTGTCCTCTACTTTGCTTGCAATTTAATACAAGTTTTGATGTGCTGCTGGTTCGGACACGACATTCTTAGTAAAGTAAATTAAAATTTTCTTAACTAAATTATTTATTAATAACATATTCGAAGAGTGAAGGAGTTGGAGAGGCTTGCTACATGTCCGATTGGTATTATTGCGGGTCAAGCGTTTGCCGCACGATTTTCATAATCATGGAAAGATCCAAGAAACCCGTTATGCTGACCGCCGGCAAATTCTTCAACTTATCACTACAAACTTTGGTGCAGGTATTTCAAATGCGCTAAAACTAAAAATACATCTAAAATCAATTTCTTTTTTAAGGTCTTAAAAACATCTTATTCTTATCTAGCACTTCTAAGAAGAATGAATGAAATAAACGAAATTTAATATCATCAAATCGAATTTCTACAAAGCTTTAAAAAAGTTAAACAATAGATGGGTGACTTCTTACAGCAACTACAGAAATAGCAGATTGCAATAGTTTAGTTTTCAATGATTTTTCTTATATAATTCATAAGAATTCAACACCATAAATATTTTCACCAGAATCACAGATAAACCCAAACTAATATTGATATTAAATGTTTATTGTAACGGAAATAACAACAAGAATAACTTATATTTTACAATTTACAAAAGTTAAGCAACGGGTAGGTGATTTTTATATTATTATAATAAATACATTCCATGGTTTTCAATAATTATTTTTTATCAAATTTTAATGAGATGATGCATTTGCACATGAAATCTCCTCACAATTAATAAATATATATTGCAACTGTAGTAACAACAAGAATTACTTATATTTTAGAACTTACAAAAGTTAAGTAACGGATGGGTGACTTGCACATTATTATAATAAATACACGGATAACATATTACAATATATTTCTTGGATTACAATAATTTTTTTATATAAAATTTCCACGAGATGAATTATTTTCACATGAAATCTCTTCACAATTAATAAATTATATATTACAACTGTAGTAACAACAAGAATAACTTACATTTCAAGAATTGATAAAGTTAAGCAACGAATGGGTGACTTGTACATTATTTTAATAAATATACGAATAACATATTATTATATATTCCTTGATTTACAATATTTTTTTTATATAAAATTTCAACGAGATGAATCATTTTGATATGAAATCCCCTCACAATTAATAAATATATATTACAACTCTAATAAGAACAAGAATAACTTACATTTAAAGACTTACAAAAGTTAAGCAACGGGTGGGTGGACTTGCACATTATTATAATAGATACACGGATAACATATTAAAATGTATTCATTGCTTTTCAATAATGTTTTTATATAAAATTTCAACGAGATGAATCATTTCGACATGAAATCTCCTTACATTTAATAACAATAATAACTTATATTTTACAACTTACAAAAGTTAAGCAACGAATGGGTGACATGCACATTATTACAATTATTACAAATTAACTTGCACATTATTACAATAAATTTTCTTATATAAAATTTCAACGAGATTAATTATTTGGACATTAAATCTCCACACAATTAATAAATATATTGCAACGGAATCATTTATATTTGATAACTTACAAAAGTTAAGCAACGAATGGATGACTTGCATAGTATTATAATAGATATACGAATAACATTACAACTTATTACTTAGTTTTTAGAGGATTTCTTACTTAATTCATATATTACAATGTATTTTTAATAATTTTCTCTTATAAAATTTCAACGAGATGAATCATTTGGAAATTAAATCTCCTTACAATTAATAAATATATATTACAAATGTAGTAATAACAAAAATAACTTACATTTGAAGACTTACAAAAGTTAAGCAACGGGTGGGTGACTTACACATTATTATAATAAATGCAAGATAACGTTACTACATATTTTTTTATTTTCAGTGAATTTCTTATATAATTCATAAGATTTTAGAGATTAACATTAGAAGCCAAAATCTTCAAACAAAATTAAATTCCACTAATATTAAATATATATTGCAACGGTAGTAACAACATGAATAAATGATAATTATCAGCCTACAAAAGTTAAACAATGGATGGATGACTTGTACCTTTAAACAATGGTTTTATTGTATAAGTAATAACAGACCTTAATTTCAGAAATATTCAAAAAAAAAACACAAATAGTGGTCAAAACTTATTTGGTTATAAAATTAAAATAAAATTACGATTAACTCATATACGATTTTATAAAAGTCAAGCAATGAATGGGTGACTTGTATTATATTTTTTTAATGGATGTGAAATGCATATGTTTTTCTTCTAAAATATAAATTTTATTCTAAACTGAGTGTATGACCGCAACATAACAAATATTCACACGATAGAAAATCTGCGTAGCAGTTTTACAATTGGACAGGAAACCCCTTCCAAATATAGATTCTGCTAATATTAAATGCTGCACGATGAATAAAGTAGCTTTATTGCAGCTGCAATAAGTGCACCGGCGTAGCTCTAAATTGTGACAATTAATCAATTTGAAAATGTCAATTCGCGTGAGAACAGTCACGCAAAATGTACACTGCTTTACCATTCTTCCGGTCCATTTCGACAACGATTTTGCGTTTGAAATACAATTTGGAGGTGACTCCCACGCAATTCGTTATGAAATTGGATAAGAAAACTGCGTACGTGGATTATATAAAAAAAGGTAACGTTTACGAATTATTGAAGATGGAAATTCCACCTGATTTTGGATCCGATTCGGCTTCTCACGTACTTGCAAAAGTAAGAAATGTATTCATCCCAGTATCAATATTAAACGATTTTATTGATTTCAGGAAACTTTTGAGCATATTATCAAAAATAATGGAAAAATCAAAATTTCATGTTGGTATTTAAGAGAATATTATAATTATAATATTAATAAATACAAGGATCACATTGTTCAGTGAATATATTTTATGTAAACTTTCACAATTTATACTTTAATAAAAGTTTATTAGATTTACAAGAGTTTACATTTTTACAGCAATATCTCGCATAGTACGGGTATTTTTCTTAATTAAAAATTACTTTATTTTGATATTTTTAAACCGGACTGTAAAGAATCCGCACTATGCGAGGTATTGATGTGAAATGTGATTTCAATAAAATTTCACAAATATTTTTTTATTTATGATTTCATATCTATGTCATCAATTTAGGCACACTTGACACACTTATAAGTGTGACAATTGCTAATAATGACCTTTCATTATTTATATCTAATTGTTATAAAATTACATTCTTTTTTATTATCTGTTTATTATCAGGCAATGACAATGATCTTATTATCAATGAAAACAAATAAAAGATAATAGAAAATTGCTATTATCTGCTACATTGATAAATCTAATATGTTCTTGAACATAATTAAAAATTGCATTATTATATTTATATCATAATAATTAAATGTTTCACACCAACTATTATATATATATTGCAATAATTATGGAAATATCTGATAACCATATGCTTCAAGCATTGATATACAAGCCATTATTATTATCTGATACATCAATTATGTTCATAACTGCACGTGTAAATACATTGTTACATAAAAGGCAATTTCTGAAAAAAAATAGTACATATAATTTTCGGTTTGTCTTTTTGTGTTTTTTGTAAGATTGTTGAATGTTTATAGTGAAAAATGAGTAAATTTATGATTTAACTAAATATGTTTTCGGTGTAATTTTAATTGGTCCTATATGATTCATAATATTCCTTGACATATGAACTTTGTTATCTGTAAAAACTGTCATATCATAATATAGAGTTTCATTAAGAATTTATTTATATTTTGTCTAATGAGTTACATTTCCGAATTAAATATTTTATTATTTTTGATTAAAAGATAATAATTTCATCTTCTGCAACTATATTTAGAAATTATATATAATATTATGTATTAGTTATAAGTTATTTATTATTTTCAATAAATAATTTATTACTTTTTAAGAAATTATTAATAATTCATGTATAGGCAACATATGTATCATCATTTAGAATATTCAAAAAAAGTTATGTTTTCTAATATTATAGAAAATATCTTTAAAGGCCTTATTATTGAACTGAACATAATAAAGTAATATTGATCAATATTTATATAGTATAATAACCTTATCAAATATCTATAAATATAGATGTTATTCATCTCGTATAGTTTTATTAATAGTTATCAATAATTCTGTTCCTGATCAGATATATAAAATGCAATGTTTACACAAAATTCAATATATTTGTACATATGTTGGATAAGCAAAGTTATTATATAAATAGTATGGAAAAAATATACATTATGAAGGCTACAAAAGCATCTTTAACTGTCCTTACATAATAAGAATTTTGAATAAAATGATTTTGTTTATTTGGTTGCATAACAATTTCAAAACTAGTGTATTAATATTAAATATGATACACATTCCTGAATTCTCATTTAAATGATGAATTCTATTTCAACTATTTAAACCTAAAAATTCTTGAGAGTCCCCTCAATCCTTGTAGTACTTTGCCTAATGGATAATACAGCCGGGTCTCAATCATTTCCATTATAAATTTGTAATTTTGTTGTGATTTTAAAGAAATGCAAATTATTAAATGTGTTATTTTGGATAATTATGTAAAATATACAATTTAACCATACATATTTTAAATATAAAATTAAGTCATGTAGTTTAATTTTAGTTTAGTTTCAAACAATACATAAACATTATTTAATCTATTCTTAAATATTATATTAACTGTACTTATTAACTTGATTATGTAATTATTGAATTGGTTTTTATAGAAAAAAAATTGAAAGAAATGTGATGCAGGCAACCAAACTAACGTTTTACTAAAATTGTTGTTAATTGATATTAATGATGCTGCTATTACTTTTCATAATAGATTTCTTGGGAATTTAATTATTTTAAATTAAGGTTATAAAAAATCTATTTAGTTTGTAGGTTTAAATGCAACTATTTTTTTAGGTTAGTGTACATTGTGCTTAGTTCATGACCTTCGTAAACTGTTTTGAAACCTCTCTTGTTTCCATGACGTCGGTTTTTTAGTAAGTTTGTAAACATCAGTTTGTCAGGCGGGGATAAAGCATACACAGAGTAAGAAATCATTCTATTTTTATTTGTAGTGCACTAAACATCGTTTAACGTTCTAAAAACGAAAATGAACGCCACGAAATTGACCACAGCAATCGGTAGAACAATGAGAATGACCACTCGTTCAGTAACAACGTCACAATCGAGGGAGCTTCAATACAAGCTTGAAGATTGCAAGGATCAGAACCTGTTCAGAATAGAGCTGGCACCAAAGACATATGCGTATATTGAGTATGATAAGAACAACACCAAGTATGATTTGAACCATACCAAAGTCCCAGAGGAATTTGAGGGCCAAGGCATTGGGAAATTACTTGCAAAGGTTTTATGCATGCACCTACTGTAAAAATCAATACATCAAATTAATCATTCATCATCAGTTGGATATAAACATATTTCATTCAATATTATATAATTAGTTGTATTACTGCTGTATCTAATGATTTGTTTTATTTATTACAGAAAACCTTTGATCATTTGAAGGCTGAAGGCAGTAAATTCGCTCTGCATTGCGATTTCCTGGTGCACTTTTACAACGAAAATGAAGATTTGTATGTGAACAACGTAGTTTCGTGAACGTGAGCCATGGAGTTCGAAGATGCTTATGCCGCCATACATTTCGCATTTCGGGATAGACTCCACCAACAAATGCTGCTTCTTTGTAACGATGCTTTGAAAAAGTTTGTAGGTGAAATAAAGTTTAATCTCTATCGTGCGTTAGCTCTGAACCTAAACAATCGCCTTAGCGAATCAATAAAAGAGCTCGAAGTACTGAAATCCGAAAATGATATCAGATTGGCTTCAACTGTTGCTCTCATTTACACCCACAAGAAAATGGGAAACGTCGAGAAAGACGTTTACGCGAATCTCGAGGCGAAATTGCGAGAGTATCGGAATGTAGCGACGGTATCGGATTGGACGAATGCTGCCTTCGTTCTTTACTCAGTTGGAAAAACGGAAAAAGCTTTGGAATACATTGATCGCGCTTTAAGAATAAATCCAAGTACTAATCCTCTCAAAGGTTGGATCCTGTTGAAGCTTCGCAAAACGCAGGATGCGATCTACGTCTTTGAGCAATGCCTCAAGGAGAATAAAAGGAGCTTAGACTCGACTCTTGGATTATCGCAAGCTTTGGCGCAAAATAAAAACCACGAGGAAGCTTTAAATATCGCTAATAAAGCCGTAGTCCGGTTTCCATCTATGAGCATCGCTCTTGTGAATAAGCTGATTATATTATTCGCAGCTCAGGATTTCGATCAAGCTAATGAAACGCTTTTAAGAGTTTTATCCACCGATAGTAATAATTATACAGCATTAAAGATCGAGATCTTAATCATGCTTTGCAACAGCTCGAATTACGAGGATATTTCTATAAAGATTAATGCTTTCATGGAACTGTTGGAAAGGCTGGAATCGAAGAACGGCGATGTCCTTGCCACCAACGGGTTTCTTTTCTCGCGTTTATGCAACAGGAACAAGCAAATATTGGCTGAAACGTATAATATGCTTGAAAAATCCGTGTATCTATCAAGCGATAATGTCAATAATTTGATTGAATTTGGATATCAGTGCATTTTGCAAGGAAAAATTAAAGAAGCCATTAAGTATTTTAAAACTGCTTCGAAAAGCGATAATACTTCTTTCGACGCGTTGCTAGGAATGACGTTATGCGAGTTTCTCGAAAACGGAAAATCCGATCAAATCAAGCAGCAATTATTCTTTTTGCTCGAATTGCAGGAAAACCACGAGAATCATCCTTTAATTTTGTTTATGCGTGCTAAATTGTCGGAAAATGCAGATTCGACCATTCAATTTCTTGAAGAAACAATCGCTGAACAACTGAAAAAAGTCGCGGCCATAGCATTTGGTGAAGAGTATCTACGTCTGTTGGATGCAGATTTTCTTTTGGGTGTAATCAAAGCTTACATGGAGTACGCACCGAAGATTTCAGCCAAAAAAACTCTGGATAAACCTGATAGTATAATAGTGAATTCTTTAAAGTCTTTGAAGATTCTCACTAAAGCTTGCCCTGGATTATTGGAGGCTCAATATTTGTACGGAAAAGTTCAATTCCTCAACAGCGATTACTCTGATGCTATGGTAACTTTAAATTTTATTATTGATCGAGATCCAACTTTAACTGATGCCCAATTGTTGATTGCGCAAATCCATTTGAATAATTCTTCTTACGAAAGGGCTTCCCAGTGTTTGGAAGTCGCGCTGAGCCACAACTTCAAGGTTCGCGAAAGTCCGTTCTACCATTTGATTCAAGGTTTGATCGAAAAGAAGAGGAATAATTGGGATGAGTCCATCAAGAGTTTAACTACTGCTTTAAGCTTAACGAAAATCCGGGACGTTTCAGCGGATAAGGCTACAATTTATGTGGAACTCATAGATAGTTACACTAAAGCCAATCAGAATCATGAAGCTTCTAATTTGATTGAACAGGCTATGGCTGAATTTCAGAAGACACCGGAAGAATCGCGCATGATGATATTGAGTGCAGATTATGCGGCGAAAATGGGAAACGTACAAAAAGCAATCGATG
The DNA here is from genome assembly GCA_963457615.1 of Nicrophorus investigator. Classification (NCBI taxonomy): domain Eukaryota; kingdom Metazoa; phylum Arthropoda; class Insecta; order Coleoptera; family Silphidae; genus Nicrophorus; species Nicrophorus investigator. The sequence goes on from OY735143.1 coordinate 20,373,098, forward strand.
TGCTGACTAAAGTGAATCCAAACGAATCTTACTATTTGAAAGCTAAAACGCAGCTGGCTGAAACTTATTTAGTGTATAGGCAGGATAAGAAAGCGTTTATGGCTTGCTACAATGAAATGGTTCAATTCAATCCCGGACCGGAAAGCTTTTTATTGCTCGGAGACGCTTATATGAGAATCCTGGAACCCGATAAAGCATTGGAGGCTTACAACAACGCATTGCAAATGAATCCTTCCGATCCGTATTTGACTTCTAAAATGGGGAAGGCCCTAATTGATACACACTATTACAAAAAAGCCGTTGTTTTCTACAAAGATGCGATCTCTTCTACTGCGAATCCTGATCTCAAATTGCAGTTAGCCGATTTGTATATGCAATTAAAGGAGTTTGAGATGTCTGAAGTTTTAATCACTGGGGAATTGGAGAACAGCAAGAAGGATGATTTGTTGTCGCTTCAATACAGGACAAAGCTTTACAAACTATTGGCGGAAGTTAAAGAAAGATCAGGGAATGTTAAAGGAGCTATGGACGTGCTAAAATCGGCTAGAGATAATCAAAACAGAGTACGCAAAATATTAGTTGTGGAACAAGCAGGTAATATTTATTTTTTTATTCAACTACAAATATTTACAATTTAAATTTTAGTTATACCAGTGGAAGAGGTTAATTGTTTGATACAATTGAATATGAAATTGGGAGAACTTGCTTCAGGTTTTAGAGATCACGAAAAGGCGATAAATCATTACAAAGATGCTTTAACTGTTTCCAATAATAATCCAAAAATTTTAGCTGCTTTGGCCAAGCTTTACATGCAGGTAATTTTTCTATAATATTGTTATTAATACAACTTATTAATATTTGCCAAATTGCAGATAAATTATTTAGAGCTTTGCCAGCAGACTTGTGCGAACTTGCTGAAGTTGGACGCCAACAACGAGATTGCTTCAGTTTTAATGGCCGATATTGCATTCAGAAAGGTTGATTTCGACATGTCCGTTTTTCATTTCACTCAATTAGTGAACAAGCAGCCCACTAATTGGGCTGCGCTAGTCCGATTAGTGGAAGTTCTAAGGCGTACGGGAAATTTGGACGATGTGTCGCAATATCTACAATTAGCCGAGAAGCAGTTGGATCGGCCCCAAAAGGAACCCGGTAACGACTTATAGTTTTTTTTTAATTCGATTGAAAATAAGTAATTATATTTTTATGTAGGATTTTGTTTCTGTACGGCTTTATACCAATGGTATTCTGGTAATTTAAATGGTGCTTTGAGGAATTTTAACAACGCGAGGCAAGATGCGGAATGGGGACAAGAAGCTATCTATAATATGATTGAGATTTGCTTGAATCCCGAAGATGAAGTTTTGGGAGAGCAATTTATGGATTCTGATGATCTCGAGTATAGAGATTCGAGAAGCATGGCTTTGAAAACAGGTGTTTAATTGTTATATGTTTACAGTTAACATTTTTTGAATGGGTGTTATTTTGATTGTAGCGGATCGGTTATTGAAAGAATTGAAGCAGAAAGTCATGCATAGCATGGGGGATGATGAATTGAAGTGCAGATTGTTGGAGAATTTCTTATTGATTGCAAGCAAGGATAAGAGTAACGTGGAACAGGCTTTGGAGGATTTTATTTCTATAGGGTCTATGGAAGCGTACAAGGACCACGTTGGGCCTATATTGGGGATGGCGATGGCTTACAGTCTGTTGAAGCAAGGACAAAGGGCCAAAACTCAACTGAAGCGAGTTATTAAAAACATATGGACCTTTGAAGAAGCTGATTACATCGAGAGATGTTGGTTACTCCTCGCCGATTATTACTTGCAGTCCAATAAATACGAGCTGGCTGCAGATCTTTTGAAGAAAGTGCTTCAGCATAATAAAGCGTGTTGTAAGGCCTACGAGTTTTCTGGTTATATAGCGGAAAAGGAGCAAAAATACAAAGAAGCAGCTAATCATTACGAAGCTGCCTGGAAATATAACGGAAAAAATAATCCGGCTATTGGGTATAAATTGGCTTATAATTTGATGAAGTGTAAAAGGTATGCTGACGCGATCGATGTAGGTCAAATGGTTTATAAGAATCATCCGGAATACATGAGGATCAAAAAGGACGTCCTGGATAAGAGTATTAATAATTTGAGAACTTAACAAGACTTCGTAGCAATTAGCAAATCCGTCCACAGTGTTTATTAGATTTAATTTGTCACGTTAATAAACATATATAATATTTCGCACTTACTAAAGCAAAAATCCATTTTTTTTGAGGGGCGATGTACTGGTTTCTGGAGTCTAATTTCGTTATTTTGCCACGTGTGAGCCGGAGGGAATGTATTGTTTTGGCAATTGGCTCCTGTGATATTGGCATTGGCCGTTGGTTCAATAATAATTTGAAGTTCAGTTGATGAAAATGTATCGGACAAAGCGCAAAGTACCGACGACGGTTTCGTGGGCTGGCTCGGATGATATTATCCAAGTGCACAAGTTTGAAGAGCTGGAGCTGGTGGAAGGAGATGAGGAAGAGTTGGTCCGGGATGAATGTCACGGTTAGTAGTAAGCTTTTAGAGGTTTAAGTACATGATTTGTGTAGCTGAAATCGCGCCGCAGAAGGCTAACGAACTGGCGACACTTACGACTGCTGTAGTTGTCCCGGATAGGGATACAATAGTCCCCATGCATATTGATAGAATGAATTGCGCCAGAAATACCATGCTGCCGACGAGCGCGATGTCCGTTCCTAATCCTCGCACTTGTCCTCCAATTATCCCTGAACCTTCTTTATTGGTCTCGAACTAAAGATCGGAATAAGTTAATTGTAAGTTTTTTCGTTGCTTTTAACTCTCACCGTTGATGTCGAGTGGTAATGGGCGACCAGCAAGTAGGGCATAGTGAACAAAGTTGAGTACATAACTCCGGCCGTCCAACTGAATAAAATTACCCCAACTTTGTGTTTAGTCAGAGCCATTAGTAGCATTCCCGAGGAGTAAATCAGCAAGCCGCCCACATACACCTTTTTCGCACTTAAATGAAGCATTAAACATGTCGAATCTAAATATAAACAGTTCTCACCCGAAAATTCGTATCAACTTTTCGATCACCATTGAATAACACGCGCAGGATAATGAATACATCGACATACCCCAGCATCCGAACCGAACTCCTTCCTCGTATAACAATCTGCTTTCGCTTCCCTCTAAAGCCTACAAAGTATATTTTTAATGAAATTGCTTTCGGTCGTATACATCCTTCAATTACCGTCGGAGACCCATTAAAAACGGATTCCCCAACGAAATCAGTAAAGTACAGCGAGTAGCAGACGTGCGCCATCCAGCAAAACAGATTCGTCAAACACAAGATCCTCAAGCTGGACGGCATGTAAATTATGCTCTTGAGATAGGTAATTAAGGACGCATCTGGATGAATGCTCTGCTGCCTGACAACCCTATTCCTCACCCAACCCTCCTCACCGTCTCCGTCCTATTAATAATAAAGGACTAATTAAGAAATATTTGAAATGAATTAATTAAGAACCTCGTCGACGGCTCCGTAAGTTTCTCCGACACCTTCCATGTTTATGTCCTCGGGTTTGCTCTCCAAAACACTCAACGGCACTTCCTTAAAACTCGTCAATGTGTACGATACGCATATCACGAAAATGAACGTTATTAATGTGAAAACAGCCCTCACATGACCACCCAATAAAATTCCTGAAAAACATACAATTTTAAATGTGATAACAAAATTTATTACCTTACCTAAAGCGGTGACATCCCAATTGATTCCTCCCAAGGCGTATCCAAAAAATCCACCCAAACCAGCCATTATGGTGAAGGTGCTTAATCCCTTTGCATGATCATCTAACAGGTATAAATTAATTACATTCATTTATAAATTTTTAACTAAATTTTACCTTCGATGGTGACATCCAATAAATAAGTTCTAGCTGGACTTTGGCAAGCGTCCGCATCAAAATCTAGTAGAACTGTACCTAAAATCGTAAAAAACACACCCCACGGATGAGAATTTGGTATTTGGATATCATCAAACTCTTCATCAACATCAGTAAAATTGAAGGTCCGAGCGGACGTGCGGTGTGATGAAATCTTCGTCGAATAACTTTCATTGCTTGGTAAAGAATCTCCTAATTTGTAACCGATGAATTCACCATTTGGCACCAATATAAGGCCTATAATTATAATTATTAATTTATCTCCACATAAACAGTAAACTTAATTTACCTAAAAGAACTCCAATAGACATGGCTATAATGAAAGGTCTTCTTCGGCCGAAGCGCATATTGCATTTATCACTCAGAGAACCCAAAATTGGAGTTAAAAAGAATCCAATCAACGGCGATAAAGCCCAAACCAAAGTCATGTGTTTATGCTGGACTCCAATTTTCAGCAAAGTAGGAGATACGAAAGCCGTTTCAGCAGCGTAAGAGAATTCAATACCCATCACGGCTGCAGATATTCTGATTAACTCTTTCCGGGTTTTCCTCCTGAAAGACAACAAGTAATTCCGCAATAATTTAAAATAATTTGAAAAGTGACTACCTGTAGATATGGGAGAAGTCCTGGTTTTCCACTTCATCGCAGGAGTAGAGTTTATGCTTCAGGTAATCCAAACAACCGCCCGGATATTTCTCTTTGTACTCCGACCAGGATTCCCGTATAGAATCCCTGGTGGTGTGCCATCTGCCCAAAGGGCCTTGATATTCGTACAGCTTCTCGGCCATTTCTCCACTGGTCGCGGATTCATCTCGCGCTTCCTGAGCGACTGCCGTGCGCGCGATTCCTTCCTCTTCTTCCTCTGGCGCGCGATAACCAAGAAACCGTACAATTCGATTTGGGTCAAAGGACTAATTGGATTTAACTCCCTCGTTGGATATTTTCGTGCAATAAGCCAACTAAAAATACTGCTCTATTATATAACTCTTAGGTAGCTTGATCGAGTGGGTTAGCGCTGTTTATTTGCATGTAAATTTGGTATTACGGATTTCGATTACAGTCTATATTGGACTATAAAGAAGCGAGCGACAGTGTATTCTCATTCCCTAGTAAATACGTTGGGATTTCGTAATGCACGGATAAAATGTCAGGGGGATGAAAGAGTGAAGGCCACTAATTGCAATGTTTGGAAGAGGATTTACTCCAATCCCGCGGGATTCAATTAAATGACAATTTAATAACGAGCAATTCGGTAGACGCGATACATTTGTATATACAGTAATACCTCGATTAATACTCAGGCTACATATGCTAAACGAAACGACGATAAACGGGGTAACTTTTACGATACTGAAAAATATATACATTTTAGATTTTTTTGAAATTTTACCTATGAAGTTTTAAACAATAATCAAAATCTAGATCATTCGTTACAAATTAAATGAAGATTTTACTAATTTACTTTTTTACATATCCTAGTGTTCTAATTTAGATACTTTTTTTCATATACTATAGATGATTTTTTTTTGTATGAAATAGAACTATTTTATAACGAATCATGAAATAATTTAAAATACAGACAAAAACTGCGTTATATTGAAACATCGTTAATCGGGGAATCAATAAACAAGGTCCTTACTGTATTTTGATTGATATTGCGCAGCACGCGTTCATCAGAGTCGAACATGAGAAGGCCTGGAAGAATTCCGTTTGCACAATCCGACCTGTGGTCATTTACTTATTTATATTGTTGTTGGTTTTGTAACCTTCTAAATGTTTACGAGTTCGAACGGAGGCAACAAACGATATTGATCGCCGTTTTAAATGGTGCGAAATACAAATTGTCGTGGCGCGAAATTTGCATATCACCTACATCTCCTTCACCATTGGCCCACCAATAATCAGGATTATAACTCAGAAGAACAGCAAAAAAGAACAAATTATGTAACAACGTGAGATTAAAGCTCTTGTTAGCAAATTAATTGATTTAATTTGAAAATTTCACATCGAATAGGAAGAATAAATTTTGTTATCTGAATTTTATGTAAAATATATTAAGGTTACATTTTTAAATTAACCTAAATATTTTCCGTTTAGGTTTTGATTGATTGAACGATAATTAATGGATTATACGAAAATAGCAACGTTTTTTAATGTAATGTTTTTAATATTTTTATAATCAAATATTTTGTTAATAATTATTCAAATCGAGGCCCGCGGGCCGCATTGGGCCCAGGACGACTATGAATGTGATTATAGTAGAATTTTCCCTAAGAATTTACTTATTCAAAGTTTAATTACTAATTGTTAGTAATAAATCCAATAATTATACATTACACAATATAGTTTACAGCTGATTATGTTGATCATTTTATTCATTATGTTATTAACTATTTTGATATAAATAAAATGAAAGTAAATAGAAATTAAAGCGTAAAAGCTATTTTTAAACGATTTATCCAGACAAACTTTTATAAAAAATAAACATTTGTTATTTCTAAATCACTTGAGATAAAATAATTTCTAGTGATATGCAGTCATAATAGACAATAGTAAATACGCAGCAACAATTGAAACCAAAAGATTGAATCATTGAATTACCCGATAAACACATGTACAATAATTACGATAATTTCGATGTAATCGTGAACTGAAGTGTAAAAACGAGAAAAAGTGAAATATGAGCTATTATTAAAGGTCACTTGCAAGGAAAAAATAAAAAATAAACGTCAATAAATGCAAGACCTTTTCTTAATTGAATTTTTAGCACCGGGCATGAAAAGTATTAAAATATTAAATAATTTGCGATGCGAAAAGATTTATATCTCCATCAAGAGTTTTCCTTGGAAATGTCACGAGTTGTTCGGGTCGACATCTCGTTTAACAAGATTGATATAAATTTGGGTTGTAGTAACAAAGTACACTTCGGAAGCCTACGCTCGTAATTAATGATGTAATATTAGTATTAATCATGTTAGGATAACAATATCTCACTTAGAATTTATGTTCAATTTGAATGAATTTATATACACTTCTGGACGAGTTTTCCTCTTAATTTCAGAGAGGCAATACGGAATGAAAGATGGAGTTCATGGGGAAACTCAAGACCGATCGATAACGTAAGGATTATTAATAATCTGGCATTTAATGCTTTATTTTTTTTTGTACACCTGATAGAGGTCGTTTCTATTTCTACGGTTTTATGCAAATTGCACGTCTGGACGAAACGAGGAAAAAAAAAACAACAACTGATAAATACCTAGTGACAATGGTCTAAGGTCGTTGTTTGTAATACTTTTGGGGTCAGATGATGAAGGGTGACGTAGTTCCGGTCTACGATCGGTTTGGTGAGGAAGAAGCAGAAACAGGATGTGCGTTTCGCAGCTGGAGATCTATGGCGTCTTTACCAAATTCGCAGACCGGTCAAGAGAAACTTGCTTGTGACTCTCTTCTGGTCTTGACATCCAGATTTGCCGAGGTCGTGTACTTGGTACTTAGGATAGGTGCGAACTCGATTTGAATAAATCTGTTATACAAGCAGCCGTTCGCTCGCAAACTCAGCAATTGGGCCAAGCGAAAACGAAATTTGCACACAAAGACGCCACTCGTGTCTCCGCACAATCATTGTATAACGGGGAATCCCCAAAAGTAATATTCCATTACATAAGCGATACATGCATATTTTATGCTAACTATATATTAAATTAATCTTCATTAGCTTTTTAGCACTTTTTTATATACCAAAAATATTGCTTGATTACATAAATATTATTTACTAAATAAAAACTTCTTTGAATGTAATACTTTCTCATTGCCTAGATAACATATTAGTTATAATTAAAAAAATAAGTTAATAAAATAAATTATATAATATTCAATATCATACGTTAAATATATTTTCTTATTACATAAGAATCTTTTGTGTATATTTCTATATACTATTGAGTAACATAATATTAATTAATAACATAAAATTGCAAATTAAGTATAAAAATATAAAATTTCACATTTTTATGAAATTGTTAAAATTTTCCATTTATTTGTGAATTTTCTGAAAATATTAGAATAAAATTTTATAACTATTGTTACGATTCATTAGACGATTTTTTATTACGTTTAATTAATTGAATCACAACGCCTAATTCTTTCAGGTATGTTAAAGATACCTAGGCATTCTATTCTATAGAATTAGATACTTATTAAATAAATTATTTTCTTCATTACATTTTTGTAATTTACTCAAACAAATTGGATGAAATTAAATATCATTAAATTACTTGCATTACATAAGCAATAGAACAACATGTTTACAAAAATTATTTATAACTTGAAAGCCCTTTTTGTTGATGAATTGAGAAGCTATTCTTAGAGAAACTTGTCGTTGACTCACTCTTAAACAGTCCTTAGGATCACATGAGTTCACACCTGTCCAACAACCACTAATTTCATCAGCAAACGCCTAATACGTTTTCCATTTGTGCAAATATTTTCCCACATGTCTGAAATAACTTTACTATACTTCTTATTAAATCAATACCTCAATTAGTGCGGTTTTAATCAATTTAGATTTACTGTCTGGTTGAAAAATAAAAATAAACATAAGTATTTTTTTGTGCATTTAGTTGTGTGCAACCAATTATAGTTATTAATATTATGCAAAAATAATCGTTTAATTTTGAAACTAATAGTAGTGCAAGGTTTTAGTATAAAAAAAAACTGAATTTGAATGATTTAAAATAAAACTTGGTTTAGACGAAAAAAAATGCAGGAATGTCAATAAAACTGATATAACCATTAATTTCTTATTTTGATTTATTGATTTAATTGAAACAAATTAAAATGCTCTTTAATTTTTTTTAAGTGTTTTTATACTTAATTTTTAAGGACAAAATTAAGCGACTTTAAATATTTTAGCTTTAAATTTTTAATATTTGATAGCTGTCACTTTACTTCAAAACGTCTAAATAATTATATGTATAAATTAGTTAAAATGTTTAACATTTGACAGCTGTCACTTTAAGACAAAAAAAATATGTTTATTAAATTAATTGTGGATTGCCAACAAATGTTTAATATTTGACAGCTATCAGCTGACTTCAATACGTCAAAATAATTGTCTTATAAATAATTATAAAAATCAAAATATTGTATCAAGCTGTTATATAATATTGGCAAAAGTGATGTCAATAAAACTAAAATGCTTTTTTTTAAAGTATTTTTATTCTTAATTCTTAAGGACAAAATTAAGTGACTTTAAATATTTTAGCGTTAAGTAACAAAAATTTTCTGAAAATTTAAATATTTTTATAATTCTTATAATTAACTTTTAAATTATTTTTTAATTATAAAAATATTAAAAAAATACAACATTTTTATACTTTAGAAAATACTGTATTATTTATTTTGTTGATTGAGATTTTAAATAATTGAAAATAGTTTTCAATAAAATATGAGTAAATTTTATTTTTTTATATTATTTTAAATTAGTTTTTTTTTGCTTATAAAATGGGATAGTATAATGAAATGAAAGCCTTAAACTTTAAGGCAATGCCGAAATAATAATAAACGGAATTATTTTACTATAAGCTGTAAAGCAAATTATATAAAATTATTTATTGCCTATGGCAATGTCATTGTTCGTGTAAATATATTAATTCTATATTTTCTACTTTTCGAGCACAAATTTTTAAAAATTACCCAAGGACTTGAGTTCGTTAGCCCAGTGGCCTTTTATGTATTATTTATTTATTGATTGATTGATATCTATTTGCAAATTGAGTGGTTCCATTCATTGCTTTTTTAAATTGTTATCCAATAGATTAAATTATAATTTGTTTGAATTTAGATTTTTTTAAATATATAAAATAGTACTGATAATCAGTTCAATAATCACAGCTGAATGATTTAATGTAATATTTTATTCTAAATTTTGGTTAGGTAATTGCAATTTCATTAGCAAAAATTTGGTGATCGTAGCGCTAAGATCGGCTCCGTAATCATTTTTTAACAGGCAATATCTTAAAAATGGCTCTTTGCTCTAAACAGGTTGCCGACCCATCATTACGCTAATTCGTTAATTTTTTGATCTTCAGTGTTTCTCTTGCTATGATTTGCATTAGATGCCTTTTTGTCAAAACTTGTACCCCGACTTACGCGACTTTCGTTGGAATAAGTTGTAAACACACTGAAGAAAATATAGTACATTTGACAAGTTACTTGACAAGTAATAACCAGTATATATTTACCATTATTAAATATTAAATATGTTAGTTTATTAAATTATCTGTGGATCGAGGCCAAATATTGGGTTAAATAATTGACAGCTGTCACCTTACTTCAAAACGTCAAAATAATTATGTTTATTAAAACAGCTTTAGATTGCGAAATATTGGGTTAATGTTGGATTAAATGTTTAATATTTGACATCTGTCACCTTTCTTCAATACGTAAAAATGATTATATGTATAAAATTACCTGTGCGTGACCAAATATTGGTTTAATATTAGTTAAAATATTTAACATTTGATAACTGTCACTTTAGGACAAAATAATTATGTATGTTAAATTACTTGTGGATCGCGATCAAATATAATGATAAATGTTTAATATTTGACAGCTGTCACCTTGCTTGAAAATGTATAAATAATTATATGTATTAAATTACCTGTGGATTACAACCAAATATTAGTTTAATATTTGGTAAAAATATTTAACATTTGACAGCTGTCACTTTAGGACAAAATAATTATGTTTATTAAATTTCTTGTGGATCGACACCAAGTTTAATATTTGAAATCTGTCACCTTACGTAACAATAAATATGTTTGTTAAATTACCTATGGATTGCAAACAAATATAGGGTTAAATGTTTAATATTTGACAGCTGTCACCTTACGTCAATTTAATTATATTTGTTAATTTACCTATGGATTGCAAACAAATATTGGGTTAAATGTTATTTGACAGCTGTCAGCTAATATTGGCAAAAGTAATTTTTGTAGTTACAAATAATTGATTATTTATTTATTTTAGAACAAATAACTTCAATTATAAAGTCATATTACATTTATTTTTTTTTGTAATATTTAAAAACAGTTGTTTACTTTAAACGGTTTCATTAAGTGTATGAATACAATTGTCGTAGCAATTACATTACCTTAGGTTATTATCGACATTAATAACAGCATTTTATAGATCTAACAGTCTCGTGATAATAATATGTGTATATTCTAATAGGTTACATAATTAGTATTATTAATTAAACACAATACATTTATTAATTGTTGTTAATGAAAATTATATATTTCAATATAGAAATTATGGTAATAATAAAATTACGTAATTATTCAATATCTCTTTATTTCATACTAATGACAAGTGTTTATTAAAACAGTTTATGTAATAAGTCTATACAAAAATGATATTAGAATACAATTTCAATTAATTAATTTTTTGTAGTAATTATATTAAAATTATTTTTATATAAGATATTTTTGTTGATGAAATGCGATACTTTTTTTTTCTTCTTGTTTAGAAAAGATTGTCAATGAAAAATTTGACATTTGAAGGTCGCAACAAAAAAACTGTACTAGATTTATAATATCTAAATAATCGTAAATGCAAATAATTGTATTGTTGTTATGCTTATAATTAAATTTTTTGACAGCTGTCACCTTACTTTAATACGTCAAAATGAATTATATGTATAAAATTACCTATGTATAGGTTTAATATTAGGTTAAATGTTTAATAAAAGCTGTCACCTTACTTCAATATATCAAAATAGTTATATGTATAAAATTACCTGTAGATTGTCACCAAATATTGGTTTAATATTGGTTAAAATGTTTAACATTTGATAGTTGTCAGTTTAGGACAAAATAATTATGTTTATTAAATATTGTATTAAATGTTTAATATTTGACAGCTGTCACAATAATTATGTTCGTTAAATTACCTATGGATTGCAAATAAATATTAGGTTAAACGTTTAATATTTGACAGCTGTCACCTGACGTCAAAATAATTATGTTGTAAATGTTTATATTTATGAAATGCAAATAATTGTATTGTTGTCACTGAAAATCGCAATTTTTGATGAATAAATTATGTTAATAATTAAATTTATTATTTAGACTAGATAAATATATAATTAAATAAATTATATAATCAACTTTCAAATTTGTTAATAATTGATATATTTAGTCCAAGATTATTGCTTTTTTTGTATACTATTTTTATTTCTAGTTGTCAATGAAAATTCGATATTCGAATGCTTCTAGAATATATGATTAGGTACACACTTTAAAATATTCCGTAGTTGTATTACTTCAATGAATAAAGAGTCGTTCTTTCTAATTGAAAACAAATTGGATGGCATACAAATGACAATACGATTAATCATAATAATAAGCAGTAATCATTTGTATCAGTCTCGTGTGTAAACTAAGCCGACAAATATAATTAATATCATGCTATAAATAGCATTGTTACACGTAAATTTGTTGATATTTTCCATCATTACTATTGCACGTGAAATGATGTAAAAACATTACATAATCACAATAAAATTTATATACAATTCCATTAAAATATATTTATAATTGTTCTAAATTAATACAGAAACTTTAAAATTAAAAACTAATTTGCGAAAAAAGGGTTATGATTAATGAATAAATTTAAATATATTCACGGGTTATGAAAAAATTATTTAGTAATTGTAACCAAATCTGCGAGACGTATAAAATATTAAATATATTAATAGATTGTGGAAAGTTAATGGAGTGAATAGGCATATCTTAAAAGTGGCTCTTTGTTCCAAACAAGTTGCCGACCCCTCATTACGCTAACTCGGAGTTACGCGGTTCTTGATTAAATAATAAATAAATGTAAACGTATTTGCGGGCCATGTATAAGTGTTTAGGGGCCGAGTGCGGCCCGCGGGCTTTAATACACGTTCAAAACGATTCATTTTTTTTTTTTTTACATAAATTAAAATGTAACTAAATATGAAATATATTAATAGATTGTGGAAAGTTAAAAATGATCAAATCGATTCGTCAAATATTTGTTTTGTTATGTTAATAAATGAAATTTATAAATGTGTTTCAAATGTAATGCCCACAAAAAGTAAACTAATTTGGGGGTATTTATACCATGTTAATGGTTTGAAAAAATCGATTGGGTAAACATATATTTTTTACTATTGTTTATAAATTAAATTTGTAAATAGGGCGTATTATGTAATGTCTTTTATCGCTTTTTCTCTCTGCATAATTCAGATGAAACCCGCCGTCCATTCAATTAATGTAATTAATATAGGCGATGATCATTACCGCACATCGATCGATCCTTTGACAGGCGATTGGGATGATGAAGGCTTTCCTTCTCCACTTGGTTTCCCAACGCGGTGACGATCGGTCCTCCATCCAATTTTCCAAAAAATCCCACACATTGGAGTAGGGTTGGAATCTTACCTCGAGGATTGATGAACTTGGCAGATAATGCATACGAGCGCAATAGCCAATCGGAATGTCCTTTGAAGGCTGCCTCCTCGCTCCTTCCTCCTCGGTTATGATATACTCAAATCGCGGTCCAAATCAATCTATTATTTTATTATTGTTTGTGCCCGGTTCTGGTTGTGTCGTGTGAGAGTGGTCGCATGTGTATCATCATTTTTTAAACATTATTTTTGTAACAATTATATAACACAACAACGAGCATCCAACATGGGTTTGTGTGCAACCAAAAATATCCAGTAAATTTTACTAATTTACGATTTTTCTGGTCAATTTACAGGTTTGGACTTTATAGAGGGTCAAGGAGAAGACTTCGAAAGGGCTCTGGAAAGCACAGGTAAATTCAATTTTATTTTAAATTTGCCAATTTGAATAATTATCTATGCACGATCTATAAGCAAACAAATTATATTAAGAGCGGCTTATGTCTCTCCACCTTAAATTCGCTAATCGATATTTGTTTATTTACTTTTTTTGATACATAAAACTTAATTAATTTATTTTAATTATTCAATTTGTAACGATTTTATGCGCTATTTAAATTAATCAGTTAATGGTTATTTTATTATGATTTTCATCGTCCATTTAGTTAAATTGAAAAGGAAAGATAATATTGCGTCTCTTGGGAATTTGATATTTCACAACATGTTAAGAAATGGATGGATGATCAATACTTTTTATCAACTCTAAATAGATTGAATAATATTTTAGTGCATGAAAGACGATTTACTAATTCATAATACGAATAATTATAATTATAGTTTTATATATTGTTTATTTTTGTTATATTAACAATTTTTTAATAAAAAAAGTATCAGAAAAATTTAAAGCGAAAATATTAAGACAAAACTATGAAAAACACTATTCATGATAAAAACATAATATTTATGGTCAAAATAATGATTATAAATATTAATTTAAGCAGTATATAATTAATTGTTTTTTATTTAGAAGCAAATTTTTTATAATTTATAAATAATTATATATTGGTAAATTATACAAAATGTTTTGTTCATATTTTAGCAAATGTAAATAAAATTAAGAGTACTTATTATTATCAATGAGAAGTTCCTTTTCAAATTATAGATAATTCATAATTTAAACTCATACGAGAAATACATAGAATAATTACTTGTTTAAAACTGACTCATGTATCAATAAGTTAGTAATGTGTACTTAAAGGGAAATTTAATTAATTAAATTAATTATAAATGTTACCGAATGAACTATTAATTATACAGAAATAATTGTGTTCACAACGAAATATAAATTGATTTTATTTTAACGTAAACATAAATAAAAACATGATTTTTTAGCAGATTGTTGTAATTTTTAAATTTTAAATGAGTAAAAATAATACTGCTTCTTTTATTATGTAGAACTAATGATATTTTTATAAAGTTTTCTTAATTTTTCACAATTTCTAATAATTTTAGTTTATTAATTTATTTAAATAAATTTATTTGTCACAAATTGGGCCAAAGGAGTAATTTCTGCCCGGAAAAAATATTTTGAAATGATATAAAAATAGAAAACTAACTTAAATATTAATAAATAATTTTGACAGTATACATTTTTAACATTTATCACAAATAGATTTAGAAATTGTTTAATTCATTCTTGTATTAAATAGAAAGACAATCTAGCAAAATGGATTTTTTTTACAAATTTAAGCATTGACTTCCCATTTAGCTTTGCAGTTTTTTTTTACCACTTTTCTTAAGATTAATATTTATTTATTTTATATTTTTGATTATTCCACTCACTGTTATTTTTCTTTTATTTCTTGTTATTTCACAACCATTCATTTGTTGTCAGCTTATAAGAAATTGTAAATAATAAATTTAATTTAAAAAAAAACTTTTTTAAGTGCTACATTTTCAAATTCTTATATAATGTTAATTATTGATATGTCTGACTATTCTGTACATTTTAAATGAATTAAATCGAGGATGCAAAATTCCTATTAATATATTTTTTTTATAATGTATCCGAATTTATAGTTTATAGATAATATAACTAATAAAATAAATAATAATTAATATTAGGTAATAACTATAAAAAAGCTCTAAATCCTAAGGTACTGGAAATAATTGTAGAACTTATTGTAACTAAGTTCTAAGCGGTGAAGTTACGATGTACATTTTTCGGATAATGTGGATACAAGTTATATTTCATTATTTTTCAATCTATTTTTACTTCAGTTGTAAAAATTTATACATTTTTTCGGGTGATGTATGCATCATTCCACTATTTTACCGTACAATAAATTTAAGAGATAGTTTATTTTAAAATAATTTTTTACTTAATTTTAACTATATATATTTATTTAATGAAACATAAATCATGTTTGAAATAAAGTGAAAAAAAAAACTAGAATACTTATTTTTAACTATAGTAATATTTTTAGCATAAAGTTGCTCCCACACTTCATCTTGTAAGTGAAGTCAGTTTTATTCGCATTTGTTTTTATGATGCGCATGCGCCACTTTACTTATTAGTCGCAGTGTATGTTCACCATTATACTCAAATATCTAATAATGATTTTTTATTTCATGATATATTTAATAGTTTTGTCCCTAATTAATGAATAATTTAATGCCATTAGGCATAAAAAAAGTTTCTTAATAATTTACAATTTTTTTTTTTTTGAAAAATAATATTCATCATTTATTTTCTCTTAAAATTAATAAGAAACATAATATAAATTATCAAAAATAAAATAAATCCAGAAAAGAACTAAATAAGTAAATAATAACAAAATGAATATGATTGTCCAAAATAACTTTAGTTCAAATATTTAATTTTTTTTTAAATAAATAATATTTGATTCATATTTGTAATCTCTCCGGAAGCATAAACATCGATTAATGAATTTTTATCGTAATAAATTTGTAAATAATAAT
The DNA here is from genome assembly GCA_963457615.1 of Nicrophorus investigator. NCBI lineage: Eukaryota > Metazoa > Arthropoda > Insecta > Coleoptera > Silphidae > Nicrophorus > Nicrophorus investigator. The sequence goes on from OY735143.1 coordinate 20,389,475, forward strand.
AATTTAAAATCATATTTATAAATGAAACATAAATCAAGAAATATAATAAATGGTCTGGGTACGGTTTTAAATAATCCGTCGATGTATTTAATGCATATAGCAATTACCATAATCGTTTTTTAATTAAGTAAGTAATATTTCGAACGTCACCTTTACGAGCTTAATGTATATAACAAGCCGGTAATGAACGAATACTAAGATATTTTTATAATAAATCGCTCGAGGACGTGTGCAATTAAGTAACGATAATTGCGTGCTTCAATGATATCTCACTGTGAAAATGGATTAATTCATTACACTGATAATGAATCTTGTACTACTATTATTATTTCTTGTATTGACCCAGTATTTTTTTTTAAATAAATCACACTCAGTTCGCGCGATGAATAATTTAATGAAGTGTAGTTGTAGATAAATTTATAGACAAAAATCTATATTGATGTGAAGATTTATATTAAGAAAAAGAAATGTACAAAATACGATTGAATAAATTAGCGAGAAAATTAATTATTCAATAGGACATTAACTCGCTCGACTCATTTCGTAGGCTAAGCGCGTAGTAGCCTTTTGAGGTATAGCATTTTTAGTTAGTAAATTAACAACAATGCAACCTGATTGCACTTGACCTAATTGGTGTGATGCTGATGCGTGCCAAAATTGAGAATGACCCAGCAACCTTCTAAGAGCAAGTGAAACAGATAAATAAACACAACACAAGATATGTCAAGATGAAGGTTGATGGATTAATAATATAACAACGATCGTGTGTACGTAATACTTAACTTTCCTGCTTTATTTACTTTAGGTTTCGGTAGATTTCACTTCGCAATCTTGACCGTTTGCGGATTGATCTACACGAATACAGCTCTGGCCATCACGATTCTCTCCTTCGTGCTACCATCTGCGACATGCGACTTCCAGATGTCCTCGGCGGACAAAGGATGGCTCACCGCGACCCCTATGCTTGGTAAGCTAACAAATAGTCAATGTCAATGCATTGGGAATCGATAATTAGATTTAGTTTCTATTGAGGCTACCTTCGAGGCTATCACCTTACCCTTGCCCTTAACTCAAGGTTCATACAATTCAATCTCTTCTATTCCTCAATAGAAATAGCAACAAGTTTCTACTTTTGATTTCAACTTTATTCTATAAAGCTCATATAAATTAATTTCTACTTTTTCTCAACAACAATAGTATTAGATTACAACATTAAGTTTTTCTAATATTTTTAATGCATTCGTCTTACTTTTTACTTCAGGTTTGCACAATTCAATATCTTCTATTTTTCAATAGGAATAATAGTCCTTAACCCTAACTTCATGGAATTTACTGTATTTTCTTTTCTCATCAGGATTGGCATTAAATTCTAATTTGTCTAATTGTTTTGTAGACACCAAAGATCAAAATTAGAGATTGTCATTACTTCCAGTAGCTTTTAGTAAAATTTCTTCATTTCCTAGTCAACAATAATACTAGTTTCTTAGATTTTGAACTGTTTTGTAGAAATGAAAGATCAAAAACCTATTAACTATAAACCCTCACCCATTTCTATTATCTGAAGTTGCTTACAATTCCATTTATTCTTTTTTGATCAGGAATGGTAATAAGTTCCTACTTTTGAGGCTGTCTTTTGCTACCAACCTATTACATATATTCATTGTTATAAACTACCCTTTCGTAAAAGCTCATATAAAATAATTAATACTATTTCTCAACAAAAATAATAATAAATTTAAACATTAAGTTTTTTTAATATATTTGATGCAATCGCCTTACCTTTTACAACATGAATACTAATTAGTCCTTAACCCAAAGTTCATAAAATTGAATGTATTTTCTTTTCTTATCAGGATTGGCATTAAATTCCAATTTTTGTAATTGTTTTGTAGACACCAAAGAGCAAAATTCTATTACCTTTAAAACCTTAGAGATTGTCATTACTTCCAATAGCTTTTATTAAAATTTCTTCATTTCCTAGTCAACAATAATACTAGTTTCTTAGATTTGGAAATGTTTTGTAGAAATGAAAGATCAAAAACCTATTAACTATAAACCCTCACCCATTTCTATTATCTGAAGTTGTATTCCTTTTATTCTTTTTTGATCAGGAATGGTAATAAGTTTCTACTTTTAAGGCTGTCTTTAGACACCTACCTATTACATATATTAATTGTTATAAACTTCCCCTTCGTAAAAGCTCATATAAAATAATTTATACTTTTTCTCAACAAAAATAGTAATAAATTTCAACATTAAGTTTTTATTATCTTTGATGCAATTGCCTTACCTTTTACAATATGAATACTAATTAGTCCTTAACCCAAATTTCATAGAATTTACTATATTTTCTTATCTCATCAGGATTGGCATTAAATTCTATTCTTTGTAATTGTTTTGTAGACATCAAAGATCAAAATTCTATTACCATTACTTCCAGTAACTTTTTGTAAAATTTCTTCATTTCTTAGTACTAGTTTCTTAGATTTTGAAATGTTTTGTAGAAATAAAAGATCAAAAACCAATTAACTTTATTATCTGAATTTTATTTTTTCTGATCAGTATTGGTAATAAGTTCCAGATTCCAAAAGACAAGATTAACATAATTTAAAATCTTCTATTTTATTTCCATAGGAATGGTAATAGGTTCCTACTTCTGGGGATGCCTTGCAGACACCAAAGGTCGAAAAGTTGTACTCATAGCAGCTCTCCTCATGGACGGCGTTTGCGGTCTTCTATCCAGCATCTCACAATCTTATCTACTATTCATGCTTCTAAGGTTCTGCAATGGATTTGCGTAAGTTTACTTAAAACATATTTACAATATGCATCAATAACCTTTCTATAAACAGCATTACAGGAGCCATGTTAATCTGTTTCCCTTACCTCGGCGAATTTCAACCCGCAAAGTACCGTGAAATCATTCTATGCTGGATGGAACTCTTCTGGACAGTCGGAGTTATAGTTCTACCTGGTAACTTTTAATTGAATTCTATTCCAAATTAATTACTAATAAAAGTCGAAATTTAAGGTATTGCTTGGATCATAATCCCAATGGATTTCCAGTACGTAGCTGAGGGATTCAAATTCGCCAGTTGGAACCTCTTCGTGGCAGCTTGTTCTCTTCCTAGCATCTTTATAGGATTTTGGCTTTTCTTTTTCCCAGAAAGCCCCAAATTCCTTCTGGAATGCGGAGAACCCGATGAAGCTTTGGAGGTTTTGCGAAATATGTATGCAACCAACACCGGCGATTCCGCAATTAACTACCCAGTAATTACACTAATATTTAATTAAAAAACTATCACTTAGAAAAAATGGTTTATTTTTAGGTATTAAGTTTAAGGGAAAAAGTGAGAACAATGAGTGTAATTTCGCAAATGTCTACAAGGAGCGTCAGGAATCTCAGGTTAAGGAAACCAAAGGAATTGAAGCTTTTGATGCAAGAAATCTGGGAACAAACTAAAGCGCTTTGCAAACCTCCCCATTTAAGATACACCATCATCACTTGCTTAATACAATTTGGTTTAACTACTAGGTAAGATTATTAATAATAATTAGGAAACTTACGTAATTTTTATTATTTTTTTCACTCAGTTATTACACATTGATGATTTGGTTCCCGGAATTATTCTACCGTTTCGAGGAATTCGAGTCTCTTCATCCAGGTGAAAGCGCTTCCGTTTGCGAGGTATCTTCAGTTGTCGTCTCTAACAGCACCAATCCAAATGCGGAATTCTGCGGAGAACCCATCGGAGATTCAGTTTTTCTTCACACCTTGATCATAGGCTTAGCCTGCATACCTACCAGTTTTTGGTTACCGCTTTGTGTGCATCGACTTGGAGCTAAATTCTTCTTAGGTTTGATACACATTCTTTATATTTACTAGTATTTTCTTAACAAATTTGTAATAGTTTTCAGTTTATTGGTGGCTGGAGGCGTAACTATTGGATTATACTTTGTCAATTCTACTTTATCAAATTTGGTCTTATCCTGTGTATTCGAAGCCCTAACTAGTATGGGTATAAGTATTGTTTATTGCGTTATGGTGGACTTATTCCCTACTAATCTTAGGTAAGTTTTCCTTAAATTAGTTAAAAGTAGAATTTTTTAATTAGAATTTCTACTTACTTATTTATCTACATACTTTAATAGTAAAACATTACATAATCTTTACTATAAAATTTTATGAATTTGGAAGTTATATTTTGAGTTATATTTAAAAATTTTGTCTCTTAATATAATTTTCATATTTTGAGTTATAATTTATTAATTTGTCTACAAAATTAAATATTTAAAAAAATATAATGAAATAATTTTCAATTGTGTTTCCGTTCTGTAGTTAAATTTAAATTAATTAAGAGAAGTTCTGAATAAATGAAAAAAAACTAGAGAAATTATAATATAATAGATATTTGGTAAAGGTTCTTATTAAGACTAGTTAGTTAATTAGTTTTTCAAATGAAATTCTGAATACGTTTAACTATGATGAATGCATGTGTTTGTGTTGTAGGGTTATGGCCGCAGCGTTGTCGTTAACATTCGGAAGAGGTGGAGCGTTGTTAGGAAATTTGGTGTTTGGCTTTCTCATTGATCTGAACTGTGTCGTACCAATAGCACTGTTCGCAGTAATGCTCATAGGTGAGTGTTAATTGGCACTAAAATGGGTCTGTTTTTGTAAGCACTCAAGGTTCTCTTTAGCGCCATTACGGCGTTTAAATTTACACCGCAAACAAATACAGCCATGATGAAGATGCCAGATTCGAAACTCTTCCATATTTGACGACTTGTATGGATTTTTTTCTTTTCTGTTGCAGCGAGCGGATTTTTGTGTCTGATGTTACCGAACACAGGAAAAGGTGCACTGGATTGATGAGTCTTCTCTACAACAAAAAGGATGTGATAAAAGACATTTTATTTAAATATTTTTCACGGCGCGCACAGAAAAAAAATCACATATTAATCAGATATTTATATTCTCCAAACTAACATTATTTATTTAATTTTAAGTGTAGTAATATTATTATTTATGTATATTTATTTATTTATTTATTGACGAAACAAATATATTCGTATTTTTTTGTTAAAATATCCGAATGGGACGCAAGCATACAACGTAGTATTACATAATTAAGTGAGGAAATTCGTAGAATTTTTATCGATTCTTCTCATAATTTACCTCAAATCTACCTTTTGTACTTATATTTAATTAATGAAAGAACGAAAACATATCTTTAGCGATTAATTATTATAATTGATGTAAAGATAATTATAAATAGTTTAATCATTATTTTGGATACAAAATAAATATTTCATCGCATGAAAACATTTTATTTTTATTTTATAAAATTACCTAAATATCCCTTATTATAATTAATTATATAATAAATATTTTATATTCTTTATTATTGACATGTTTAGGATTTAGATATGTAAAATATGTTAATAAACAAGTCTATAAAAAAAAATCCCAAATGGTGCAAACTATTTTTATAATAGCGCTAATCTCACTAATTATATAGATTTAGGAAAGATCCGTGTTCAAAAATAGCAATTTTTTAACAACAATCTTAACATTAAATAACTACTAAATAAAATTGTTTGCTAAATAAAATAACTAGTATTATAAGAATTATATAAGATTATCTTAAATGTAACAGATTATAATCACAAGATATATTTTTCAGTTTTTACATACAGTTTCATAACATGTCCTGTAAGATTTGATACTTCCCAAAAATATTATGAATTACTGATTTTCCAGGTTTAAAACTTTTCTTATTTTCATCCAAAACTAATAATTTTCTACTTTTATTCAAAAATTACATTTTATTCGTATTTAGAAGATTTCTATATTAATTTATTTTTCATAACTTTGATGTTGACTATCAAATGCATAGGAAATATTACAAAATTTTTGTATAATTGTGGAGTTATATAAGATTGAATTGTATTGAACAGCCAAAAATTGTAATAACACTTACATCCTTGTGACTCTTTGTTACATAAATCATAAGGAAAGTCCATCAGAAATTTAGACAATTTTTCAACTGATTTAGGTAAAACTGGTTAACATATTTTTCCCAGAAAATAGAAAATAATTTTAAAAGTACATACTGAAAAAAAAATATAAATATTTTTAGAAAATTTTGTAAAAATAAAATATTGGAAAAAAGGATGTAATAACGTTATATTTGAGAAATTTTACACCAAAATTTGAAATAATTATAAATTATTATGCAATATCTATAAATCTACCAAAATCATTCATAGTCTAAGAGAAAACTGATATTTTCTTTGTGAATTTTAAAAATATTTTTTTTTAATATTAATTAATTTTTAATTATTAATTTATTTAGGATTATTAGTATTATTTGATTCCTGTTTCAATAAAATATTAACACATTTATTATTAGTTGTAAAAATATACTAATTAATATCAAAATAAAAATGTCATATTTTGGTTTGTTTTTAAGAGGTTTAATTATAATATTTGTGTAGACAAGAAAATGGAATTTATAATTCTCGATTCTCCATTAAAAATCATGTTTTTTAAATTTTTATATGATAATAATTTATACATAAATATAAAATGTTATAGTTAAATTAAGAATATTTTAAATTGAACATAATTTCAGAAAAGAATTGAAATTAATAAAAACTATAATTAAAGATTTAAACTGTTAATATTTAAATTAATTAATATAGAAACTTTATCAGAATATTATAAAAATTAAAAAAATTGGAACATCGAATTTAAAAAATCAATAAAATTCTTTGAAATAAAAATTTAAAATTAAGATGATAAATATTTATATAAAACCCAATGTTTATAAATATTAATAATCTAATAATCAATTAGTAGTACGCTAAATGCGGCTCTTTTCATAAGAAATTGCGGCTCCCTCTCCACATGATCTAACAGATCTTAAAGATAAGTGCGGCTCACTAAACATTTTTGAAGAGACAATATTTAAAAAATGGCTCTTTTGGAGGAAAAGTTGCCGATCTATGATGCAGATAATATAATTAATATTATTGTTACATTTTCGAAGAAAAACTAGTTTAGTTTTAATAAACTTATTTTTCGTAAATTCAAAATAACAAAATAATTTTATAGAAAAATAATTGTAATTAAAACTAAATAAATAATTGTTTTATTATCGTTTATTTTATTTATTTACATTTATTCTACATTAACAATATGTAGCGAAATATTAATATGATTTACAATCTTATTGTTCATTAAATATATAAGGTACAAATATTTTTTTCATTCAATTCGTTGCAATATTATATTATTACATTCACAAATTTTATAACAAATTTTTGCACTTTATTAATGCCGAGTTAATATGTTCACAAGATATAATAATTGATTGACTTCACTATTACTATTATTTTCAATGCTATAACTAATAGAAGACAAATTTAATTAATAATCTTATTTAAGGCTCAATTATACAAATAATTTATGTTACATAATACTTTTTTAGTTATAATTTTTTTTTTGATATTTTATATAAAATTATTAAATTTAAAAAATAATTATTAATTAACAATCGATTTTTAATATTTACATCTAATGACATTTCTTTAAACAATAATATTTTATGTTTGGCAGCTTTGGTTTTATTCAATAAAACTTTTACAAAACTAAAAGTATTTTCTGTAATTCATAATAAATATTTATTATATAATTTTATAAATTAATAAAGTACATTTCGTACGTTTTTATGTAGATAAATCGATTTAGAATTAATATTTTTATAAATTAGTATATTATTTGTATAATAGAACCTTATTGTTAATATATTTACTACAATTGAAATAAATACAATGTTTACTATATTTTTGGTAAATAAAGTGCTTTATTGCTTCTAGATTATGAAAATAAAAAATTTTCATCCAACAAAAATTATAATTATAATTGCACATAATCCAAGTTAGGGTGATCATAAACGTGTGGAATATTAATTGTTCCGTCTTGAAGTTTCCGACGAATTGGAGTCTTCGACGCTGGGCATACCGAAGACGAGAGGTGAATAATACGGTGCGAATAGTGCGGAATAGGGTTGTGGGGTTGGAGCGAAGTAATGGGGCGCAAAAAGCCCCTGCCTTTGAGCCATTTTCAGGCGTGTCGTCAGTTGCTTCTTCCATTTTGTCCTGCGATTCTGAAACCACGTCTTAATCTGCACCTCAGTTAAATTAAGAGCTTTCGATAGTTCCATCCTCTTGCTAACGCTCAAGTACTTGTCGATCTTGAATTCCGTCTCCAACTTCTCAAGTTGCTTAGCGCTGTAAGCCTGCCTAGGTTTTCGATCCAATCCGGGTTTCCTGGATCTCCGGTTAGACGGCTTAGGACCTACGGATGAAAAGAACAAGCGTTACAGACGAAACAAAACAAAAGGAGATTTCTAATGGTAATTATTGTTTGCTGCGTCGATTAACGTGAAACAATGCTGAACTAGGGAAGCGCGTTAATTATAATTTACTGCGTCTCGGGTTCGTGTTAATTGTTAACAAAAGGGTACATTTTAAATATTGTTTGTTCGGATGGTTAGGTCCTCGAAGAAAGGCGGCGGATGCCGTGTAATCCTGTTTATCTATTATGTTGTTTTCTTTCTGTTTTGTTTTTTGGATTTGTTTGCCCCGCAGTTTGACACTGGCTCGTCAATGTGTGGATGGAAACTTTGCCATCCGGTGATAGTTTTTTTTTTCTGTTACCTGCCAAAAGGAAACGAGAGGAAGGAGAATTGAAGAATTTGTTTGCATAAGTTTACAGGTGATTATCGTTCGTCTCAAATTAAGATTGACATGGGTGGAAGAGCGCCTGTTGCATATTTTATGAATCGGCAAACATTCGACAAATATATGACAATTAAATTAGGGGGACTTATTAAAATTAACACCTCATTTTATGTGTCATGCTTATATAACGACGGCACAATGGAGATTTAAAATATACGTTTTTTATCTACGTGCTAAATGTTTCAGTTTACTGTCGACGCGGCTCTGTTTGCTCAGTGGTGGACGAGGAAGAATGGAGCAGAGTCGGAGTGGAGTGTACTTGTTGTGCACATGATAGATGAACACGCTCTGCGTGCCCTTCTATTTGGAAACATTTCACACGTCTTCAGATTCTTCTACGAACAGGCGAGGTTTATGAGTTTGTACATATAGGAGTTTGTACGCTCCGAGCTTCGGGTTCCCGCAACACGGTCTCGTTGAAATCACCAGTATTCATATTTCAGACGAGCCAAAATTAAAACAACAAACAAACGGACACCTTTCTCCACTCACATTCTAGGAAATACACCAAACTTCTACAGCTTCCTCCAACATTTTTTTCATGAAAGTAGAAATTTAGTTTTTTTTTAATTTCAATTATTTACAGTAAATACCTTCCATAAGTTATCTATTATTACTTATATAATAAATTGATATAATTTATATTATATTTTTAAAAACAATATAAAAATAATTTTACAAAAATATTTTTTTTAAAAATTAATACTATTAACATTTTTTTTCGAGAATTTTGAATTTATTTCATTCACAGATGGATATTTACATAGAATTATAGAAGACTGATTTAAACTGTAGCCACTTTCAGATTTTTGTATTCTACAATAATTTAGTGCATTAAAGATGCTATAGGAAATTCAATAATAATATAAATTTTTTAGTTACAGCTTGTGAAAGCTCTTAAATATTGGTTAGTTTTCTTTATAAGAAAAGATATGATTTGTAAGATTGATTTAAAAATGATTATTTTTATTAAGTTCTGTAAGAAAACTATTCCAACATAAAATATGATAGATTTGCAATAATAGTCAAAGAATGACTGATCATAAAGTATTCTTAAAGGAAATTAAAAAAAATACTCGAACAAAAAATCATCAAAAAAGAAATAATAAAAAATATCCTACAAAGATTGATCATAAAATATTTATAGAAGAAATCAAGAAAAGCTGTGATTAGCAAATGATTATCTTTATTTATATCTCTAAAATTTGTAAGAATACTATTCTAACAAAGATTGATCATAAAGTAGATTTGGAATAAATCAAGAACATTTCTCGAATAAAAATTAATCATCAGATAGTCAAAGACAATATCATGAAAACTACTCGTACGACAAATGATCATAAAGAATTCTTAGAGGAAATTTAAAAAAATACCCGAATAAAGATTCTTCAAAGAAGAAATCATGAAAAATATTTGTAGAAGACATCAAGAAAAGTAGTGATTATCTTTATTTATATCTTTATCAATATCTTTATGCAAACTATTCTAATAAAGATTGAACTTAAAGTAGATTTGTAATAAATAAAATTAATCATCAGATAGTCAAAGAAAATATCAAGAAAACTATTCTTAAAAATCTTAGAGAAAAAAATTAAAAAAACTACTCGAACAAAGATTCATTAAATTTGAAAAATATCCTAAGAAAGGTAATAATTAACAAATGATTATCTTTATTAATATATATCAAGATCTGTAAGAAAACTATTCCAACAAAGATTGATCATAAAGTAATAAAAAAAAATTCTCAAACAAAGATTAAGTATCAAATAATCAAAGAAATATCAAGAAAATTACTCCTACAAAGACTGATCTTAAATTATACTTAGAAGAAATCAATAAAAGTACTTGACAAAATATTTATTATAAATTAGTCATAGAAAGACATGAAGAAAATTACTCGAAAAACATTGATCATAAATTATTTTTAAAGGAAATCAAGAAAACTATTCGAACAAATATTGATAATACCATAGTCAAAGAAAAAAAATCATAAAGTGGTTATGGAAGAAATCAAGAAAAGAACTTGAAAAATATTGATTATAAATTAGTCTTAGAAGATATTAAGAATATTACTCGAACAAATATTTATCATATAGTATTCTTATAAGAAATCAAAAAAAGTACTCGAATAAAGATTGATTATGAAATAGTCGTATAAATTATGAAGAAATTTACTTGAACAAATATTGAACATAGAGATATTAATAAATAATTGATCATATATTTTTCATAATAATTGAAAGTTTAATTATTTTCATTGTAGAGCATTGAAAATGTAACTTGAAATTAGCACCACTTTCCCTACCAATTAAAATCCAATGTGCAAACAGTAAAGAAAACACACGGCAAACACGTTTCAAAACTGAATTGATAAATAACCGAACTGGAATTCGAGTGGAAGAGCAATTAGCAAGTGTTAATTGTTTATACTGTTTCCAGTTGACAAACGCAGATTCATTTGCATTGAAGCGATAGATAAATTAAGGTGATTAGTGAGGTTCTTCTGTGATTGGGAAAGCAATTAAAGTTAGTTTGCGCAAATGATTTTGACGCGTAGAAAACAAAAGGCGAGGAGAGCGTGGTGTCGTTTTGACACGTTTCACCTATCGGTTAATTGTTGCTGGCAGTGCCGGATTTTTCCGATCAGCGCAATTAACATCAATTCGGATTATTGGGAATAATATTTACGTTACCAATACCCCGAGCCTTGATAGCGAGTCTATGAAAACACATACGATAATTGGTATTGATGGACTAAATTTACGTATCTGTCCTCCTCCTCTCTCTAATCTGAGAGAAAGTCAATTCGCGAAACTATATAGTTTGCAAATCAAAAGATCAATTGATGATAAACTGTCTTAATCCTATTGTTACTACGCGATACTTAGTGACTTGTCAAGTATTAAATATACAGAAAGCATATAGTATTTTAAAATTAATATTACTTGTTTTTTTGTGTAAGACGTTACGAAATTACACTTTGCCGTCGGATATTTATATATATATATACGTATTAACTAACATGTAGAAGTACGTTAAGTAAGCACTATCTGTTGGTTTCTGTTATTAGTGAAATTTCATACTTAGTTTGAGTGGATTTAAGTAGGCAAAATAATTATTCAATTAGTTTATAAATAACTTATCTACTTTGATTATTATAGTCATCGTTCGATTAACGTACATAGTAGATACCCTACTATAAGTAAATGTACGCCTTTATGATTTTTTGTGTTTCCTCATTCGAAGAAACGTACTCGAGGTTCATTCGAAAGAACACTTTGCAGATATAATATTACAGAAATTACTAAACATAACTTACAAATTGACCTAACTAATTATGTACGTATTAACGAACATATATAGTAAATTATGCATATATAGTAGTTTATGCAGCTCTAAGTAGACAAAATAAAATTATTCATTTGAATAATCTTTTCAATTTGGTAAAAACTAGTCTTTCAATTACAATTCCTACATTGATTAATATAGTTAGCACTCGATTAACGTGTTCGTTAATATTTGGTATCATGATTCGCACGAACGTACTTGAGGTTCATACGAAAGAACACTTTCCAGATATAATATTATGGAAATTACTAAACATAACTTTCAAACGGACCTAACTAATTATGTACGTATTAACGAACATATATAGTAAATTAGCGTTGAATGTTGATTTTTTTGTAATGAAATTGCATACTTAGTTTATGCAGCTCTAAGTAGACAGAATAATTATTCATTTGGATAATCTTTTTGTTTTGGTAAAAATTAGTTTATTAATTACATTTCCTACATTGATTAATATAGTTAGCGCTCCGTTAAAATGTTCATTAATATTTGGTATCTTCATTCGGACGAACGTACTCGACATTCATATGACAGTACACTTTGCGGGCATAACGTTAAATTGGCGCAAACTGCTGATTAATGTATTTTATCATGATCTTAGTGATATTAAATTCTTACATTGTGCAAATCTTAGTTAGCAGAAGTTCATTTAGATCATTTTATTTAGTTAGTAAAAACTCTCGATTAACGTAATAATTGATACATAAAGCAAATATTCGATAATCCAATATATTGTTCGCACAAACGTACTAGAAATTCGTACAAAAGTACAATTTTCCGTCGGAACCCAACATAATATTATAGAAATTTCTATACACAACTTTGAAATGAACTTATCTAATTATGTACGTTAATTTAGCGATAGCTGTTGATTTGCAGAATAATTATTCATGTATTTTATTTAGAGAAATTTGATTAATTTTTTCTACCTTGATTAATATAGTTAAAACAGTTAGTGTTCGGTTAACGTACATAATACATACATTGGCGTGCACTAAGGAATTTACAAGATAAATGCATGCATTTTTAATTTATTGGTAAACTTATGTCTTCTCGTTCGCATGAATTTACTCGACTTTCACACGAAAGTACAATTTACCATATCCGAGCATAATATATGGAATATACAGAATTTTGAAAGTAATTTATTAAATTATGTACGTATTAATATGTACGTTAAGTGATTACTAATTTCTTTGTAATTTGTTATACTTATGTAGAATAATTATGACCAATTAACTTATCAAAACGATCGATAGTGTTCATCGTAGATGGGCGAGGAAACCAATTTGCGGACCGGAAAAGGGAGAACGTGTTATCCGACGAAGATAATCTCATTTTTAACACCACACAAGTAGATTAATAATCGCATAATGGAAGTAAAATTGGTGCCCATTGTTGGGGTGTTCTTGGACACAATACAAATGGAACTGGTGGCGTTCGAGGGGTGAGCGGTGTTGTGTGCGGATGAAACACCTTTCATCCCCAAGGTGCTTGCAGGGGTAACGTCGTGCAGTGTTTGAGGTGAGAGTAAATGCGAGTATCGCGTGCCTCTCGATCCCCGTGTGTAATACGCCCGGAATTATAAAAGGCCTCCTCATCAGCAATTTACAAATCGTTCTCGCGTTTATTTTAATGCCTTTCGTTGCCGTATTATTATTATTATCATCGCTCATTGGCCCTTTTTATTAACAACTCGTGCTCACCCTTCCCTGCCCACATTACGTATTACGAGAATTGTATAATCGGGACCGTGATTTATTATCTGCCTGTCGCAGAACACTTCTCATTTTCCAGTTGGGTCTCTTTTAATTTACTCCAAACCAATTAGGGATGAAACCTTACTCAATTCATTCATTCATTAAACGAGAAAGAAAATAACTATCTTTATGATTAAATTTAACATAATAAACAATAAGTTATATAAGAAAATTAAAAAAAATATAATAAATTAAATTGCATTTTGCAATTTATAGTTAAAAGAGAAAAATTAGATTTTTAAGATTAGATATATCACAAATAACTTTCAATTCACAAACAAATGTACTTGACAAGTCACTTGTCAAGTAATAAACATCTTGAAAATATTTTCTAGTTTTGAAATGTAGTTTTCTTGAATTCTTGGTTTTTATGAATGCTACAAGATAAATTGATTGAGTTTAAATTTTCAGACTCACTTTAATAATTTTTGTTCGACAAATAATATGATGAGATTCACTATTGTCTGTATGTTTAATTAAATCTATATACAATAATTATATGATTTATTCTAGATATAACAACTTATTCTATTATTCTCTTAAAAAAAAATTAAATTAGTAAATATTTATAACATGTGGACATTTATTGTAATGTCTACATTAACAATCCAATATTTCAAAGTTACAGTGCCTTTTTGGAGAAACAAAAAATTATTTGAAGTAGATTTAAGAGTACATTAAGAAATCTGCACCTGAATGAATAATTAAACATATTTGTTGACTGATAAGTCTCATGTATACAGTAAATTTAGATGACTTCGGAGTGTATTCGGTTAACGTACATAATTTGTCTAAAGACGATGTTCGCTACCTAATTATTCGTTAATCGATCATCATAATAAAAAGTTTCATATCATTGTAGCAAAATCCAAAAATTATTATGAAACGAACATATCTGAACAAAAAATTTTCCCATTTACCCACAATTCGAACACTTATTGTTTTCTAGAATTTTAATTAAATTGCAATAAATATTTTCATAGATATATCCTGCAATATAGTTGAGATTTGAATAAATATACAGTAAAAATTACCTTGTAATCCAAAAATGTGACTAGATCTTTTCTGTTCATTGGCCAGCCAATTTGTGTAGAGTATCGAGGAGCTCGATGTTCCTGGATGAATGTAGGGGTGGAATGATGTGGCGGAGTCGGCTGATTGGTTTGGGGATAATTTGCAGCCTGTGATGATGTCGATTAAAGTTGAGTCTGGCGGAGCCGGATCTGGTCTATTGAATTCCGGAATTTCTACCAAAGATTGATACAAGGATGCTGAAAATAAGAAATAAATAAATAAGTTAAGTTTGTTTGAAATACTCAGATTTAAAATTATATTGCAATTATATACAAGTTATTAAATATAAAAATATTAATAATATTCTTTAATAAAAGTTTTTAAGGAGTTTTGTATCATGGAAGTTAAATTTAAATACTAAACGATTATATTGCAATAATCATTTGATTCCTTATGTAATCTTATAAAAAAGGATACAATAAACAAAAAATAAGAAACTTTGCAATAGGTAAAATTAAATGCTTTTAACGTTAAACCAAACAACGTTACATGAAGTATCATTAACATGTAAATTTTAAATCGATACTAGATTTTATTGTATAAAAATTAATTGATTAATTAAGTGTTCATAAAATTCCAATATTATCGTTCATTTTAGAAATAAATTATAAATATTAAGTAAGTAAAACCTAATTTACAACTATATTTTGAACATTATTTAAAATTTCTTCTATTTTTTTTTAAATAATACTATATTAACAATTTTAACTTTTACTAAATTAATATACTTCTTATTATTATTTCCTAAGTGGATAACATACGTACAATATTTTAATGAGTAAATGAGATTTCCTAGAATTTATTTGCAACTTGCATGTAAAATTTATTAAAATACTATTCGTATCAAATAAATTATTTCAATAGTATAAAAAAAACTAAATTACAATTTAGTTTCATAATGTTTATATTATATTTTGGTTTAAGTATACTTTTTAGTATGAATTCATCATAAATATTTAAAATATGAGTGTAAATTTTTGTTTGTAGTAGATATTAAGTTTGAATTTAATATGGAATTTATAATTATTTGAATTATGTAATTGAACTCACCCACTCTTGTTGGTTGTAAAGGTAAAGGTTTAACAAACTTAATATCATGATTATTGCACTGAACCACGTCAGATTTGTCTTTGGAAGAATCGTCTTCATCACTTTTACTGATGCCGAGGATGCGGTCAATGGAGAACTTGTTGGAGTTCTGGCACTTGTCTTTGGGGGAGGTGTCGCCGGCGTTCAAGCTGCTGGGGCTGCCGTTGATGATGTCCACGCACTGCTCCTCATCATCGGAGCAGAAATCCGAAGAATCTGATCCATCATCCGACGGCAGATGATTGCCATCGTTGCGCGCCATAAAATCCATCATCAGATCGATTGGTGGTAGAAGCAGCAATCGAATAAAGTAGTAGTAGTAACAAACAACAATAAAAAATTAGAAGAAAAAGTTACATCATAATATGATGTTCATGTGACGGAGGCGTTTTATAGACTGGCTACCGTTAAGTAGTTGTTGTGGTCCATTAGGTCCTTAACTGAATCAACTAACACCTTATGTATATAACGCTCACACGCATACACACACACACACACACACAGAGAAATGGAAGATTGTTCCCCGCCTATGAGCATACAGATACTTCTTCCCGCCCCGCGGTGAGCTCATCTCCCGCCGCCACAGATTGGTATTTCGCGTGTTTTCAACTTGCCCTAAAATCCATTTTCACACCTATACACTTCCTGCACCTGAAATCCCCAAACGGTTCATCGAATCCCTAAAAAAACGCAATCATCTATTGTCTCCGGAAGTTAAAACGAATTGCAGGAGCGGCCATTCGTCTGTCCACTTCGATGTCCAGCAATTAGCACGAATTAAGTAATGAAAAAAGGCCACTCCGATGGGCGTCTACTGTTTGGTGCCGCTGGTCCAGTGGCAGCATCCAACACGTACCTATTACGATTCTCCCACACTACTCAAAAGCTCGGGGGTTGCTCTTCTCTCTTCCATCTCATCGCCGCCCATCCACCTCCGACCCTCTGTATCTCTTCCTCTCGCACCCACACTTCTTTCGGTTCCTCTTCTTTTTTCAGTTTATTTTTCATAAAATGGGGAGCGCTCCCGTCGAGATATAGCCGCATTAAGGCTCTTTTGTGTTAGTTATTTAATGGTTCGCACTGGTTAACAGGATTCGGCATAACAACAAAACTCTACCCGAGATAAATGTGCTTAAGTGCTCCCCGTTTCATATCCTTTTTCGACGGAGCGAATCTGCATCGAGGGGTGGAGGGGGTCTTTCAACCCTCGTTTGTCCATCGCGCATCGAAGAGAAAAATGAGATTACCTGGATCATATTTCACACTCTCAACGTTTCTCAATTAATCCGCATCCACGCGATCCTTCAGTCAAACAACTAAACGATTTTAATATGTTTATAACAGTTCCTTCAACAATATTTTTGTTTACTTTTATAATAATTTTAATAGTCAATTAAACTTAATTTAATTTTAATAATCAATTAAACTCATATAAATACAAATTTTTAAAATTGTTCCACAACAGTAATTATATATTTTGGCAGAACTACAATAATTATAACTTTAATTACAAAATGTTCAATTAAATTAATCAGTTTGATTAACACTTATTTTATTTAACACGGACCTTCAATTTTAAGCGAAGAAAAATATTAAAAAATCTTTATTTAAAAAAGGCAAATATTTAAAAATAAATAATATATTTTTTTGTAGAAATATGACAAAAATTTTATTGATTAATAAACCATTCATATATTTATATAATCGTATTAAATTTTCTGAAAATTACATATATTTATAGTTATTTAGATTAATAATCCATTTTATGGGTGGAAAGACTACAGATTATAAACTGTATTAATTATAATATTAGCAAAAATACTAAAAGTAAAAAAAAAATGAGAATTATGCATAATTTTTGTAAAGGGCTATTAAATACTTTCAGCATGATTAAAATAATATTTAAAATTTTGTAATAAAATTATAATTTTCTAAATAAATTTTACCGATCCATTTAATAATAAATAATTAATTAAATGATTAATTATACTTGTTTAGGATTTAATGACTGTTTTCTTTGTATTCATGAGCAGGGCTTATCAGAAAAGAGGGTTAGAATGATTGGTAGCCCCAAGCCTCGCAATATTAGGGGCCTCAACTTAGTAACTCAATATTTTCAGTATTAGTTGAGGAACTCCAAAGAATATAATTAAAAGAATATAATTACAATATTTTTTAAAAATATATTTTGTTACACACAAAACTCCCAAAACCCCCAATTTTACCCTGAAAATATTTGATAAATTTTAAAGTTACTTCAATTCCTCTGAAACCCTTATATATCAATATATTTGCAATAAAGTTAACATTATTATAAATTGATGTATTTACAAAGATATAATTACATAAGTTGATAATAAATATAATTATGCGGTTCAGCAAGAAACTCCAACATTGTAATACTCCGGTGACTCCAATTTAATATGCTGCAAACAATAACCATTGTACTACATAATAAGGTTATAATCATCTTCAGCCAAAGACAGTTATAAGTAAAATATTTAATATCTACTCTACGTTTTATTAGATTTACCTAATCAATTAAAATTAACTAATTAACACTAATTAATATATTTAAATTATTTAAAGAAATATGACTATTTCTATTTCAATTAATTCATTGTTTATATAAACAGAATATATAATGAAGGAAATACACATATTACGATTTCTTTTATCCGACGGATAAGAAACTCAGTTCTAAATTATACTTCTTTTTTTAATATATTTGTTGCTAATTTTATAAAATCATATCACAAAAATATTATTAATGATATATGATAACATATAATTAATTATTAAAAAATGTTAATAAATATCATATACATAATTATATTATTTTACGGTCTTTTCTAACAGTTACATTTTTATTTTATTGTATGTTTGTTACAATAAATATAATAATTATTATTATATAATTTCAGATCTGATTCAATTAAATCTAAATATATTTAACTTTGTATAAGAAATATATAAATTATTTATTAACATTTTTTATTTATTTATATAGTAGATATTCAAAAGAAAATTATGTAATAATAAAATGCGCAAAACGAAATTGGATATATTTTTAATAAATATTTTATTATTAATGTTTTATTTCTGGATTTTAATATAGTTAAATAAAATTATTATTAATCGTGTATTATCAAAATTTTTATATAATAAATATTAACTGGAATTAAAGATAAATAATAATAAAAACATACGTACTTCCGAACAGAGACATCATTTGCTTTGCATTTTTCGTCAAAAGCGGAAATGTCTCAGGGTTCACATAAGATTTATAAAAATTTTCGATGTTTATTGAGAAAAATACATTTTTTTAATCGGTATTATTCTGCATGTCAATCACTTCCATTTGAAAGTCTTCGGGAACTGTATCCACATCGATATTAAATGGCGAGGAAAACATTTTCATGAAAACCGCTGTATTCTCAGCTTTGAAAATTTGAAATCGTAATTGGAATTCGTTAATTAAAATGTATATATATTGTGCGTATTTTTTAGAAGTAGTAACGTTTTCTTTTTCTAAATGTGGAAAGTAAGACAGATTATTCTGCAAAAGATGCTGTTTCCAAAAAAATGTTTCGGTTTAATATGTACTACCATTTTATTATAATTAATTTTATAACAATATATTGATGGGAGAAAGTCGATCAAATAAATTCAATTTTAGAAATGCTTGGCCGCGTGTTGCTCATCTTTTATATAATAACTGATAGTAAATACAACTTTTAAAAATTTGGTACAAAAACTTATACGGAACTCCGGGTGAAGAATCCTGTTCTAAAGATGGAAAGACGTATGGTATTGTTATTTATTTATTTTTATTAATAAGATTATATAATTATGTATTTATTATTTATTTATACGTAAATGTTATTAAATATTATTATTAATAAATATTTATTAAAAGGGAATTTATTATATAAAAGTATTTTTTTTATTTGCCAAAATATTAGTGAGTTAATATCAATTCTTCCAATAATTCAATTATTATTTTATTTGCTTATAATGTTTACATAATAAATTTATAGTATTTGTATAAAATAGGGTAATTTTAATCAAACTAACTGCAAATAAATATTCAGGAAATTCAATTTTATTGACAGAGAAAAATATCATGTCTTTTTTATAAAAAAAAAAGTGTGTCACGTGAATAGAGTGTTATTCTGTGAATGGTATTCATGAATGACAAAACATCATACATTGACAATTTGTGGCTATCCCTCCTTGTACCTGTACAAGTGTGCATGTTAGTGGTTGAAAAGGGGACCAGAGGGTTATGAATGAATGTAATAAGAGTAGCATTGACGCATTGAGCCCCGATATGAAGGGCTTTTAACGGTGATTTATCTGTTTATGAGTAGCGCGTGTTAGGGCCCTGAAACCCAACACATACGTTTAAACAGGTGCTCCAGACGTGCGCCCTCCCACAAATCATACTCATGCCCTTCTATAGATTTAGTTTCAGTGAACCCACTAAAATAATTACACCTAACAAATTGGTTTCTCCATAAAACATACATACGTGCAAAAATAAATTAATAAGTAAATATTTATTTAAGGGTAATTTAACAGCTGAGAAAGTTCGCATGAAATTTCATTTTAAGCGTTGCGAATGGTGGTTGTATATTATATTTTTTTTTTTTTGTTTCTTTCTGAAAACAGGATAATTTATAATCGTGACAATACTCCAAAAGGAGCGAATAGGTGTAAAAGCTCCGTTAAAGAGGTGTGCTTTTAGAGGTGACGCGCATGGCCTATCCTCGACCAATGCGATGCTCGGAATGCCAACCGATGGGATGAGTCTACAAGTGGGGAAGAATATTGATAATTGATATTAACACGTCTCCATGGATTCCACTTCACACTTTTCATTTCTTTCCTTTTTTCCCTGAAAATCATAAAGAACGCACCGCGCGTAATACAACATCGTATGCATGATACTTTCTCAAACAAACAACACAGATTTTACCGAGAAGATGTCTAGGTACCAGAACCGAGCGTCGGCAAAACATAATTCCTAGCGGTTTGCTCCATTATTCCGCACATCAATTAAAACTGTAACTAAAATTCTGTCAAGAGTCATTCAATAACCGTATAATAACGTTGTCGTGCATTTTTCACACTTGAAGACTCGCTCAAATTGCAGCGATTTGGTCCAAGAGATCTCCTTCATAATCCCATCCCCGAGCAGTTTTCCTCTCAGTCCACGATAGAACTCGTAGCAAGTAGGATGAAACTTAACGAAGAAAATGTTTCGAAATGTTTGCTGATTCTGATGCTGTTGTTCCTCGGAATCTACGCGAAATATCAGAATTTCATCGATGTCGACGATATACTCTCACCTGATTTTATGCCTGGAAGCTTGATGATGCTGGAAAGTCCTGAAAATACGGAATTCGTTAATTCCTCGAAACCTTCGCGTTCTTTTTTGAATCAAAGTATTTTGGATGGAAGCATCCACGGCGCCTTCACAACCATGGGATTTCATAGGTAAACTAAAAATTAATGATATAATAGAGTGAATCCATTTATTTACTTTGCAGATCAATGATGAATGAGTATTTGTGCCGGAATTATATAGCAGAGCAAATCGTCGATGATATGTCCATAACTCGGATGAGGAGAAGATTAGGCGGTGATATTGATATTAAGAAAGTGATGCACGATAAGAATAAACCGACTGTTTTGGATAATTTGATCGAGGATGAGGGATCTTCGAATTATAAGAGTTGGCTTACCAAGTAATTCAGTTTTTCTTTAATTTTCGATATAATCGGCATGTAATAATTTTAGGAGTACTACTTTGGAGGATATTTATAAGCATTATCAGAACGTCGAGGAGAGAGATGATGAGGAGGAGGAAGAAGAAAAGGAAGAGGAACAACAATTTGATCAACATGTTACCGGGTATGGGTATGGGCAGCACCATGCGCCTCCAAAATTAGGTCATACAGGGGTAGGAATCAGTTATCCTTCGGGAGCTGCCTATGGTCATGGACAATCTCTTGGGTATAGTTACACCGGACATGGAATTAGCGGCCATCCGGTATCTACAGGACATGGATATGCCTTTGGTGGTCAGGAACGTAAGTAGCATAAACTAAAGAAATGGTTAAATTGAATAATAAATTAAAATGATCACAAATATCACAAAAATTGAAATTTGACTATATAGATGTATGTATTACAGAGAATCATCCATACGAAGAGATAGGACATATTCACATTCATCACGATACGCCGACTAAGCACTATGAGAGTCACGGTAGTGGTGGCAAGGATTTGAGCGAACTCTTCGAGATTGCGCTAACCGCTCTTGCGTACCTGTCGTTTGGCATGTTTATAGTGCACGTAATTTTGTGTATCTCTCAAGCGGTAAATTGGTGTCTTTGGCATAGTTAGTGAGTATTTTAGCTGTGATTTGTGTTGCAGAAAAAGCAGGATGTTTATTACATGACTATGATGCCTGTGTCTACCACTGCTGGTACGGTAGGAACCGGGATGTCGGGTGGTGGTATGCCAAGCACCGGAAATGGTGATGGTGGCGGTGAAACTGGTAACGGTGGAATGGAGACTGGAGGAGGTGAAACAGGAGATGGTGGTGATGGAGGTGAAGGTGGTACAGGAGATGGTGGTGAAGGAGGTACTGGAGAAGGAGGAGATGGTGGTGAAGAAGGAGGAGACGGTGGAAATGAAGAAGGAGGTGATGGTGGAACAGGAGAAGGTGGTGATGGAGGTACTGGAGAAGGAGGTGATGGTGGTACAGGAGACGGTGGAACTGGAGAAGGAGAAGACGGTGGGAATGGAGAAGGAGGTGATGGTGATACAGGAGATGGTGGAACTGGTGAAGGAGGTGATGGTGGGACCGGAGAAGGAGGTGATGGTGGTACAGGAGATGGTGGAACTGGAGAAGGAGGTGATGGTGGGACCGGAGAAGGAGGTGATGGTGGTACAGGAGATGGTGGAACTGGAGAAGGAGGTGATGGTGGTACAGGTGAAGGTGATGGAGGAGATGGGGGAACTGGTGATGGTGGCACAGGAGAAGGAGTAACGGGTGATGGTGGCACTGGTGAAGGAGACGATGGTCGAAGTGAAGAGATATTTGGTGGAGGTGTCCCACTGTCGAATTGGAACTACTATTCACAATCGTATCGTAATGCAGCTCCCACAGTTCCTCCCGGTAGACGTCGCAGAAGGAGGAAGAGGCTCACAGAACCGCACGAGATGCCAACAATAACAAACCCAAACAACGTAGCCTTAAACGAATTGGCAAGACACGTCCTAACTTCGATAGAAGCAGCATTGGTGGCTAATCAAGACGATGGCTCATGTCTAAGGAAAACTTTATGCGAAAACAACAAATACGCAAAAACCCTTAAGACCAGCAGTAAAATATGGATACCGGTTTGGAGGTAAGCTTCATCATATCAGTGAAACGTTAAGCTATTTCCAGTTTTTTTTTTTCAGTTTGGGAATGAGCTGGTTGTCTGGTAAACTAACCAAGGGAATTCCAGCAGCGACATCTATGCTGGATAGCTTGAAGGCATCGATCCTTGGATTAGGGAGCGCTAACTGCGAGATCATTTATCAGGACTGCAATTTGCGCAGGGAGCGCGACGCCCGCAGGAAACGACGCCGCAGGAAATAATGTGTCAGAGCAACACAACGAGAGGGAGCTTCCCATGCTAAAGATCCACCGCTGATCAATATCCCGCCCTTATGTAACAGCACAAAATGTAAATTAGATATTGTACTTTAGTTTTAATTGTTTGAATAAACGCCGCGAGGAATGTAACTGCTCGAGTCGTGTAATCCAAATCGTTGATTGGCAGGCAAACAGAAAGTTCAAAAGCAACGCTCATCAGTATCCCTCAAAAGTGATGCAATCAGAGACTTGATATACCCCACTTCCGTATTTCCGACTTTTTCTCTCTCCTCCACGCTACTCCCTTCCACCAATGCTTGTGTCTACGGCATAATTAAAGAGGAACTATTTAATGGAATCGATGAGAGCCAAGTTGTGTCGACTCGCACCAGAGCTTAAACATCGGGGGGGAAATTGATTACGAAACGGGTATTCCCGTCTCCCATTGAATCCAGTTCTTCGTCAACATCTTCAAGTAGCCGGATACAATCTTCATAATGTCAATCATCAATTCGGAGACGGCAAAAAAATAACTCAGTTCGGATACGAATTTCCACTAAATTCGTATACGAAAAAGTAAAAGAAAAACCTTTTCATTTAACATAAACACATTTTATCTCATTTTTTCCCATCAACGCCCCGAAGAAAAAGCTAATTTTCTGTTAGTAATGAGCTGATAACTCTGCGAAAGCTTTTCGTTACGCTAACAAGTCGAATCAGAGTTGCGTTTTAAATTGAAAGTACTGGCTTTATTGACAAACGTACATCAAACCAACAAAAAAAACATAAAACAACGAGAGAATCAAAGGGGATTTTCAATTACCTCTTCTTTGAGCTATAGTATAAATAAAACGGGCATTCGTCTGTATTTAGAAATCCTTCATGAAGTAATCGATTATTTTGATGTATCTTTTGATACAAATAAAGCAACATTTAATTAAAAAAAAATAAATTATAGAAATTATTGATTAGAAACGTTTGATTTTATTACTAATGGATAATTACTGAATTTTCAGCGGAATATTTGGAAAACGTATTGGTGGTGTACTGAATTCGCTATTGCCAAACTTTATTCGCAAATTGATAAATCCCGAAAACCAATTCCATTTAGCAAACTTTCCTCAACAATAACGTTAATTGCATAAGTCATAAAGCGCACCAACATTTTGCTCGCATTTTCAATTCACAATTTATTTAATTAATTTTCGAACCCACAATCAATTGCAAAAAAATAAATAACATGAAATAGTTTAAATTTTCAAGTAATATTTGTATTTGTTAATAGTTTTTCATAATTGACCTTTACTTTTATTACTCTATATTTATTCAGAAAAAAATATTTACCCATCCAAGTATTATCGCATTATATATAGTTGATATCAACAATTCTTACATTTTAAAGCTGTTAACTAAAATTAGTAATTAAAATAAATTATACTTTATAAAAAAATTGACACCTTATGTCAAAGGTGACAGCTGTCATTTCGTGACCCGTTAAACTTTTAATATGATCCAATATTCTGATCCTTAGGTTGAGAAATGCTGGTCGCAGAGATGAAAATGTACACTAAAAGCACGTAATTTTAAATTATTAGGTACTTATGTTAAACTAATTTAATTATTAAGTACATAAATTTAAAAGTTTATAACTAATAAAAAATAAATTAATTTCAATATACAGAATTGCTTCATACTAAAGTCACTTAAGTGTAGGAGATTTGAAGTGCATGCGATTTGTATATTAAAGTTGTGAAATTGTTATCCATAACCACGGAGAGCTCGAGGGAAGAGCTAATAAAGTGCATGTACTTAAAAATAAAATAAGTAAATAGTCGTAGCTGCATTATTAATACTAAACTTTTATGCCGTTTAATACCGAAGTTGTTGGAAGTAGGGTTGGGAGGTGTGGGGGGTTTTATTAAAGCGTGTAAACTTCGTATCGCATATGTGAGCCTTATTTTAAGCAGCTTTGCAAAACGCGATTTCGATGTACTGCTCAACCTCCACCCTCTTCCCACAATCCCATTTCGCAATTGAGGCGATATAAGCGTTTGTTTTCGAATTGGAACTTTCGCAGATAAATTCGTGAATGCGAGTATTCACAGATAACGCCGAATTTCCACTGTTTTCCCTAACGCGAAAAACAGTAATAATGTTACATCGATTAGCTGTTGGTGTACCCTACTTCAACGAATTTGCGATAGCCTCTGATGTTGCGTATTCATCATATCGTGGCGTTAAGCAATGTTGATTTTGGCCCTTTTGCTTTGATATGCAAGATCTAACAGAATGGCGCTTCACTAGAACCGGAAACCACTTAATAGGTATTGAGTCTAAACCTCCAATAGCAAATACTATTAAATACAAATAACATTCCAAAACGTTGTCTTTAATCTATATTACTCTATCAATACGCGATTTACGATGAACTTTCGTTTTGCATCTTTTGAAATAAATCTAAGTTTGTATATTATATAGTTTGCATGACATGAGACATATATGTCAGTTAGGTGTTCCAAACACTATAGAAATTTTCGTTCAGAAAATAGTTATGAGCTAGTAAGTTAGTTATGAGATATTAGTATCATGCAGGTTGTATACATATTATGTATACAACATGCATGTTATACAATATATTGTATAACGTGAGACATAACACCTTACTCAATAAGTTTATAAGATGACATATAGATGGCGCTTCCACCGATAAATTCATATGATTTTTAGGAAGTGCCAACGTTCCAACAACGCCTGTCAAAATTTTATGTTATTCAGACGTTTAGTTCACAAATTACAGTGGTTTTAATGACGCTACTTTTGTAATTTTCAAAACAAAATCTGAAAAATCTGAATTTCAGCAAACAGTTAGTAAGTTAGTTAGGAGATATTAGTAACTTGTGTATTATATAGTTTGCATAACATGAGACATATATGTCAGTTAGGTATTCCAAATACTATTGATTAATAATTTTCGTTCAGAAAATAGTTATGAGCTAGTAATTTAGTTATGAGATAATAGTATCATGCATGTTGTATACATACTATGCATGATGTAAGACATAACACCTGACTCAATAAGTTTGTAAGATGACATTGACAAATTCATATGATTTTTAGAAAGTACCAACGTTCAAACGACCCCTGTCAAAATTTTATGTCATTCTGACGTTTAGTTCACAAATTACAGTGGTTTTAATGACGCTACTTTTATAATTTTCAAAACAATAAAAAATATGAATTTCAGCAAATCACTTCTCTACCATTTGACTCGACGGAGATGAGTTCACATAACACTTATCATTGCTTTGCTTGAATGGTATTTTTTTCCTATGAAAAAGTAATGTTTTATCAACACGAAATTCATGTTTATATGTCATCCTACAAACTTATTGAGTGAGGTGTTATATGTCAGTTGAGTGCACTATCTACCATTTGTTAGTAATTGACGTTAAGAAAACATTTAGTAATGCACATTTCCCTGTTACATAATGTGTAATATGTACATAATTCTATAACTAAGTATAATTGATTTAAAAAAAAATTAAATACTTAATTATAAAAATTATTTTTTCATTAAATAAAAATGAAAATTCTTTAATTTCCAGATTTCTTATTTGCAACACAAAAAAAAATCGTGTATTATGTATACAATCTAGGGAGATTTGTCTGTTTTAATTAGAAGTGAAGAAAGAACGGGCGGGTCAAAAGTAAAAGGATTCGGAGGTCGCTTTGAAATGCCTGACGGAGCCGGACGAGTGGTTTTCTAATTATAACAGTTGGAAAATAGGGCGCATTTTGCATTCAGGGTATTCGGGCTACGTAAAGGGCAATAATTAAAATTCAATAAGGTCAGTTATTTTCGTTCCAAAATCGAGGCACACAGAACATTTATTTTACAATAATTCAAGCTTTAATTCAATTTTATTTTGATCTTTTCTTAAAATTTCGAACATACATGTATCAGAGTTAAAGTTAACTTTAGGGAATATTACTATTTTTTTTATATTTCATACTATTTATTTAAAATTTAACTTAAAAGCAAAACATACAGTAATTTATTTATTTAATTCAATTCAATAAAATGTTAAAATATTAATATTAAGTACTTGTGTAATATTAGGACTAGTTTTGTAATTACTCATACAATTATATTGCATTAAAAATGTATTTAGATTTTTTAGTATAAATTTAAGCTATTTGCAAAAAATTGTAATTTCTTTTTTTAATTATGATGAAATTTTTCTTCATTTTTCATGTAAATCTTATAGAATAAGTTTTCAATACAACAAAGGAAAATGCATCAAAATAATTTAGTTAATAATTAAAAAATAATCTATTTATTGTAGCATTAAACAAATATTAAACAATAAACTTATGTTATTAAAAAGTTAAAAAATAATAAAAGATTTTCAACATGGATTAAGTATTATCAAAGATTTGTGCAGCAAAATAAAATAATGCAATAAGTGATTTTCTCTAGGAAATAAGGATTACATAAGATTTGTAGACTTATGATTATAAGAACTATGAAAGGCTTTGTGGAAAAGATTGATATTGTTGCAATCGGATAAAAAAATCTTCTAGGAATAAATCACTGTTTGAAAAAGGACTAATCAAGGAATACAAAATAAATCGTATAAAAAGAGATTGACTGAAAACAGACTATAGATAATCTGAACTTATAGGATTATGCGTGGTATTGCTGTATATTTAGTTCATCTCTAAAGATAAAGTGGATAAGACATTTTATATAATATTAATAAGAAAGCTGATGGCTTCAATTACCCATGTGGAAATGATTAGATTTACAATTTAAAAGTAAATTTTTGATACTAGAATTTGTAAAAAATAAATTAAATGTATTATCAAGAATCACTTAAGTAGTACTGAAGACATTCCAACTCAAGCTTAAAGTGCTTATATTACATAAATTATATAAAAAAAAAGTAATTAAAAATTTGATAATCTTGTTGAAGATTAGGGGAAGGTTTTCTCCGCCCTCTATTGCCCAAAAGCTGGTAGCTTAATGAGGATATGGTGGGAAGCCTTGCTAGATAGATCGTCCTCTAAAATAATCCGATAAATCCTCATATAGGAACATACAGATACTCTGATATTCACCAATTGAAATCTGCTGAACTCGTTACATTTCTTAATATTAAAGAATTTATAAAAATCGTCCAAGGTAGACTAGCAACCATAATTTCCACATCCGAATACCACAACCTATTTTTATTGCAACTTTCTACAGGCTTGTGCCTAAACCGAAAAAAATACTTTCCTCCAATCATACTTGCCCCCATTTTTGCATATCTCATCAACTTCAATAACACTAATTTCTCCACTTTACTAAATCTTATTAGCAATTCTCATTTTCCTAATTTTTAGTCTTTTTGTGTTGCGTTTATTAACTCAGAAGATTGTGAATATGATATATATTATTCACCTGAAACTTCATCTCCACCAACATTTTGCGTTTACAAATGATGCCGAACTATCAAAATCTGTTTCTAAATTATTGTCTGTAATATTATTTACCTATAATATAAAATTCAAATTTCAAAAAACATAAATTCAGAGCATTTCTGTAGTCTCAGCCAGTTACATAAACTAAGCATCCAGTATTTATATTTAATAAAACATGATGTATAATAATTCATTGTAAATGAAGAAATAATATGCAGCAGTTGGTAAACTAATTAAAGAATGAGAACGCTTTTAGGTACTTCTTTAGATTACCTCTTGTTTCATTTGAAAGCGGGCCGTACTGGAAGCTTTCAGGATGAGATTTTAATTACAACTCTGTTGATTTATATTGCTTACGATTTAATCCTCGAATAAGATTCAAGAGTCAGCACACGTTCCGTGTAGTCAATATTTATTGGATGCTGTGATTAATTCCAATGGAATTATACTTTACCAAATCCAATCACGCCCAAATGAAAACGTATATTGTCTATAATTGAAATACTGAAAACATAAAGTCAATTAACGTAAATAATTAATTAAAGTTTATAGCTGATATTTAAATGAAAGAAATTACGTTTTAATATGAAATTAAAATATGACAATGACATTTCAAACTGTTCTGTCATATCTAAACAATAGTTGAAACGTCATATTGATAGAATGACTAATATCGCGAGTATTATGGACGTGGCATTATTGAAATGAATTTTAATATAAAAATCATAAATCTAAATAAAATTAACATGATTTGTATTAAAAATAATATTATTATTTTTGTGGAAATTTTGTGAAAGCTACAAACAAATCTAATTACATAATTTTGTGTGAATGGATGTCATATCAAACATTTGGATAGATGACGTATCAAACTGTTCTGTCATGTTGAAATGTCAGATTGACAAAATGACTTATATCGCGAGTAGTGTGGACGTGGCATTATAAAAATGTATTTTAATGTAAAAATCATAAATCTAAATAAAATTAAAATGATTTTATTAAAAAAATATTATTATTTTTGTGGAAATTTTGTGAAAGCTACAAACAAAACTAATTACATAATTTTGTGTACATGGATATTATTTTTTTTCATTCTGAATGAAAGGAATCAGCGTAGCGAAGAAAACTGGAAATTAGTGTGTCATGTTCAAAAAGGTTTGGAGATGACATGATTATACACATATCCAATTAGTATATTGTGAATAAAAAAAAAACTCGTTTATTATTTTCATATTTATTTGTGTTTTAATAAATAATTTCCTTTGGTAAAGTTATGTAATATTTTTTGTTAATTCGTGTATATTCAAACCTAATTCATTGAGAATCATAGATGTGATTGGATATTTTAGTTATAAAATAAATTACATAAGTTAAACAATTTTTTCAGATGAAATTTTATGGATAGGTGATATAATATGTAAAATTTTAATAAAATTAAACATATTTTATTGGCATTGAAGGCCGAATTTGTGCACTACTTGCGAAATAAATACAACAATACCTCGCATAGTACGGCTTGAATTATTACCGATTTACTATAGTCTAGTTTAAAAATGTCAATACAAAAAATACAACAGAAAAATATTTTTTATAATGCGAGATCCAATATTTATTTGTATTCCATAGGTTGGGAACCGCTGATGTAATGTATATTAAAATACATAAAATATTATATAATGTTGTTCTATGTTCTAGATAGAACTTTTTAGGTTAAACAGGGCATTACAATTCGTATCATTAAATATTAGAAAGAACTTATCTCAATGTTATAAAGATTGTGAGTTAAAAGTGTGGAGCTCAGGGCGCGTGTTGTTATATAAATTGTATTTATGAAAATAAACTTTTGTTGCATTTTTAAGAAAATCGCTTCTAAAATGCAGAAAATAAATATTATATGCGTATTTTATTTCTCGAAAAAGTATTTTTTTCCTAATTTTTATTTTAATAATTTTTATATTAAAAAAATGCTTTTTTTGTGTAAAATAATTAACAGTTAAAAATGATGTAATAAAATTAATATTTTTTGCATACATTTCATTTGCATGTGCGTTTTATTGAAGAATTAATCATTTTAGTTTCTTAATTAATTAAAAGAATTATTAAATTGAAAGGTTTAATAATAATTGATAATCTTTGTATATTTTTAATTAATTAAAGAGAATTTGTTGTAAATCGGTTGATTTCGTGAAGTTCTTTAGTAGATCATTTAAAGTGTAGTTAATTTATATGAACACTCACATTTTGATACATAAATCAACGCGTAAAAGTTCGTCTCTCATTTTAACAACTCATATCTCATCGCATGGAGCGGTGAGAAAAGTTGTCGTTTATTATGATTTTTTGTTGTTGTTGTTTGTTGTTGTAACTTTTGGTCCTGTTTTCGGTAGTTCCCGAATGAAGGTGGCGGGCGCGCGTTTCGGAATCGGGGCGTCGCGACGCCGCCTCTATCGGCACCGCCACCGACACCGGCGTCGGGGCGCAGTTTGTCTATAGAGTGCTGCTGTGCCGCGTCGCGATGCCTCCGACTGTTGCAGAAACGTTACGTGCATGGCTTTTATCCGCGCTGGTTGTTCATGGAGCCGTTGCAGGAAATCCGGACGCCAAACGTCTCTACGACGACCTCCTCTCCAATTACAACAAATTAGTGAGGCCCGTGGTCAACACTTCAGACGTCCTCAGGGTTTGCATCAAACTGAAGCTCTCTCAGCTCATAGATGTGGTAAGACAATACTCACAACTAAATTGTAATCCTCAAAGCGTTAAAAATGCAAACATTTCAGTGCATTTATATACTTCATGAAATTTTAGCTCTATCCATTTTTTTACACATTATATTTTTTGATTTATTTAAATAAAATAACAACAATATGTAATTTACGAAATTAATGAGTATAAATATGATGAATGAATTATTTTTGTCTGTAAATAATTATTGATAAAATTAAAATAATTAAACTATAATAGACAATATTATTTGTATTACATTTAATATAGATTATAATTATTTAGAAAAAAATAAACAATTTTTTTTCTCATCATATCAAAAATCGAAATAATAAGTTAAACATGGAAACATTTACTCAAATAATAGATTTTAAATGCTTAAAATTTATTTAAATAATAATTATATTTTATATGAAAATCAGAATACAAAACATATTATGAATTATTATTTGAAAAAAAATAATTTCTTAAAAAAATAAATAAAAATTGCATTTTTCTATTCTTTATTATAAAAAAATATTTATAACTAGTGATATTTAGTTATCATGTACACTTTAAGTGCAAGAAATAAATTTTAATAATTTTAATTCATTTTTCTTTTGAATTAAAATGAAATTTAAAAATATAATTGTTATTTTGCAGGAATAATAAAATTTTACATTAAAAAAGTATTGTATTTTTTTCAATTAAAATTAATTAGTAAAAATATTTTACTTTTTTTATTATTGTATAAATTTTAATTCTTTAAATTAAAATTATAAATAATTTACAGAATTATTTGTGGATTTTTTTTTTTGTGTTTAATCTTATATAATTTGTAGATAAATAACTGTTTGTTGAAGAATTGTTGATTAAATTTATAACAAACATGCAGATAAATTGATTTCCATCAAAGATAACGGTTTTCATCCAATTTTCTACACTGATTTATTCCCTTGAATGAAATATCAACAACATGTTTTTCTTAA
Source organism: Nicrophorus investigator (assembly GCA_963457615.1). Lineage (NCBI taxonomy): Eukaryota > Metazoa > Arthropoda > Insecta > Coleoptera > Silphidae > Nicrophorus > Nicrophorus investigator. Next base: position 20,422,369 of record OY735143.1, read on the forward strand.
ATTAAAAAAGAAATTAGTATAAATATGATGAATTCATTGAGTATTTTTATCGATAAATATTTATTAAATAATCTTATATTTATTATCAACAAAATATTTATATATTGATTTTTTTACTAAACTATAAAATATTATTTCTAAATTTTTGACAAAGCTGTTACATAAAGTACAATAATCAAACCTTTGGTTTGTTGAGCAAATTTATTGAAAGCGCATTTATTTTTTTGTTATGTATTAAAATAATAATGAATATTTTGTTAAAGGTCTGCGGTGAAAAGCAATTGTATGGTTTATTATTAATAATAATAAATGTAACCATTTTATTATTTGCATAGATGTTATTTTATCCACCAATGTACGATTAAAAACAACCACAAATTTACGTATTTCCATTTAGTATTGGTAACACAAACAATCAATGGTTTTGCTCATGTATAACGTACATTTTCAGTTTTCAGTAAATAATAAAGATATTTTACAAATATTTTCCATTAAAAATAATAGTAGAATCATATTATTTGAGTACATTTTCAAATTTTACGAATATTTTATGTATAGATTTGATTTATATATAGAAAATGTAAGTAAAATTCTGAAAATATTATTTGTTAATTAACATAGACAAAAAATGGATTTTTTATAAATATTTTGTTTAAGATTTTTTATATTTAAAATATTTTTAAACAACAACTCATTTGGAATTATTAAATATTGTTAAATAATTTCGGTTTTGGAACAAATTCAGTTCGTTAATGGAGGTTTTTACGATACTTGTATAAGTATAAAATGAAGAAGTGATAAAAAATATTGATAGATTATTTAAAAAATATTAAATCAATGTCGATTTATGCTGAAAATCACTTTAAATACTTTTACGAAAAAAAATGTAAAGCTTTGAAGCTCAAAGGAATATTTCGTATGGTTCCGGTTCTGATTAAATTGTCGGCAGCGCGTTGGATGGAAAGGAAAGCAAAAAAATAAAAATAACAAAAACATCCGCGGAGTTCTTTAATTTTTAATTAAAACCCTTGGCGGGAAATACCCTGTCCACAAAGGCCCCAGTTCGCCTCATCAAACGTCTCATTATATTCACACTCACATCAAATTTTATGCAAGCATTAAAATTCATCGAGGCGTTTTACAGGGGCCGCCAACACCAGAACACCACTTTTTCCTTGCACACTTCCATTAAAAAAAGCACCAACCCTCAACCCTAATTAGCAAATACCACAGCAATTTAAAGATAGCGAAAGAAATCACGTCGAAAAAGGAAGCGTGCGATTGTAGAAAACGTAGTCTCCTGAATCGCATGAGTTTCCGACAATGCGCGTTGACAGCTCGGAGGAAGCTTTCATGAGTTTCCTGTAGCTTCAGGGAGAATATGTCCTGTGCAGTTTGAAGTCCTGTGCGTCTCGGGCATTGAAAACATTGACGTTCAAACGCTAACCGATGATTGTCCTGTCGAGAAGAGGACTTTTATTTTTTTTGTGAAACTTTTCTGTCGCAAATGTTTGCACAATTTTAATTGTCGTGTATAATTAAATTGGGGAACGACCGAAGACACTGAAATGCGCGCACAACCATCACAATCAACGCAAACTCTCTTTGCGGTGAGAAAGAACTCGCCGTCTAATTACGTAACCACAAAGCGAGCCGAATCCGCGGAGCGTTCAAAATCAACACCGCCTCCGAAAAACACACACTCCTTTTACCGCCTGAATACATTACCATTAAAACGTCGTTTATTGTCGGCAACATACATTAACAGTCGCAATTAACATTTATTGATCTATGCAAATTACATCACCATAGCCTTTAACGTGTGTTCTGGTTTTTGATTTTCCTCTGTCTGTCTACTAATTTTTTATGAATGCATCTCTGGTTACTACTAGGTGCAAATAGGTACAGATTTAATTAATCGATATTGTCTAGACATATAGTAAATACTTTTTTATATTTTACTCTTTCGGATAAGATTTTCATAAATTAAATACTATAAACAAGAATATAAGTTTAATTATTTACAAAATAAATATTATATAATTCTTACAACTTGTTACATTATCACTATTATTATGATAACTAGTTATTTCTTCGCTATCACTATGTGGCAATACTTCTGCTATTCCATTTCTGCTAGTTAATGTCAACCAGTACTTCCGTCTCCCTATGTAAACCAGATCTGTCGTCACTTTATGTTAACTAGTCCTTTGGTAACTCTATGTCAGCCAGAACTTTTGTTGATCTATGTTAGTCATCCTTAGTCAACCAATAGCTTTATGTCAACCAATTTTACCTTTATTTTATGTCAACTAATACTATAGTCACTTTATGTAAACTAGTCCTTTGGTAACGCTACATCAACTTTTATTGATCTATGTTAGTCATATTTAGTCAACCAATACTCATTTCGCTTTTTTTTCAATTTTTGTTGTTGTTATTCTATGCGAACCAGCTCTACAGTTACTTTATATCAAATAGTTCTTTGGTAATGCTACGTCAACTTCTGTTGATCTATGTTAGTCATATTTAGTCAACCAATAGTCATTTCGCTTTTTTTTTAAATTTTTTGTTGTTATTCTATACCAATCAACACTATATTTACTTTATATAAAGTAGTTCTTTGGTAACGCTACGTCAACTTTTGTTGATCTTTGTTAGTAATATTTAGTCAACCAATACTTATTTCGCTTTTTTTTCAATTTTTTGTTGTTATTCTATGCGAACCAGCTCTACAGTTACTTTATGTCAACTAGTTCTTTGGTAGTGCTACGTTAACTTCTGTTGATCTATGTTAGTCATATTTAGTCAACCAATACTCATTTCGCTTTGTTCCAAATTTTTTGTTGTTATTCTATACCAATCAAAACAATAGTTATTTTATATAAACTAGTTCTTTGGTAACGCTACGTCAACTTCTGTTGATCTATGTTAGTAATATTTAGTCAACCAATACTCATTTCGCTTTTTTTTCAATTTTTGTTGTTATTCTATGCGAACCAGCTCTACAGTTACTTTATATCAACTAGTTCTTTGGTAGTGCTACGTTAACTTCTGTTGATCTATGTTAGTCATATTTAGTCAACCAATACTCATTTCGCTTTGTTCCAAATTTTTTGTTGTTATTCTATACCAATCAACACAATAGTTACTTTATATAAACTAGTTCTTTGGTAACGCTACGTCAACTTCTGTTGATCTATGTTAGTAATATTTAGTCAACCAATACTCATTTCGCTTTTTTTTTCAATTTTTGTTGTTATTCTATGCGAACCAGCTCTACAGTTACTTTATATCAACTAGTTCTTTGGTAACGCTACGTCAACTTCTGTTGATCTATGTTAGTCATATTTAGTCAACCAATACTCATTTCGCTTTGTTCCAAATTTTTTGTTGTTATTCTATACCAATCAACACAATAGTTACTTTATATAAACTAGTTCTTTGGTAACGCTACGTCAACTTCTGTTGATCTATGTTAGTAATATTTAGTCAACCAATACTCATTTCGCTTTTTTTTCAATTTTTGTTGTTATTCTATGCGAACCAGCTCTACAGTTACTTTATATCAACTAGTTCTTTGGTAACGCTACGTCAACTTCTGTTGATATTTAGTCAACCAATACTCATTTCGCTTTTTTACAATTTTTTTGTTGTTATTCTATGCCAACCAGCACTATAGTTATTTTATATCAACTAGTTCTTTGGTAACGCTACGTCAACTCCTGTTGATCCATGTTAGTCAATTTAGTCAACCAATACTTATTTCGCTTTTTTACAATTTTTTTTGTTGTTATTCTATGCCAACCAGCACTATTTGACATCATATGTTAGATAGTCCTTCTGTCACTTATGTCAACCATTCTTTTTGACACTCTCACTTTGTTAAATATTTCTTTTTAACTCCATATTCCTCTGTTTCTTACGCCACCCCATTTCTCATTTAGCTTGTGTCAGTGGCAAGTACTTCTTTCATCATATGCCATTTAGTCCTTTCATTACTCTTATCAATTTATTACTTTTTTTTACTTCCTTTTATTACTTTTTTCATCATATATTTACCAGTCATTTTTGTTACTCTATAAAAACTAATCCGTTTATCATTCTGTTAACCATTAATTTTGTGACTTAGTCAGTACCACCAGTACTTCTGCCTTTTTATGTCAACTTCTTTTTATCACAAAATATTAACCAGTCTTTATATAACTCTATGTACACTATTCCTTGTTTTTATAATATGTAAACCAATAAGTAGTTCAGTTTTCATTCCAGTTGAAAATAGGTAATAGATAAGTTGATAATTTAGAAAATTTAGTCACACAAATTCAGGATAAATTCTATTCGAATGAACACGTTGGAACAATAGTCTATTAAAGTTTTTATTACTCTTCAACAATTTTCTTTTACTCTAAAAAATGTAATATAAAAAAAAATAAGGAAGAGGTTGTAGATATTAGACTCGCAATATTAAGGGCTTCAATTTGGCAAGATAGAGGGCTTCAATTGACACCCCAAAGATTATAATCCAAGAATTCATCAACTCAGCTTGTATTTTTAACAACTAGGTCTTTTTTGCATAATTTTTTGTCATCATTTGTCACTCTTTAAATATTTGCATACGTCTATCATTTTATCAGTTTCTCTCTATCTTTCTATATTTATATTTTAATTTCTCCTATACATAGTGCATATACTAAAACTGCGATCCTTTATTAATTAAGGCACTGTTCGTTTAGTATTTTTTTACCCTTCATATAAATTGAATTTATTTTGAAACGTGCAGGCACGAAATAAAAATCCATTTATAATCCACGGGGATTCCGCTAATTGCTTTTATTCAATTTTAAATATAACTTCCGCTGATTTATGTGGAGAAGCAAATTTTATCCTTTTCCTTTTTTAAATTATTCCCCTGTGAGTCGTACATAAAATTCATAATTCGCTGAAAATCTAATTAATATCACGGCAATGTCTTTCCGCTTCCGGTATCGAGGAAATTCTTAAAATCTACATAAAGATTTCCAAATTATTAATTCCAATTTATAAAGTATAAATTTAATTTCAGGAGTTTCATTTGGTGTTATAAAATGTATTTATTAACAGAAATTTTTTTTTCGCATAAATGTAAGAAATATGGTTGAAAACAATTTTAAAAATATAGTACTTATGGGAATAATAATAATGTAACATTGTACCACAAGGATATTGCAAGGAAATAATATGTTATTCAACGTGAAAACACTAAACATTTTTATTATAACTTATTAAAACCAGAAAATATTACAATATATGTAATAATTTATATTTAACTTGAAACAATTTATGTTAAAGATTTTTTTTTGTGATCTTTTCAGAGCTTTAAGGATGAAATAAAAGGAGTCAATTCAAATAAATGATAACTATCTGTCTTCGTTTTGGAAAATCTCTATTCTTTCTTAAGACTGAATAAATTTACGATAATCCAGGTCTGAGCGTGCGGCAGAAGTTTATCATGTTTTGATTTGTGGTTGTCTGTGATAAATTTTTCGTTCGGCTCGGAGAAGAAAAAAAAAATGGGAAGGGAAACGAAGAGTAAAACGAATGGCGGATGAGGAATGATGAACTTCCTTCTTTCCTCTTTTTTTTTTCTGCACGAGCGCGAATCGGAAACGGAAACGGCGTTAAGAAGACGCGTACGTGTAACGCCCCGTGGGTTTTCCACTATTTGCATCTCGTACAAGTTTCATACCTGTGACACAATGACACCTCTGTCATGGTTACTGATATATTTTTATACTTTTCTCTAGCTTCTCCGAAGGGTGCATTTATATAAAATTCTTCTGAACTTGTTATATCGCATAACCTTACGTAATTTTCATAGAAATATACTTGCTTTTGACAATATATTCATATAACGAGGTATTTTTATATAACAATGAATGTTTTATAAAAATGTGCAACAATAGTGTATCCAATAAGCTATTTTTATATTACATGAGACATTCTTAAATTATTAGTATTTTTCCATTTCGTAACTTCTAATAAGCATGATTTTATTATAAATTAGATATTTTAGATATTTATATTAAAACTTTACAAACAATTTCGTAGAACGAGGTATTATTAAAATTGTCTTTTTATACAAGTCTTGAAAAATATTATTACTATTGTTATAATACGTAAATTTTCACCATGACAACTAATTTAAGTAATTTGTAAGTAACTTACTGTTGCAAATAGCTTCGTAGAACGAGGTATTATTAAAATTAAACTATTATTGAAATAATTTTATTTTTGATTAAGATTTTGTCAATAAAGTTTGTTAAATATTTTTATTTTGCATTTTGTTACAATTTCGTAAAACGAGGTATATTAATATTACTTTATTCCATAAAGCTGTAATAACATTACTATTCATCTATGTATTTTTTTTATTATGAATGAAGAATTGAAATATTTGTAATAAAGTTTTAAACAAATATTTTCTGGCATTTTTATAACAGTTTCGTTGAATAAGGTAATAAAAAAATAGTCTTTTTAAATATTATAAAAAATACGTTTTTTTTACTAATTGGAAAAACTGAATTTGAAAAATAGTTTTCTTATCAAAATCTTCTGTATTTTGTTAATAACGTTAAACGAGGTATTACTATGATCTATTTTTAAATAATTGAGATTGAATTAAGATTTCTTAATTGAAAAAGAGATAATAAAGTTTCTTAAATAATTTGTTTTTGCTTTTTGTAGCAATTTCGTAAAACGAGGTATTATTAAAATTGTATTGTTTCTGTAAATTCTTTTAATAAATCTTTTTTTTTTGCGAATCATAGAATTATAAACTCATTTTCTTGGATTTGCTAATAGTTTCGTAGAACGAGGTATTATTAAAATGAATATGTTATTAGAAATTTTCAATGTGTTTATTTCAATAAGATTATTTAATAAAAAAAACTTCGTAGAAAGAGGTATTATTAAAATTGACTGAAGATACGTCTGCATAGATTGTAATAATAGATTTGGGTGCAAATCATTACGAATTCAAAATTGAGCCATTTGTAATAAAAGTTTCGGACGAGATGGGCTCATAACAAATTCAGGCTATGTCTTGGGACTATCGATTTGTGCATACATTTGCAAATTTCTGGATGGGTTGATTGGGGTCTGACACCATCTTAGTCGGACCCCAGGTGGTCTTTCCCTCTGGCACGCGTTCTGAACTATGCCCGTTTAATGACTCGCCCAAATTTACTAATTTATTAGTAAATATCATGTATATTAGGGGTATACCCTATTATAGTACGAAAGAGGGTTCAACACTTTAACTAACCCATTACATGTTAACACAATTACCGCATAAAATAAACGTCTACTTTACATTAAGCCATTGTATTTGAAACTTATGTAATAAGTATATTTAATACCGCAAAACGCATATATCTAATACACATTTATATCACAGATAAAATTTGACTTTACTTCATTTTTAACAGAATAATATCAAACATAAATATCGAAAATAAACAATTAAAAGACAGAGTTTTATTAAAAAATCCAATGTACAACTTTTAAATTTGATAATTAATATTTTATAGCGTCCAGTTAAAAAAAGTTGCCTAAATTGGACCACCTACTTTTGTGTTTAAAACTATGTAAAGTTGTTAGTTTTAATAAATAATGAAACATTGCATAATTTAAGAAAATTATAAAGATTTTCTAACATTATGAACATGTTATAAATTGGAAAATTTGATGATTATTTTTCAGGATATTACATAAACTTATCATTATATTTGTATTAATTTCTAGTTGATTTCATAATACTTTTTTTTGTTTGTTTAACAATGGAAGCATTGGAGCTTAACGTAATGTTGTTTTTCAATTATTTTATGACAAAGGGCTTCAGTCCGCTTGGCATTTTAAATTTCCCTTTTATTAAATGACAATCGAACGGGCCATTATGTAAGTATGGAAGCGCGGACGCTCTCGCCGGCGAAATGCTATTAACTTTGTTCGTCCGCAGATTACTATCGCGAAGAACTAAATAATGGCTAAATATGTATATAAAATATTCGATGCAGTAAATAAGATTACACTGAATTATGTTCACTGCAAAACGAGTTTACTTTTATTATATACAGGTTTTCGAGTCAATAAAACAAGTATAAAATATTTATTTTAAATACCAAACGTTTTTATCTACCGATTTCTCATTAAGTTTTGTTCAAACATAGATAATTAATTTTGTTTCATTGATTTTAATTAGACTAATTATATGTTACAATCATATTTGTTTAGTTTAAACATATATTTTTTTGTCGTTTTTATTTGGAAAATTTATTAAATTAATTTGTATGTATGTGGATTCATTAACCCTTTGCTGTCTCACTATACAAGAGACTTATGCTTTGCTTATGCAAAACCACCGTAGAAGAACTTTGACGTTATTCCTATAGAGGCACCAGTTATCATATCAAATTATGTCACAACAAAATACAGGGTGCGGCAGAAATATTGCAATTACAATTTACTATTTAAAAAAAACATCGACTACTAAGTCTCAATGTTCATCCGACTACAGCACGATAATGGCTGTAAACTTTATTATGTTCTCTATTTAAGAGAATGGATCACTCCGCTCTACTAGCTTTCTGGACCCAAAATTGTTTTTCTAATATGGGAGTTATTTCTGTTGTACTCTGTAATACACAGGAATTTCGCTATTAACAGTTAAAAATGCGTTCTTGAAAAATATCCGGCAATAAAGTGTTAATATCTAATATGCAAATATAGAAAGAGTTTGAAAAATGTTTTGAAAAAATTAAATAAAAACGCCCATTTCCAAGAAATGAAAATAAACATTATTTTCTGTTTCTTTATTAAAAACTTAAGGAATTTTATTCAACTCTATTGAAGTAGATATATAATTATTATATAAATATAATTTTAGGAGATTAAAAATTAGAAAATATGTATTTTTTCCATATAAATGTAGTTGGAGCTTACAAAATTAATTTAAAATGTAAAAATACAACAGCGCTCTTTTTACTAAGTGTTTACTAATATACAAAGTTAATATTTATTGAAAATATATTTAAAATCTCATTTTAAGATATATTGGGATGAGTTGCCAAATTTGGACCACCTAACATTTGTAATTGGAAGTGAAGGGAATAAATGTTACTATTTATATTTTCAAAATTATATAAACAATATAAAATACACTTGATAATATATGGATCAAATGGTCCAATCAAAGCAATTGATTTCCCGTGATCGGTCAATAGTTTAATTTTATATTTTTTAAGTATACTATAAGTAAATTTATTTTGTACTTAGCAAATAGACTTAATTGTGCTATTTCATTTTTGTCTTCGCTAGTTTTTTCGTATAAAATACAGAATCATAATAGGTTCTAATTAAAAGTTTTTAAAATTAGTTAATTTTAGAGAAAATAATTGTTTTCTTATTTCATCTGTAAGTGGCCACAAATAAAATAATTAAGTTATTGTATAAGTGCATATTCGAATAATGTATACATTTTCCGGCTAATGTACAATGAGTACATTTGAAAATTAGGAAAAAGTGCATTGTACTCAATTTTAATATGTGGCAAATGTGTGAAAGCAAATTTGGAAGTTATGTATTTTTTATATGCAAATAAACCAAACTTAAGGAAGATTGAATATTGAAGAATTACATATTGAAAATAAATATTTAATCACAATTTTTCTCTTTAACATTTTTATAGGTAGTTTCTAAGTACATACTTATTGATTCTCCAATTAATATCACATTCTCCAAAGCAGATAAGTAACGGTATACATTTTTCGGATAATGCAATTACAGTTTATATTACATTATTTTCAAAATACTTTTTTCTTCAGTTTTAAGTAATTTTTTTTATTTACTGGACAATGTGCATATAATTTAAAGAAATTTAAAAGTGATAAATAATACAATAAATTTTTTAATTACACAGTGAAGCTCACAAATTATTTAAAAATATTGAATATACCCGGCGCATCCACTGAATTGAAAAAAATGACAATATTAGATTAATGTAGCTTAAATATTTATATAAATATATAATAATTTTAAAATTTATTTGAATTTATAAATTTAATACAATTATATAAAAATCATTTAAAATATTGTAAATATTCTCGAAAAATCCACCCTAAAATATCACACTTACAATTTCCAAGTGTATTTATTAATTAGCGCAGCTAATTAGTTTTACTTATTATTCTGACGTTAAGTATATTTAGAGACAGGCTGAATTTATGTACGGAACGTCGGCGACAGGCGCTTCAATAAATTTCAATAAATTTTCCTTAATATTTTCGACCGTCGGCGGGGTGCCTTAATTGAAAACCAATGATGAATTTTCGTGATATTTGTATTGCTTAAATAAAGCGGGATTTCACTGGGGATTCGGGCGTGGGTGGCAATTAATTATCGCAGCATCCTTCCGCTCAATCCGCACCCCGCCTCATCGTAAAGAAGGCTTTCAATAATTTCCTCCACCCACGCCGCAGAACTCTACCTCTTCCTACTCCTCTGCAACCATCGGAAATCCTTCGTATCTTCAATTTAATTTCATCATATCTCCCAAACTCAATTGATTTTCCCTATTAAATATCGGAAATCGATATAAAAGTTGCTGTTTTTTTTTAAACGAATTCTTAAGGAAAATATTTTAAAGATCAAATATTTATAAAAAATTAACATAATAAGTTTAAAATAAATTAAATTAATAAAGATTTTAATTTATTTTAAATAATTATATCTATTCTTTTAAATCTATTTCAATATGTGTTACAAAATATATTATTTTATATAAATAATTAAAATAAATATAAATTTTATATAATTAGTGTAAAAATATTGAAGAAATTGCAATGGATGCAAGAAGTATTTAATCAAAGCGTTTCAGGGCGAAATTAGAGATGTTAAAGTGGTTATGTGACCCAGATTCTAAAGCAGTCGTTTAGAAACTCATTTGCACAAGAACGCAGATATCAGAGACGTTAGCTCATGTGTCAAATACACTATATATTGTAAGTAGTCTTTGTCTGCAACTGACAGACTGGTATTTATTACGCACTTTACATATAATTAAATGAACATTAGATAAGTATTAATTATTTAAAAAAAATAATAATTATAAATATGTAACAATAATTTTAAAAAAATTATGTTTGTTATGTTAAATGTGTATCTAAAACTGATTATAAAATAATCAAATATAATTTTAATCATTTAAATTTGGGCAATTAACATTGAAATACATTAAAAACGCCTAAATTATCAAGTTTTAATTAATTTAGACTTACGATTTATGTTATAAATAGCAAAATGGAATATTTTGTTATAAGTCGAGAAAATAGTTTAAATTAGTAAATGAAGATACTCTATTTTCAATTTGAATTATGTAACTATTTTCAAATATACACAAAGATGAAAACTATCAAATTTAATATGTTATGTCATATTCTACTACTTTTAAATTATGTAATGTAATTATATTTAAAAAAATATGTATCTAAAACTAATTGTAATTGCGAAGACCAATACATATAAAAAAATATCAAATATTATTTAAAACGTTCATTTTTTGTTCATTTTTTGTATTCATTTTGACTTATGATTTACGTTTTAAATAGCAAAATGGAATGTAGTCGAGAAATTAGTTTAAATATTAAAAACTAATAGATTTGTTTAATTTTATATTGTCTAAAGTAAATGAAGATACTCAAAATATTTTTTTTATATTTCTTTATTTTTAACTTAAATTATTTAAATATATTCAAATATATACAAAGATGAAGATTATTAAATTTATTACTTTATTATTTAAAAATTATGTTAATAATTTTTTTAAAATTAAATAAGAAAGGTGTTTTTAAATATATTTTTTTATGTTCCATTATTTCTAAATTATATTAAGTAATTATTTTAAAAAATACGGAAATATTAAGATTTTCTGAATACATTTTTTTATATTTTTTAATTCAAAAACGCTATTTTCTACAATACTTTCCACAATTCAAATTGATTTATTTATTTTGGAAAACTCAACAATAAAATATGATATGGATCAATAAAGGTTTATTAATAATAATGTAAATCGAAATATTATAAATAAATCTAATTATATAAATTTATTTGTAAAATTTGAATGGGAATCCAACTATTTTTTGAAATTATTATTATTAGGATAATGTTAATTTTCTATGTACTTCTGTGTGAAACTGTGTTATAATCAAAATGAAAACATATTATGGATGTAATTACAATTCTATAAATCACAGAATTGCAATGTCTGCTTCCAAATGGGCGTTATCGAATTTTCGTTAATTGTCCCCCGAATGTTTGTGCAAAATTATTTACAAAATATTGGTTACGCATAGATTCAATATGCTTTTAATAATTAAATTCTTGAATAAATATTACAGTGTATTAAATATATAAATATATTCTATAGTATTTTTATATTAAAGAAAATAGGATTTTTCTATTAAAGTCCATAATAAATTTAACATATTTAAAATTAATATTATTTTGGCAAAATAATAAAAACAAATCTGAATGTCATTTTATATGACATTATAATAATGACATTACAATATGAAATGTTAAACATCTTTTGTTTTTTCTCAATATCTTTTTGTATGACATGTTATAATTTATTGATAATAAAAGTAAATAAAATATTTATTAACTATAATTGTCAGTTTTTGACAGTTAAAATTCTAATAAGAAATAAAATTATATTTGATAGACTATTATTTAAATATTATTTACCAATATGTCATTTTGAATGACAGTTTATATAAAAATAATAAAAACTAAAGATTTTTTCTGAATGTCATTTTGAATTACAATTTATATGATATTATACTATGAAAAATTAAATTGTTAATAAAAGTAATTAAAATATTTAATCATTCATGAACTATAATTGTCAGTTTTTGACAGTTAAAATGTCATTTATCAATATGTTATTTTATATGACAGTTTATATAAAAATAATAAAAACTAAAAAAAATTTGTGAACGTCATTTTGATTGACATTTTATTTGACATTATAATATGAAAAGTTAAACATCTTTTGTTTTTATTGATAATAAAAGTAAATAAAATATTTAATCATTTATAACTATAATTGTCAGTTTTTGACATTTATAATTCTTATAAGAAATAAAATTATATTTGATCTTGTATTATTTAAATGTCATTTACCAATATGTCATTTTGAATGACAGTTTATATAAAAATAATAAAAACTACAGAAATTTTTAGCTCATCACTTTAGTATTAATTTCTTAATCAAGAAATTTACAATAAAAAAAATATTTTTCATGAATCTGGGAAACTTTTTATAATATATATTTCATCTGTTTGTTCATTTCAAAACGATTATGTATATAAAAACTATACAAAATTGTAATGAATATTGAATTTGTGCAATTTTATAAATTTTGATTATTAATTAGTTTTGAATGTATTTATAATAAATTTAAAGATAAAATTAAAAATTGAAAAGATTGTGAATAGATTTTTAATTAAAAATATATAAGGGATGGTGGCAGCGCCGGGTGTATATAAATGTAATTTCACTTAAACTGTACCATTTCTCGCCTCTTCATAACTTTCTTATTAATTTATAGTTCTATAACAGCACTCAACTTAATTATAGGTCCTATTTCCAGGACATCCTCTATGAAAGAGTATTTATAATTTTTTTTCTTTTTTAGTAGTCAGAAGATTCATAAACGCCCATTAACGTGTAAAGTAATGCACGACTCCATGGGCCATTACGGCCGTAGAACGTCATAAAGTAGACGGCTCATTGACTCAAACATGCGGGGGTGCATGCCAGTAGCAGACTAAAAAAAAATAAGAACGGAAAGCATGTACGGATAAAACAGGAGGCAGATACGAATATTTTCGCGTATTTCCAGTAAAGCAGACCCAGTCTATTACGTGCTCTTGTCAAACAGCTTAATATTTCACAGGATTCCCCGTCGTGTTTTTCTATGGTCCCCATATTTTTTTTTTGTTGTTGTTATCCTTTGTCTTCCTTTTTTAGAGCGGAAAAAATATTTACACGGCCTGAGTGGCTTCTCGTGTTTTATGGCGATTCCTACCAAAATTTCAATTGCGATAATCCGTGCGCGGTTCCGCCCTTAATGGATTCTGTATATACTATTCCAAACCCTAAAAAAAGCGTCTAGCTCCAAAACATTTAATAAATGTAATCGCATTTTTTTTATGTCAACACTGTTGTTCCTCGATGTTTAATCTCCAACAAAAAAAAGAGAATTAAAACAAATATGAAACAATATTTATTGATATTTAATCGGGAATTTATGTAGCAAACAGTATAAATTTATTGGGGATGATCTGATTTCTCAGCTGGAATATTAATTTACAAATAAAAATCGTGCGATTTTTTTAAACACAATTTGAAATCCTCAGATTAACAAGTCTATATTTATAAATCCGATTGTTATATTAATGTCATTTTGAGTGACATGTCAAAATTAATATATGACATATTTAATGGTTCAAATTACAACATTATGAATTTGAGTCATTTTGAATGACAGATTATATTTTAATTTTGACTACAATTTGTAATTTTGTATTGACAGTTATTTTTATCTAAATTTTATTTTAACTGTAATGTGTCATTGAATGACAGTTTATCTTGAAATGAAAATATTTGTTGATAAAGATAAAATTTTTGGTATGACGTGTTAATATCCAAATATGACAAAAAATAATTGATCATCTTTTATCTGTTTGTAATTTTAATTCCAATATAACAGAGGAAAATCAAATAATTGATTATGTTAAAATTTGACTATGAACAAAATATTTGATATTCTACTTTGATCATATTAATATCATTTTTTTATGTCATTTTGAGTGACATTTTATATGACATTACAATATGTCGTAATAAATGACATATCGCATTTTTAAAATGACGGAAGAAAATAAATATTTAATGTAATTTATATTTTGGCATGACATGTTAGTAGTCAAATATGACAAAAAAAAAATCATCTTTTATATATATGTAATTTTAATATACAAATATACCATAAAATTTTATTTTATAATTCCAATATAAATAGGAAAAAAACAATGTTTGGTTATGTTAAAATATTTGACATTCTATTTTGATTTTCTGAATGTCATTTTTCAATATGTCAATTTGTGTGACATTTCAATATGAAAAGTGAAACATCTTTGGTTATGTATGAATATTTTTCAGTATGACATGTTTTTTTATGATAAAAATAAAAACAATATTTAATCATTTATTTACTAGAATTGTTAGTTTTTATGAAATGTTAAAATTCTAACAAGAAAGAAAAAAATTGATCTTGTATTATTTAAATGTCATTTACCAATATGTCATTTTGAATGACAGTTTATATGATACGTCACTATTTCCATATGACAAATGAACATATTAATTTCATTACGAAAAAGAAAACAACTTATTTGACCTTATTTTCTGATCTTCTGAATGTCAATTTAAATAACATATAACATCGTATAATTTTAATATTTTAAAAGTGATCATTTTTGGTGCAAATTACCGTACAAATATTAGTACAAATGTCGAATAAGATAAATTTGTAAATAATTCATAGTAAAAAATGAAATACAAAACTACTAAATAAATTATTTTGTATAATAAAAAAAAACACAAATAATGAATTAGATGGTGTAAATTCATAATGATTTTATTAAAATTATGGATCAATTTAGAAAATTACGTAAGTCTTGTGAGAGATGAGTCATTGGTGCATCTGCAAATTAGGAATTTCGTCGGAGCCATGTGGATGCAACATCTTGGTAGACGAGATTTTATGCTTGCATTTCGCTGGGAAAATGTGGGTAATATGCAAAGGAGAAGGATCTGTGCGGTTCGCTACAATTTAACGTTAAATAGCATTACGCTGTGCGCCTTGCGTGCTCTACAAAATCACTCGCCCCTAATTTCTTCTGTCCGAAGCACCGAAAAGTTCATATCCTACAAAGCTCATCCAACAACAAAACGAAATTTACTATTTAACTTTAATATTAATAGAAGTAAATTATTTTATTGGTATAAAAACATATATTTTAAATGTAGTTAAAAGTTACGTAAAATTAAGTTATTGGTAGAAAAAGACGCAATGTAAATATAATTTTAATAAAAGGACTAAAATGAAAAAAATAAAATAAAGTACATTTCTTTTAGTGAATATTTAGATCGAAATGTAGTCGGATATTAAATTTTCAGTCAGGCAGTAATAATTTGTTCTTTGTACATTTTAATATAACTTTCCCCAAGAGATCAGAAAGTTTTACAAAAAGAAAATTTACATGTTTTATTAAATGTTATACAAAAGTTTCGTATATTAAAGTCTATCCTAAATTAAATTTGTTTAATTATATGCAAAGTGTTTATATACATTAAATCATTTTTGATGTTAACATTATTAATTAAAAAAATATATATTGTATAAGGTTTAAGTTGTAAATTGAAAAGCAATTACATTTTGCATATACCTGAAATATGTGTAGTTATAACACTTCATGAATATTCATTAAATTGCAATTACCTTGTCACGCCAAAGTTAATATTTGTTTAATAAATTAATTAATCAAGCTGTAACTAACTGTTGATATTAATTAATAGAGAAATTTACGTAATATTAATTATATTTCGAAATTATGTATAGAATATTTTTTGTAAAATAAACCACCTCGTTCTCAAATTTATTAAACTATGCAAATATTATATAATTAATATACACATAATATTCACACAAATCTAAAAAGTTTTCTTGTTACAGAATTTTGAAATAAAAAAAATTGAAACGAGAACAGTTTTAAAATCATTCTTAATAATTAATCTATAGTGCGTTTGAATATTTTAGATAAATGTTTATATAAATACATGTATTTGTTACGTATTTCTCACTTGGTTCATACTAACGTACCCGATGTTCATACGAACGTACACTTTATATTATACATTTATATTAAACATTATATATTTTTTTTACGTTTTATAAACTACTTGTATACATATATAATATTCTTATAATTCTTAAAAGTTTTCATGATAAATATTTTTGATAAAAATCAAATTCGGAATGGAACTCTATTAATATGTCTCTCTATAATTCATCAATTTTATTGAAAGTATTGTACGGCCAGATGAATGTTCACATCAATACATGTATTTGTTACGCATGTGTCACTTAGTTCACATGAACGTACTCGATGTTCATACAAACGTACACTTTACATTGATATTATATTATAAGCAAGATATTCCCCATATTCAGTTTTCACTGAGCATTTAATATTAATTTAGTAAAATTTCTATGATATAATTTTTATCATAAAACTGATTAATAAAATCTCAATAAAAAAAATAAATAAAATATTTAATCATTTATTTACTCTGTGTTACTACAATTGTTAATTTTTATGAAATATTAAAATTCTAATAAGAAAGTAAAAAAAATGATCTTGTATTATTTAAATGTCATTTTGAATGACAGTTCATACAATATGTCATTATTTCCATATGACAAATGAATATATTAATTTCATTACGAAAAAAGAAGCAACTCATTTGACTTTATTTTATTTTCAAAAAGACATTCCAAATTTGGCAAAAGTATATAAAATATTTGATTACCAGTGACAGTTTTAAAAGTGATATTTTTTTGGTTCAAATTAGGGTACAAATATTCGTACGAACGTACAATCATGTTAGTAGAATAAGATGACATCTTTATGTATAAATCAACCAAATTTTCTAAATAATACATAGTAAAAAATGAACGTACTCGATGTTCATGCGAACGTACACTTTACATTGCTATTATATTATAATTTAATAAAACTAATTAATAAAATCTTAATAAAAAAAATAATTTCAACACAAGTCAAATAATAAACATTAATTCTATGGATATTTTCTTCAGTTTAAACGAATATTTGTACATTCATTTGAAATAAAAGTATTTTCAAATATCAGACTTTATTAAAAAAAAATTACTGTTGATATAATTATTTAGATTTGAAATATATTGTAAACAAGTTGTAAAATAATGCATACTACATAATATATTGGTCTTCTAAATATAGTTAGTAATAAGTTAACGTACATAATGCTGTACGTTAAGTGAATGTACGTTAATTGTAAGCTGCATAATGCATTTTCTAATTACTTGTCATTTGATTCATTCGAACGTACTCGATCTACTACTATACTTGAATATATTTTTATTAATTAAAATGCAGTAGTTTTTGTACGTTAATCAGAAAATCGTGTACGTATTATCGAACGTACGTAAAAATGACGTTAAGTTACCAGTAACTGTGCATTTATCATTCATTAAATGTTTGAATGGTGAATTCGTATTGAACACGTCCGCATGCCATAAAATACAACACAAACGTGAACATATTTTACCTGCAATGCAGTTTGTTGCAGAACATGCTTGTATCAACGTCTATTTGCATATGTCCGTCAATTGACGAAAAAAAGTAGAAACACTGCAACGAATATTTTTTAAACATTTGTAAAAGTGTTGGCAGGGGGTATGAAAAAAAAAACAAATAGAAGGGATACCGAAGATCGTAAATAAATTCAAGCGGCAGCGATTTGTCTCCATTATTAAATTTCCAGTGACACTTCGGGGGCAAAATTTGAATTGTTCAATTTTGCCGGAATGGGCGGACGACTACAATCCACGCCATTGTATCTATCGTGGAAGTTTGTTCTCTGTTCCGTGTGCATATATCACGGCTCTAGCGTTTCGCAAAAGCGGGGGGGGCGGTTGAAACTGTTGGGTTGTCGGGGGTGGCGTTCGCTCACGCATCCCCCTTCCGCCACCGCCGCCGCCGCCACAGGAGATATAGATAGATGCATGCATGTAAGGGGGAGGTGTAAAAATTGTTTGCATATTCTCCGTCGTGTTTCGTACTGATTCACACCGAGATTTTTTTTTTTTGTTATTTATCGCCATCCGACCGCAATAAACAACCGCACAACTACCCTCTCCTCTGCCACCCCTTACATGGGGCGGATTGCACACGCAACAACAAATATACTTCCAATAATCGGCATGCAAACATCGCGATTCAAATCTACGTCCGATGCGATACGACTTTTTTTTCTTCTTTTGTCAGAGTTGGGGAAACCGCCCCCGCAATCCACATATTTGCACGTCCCGCGCGCAATTCCCCATTCAAACATTTTCACGTCATCGGTGGGACACATTTTAATCTATGCAGGAACTAAGATTAAAATTGCTTTCTGCTTTGTAACAAACACCATTACTCAAAACTTTCCTATTTCTCGTCTTCTTTTAATGGGACAAACTGTTTTTGTTTGCAGCAGTTTTCTTGAATCTTCGGAATTCATTAGCGCGCGCACGTACTTTCACTGACCCACTTCAAAATTGGAACAACATCATCAATTTCTGTATTTGCCAAAAAACGAGAACAACAAGAATGATGCATATTTATTTAATCATTTGCGTCCTTGTTTGTTTTCACTGATGATTTATATCGCTGATCCAGCCGATTTGGATGGCGGCCATTGTGTCATAAAGTATGACATGTCGACTGTCATGGACTTTTGCGTGATTATTCTCCGGATTCATTTCATTCCTTTTTTTTTAAATAATGATTTATTTCATTTTGGTTTCACATACTTCTGAAAACGATTTCATCCAAATTTACTAAAATATATAATTTAATAAACCACTTTCTACGATTATTAAAAAAACAAACTATTACCGTATTTTTCGGACTATAAGACGCACCTTTTTACATAGAAAAATGGACTGAAATTTTGGGTGCGTCTTATGACCCGAAGGTAACATTAAAATATTTTTTTCAATAAATCATCTCTAAATTTGAGGTACGTCTTATAGTTCGAAAAATGAAGATATCTCAAGACAAGACCTACAATCTTTGTCTATTTACCTGGTTGAAAGCTAGTATTAGGCTAAGCCTGTAATTGTGTTTAAATCTTTAATATTATTTTTCAAAAATTAGAAAAAGAGAGCGTAATACAAAAAAGACTTTACAATTATGCAAAACAATATAGAAACATAATTATGATCTTAGATTAACATTAAAATATATTTTTTTAAAAATTGAGGTGCGTCTTATAGTCCGAAAAACACGGTACATAATTAATAAT
Source organism: Nicrophorus investigator (assembly GCA_963457615.1). Classification (NCBI taxonomy): domain Eukaryota; kingdom Metazoa; phylum Arthropoda; class Insecta; order Coleoptera; family Silphidae; genus Nicrophorus; species Nicrophorus investigator. The sequence continues at coordinate 20,442,590 of OY735143.1, forward strand.
AATGAAATTTTTATAAACATTTTACAAGGAAATAAAATAATAATTAATAAAAGATTTTATCAATATTTTATATAATAATATTTAATGTAATCAAAGTAAGATTATATGTGTTTCTAAAAGGCTATTGTAATCTATGTTTACTTTGGTTCGTATCCGTCAGTTGTAAAAACAAGTTTGCAAATGAAATTTCCTACTTCACTCTGATTTCAACGCATTCACGAAATTAAATTAGACTTTTCCAGGCAATCCCTTTCTGATGAAAAGCCATTCCTTGTTCCAAATAGGACTAATTTAAATGCCATAAATTTCAGCAAAGAATTAGAGTGCAGCGCATCCGATGAATCAATAAATCATATAAATCCCACCATAAAAAAAATACTATATCAAAAAGCACAGATTTTCACTTGTCGATGCGGTATTTCCATGTTGTTATTTACTTGGTTTTCTTGATGCGATTCGGATATATATTGCATTTGAGTATCGAGCTTGTTTATGCTCAAATCCTCCTATGAGTGTCCACGGCAGATTTATCTCCAACAGGATGGATATTGATTCATTCGGAGAAAATAACTTTGATTTTTCTTAAAAAAAAATATTTGTAAGCTAATTAAAACTTTTTCGTTTTTAGCGTTTTTGTTCCTGTTGTATTATTAGCGAGATAATGAAGTTAATACAGGATTATTAAAGGGTGGCAGATACGTATCTAGTTTAAAGCGGCTTTCGGTAGGGGCGATCTGATATATCCGGTGAAATACTCCTCGAGAGTTTTATCTGGGTTAAACTGAAATAATATAAATAATGCGCGAATTGAGTTAAGAGGGATACAAAATTTACCACTCCAAAATTTGTATTTAAAATATCTTAGATATTAGATTTTACCTGAAAGAAAAATATGCATTAAATTGAAATAGTTGCAATTTCATTCACTAAAACATTTTAATTGCTAGGAAGTATGTTAGAACTACAGTTCTATAACAAACTAGTTGTTTACAAAGTCGTTCTCAAACAGGTCGTTTCGAATACAATTCAACAAGCAATTCCAATATTGAAATACTTCGGTGTTTGTATTTGAAAACGCAATAAATTGAATCACTTATGTTATATTTGAAACAAACTTTGTAAAGATACCTACACATTACTTATCACTAAATTGTAGAAATACCTCTATTAACGAATATCGTGTCAATTACTTCGTTAAGCGAAATACGTTTTTGAATTCGACTTCGTTATAGTAAATCTTCGTTATTTGAAGTATTATAAACCGAGATATTTTATTACTAAATACTTTAAAGATGCCTACATATTTCACATTACCAATCACTATCCTAAAATATATAAAAACCTCGATTAACGAAATTTGTTTAAATTACTTCGTTAACTAATATATATTAAGTTAAATGTCATTACGGACTTCTTCATATTAAAACTTCGTTATTTGAGGTAACGTTAAGCGAGGTATAATTACTATAGTTACTCACCTCATGATATTTACAATAATTTGTAAAAATACCTACACATTACTTATCTCTAAATATTTGTTATGGATAAAAAAATAATGGGTGATAGCTAATTAGAAATAATAAATTCTTAATATAGTAAAAAAAAAATTGTTGCGGATAAGCGGATAAAAAAGTTAAACAGATGAGAGATATATATTATTATGTTTATATTATTAGTTATTATTCATCTAATTTTTATTTACAAAAATTGCACAAAGTTAAGCAATGCATTTGTCAGAAAATTTCATAAATTCCAATAACTAATTGGAAATAAAAAATCTTAATATAGTTAAACAATGTTTTTTAAGGATAAAAATTGAATGGGTGATAAGATAAGAAATTTAATTATTATGTTTCAATTTTTATCCGCACGCGAATTAGACAGTGTGTATGCACCTTTATAATAACCTAAAAATTAAGATGACCTTTTTCTATAGGGAACATATTACATAACTAAGTGTAAGAAACTTTATAAAATAGTATATTTATATTTAATATGATTAATTCTTTGCAGACAATATTACGCATTATATAATATTTTTTTATTGAAAATATTCAAAAAATTAGATGAAACTATACCATAGTTCCAATTTGAAGTTTATTTATTTATTAGAATTTTAAGTATACAGCATTCTAAAATAGATATTTTACTTCTAAAATATATTTTGGTATTTGTTGGTATACTCATTATAGTAATTATAGTATATTTTGAGGTTAGGAAACTAGGAGAGCCACACTATCACTACTAACTTATAGAAAGTGGTACACGCAATTTGTAATCAAAAGAGCCACATTTTGCCGACCCCATGTCTAAATGATTCATTATCATATAAAGTGTTATGTGGTACTTTATAAGTTTTTTGTACATTTCGACAATTAAAGTATTTATAGTCTATGAAGTGGAGTATAAGTTAAGCAATGCATTTTCTGAAAATACTAGAAGCAATATTTGTTATCGATAAAAAAATAATGGGTGATAATTAATTAGAAATAATAAATTCTTAATTTAGTTGAAGAATGTTTGTTGAGGATAAAAAAGTAATGGCTAATACCTAATAATAAATGATTAGAAATAATAAGTCTTAATAAAGTTAAACAATTTATGTTGCAGACAAAAATTGAATGGGTGATAACTATGTTATATTTTATTAGTTATTATTCATCTAATTTTTATTTACAAAAATTGTACAAAATTAAACAACGCATTTTTCAGAAAATTGCGTATGGATAATAACTAATTAGAAATAACAAATCTTAATACAGTAAAACAATGTCTTTTAAGGATAAAAATTGAATGGGTGATAAAATAAGAAATAACAAATTTGTACAAAGTTAAGCAACGCATTTTTCAGAAAATTAGACTAATTAGAAATAACAAATCTGAATACAGTTAAACAATGTCTTTTAAGGATAAAAATTGAATGGGTGATAAGTTAAGAAATAACAAAAAATGTTCAGAGAGCCACACTATCACTACTAACTTATATAAAGTGGTACACGCAATTTGTAATTAAAAGAGCCACATTTTGCCGACCCCATGTCTAAATGATTCATTATCATATAAAGTGTTATGTGGTACTTTATAAGTTTTTTGTACATTTCGACAATTAAAGTATTTATAGTCTATGAAGTGGAGTATACACATCTTCATAAATATTACCTTATTAATGAAGGACTATTCAATAATTATAATTAAAAAAATAATATTGTAATCATTAATTATTTTGTGATAAAATTTAAAAAATATAAGAAAATATTTGGTGCGACCACAACTTTCTTTATATTAATTATTGACAGTTACAACATATCTATAATAATTATAATTTAATATTATTTAAATAAAATCTTACATTATACAACTGATTTTTACTTATTTACTTTTTTTATTTTATTGAAATCAATATTATTATTATAAAATATTAACAAATATTGTATTTATTATGAATTTATTGGAGGATTTAACTTGTAATTAATATATTTAATGTGAGATAAATAAATAATTGGTTTTAATTAATCATTGATATAATAATAAAAAAATATGGATTAGTGAAAAGCTGAGGTAAATTACAGGTTGGATATGGGTATGCATTATATTCTCAACTTATTGTTCGGAATCCTGGATGAGGAATCCGTGCGTATGATGTTTATATAATCGATAATAATTATTAATCAACGACGATGTTGCGGTTGGATTTAATCGTGCGCAGTTCCGTATTTAAATTAATTTTCTATTTAATGAATTAATTATTATTCAAATTTGCGGACCGGGGCATTATATAAAGGCCGTCAAACGCCAATTACGAAAACCATTACGGGGTTAGGCCCTTTACTTTTCAGCCGCGTCAGACATATCTGCGAAGATACGTCCCTGTCTCAGCTAATCAACGGATTTCAACGGTTCAATTTCACGCTGAATTCTTGACTTTAATTTAATTTAACTAATTTGTATACTGAGCAAGTTCGTCTTCGTTCAATTAATGCACTCACTCTCCTTTTGTTGTTTTGCACGCCATATCCAACTTTCTACAATCGGATTTACCGATTCACTATTATTTCCATAATTTGGAATGTGCAGAAATGTTTTATCTTTATTCACCTATAATATTTAACTTAATTACAATTATAGTTTTCATTAAGTTAAAATTGGATAGGAAATTACTATATATAAATAACAAATATTAACAAAGTTGTGTAACGTGTTTTGCGTACAAACTATCATAATTAGAGAGAACTAAGTAAAATAATGTTTTTGATGGAAATAATTAGTTAATTGGAAATAACGACATACAAAAAGTTAAACAACATCTACGCCGGACAAAAATTAAATGTTTTATCTTATTAGTTAAGCTTCTAATTTTTATTTGCAAAATTTGGACATTAATTGCTTAACTATTAATTTTTAGGATTTTTTTAGATGGTTAATAACTAATTGAAAATAACAAATCTTAATACAGGTAAACAATAAATATTATATATTTAGAATTAATAAAGTTAAACAATTTGATAAAAAAATAATGGGTGATAACTATTATTAGTTATCACTAATAATTTTTAACCGTAAAATTTGTATAAAGTTAAGCAATGCATTTTCTGAAAATACTAGATGGATGATAACTAATTGGATATAATAAATTTTAATAAAGTTAAGCAATATTTGTTATGGATAAAAAAAATAATGGGTGATAATTAATTAGAAATAATAAATTCTTAATATAGTTGAAGAATGTTTGTTGAGGATAAAACAGTAATGGCTAATACCTAATAATAAATAATTAGAAATAATAAGTTTTAATAAAGTTAAACAATTTCTGTTGCAGACAAAAATTGAATGGGTGATAACTATGTTATATTTTATTAGTTATTATTCATCAATTTTATTTACAAAAATTGTACAAAATTAAACAACGCATCTTAATACAGTTAAACAATGTCTTTTAAGGATAAAAATTGAATGGGTGATAAGATAAAACAAATTTGTACAAAGTTAAACAACGCATTTTTCAGAAAATTGCGTATGGATAATTACTACTTAGAAATAACAAATCTTAATTACAATTAAACAATGTCTTTTAAGGATAAAAATTGAATGGGTGATAAGATAAGAAATAACAAATTTGTACAAAGTTAAACAACGCATTTTTTCAGAAAATTGCGTATGGATAATAACTAATTAGAAATAACAAATCTTAATACAGTTAAACAATGTCTTTTAAGGATAAAAATTGAATGGGTGATAAGTTAAGAAATAACAAATTTGTACAAAGTTAAAGAACGCATTTTTTCAGAAAATTGCGTATGGATAATAACTAATTAGAAATAACAAATCTTAATACAGTTAAACAATGTCTTTTAAGGATAAAAATTGAATGGGTGATAAGATAAAACAAATTTGTACAAAGTTAAACAACGCATTTTTCAGAAAATTGCGTATGGATAATAACTAATTAGAAATAACAAATCTTAATACAGTTAAACAATGTCTTTTAAGGATAAAAATTGAATGGGTGATAAGATAGGAAATAACAAATCTTAAGATACAATAATCGAAATTCTGTAAAATTTATTGCGTTCAGGATCGCATATAATAATTTCTTTCAGTATGTTTAAATTGGTCATTAATATGCAATATTTTGAAAAGTTTAGACTTGAAAAAACTAATTGGTCTCAATGAAAAGACGAATGGAAAAATGGATTTATAGATTATTTTTTCTTGTTTAGAAAGTCTCGACAGAAAACTTTAACAAAAGTGGTTTGCAAATGCCCCAACTTTTTACCTCCGTCACTTTTTACCCAACGCTTTTGCTTCTATAAACTTACTATTGTTATGAAAATAATTTAAAAAAAGCGTCTTTAGAAATTATAAAAAAGCTGTTTTTATTAATTGAAAAAAAAATCAATATATTTAATTCATATAAAATATTAATAAGAGATTATTTCATACAGTAAAAAGCTTTACTAAAATCCAATTAATATAAAAATAATAATATTTCCAAAGAAATTGAAGTAAATGAAACTACTATGAAGTAAAATAATTTATTTTCTTCTTGTATGAATTGTTTCGATATTAAACAAGATTTCTACCCTAAAATATGGAATGTACGATAAGAATTATATAAGTATATGAAAAACTGGTTACATTTCAGCATTTGTAAAATGCATTTCTACATGCAACACGCATTTTTTTATTATCCAGATTGCTGCCAAGTTCATTTACCTTTTTTCTATTTAAACATCTATTTTTCTCCAACATTTACCGTTTCTTTACACGCAGATTCCTTAAACAATGTAGATTTTTATTTTAAAATTTACTAAAAAATTTATGCTTATTTCAAATTTATTCAAATCAAATTTAATATTTTTATAAAAATATATAATTTAAATTTGTAATATAATATAATTGGAAAAAAAAATCGAAAATGGCGCCAAATTTAAATAATCTGATGATTTCCAATAAATTATGAAATATCTTTGGAATGGATTTACCAAAGTTTAGGAAACACTGGATGATTTAACAGAGGACGATAAATTAGGTCTTCTTGAGTATATCTTGGATATGTAAACAGACATCTATTTGCATATTACAAATAGGACAATTCCATTATGTATGTGGCCTTGTGCACATGACAACCCTACACGTCTTCCAAGTGTTTGCTTCTGAGTTGTAGATATCATTATCAATTCTCACACCTTTAGAATAATCATAATAAGCTTACTAAATTAATTAAATTATAATTTATCTATAAAATTTCATAGAAACTGAAAATATTTTACAAAAGAAATATTATTTTTTTGTCAATAATGAATTTAATAATTGTTGCATTAATGTCAATAATTATCATAAAATTAAAGTATAGCGAAAAAAAATTGATAAAATAATAAAAATATCAAGTTTTAACAAATTTTAAATAATTTATGTGGAAATAAATGGGTGATAAATAAATAACAAATATTAATAAAAGTTAAACAATGTATGTTGTGGATAATAAAAAAAAAGGGTGATGATAAAATAACAAGTTTTACCTAATTTAAACAATGTATATTGTAAAAATATATTGTTTTTATTTCTTTTACTTAAATTTTTAGCTATTAACTAAATAGAAATAATATATTTCAGTAATTTTAAGCAATGAATATTTTGGAATCAATTAAATAGGAGATTTTTTAAAATAAAATATTAAAATATTTTTCTAATTAGTAAATTTTTTGATACATTAATCAATGAAATTATTATCATTATTAATTAATTAAGTAATGATAATGGATGATTAAAGACGTTGAGATTAATGCATGTATAAAAATATGAACATATTAAGGAATTGTGGAAAATTGGGTCTGCCAAAATGTTATCTGACATAGTGTTTACTGTGTGGCAAAACATCGTGTTAGTTCCTTTGATGATTTGCACGCTTTACGGAGGCTCTTCTTGCATTTTGCTTTTATCTTGAACCCGGAGTATTTCTTAGTAGTTGTTGAAACAGCGCGAAACGCCAATACCACGATCAAAGCGATATTTTATTTCCATGTTTCCCTCTAGTTTCATTTACCAAATTACTTTTGCATTCACAAAAAAATATATACATTTATTTTTGTACCAAAATATTTATACAATTTTATTAGTAATATTTGTGTTATAAATATACAGTATTTAGTATTCTTAAAGTAGACAAACTTTATAATTTTGTAATATTGTAAATTTTTAAGCTGGACAAATAAACAATATATTTAAATAATTTGTCTAAATTTTATTTAAAAAAATCTACTTTAATTATTTCCATTCAAAATATTTCGTTATAACTAAAATAAAATATTTGCTATAAAAAATACACTTTTATGATTAAAAAAATAAAAAAATGTACTTAAACTTAGAGTGTTTTTTAACAAATATTCTGTATTTATAAAGCAGATCGTGAAAAAATATTATGGGTGTAGAATGTTTTTTATTTTCAGGTGAAAATATAATATTTGTCTTTTAATGGAAAAATATGGCGTAAAATTACCAACAAGCCTTTTTATGTGTACTTTTCCTACCTCCATTTACTTTCGTATTATTTATTTTGTATGAGGCCAACCCCTGTCCATTCACTTACAATATTTTTAATTAAATGTTCAGAAAGCAACGTTATTTATAAACATTATATAAAACGTAGTAATTATTAATTAATAAAAATGAGTTTACAAAAATAACCATAGAAAATATTTAATACATTTTTTTATTTATATAAATTTATTATATTATAAGTTATAATATTTATTTATTTATTAAATCAAATAGTGTTTAATTTCAGCTAAAAGTGTAGAAAAATGATATACAAATTTTTATTTATAGAATTTGTAAATTTTGTAAATATCTTGTGATATTATATAAAATTATTGAGTTTCAAGACAATTTTCAATTATCACAGAAAAATGGAACGATAAAAACTATTGTAAATTACTAATTAAATAAAATATAAAATTCTTTAAAATTTCCTAAAATTATTTATTATATTTTTTACGCATTTTCTTAAATTTATAATTCGTATGTGTAAAATTAACAGATTTTTTAAGTAATGAATGAAATAACAATTTTAAATACAAAATTTATGAGTACAAACTTATTTGTTTATAATTTATTCCAGTTACTTTGAAATGTACCATACATTTTTTTTTTAAACTTTAAATGTTTAAACATATGTTTTTTGTTTGTGAAGTTTTTTTTCCATTATTAAACGAGTTTATTTTGAAATTCTGAAATACTATTTTTATTAATAATCCTGAAATATAAATTATAATATTTAATAGTAGTTTACAGAGTTTTTTGGAAAAAGATAATAAATAATTAATATTAGATATTTTATTGAATTAATTTTTGTAAATATCTTGTGAAATTATGAGTTAGAAGAAAATTTTCTATTATCACTGAAATAATGAAATAAAATGACTAATTTAATAAAATTCTTTAAAATTTCATAAAATTATTTATTAGATTATATAATTATATAATTATTTGTATAACTGAATAAATATACATTTTTTTCCAAATAAATTTACAAATAATGTATTTCTTAAATATATAATGTTATTTTTTTAATGATAATATAATATTAATGTAGAAGAAAAGTTTTGAAACACTTTGCTAAATATATTTAGATTGATGACAGAGTAAGGTGATAACAAATCTTTTAAGACGTTGACGTTGCGATGACAAGGGATAAAACGAAATCCAGTTTTTCATCGTGTATCAAATTTCAGTGGGGTTTTTAAGAGGCGCCCCTCTTGGAGAAAATGAGGCAAATGCATTTTAAATTTTTGGGACACATTGGAGGGTGCAAACAAAAATCGCCTGCGTCAGACAAGTGTATTATGACACGCAACCCATGTCACGTCAACGAGCTTTAATATAACTTATGTCGCGACATTTGCATCTGCTCGCAATGCTCGTGTCATGTTTAGAAGAGGGCGGCGAGTAAGAGGTGGAGGGTACACACATAAATATTTTAAAGCTGTCCCCCCACGACAACTTGCGCCCCTCATTTGCACGGCCCAAGAGTCCATAAAATACCTGAGCGTATAGAAAGGAAAGGGAATGAAAAAAAAATAAAATAAGAGAGAAGTTGAAGGTACGGTAACATAAAGAAACTTGAAAGTTTCCAGTAGCAAATATACGACAAAGAAGTAGAAAAAGATGGGGAAATTCCCATTTTGCCGGGGCAATGACAAAACTCGAGAAGTTTCCGACGGGAGAAGAGAGAATTAACATTAGAGAGAAAACCCTTTTCACCTTTCGCCTCCCCAAACATAATTAGCGAAGCACAAATAAATAATCTGTCGCGTTAAAGGGGGTTTTGGAAAGGTTTTGGCTCTCATTCGCAGATCGCTGTGTTTACAAAACATCTCTCTTCCCTTCATCTCGATTTTGACACGAAAGCGACGATGTTAATAAATCCTCGACGGCAATTAGCGATTTGCTACAAACGTGCACACAGGAAATTTTCCTTCTCTATTTTTTTTTGTTCTCTTGTTTGATTGATCATCGGTTGGGAAATTCGCGGCATCGATCGCAAAACCACTTATCTCTACTGGCAGTCGAGAAGACCAGGGGTTGCAGAGCGCCCTCCACAACTGAAAAGCGGGGACGCAGAGCCAGCAAGAAGACAAGCAATAATCCTGATGGATGTTGCAACTTTTGTTTCTAGAAAAAAAAAGGGCTCCTTTTCCTTTCTTTTTGCTTTCTCTCCCTTTCTACCCTCCTACTTTTTTGTCTTTGCTGTTAAGAAAAAAGCTCGAATGGAAATGTGTGAATCGATCAGTGCATGCAATCAACTCCATTCTTTTACTGACACCTTCTACAACACAAATATTATTACTATATCTTTCAAACAATTTTTAAAAAAAATATTATATAATTGTACTAAATATTAATTATAATAAAATGATTTTATTTACATTCAATTACCTATTTTTTTGTATTATAATTTGTACTAGACGATAAGACGCACGTCTTATAATAAGTATTTATAAATTATATAAAAAAAATAATTTAATATCAATATTATATAAGATTATATAAAATGTAAATAATGTTTGGTTTTTATATTGATTATTTATTCTTTTACTAATTTATTTAAATATGATAAAATGAAGAACTTATATTTGTTATTCGTTCAAAATTATGTAATAGTTTGTTCGAGTTTATTAAGTTATAGTGTATTAAATATACAAAAAAAAACTAAAACAAAAACAAAATAAAACGTTTAACAAGTGGCATTATGAAGTTTTTGAATTATTTTGAAATTCTAAAATAATATACATAATTGTAATAATTAATAGCAGTTTACAATGAAATTAGAATTAGATAATAAATAGATATTTTATTGAATTTAAGAAACGTTTTAATCCACGTAGAATAAATAATATTTGTAAAAAAAATTATAAATAAACCTTTAATACTACAATTTGTTTCGTAACAAATTGTTATTTTAATAGCAGTTTAATATAAATATAGAAATAAAATGATTTTATGACTGTTCTCTAAAAATATAACCAAAAAATAATAGTAATGTATACTTTTGACGGTATATCAATCATACGGCGGACGTGAACAGCGTTGCTGATTTTAATGTTTTTGTAGCTGTGAAAGCTTTTAATCGTACAAGCAATGTGTTTTTGCTATGAATGATTGACTATAAATATACAAAATGAGTGAGAAGGAAAAATAATAAAATAACAATAAATAATTACCATTACTATATAAAATTATTCAACCCTTTACTAATTTAATTTTAATTCTTTATTTTTTGAAGTTTTTGCTTGAGTTGTTACTATTATTTAAACTATTGTTGCATGTAAAAGTTTAACTATTTCGTACTTGGAAAATGTAATATAAGTTTAATAATTTATTTTTTGTTATATTCTAGTTATGTTCTAAATGAACTAATATTATATAATATTTATTCTATATACAGCCTCCATCTATAATCACAGACGTGTGTAAAGAGAAATTACATATTTGTATAGCTATGAAAAAAAATGGAAATCACTCGCCGCTATTGATATATGAACATTTTTGGAATTAACCATATTTGAACATTTTTTAAATTCATCACTCGTCATATATTAAATTTTTTAGAATTCTCTACCCTTTTCATTCATCAGATATGACTCCTTACATATAAACATTTTTGGAATTCAATACTTTATTCATCACATATTAACATTTATGGAAATCAATCATCATATTTGAACATTTTTGAAATTCATCATCACACTCGTCATATATTAACATTTTTAAAATTTACCATCCAATTCATCAAATATAAACATTTTTGTAAAAATCACCACTTCACTCATCATATACAACCATTTTTTAAATTCACCACCCTTTTCATCACATATTAATATTTTTGGAAATAACCACTCTTTACATATTAACAGTTTTGGAATGAATAAGGTCATCACATATTAACATTTATGGAAATCACTCATCATATTTGAAAATGTTTGGAATTCATCATCACACTCGTCATATATTAACATTTTTAGAATTTACCATCCAATTCATCAAATATAAACATTTTTGTAAAAATCACCACTTCACTCATCATATACAACCATTTTTTAAATTCACCACCCTTTTCATCACATATTAATATTTTTGGAAATAACCACTCTTTACATATTAACAGTTTTGGAATGAATAAGGTCATCACATATTAACATTTATGGAAATCACTCATCATATTTGAAAATGTTTGGAATTCATCATCACACTCGTCATATATTAACATTTTTAGAATTTACCATCCAATTCATCAAATATAAACATTTTTGTAAAAATCACCACTTCACTCATCATATACAACCATTTTTTAAATTCACCACCCTTTTCATCACATATTAATATTTTTGGAAATAACCACTCTTTACATATTAACAGTTTTGGAATGAATAAGGTCATCACATATTAACATTTATGGAAATCACTCATCATATTTGAAAATGTTTGGAATTCATCATCACACTCGTCATATATTAACATTTTTAGAATTTACCATCCAATTCATCAAATATAAACATTTTTGTAAAAATCACCACTTCACTCATCATATACAACCATTTTTTAAATTCACCACCCTTTTCATCACATATTAATATTTTTGGAAATAACCACTCTTTACATATTAACAGTTTTGGAATGAATAAGGTCATCACATATTAACATTTATGGAAATCACTCATCATATTTGAAAATGTTTGGAATTCATCATCACACTCGTCATATATTAACATTTTTAGAATTTACCATCCAATTCATCAAATATAAACATTTTTGTAAAAATCACCACTTCACTCATCATATACAACCATTTTTTAAATTCACCACCCTTTTCATCACATATTAATATTTTTGGAAATAACCACTCTTTACATATGAACAGTTTTGGAATGAATAAGGTCATCACATATTAACATTTATGGAAATCACTCATCATATTTGAATTTTTTGGAATTCATCATCACACTCGTCATATATTAACATTTTTAGAATTTACCATCCAATTCATCAAATATGAACATTTTTGTAGAAATCACCACTCCACTCATCATATATAACCATTTTTTAAATTCACCACCCTTTTAATCACATATGAACATTTATGGAAATCACTCATCATATTTGAATTTTTTAGAATTCATCATCACACTCATCATATAATAAAATTTTTAGAATTTACCATCCAATTCATCACATTTTTGGAAATCATCACTCCACTCATCATATTTAAACATTTTTTGAATTTACCACCCCTTTCATCACATATAATTTTTTTTGGAAATAATCTCAACATATGAACATTTTTGGAACAAAAAACGTAATAACAAAAAGTTTGGAAATCACTGATACACAGCAACATTTCTAATAGTGTGATAAATAGGTCTCAACAATATCCCAGTTGCAAATCTGAAAAAATAAACTTAAATATTTTATTTTTTAATATTTACATAAATATGACTATATCAATAAATATTATTATAGTCTGTATATTAGAAATCACGTAATATAAATATTTTAAAATAAATATATCATATTTATAAAATAAGATATAATTAATTCATAAAAATAAATCACGTATTTCTCATTGTAAAAATTGTCTAAACTTAAACTTTTATTGAATTAAAAAGTTGCTTCGCAAGAATATTTGATGCTTTTAGTGGGGCCGCTTATAGCTAAATTATTTGTATTCTAGCAGATTATGAATCAGGGCGGATACCACCACCCACGTAGCAGCTTTTACCTAAATAAAACTTTTGCATTATTTACTTGAAACGATTCACGTCTGAACTTTCTCTCACATTCTATTTTTATTTCACCTCACTGAAGTCCTATTACTAATTTATTTATATGCTATATGTGCACTTTCATTCTGTAAAATACTAACAAATTTCTATAAAATAAATCTAAAACTATATATTATTATTATTGTTTAATTATTTCTAAATAAAATTTAAAATTTTCTTTATTATTACTTATAAAATTTTCTTGGTAAATAAATATTTGTTAAAAGGATTACTTAAAATATAAGAAAATGTATCTATAGATCATGGGTCGGCAATCTGTTTGTAGCAAAGAGCCATTTTTAAGATATTACCTATTAGAAAAGTTTAAGGAGCCGCTATTATTAGATGTGATATTAAGTTTTTCAATTTCTTATCAAAAGAGCCGCATGCGGCTCACAACCCTCGAGTTGCTATAGATCTACAATTCTAAGTTATGATATAGTTTTATTACTGTTGTTTGTTATGATTTAATTGGTCTCTTTAAGAAGATTAATGTTACCCTGTTTGCAATAATATAATCTCTATGTACAGGCAACGTGAACGCTTTGTGTGTATAACTCTATTAAAGCCCTTGAACTGCAAACAGACCTATCTTGGAGCTCTGCACACAGTACCAGAATGGATACATGCATATCTTTAACCGACACAATCATCGTCGACGTGTATGTTACCAATGGAAATTATAATCCATTAAATGAATTAACCCTTTTTTATGGACGCAATGGACAAAGGCGAACAATTATTTCCGTCATTAGCGCTTTGGCCTCTAGAATACACAAAAAAAAATGTGCGTGCAATAATTAATGACTGGCAAACTAACAAAATGGACCAATTATAATGGAATTATGTTTTTTTTGTAATTAAAACATTAATTAAATTTCACTCTGGATGGGTCAGATAGATGGACAACGGTGATGCTCAAACGGTGTATGATTATTAAATTTTTCCTTTCATGTTCAACTCTGGTAAAATGACTTTTTACAAATTATGATGGTTAGACAAAAAAAATAATGGAGATTGATTACTATTTCTTAATATGCGCGAGAAAATTATTTCCATTAATTAAAAAATTTAATTATATTTAAATTTTTCAAGAATTTTATTAGCGATTTCAATAAAAATAATTTTAAAAAATACGGATTTGAAATTTGTATTAAAACTCAAAAGTCGAACAAATATAAGCAAAATTTTAATAGATACGAAAAATGTTTCCTTTCATGTTTATCTCTGCTAAAAATACTTTTTACAAATTATGATGTTTAGAGAAAAAAAGTGAATTTTATGAAAAGTGATTTTTATTGATTACTATTTTTTAATATGTGAGAGAAAATAATTTCCATTAATTAAAAAATAAAAATTTATTTAAATTATTGAACCCCAAAGAGTTTGCTAATATAATTCAAGACTTTTATTAGTGATTTCAATAAAAATCATTTTAAAAAATCCGGATTTGAAACTCGAATTAAAACTCAGAAGTCGAACAAATATAGGCAACATTTTAACTGATACGGAAAATGTTTCCTTTCATGTTCATCTCTTGTAAAATCACTTTTTACAAATTATGATGTTTAGATAAAAAAAAGTGAATTTTATGGAGATTGTTACTATTTTTTAGTATGAGCGAGAAAATAATTTCCATTAATTAAAAAATTGAATTATATTTAAACTCTTGAACCCCGAAGACTCTGCTAATATAATTCAAAATTTTTATTAGCGATTTTAATAAAAATCATTTTAAAAAATCCGGATTGAACTTAAAAGTCGAACAAATATAGGCAACATTTTAACTGATACGAAAAATGTTTCCTTTCATGTTTATCTCTGCTAAAAATACTTTTTACAAATTATGATGTTTAGACAAAAAAAAAGTGAATTTTATGGAGATTGATTATTTTTTAATATGAAAATAATTTTCATTAATTAAAAAATAAAAATTTATTTAAATTATTGAACCCCAAAGAGTTTGCTAATATAATTCAAGATTTTTATTAGCGATTTCAATAAAAATAATTAAAAATTTGAAACTCGAATTAAAACTCGAAAGTCGAACAAATATAGACAGAATACTTTGGATATTGAGTTTGGTCAATACTTATACTATTTTATGGATGAATAAAATTTATATTCGTTGTTATGGGAAAAAATAAGTAAAAAGTTGAAGTGTCTTTTGTAACTAATTCTTTGGTTGCCGACGCTTGGTTTATATAATTATTTGCATAATCTAGTCAAAATTCATGTAGTTACCATGACTATCGTAGCATATTTAGTAATTACTATGACGACCTTAAAGTTTCATTTTTAAAATCGATCAGCAAAATGTCCTTGAAAATAATGTGTTTTTGATATTATTTGACCAATTTATTTTATTTATTGAAAAATAACTCATGAAAATTAAATTTTTGAAATCTTAGTCCACATTCATTATATAATGAATTGGAAAAAAAAACAAGAAGAAAGTTGAACTGTGTTTTGTAACGAATTGTTTGACAACTCGTGGCTCCGGGGTATTATTATTATATATAATATAATAGCGACTATAATGCGGCTCTTTAAACTTATTTTACAGACAAAATCTTAAAAAAGGCTCTTTAATCCAAAAAAGTTGCCGACCCTTATTATTTCCATAATCTAGTCAAAATTCATGTAGTTACCATGACTATCGTAGCATGTTTAGGAATTACTATGGCGACCTTAAAGTTTCATTTTTTAAACCGATCATTTATTTCATCAGTATTTACCATGACTATCGTAGCATGTTTAGTAATTACTATGACGACCTTAAAATTTCATTTTTAAAACCGATTTTTTAATAAGCAAAATGTCCTGGAAAATAATGTGTTTTTGATATTATTTAACTAATTTATTTTATTTATTGAAAATTAACTAATTTAAATGAAATATTAAAAATCTTAGTCCACATTCATTATATAATGAATTTCCGGTTTCAAACAGTCCGGTATATTGGTGGAATCGTACTATGCGAGGCATTGTATTTATAATATTGATAAATGTGAGAAATATTGGGAAATATTGTAACAGAAATGTTAAATTGCAAAATGTGCAAACTATTTGATATTTTCCAGAATCAATGATTTGGATGATTACGGCAAATTGCAAATTCAGTTGGAATGGTGTAATCGCTATAGACTCAGCTGAAACGCAACGTTATATCCGAAAACAAGGTCCACTTCAGCACAATTATTTATCAAACTCTGAACATCTCCAACAGTGTTGCAATCAAGTATTTACATATAATGTACAATCATGAATTAACTATTCATAATTATGATATATGTATTACAATTTTCGTTCATTTTCTATAATTCATTTTATTAAATGTAAATATAAATGTTTATAATTTTGAGAATACTCAAAAGTTATAACAGATAGTTTTAACTATATAATTATTACTACTACACTTTTGAAGTGACGCACATTATCAGACTCTTAACATAGTTTGAGGTGTACGTTATCTTTCTGCAAATGTACGAGAGACAACGCTTTACTGTCAACTTTATAATGAGTTGAGTTTTAACTAGAATAACGTACATGTATTATTTAAATTTAAAGTACTTGTATTTCACTTTTAACAGGCACATTTAAAAATATATTTATAACAATACGTTTTTTAATGTAATTTGAGTTTATTAACAATTTTCATCTAAAATTGAAAATAACAATGTTTTATTATAGATTTTAAAATGAAAACATTTAATTAATTATTTTAAATACCAAAAATACAAATTATACGTAAATTTGTATTTAACTGTTTCAAACCTGATTAATCGAGAAATTTATGAAACTGCACAAAAAACATGAATTAATAACATAAATATTAAATAATTTCTAATTTGACAAAACTAAGTAACAAATTTTTAACTCCCTAACAAGAAATCACCTTTTACGCAATCACTTATGAATATATTTATATAATGATGTTCATTAACATAAAATGTAATATTTTAAAAGAAAATTATGATTTTTTTTTGTTGGATTCGACGATTTCCTTATTATGTTAAAATATGACGTTCAATATGAATATGCAGTTATTATATAATAAAGTATAAAACGCAATAAATTTCCCTGGAGAACGAAGGATTGGATTAGATTTGCGTTTGAGAAATCAAATAGATATTTTTAGTATAAATGCAATCTCCTAGATCAAAATTTGATAAATTTATTTATCAAATAATATTAATGTATATATTTTAATAGTTATATAAAAAGGAAAAAAACGTATTAACATAAATAATATGTATTACGTCAATAAATTATATAATATTATTTTTTGTCCTAATATATTTTTTTATTTATTCAAACTTTAATTAAGACAAATATAGACACGAATGATTAGTTAGCATAAGTTTCAGTAATAATGAAAATATTTATATAGGAAATTAAGACGTGTTTGTTTTGTCTAGTAAATGTGTATACATAGACAAAACTAACACTTAACTTAATCAAACCTATCATAAATTAAATTAAATTGATCTTCAAGCTATCAAGTTCATTATTATAATGTGAAACATACAATTTTATTTATATAATTAATATTTCTTACGTCTATAATAATTATGTAATATTTGAGCTTAATTTTATTGGTATTTTTACATTTTTTACGGTAGAAAAGAAAATAAACTGCCCTTTAATTATTACAATTTTTAAATCCATCCCTATGTTTCTATAATTCGCAATGGAAATAGAAAATAGTTTTTGTACAAATATAAATTATTAAAATTGTTTCTAAACATTTTTAAATTATATTATAATTTATTGACTGCAGTGTTTCCGCTAGAAAATTAAAGTTATTAAAAAATGATGAGACGTTTAAAGTCATTACATCATTAATCTACATTAGAGTCAATCAAAAAATAATTAATTAATTATAAATAAAAAAATATTTTCATTGTGAAAATTAATTAATATTTTATAAATAAAATATGATTGACTTTAATAGGGATTATGCAATAATTGATTTTGTATTTCTACGTGGAAATTTTAAAGCCTTTGATAGGATTTAATTATTATGTAAATTGCATTTTCGTTTTGATGTTAGTACATAACGAAATTTCTTAGTTGATTACGTAAATTACTTTTTTCTACAATTATTTTTATTTACAATTTCTCACAAAAAGAACATTTAGATTTTTTATTATTTATATTAAATCTAAATCGTAAATCTATTATGATGAACTTCTTAACTTTCTTGTTTCCTCTAGTTTATTTCAGTGTGAATATAGTTTTTCTTGGTACCTTCCACTAAAGTTTTTAATTATACCTTTAACTATTTCCATTTATAATTCACCGAGTAAAACACTATTGGGGACAAATCAGCAATGAAAGCAATTTTTAGATAATGTTTTATAATATGAAAGAAATTTATAATACTTAGTACAGATTTATATAATATTTGCTCTTAATTTAATTGGTATTTTGACATGGAAATTTTTAAAACTATAAACTTCGTTAATGGAGAACGAAATATCTTATTTGATTACGTAAAATTAGATTGAAATAATCATACTCGAAATTCGCTGGTTTTGTATGTATCTCGTAATGAGATGGGGGGTTAGTCTTTGACATATATAAGTTTATTAGTGTATAATCTTGGGGAAAAACCATCTAGTAAACCCCAGAGACAATTCTCTGTAATTGCGGAGCGAGAAGAACCGGAGGAAATTCGTGGTAATTGATGCGCTCCCAGGATGAGATTAGGAAGAAGCCGGAGAGATTAATAATAAAAAAAAGAAATATATATATATTTTTTCCGCTCGACGTAATTTGCGCCAGTAACACTTATGTAATATTTAGGGAGTAAATGGAGACCGGCTTCAGAAGTAATTAGTTGCTTTCTGATGTAAGTTTCCTAGGCCAGTCCTTTTCTTCTCCGTTTCATTCTCCGCAGTCCTTTTCATTTTTTTCCCCTTTTATTCTCCCATTCAGTTCGGGGTTGATAAATAAGAAAGCCCTTTTTTTCATTTAATTTTCTTCACCATGGAAATTCGATTAAAAATATATTTAAAAAAACTGTGCCGGTCTCAATTAAAGGGTTTCGAAGTGAGGAATGGAGGACTCACCGCAGGGGTGAGAAAGAGCAGTTTAATTAAACAGTTAAAAAAAAGTTGGTTTCTTGTAATTTTTTTTTTGTAAAATAAATTTAGTGTTAAGGACTCTTATTTAAAAAAAAACAAACTTTATTTCGGGATTGCTTGGATCCTGGAAAAATTCTCGCTACATTAAGTATAAGATTTACGACCGCATGTTTACATTTTTATTACCATCGAACGCGGCGCGGCGTTCAATTCAGGCCAGCATTCTTATCCTCGACGTTGGTTGGAGGCTTAATGCGTTTATTTCCTTCATTTCCATGGATCCTGGATAGGTAACTGAACGCTTTAACTTGATTCAACTTCCGCGCAAAACTAAAGCGTCCGCGGATCAAACCTCTCCGCGAATAAATCTCGCAATTATTCTGACATACTTTTCTCTTTTTTTCTTCAATTTTTAACTCAACCGCGAAGTTTTCTATTAACAGCGAAACACAAATTCTACGTCACGCTTGAATTGAAAATACAATTTCAAACTTTAATTTCCTGAAAAAATAATAGATTCATAAGTTTCAGTCTTTGATTTACGAACATTTGTTAACGAGATATATAAAAAAATAAGTTTATTTTTTAATGAGTAAAAATAGTTCATTTCCAATTGCGTAATATATTTACAAACATAATATATAAATTATTAAAAATGTAAATAAATAAATTTATTTTATTAATTGAATAAAAGTAGTTAATTTGCAGTTGCGCAAATATTTTTACAAACATAATATATAATCTGAATAATTATTAAAAATGTAAATAAATAAGTTTATTATTTAATGAATAAAAGTAGTTAATTTGCAGTTGCGCAAATATTTTTAGAAACTTAATAATTATTAAATATGTAAGAAAATAAGTATATTTTTTAATGAATAAAAAATATAAATAAATAAGTTTATTATTTAATGAATAAAAGTAGTGATTTTCAAATTGCGTAATATATTTATAAACATGATATATAAACTGAATAATTATTAAAAATGTAAATAAATAAGTTTATTTTTTAATGATTATTAAATAATTATTAAAAATGTAAATAAATAAGTATATTTTTTAATGAGTAAAAGTATTTGATTTACTATTACGTGATATTTTTATAAACATAACATATAAACTGAATAATTATTAACTAAAGCATAATTTATATAACAGATATAAATCTTTATTAAAAAATAGAGTTTTTCTTCACAAATAATCGACTGTCTCAAAGAAAATACTGATAGACATTTGGATATAATTTATATATTAAGAAGAAAACTTAATTATTTATTGATTTTTTAGTTATTCCTTTTTGAATGAATTTTTACAAACAAAGTTTTCAATTTCAACTATAAAAAAATATTAGTAATTATATAATATTAAACTATTATTATTTTCAAAATTTGCTTAGAGGATAAATGATAAAATCTTCCTTATTCATGAAAAACCATTGTATGTTGAGGTGTATGAACGAGGAAAATCTTGTTAGTGAACTATAAGGAAGTACTCAATTGAGTAGGAAGTAGGAGGTAAGTTGCATGGAAGAAGAGGCGCCGTAATGGAATAAACGAGGTTCAGCTCCAACAACGGCAAGAAACTACAAAAGTATTCAAAGTTATTGCAACACCTGACTTATTTTTGAATTGTTTTTTAGATTTAACGCATGAAAACACGTTAGATACGAAAAAGACATTTAATACAATTTATTTACAATATAAAATATGAAGTTATTACCATAATCGTTACCTTTGCCCTTAATAAATTATTATTAATAATTACTTTATAGTTGATTTAACGTGTATTTCAGCACAAAAATCAAACTAATATTACTAATAAAAATAGATTAAATTTAAGCGAATTATAATAAGGACAAATAATATTTTAATAAATTATTTCCAAATTAACACTTAAATCGTTGCTAATTATTTTTCAATTTGTAATTCGTACTGAAACCGCGCTAAACATGATAAAAATTCCGACTTACGCTATCCAGACTTACGCAAACTCGGAGTTACACAATTTTCACATCCAAATGCAAATACGATTTACGCGATTTTCATCGAACTCACCTATCGTGTAACTTCGGGCTATTACTGTATTATACGTAACGTGGAAGCAACAAATGCGCGCGCATCCTAATATTATTGTTGTGTACTTCATGTAAGTAGTGCGGACGCACCTTTTAATATAATTTCAATTATTATGTAAATAATTGTGTAAACAAAAAATTTACGCGCATCACTTTAAAAATCATAATAATTTTAGATTTATTTAAACAATTTATTAAATTTTTTTTACTTATATTATCCTTTATAAAATACTTAAAAACAGTGCATTTAATAAATTTAAATAATGTATATATTTTTATACAATCTGTATATTCTATAAAAAACTAATACAAATTTTGCAAAACTGAATATATGAATAAATTTATTTAAATTGGAACGTATTTGTTTGTGCTGTTGTCTAGTGAAACTTATGTGTATTCTGTTTTGGCGGTTGGGTAAGAACAGAAAGACGAAGACTGCCGCCATTTACCAGCGGAACCGGAATTCGCGATTCTGTTTCACCCAATATATTTTGGAAAGTTGGAATTTATCGGCACCGCCGCTACGGATATTTCATACCTTGCGCGATAAATTATATGTGAATGCGCACTTTTTCACATCAATACCAAAGTGCATAAACGAGAACAGCCCTCAACAGAACCGAAGCTCAACTTTATTTTCTTCTTCCCACATACACGTGTTATGATGTACTATTGTTCCAACAAGAATTTATCACTATGTTTGCTATTGACGTTCTTAACATAACATATTCAATTTTATTTTATCTCATTTTTTCTACTTTATTGACATTTTAGTTATTCCTTTTCAAATGAATTTTAACTTGAAAAATTAATGTCAATCAAATTATTTAAATCTAAAGTTTTGTTTAACTATTAGTTATCTACCATAACTAAATATAATTTTAAAAAAAGGTACAATAAAAGTTTTTAATTTCAATTATAAAAAAATATTATTAACTACATTATATTACAGTCTAGTTTGATGTTAAATGATAAAAATATAAATGTTTTAACATATTTTTCTAAGTTGTTTTTAAATTTGCATAAATACTTATATAATTGCTATTTGGATAATTTAAGAAATAATTATTGGTGATTCAAGTACTTAAAAATTTATACAAACTTGCCAAGTTACTTTGCAAGTAATTCGAAGACTGTTGCTGAGTTTATGTATTATCAAACATTGTAATAAATATTTGATATAATTTCGAAAATAAGGTAAAATTTAGTTTAAGTTTGTTGAATTTTAAATGAATACTATTAATTATGTAATGTAGGCAAATATGATTAGGGATTTGTAGCTAAATATAATCAAGTCTATATTTGGAGAACCATTTTAAAAATTTATCGCAGTTAAAGCTGGCAGCAAAGCGAATAATCAATACACTTCTATGTCATTAAGTATGCACTAATTGAATTATGCAAGAGCGATTTAAAGCTTATAATGGGAATTCGCAATGCAAATTAATTTCTGATCCAATCGGTGCGGTTTTCTGTCAAATGAAAACTATCGAAAAAAAAAAAAAACAAACAGGAAAAGTTTCGTATTGAATTCCAACATGAAATACGCTGGGCTGTTTAGTGGTATTATCATATGGTAATGGGATTCGTATGCTTGGGGCGCTTATGTGATTAATTGGAAAAGTTTTAATTGTCGTAATTTAAGCGAACAGTTAACGTTATGTAAGGGGGGGGATTCAGATTTCTCGATCCGATATCATTGCGAACAGATGAATGGATTTTAAGCAACCGTAATAACTTCCGGTGAAAGGTGATTCCGAACCCTCATTATATAATTTTCGCATACAAACTTATTATTAAATATTTTGCAGTAGTTAATAATTATAATATTAATAATTAATATCATTTATTTTACAAAAGATTCTCTTTTATAGAAAGATGTAATGTAATCATCATAGTATTTTCGCCCATTTATAAAATTAACTAATCAAAAAATAATATTTATGAGATTTAACCATAAAAAAACATAAATTATATAAGAAACATATGTAATGGATAAGGCGGATATATCCGCCATTCGATCAAATTAGCCTGCTAGGAATCCAGTGACATTTAAAAACTAACAAAAAGAAAATATCTCGATGGGATAATTTGATTATATGAAGAATTTTATTAAAAAAATGATAACGGACAAAAAAGCTTTAAAAAATAAATAAATTAAAATATTTATAAGATTAGGATAAACTACGACTAAGAAATAGTGGATGCGCCGGGTATTTAAAATACTAAATCTATTATTTATGTTAAATTGTGGTGTATTCATTATGGTATTTTTACCCATTTGTACATTTAACTAATCAAAAAATAATATTCATGAGATTTGACCACAAAAAAAATTATAATTATATAAGATAACATATCTAATGGATAGGGCGGATATATTCGCCATTCGTTCAGACTAGCTTGATAGATATTCTGTGACATTTAAAAACTAACAAAAAGAAAATATCTGGATAGGATAATTTGTTTATATAAAGAATTTTATTAAAAAATTGATGACGGACAAAAAAGGCTTTAAAAAAAATAAATAAATTAAAATATTTATAAGATTAGGATAAACTACGACTAGGGAATGGTGGATGCGCCGGGTATTTAAAATACGAAAAATACAAAATCTATTATTTATGTTAAAGGATTATTGGCCTCATAAATATATTTCATAAACTTAATATGAAAATAACTGAAAATTTATATGACAAAAAAAAACATGAATCCAATGAAAATTTTTATTTAATAAATATGAGAATCACAGATATAATTATTTGAAACCTTTGAAATGTATTTTTTTTTAAATATATACGAGGGTCTTTCAATACATGTGTTTTTATTGTTGTCAGGCTTCATCAATCTCATTATATTTCAGTATTTGCTATATCTGAAAAAGTCAAATTCGATGTTAAATGTTCATAATATAAGAACTTTTCAAAAATTCTCTTAAAACTTTCACAATTACAATTATTATTGAAAATTCAGGTAATTAAGTATTTTGGAGGTTAATAAGTTATTTTTGTTGTTGATATTTGAAACATATTACATTTTTTGTACATCATAATTAAATAAATTTAATTGTTTGCATTTTTTATTTATATCAATAAAGTTTTTTTTAGAAGAATAATTTATTACATCATAGACATAATCCATCCATCAGTCTGACAACCGGTTATGAAACATGTCGACATAAGCTGAATCACAATTCAAACTAAATTATATATTATATAAAGGATATAATCTACAAACATTGTAGAGAATAAAATAAGTATTATGTAATATTTAAAACCATTTTTTATATTAAACAATGATTTTAAATCTTTTTAATTCTTTGAAGAGGACTATTTTAAAATTATATTTATGTTTAAAATATTATTAAATAATTTAATATTTGGAGCAATAATATTAGATAAATTAAGAGTTAAATAATTTGAGATAAAATAAAGTTTTTGTATAAAATTATTTATTGGTTATTACATAATTTTTAATTTTTGAATGCTTGAAAAATTTATAATTTTTGCTTAAAGTTTTATTTTAGGAATTTTACGATATGAAAGTTGACTAAACTTGAAACAAATGAGTACCATAATAATAATCTGGAGAGTAATGAATAGCTGTTTCAAACAAAAAAAATGGATGAACTGTGGAGGAAAATGCAAAGTCTAAATGGGATAACAAAAGTGGACAAAACATCGTTTTGCATTTATATTTTTATTTTCAGATTTGCATTGTTCTCTGAATTCTGCGTTTTTCGTTTTGAGATAGAGAAGGCAACAATAAACAAAGGCCTATACAAATTGTTAATCAGCGAAAGCTTTCTGCGCGCCAGAATACATTTGGGATTATTAATATCGGTTTCTTCAATTATCGACAATGGTTGATGCTTGAACAAAAAAAAAGTGAGATCTGCCTGAAGACACCGGAAATAAGTTGTGTGTGTATGATTCTGTTCCGCTTCCAACGCTCGGCTCGACGGGAAATACGTGCTCGAAGCTAGTAAATAGAAGCGCGTCCCCTTTTACGAATCTACCCCCGCGTTTCATATAAATGGGACCCGAGGGGTGGAATCGGCGGCGGCGGCGCTACCAAAGGATGAGATATATACAAAGGGCTGCTTTTCTCCCACACCCATAGAAAGGCGTAAAAAACAATAGGCCGACTTATTTAACGCATCTAAATGTTACCGGGGGGTGAATTATGAATGGCTCCTGCTGCGATGTCCTTCCTTCCACCGCTTCCCGGGGGACGGCCAGGTGTTACGGCCTGATAGGTTTTATGCTGTTCGTGACCGAAATACGCAAATTCCTCCAAAGAATTTGAATACATATTAGAATTAAAGCAATTCCACGCGACGCTAGTTTTCCGATCGCATTCGCACGGAAAAACCTACACGCTCGATCATGTTTATATCCCCTCGTTAAACCTTTGAATAAATCCGATTAGATACGAAATAGCAGGTATTTTTATTTTTATAATTCTAGAAGAAATAGCTGATATAAGTTTTTATATGTTATATTAAACTATTTTTACTATTATTTTTACTCTATACATAGCGTGTCCATATAGTGCTATCACGGGAAAAAAAAATCCCAGGAAATTATATGACTCCCAAAATTATTAAATTAACAACAATAATGCTTTTAAAACGATTTTATCCATTAATAAATATCCAAAATATTTAGTTAAACAATATTTTTTTTATTAAACAGAATGATATTCAGAATTTATTGATTTAGTAGAAATTAATGAAAAACTTTCCCAACTTTTAGTTTGTTACTAAATGCAATAATTGCTTGCACGAAGTAAATTCTTATATAATATTGTTAAGGAGCTCAAACTATAAAATCGAGATCGTAAACAGATTTTTTTTAAATTTCTAGCACAATCGTCACCAATTAAATTTAAATTTCCCGAGAAATGTTATGATATTTCAATTCTAATTCCCGGGAATGAAAAAAATATCGGGAATAGTGCGAAATATAGATGTGTATTTTTTTGTTTGAATATCATTGGATAAAATTTTGAAAAAAATGCGCAAAATATATTAGATTGATTTTCGATTCGGCAGCGAAAACGCAATCAGACGGTACACACTCAATCATTTTTGTGCTCGCTTTAAGCGTTTCCATCTATGCCTGAGACTGGATAGGGTTGGTGAGGGTGGATAGGGTGGTTGATCTGCCTCAGGGTTTGCTCGACACATCTGCTGAGATTGCTCACTTCGCGCCAACGAATCCAATTTAATTCATGCACAAAGGAACAAAGGATATTTATATGTCTGCCATCCTTTGCCGAAACGATAATGATGCCTATTATATGGAATATCCGGAATAGTATATATCGATTCACTGGATTTCTCTCAAATTATCTCTTTTACATTCCAACTTTTTCTTTTTCAGCACTTTTAAATCGTTTTATGCAAATTTACACATTTTAAAATACAAAAAATATATACGTAATTCTAAAATGCTTCATAAAAAATATACAAAAGTTTTTTTACATTTAATTATGATTATATAATAAATATAATTATTGTCAAATTTTATTACTGAAAATTACATATCTAAATGATATCACTTAAGAAGCTAAGGATAATTTAAACCACATAAGGGCAAGTAATGGCCCGCGTGCCAAATTCGGCCCGCAACAAATCCATAAATATACACTTATTGTGTTGGTAATTAAGCAAATGTTAATTATGACTAGGAAATATATATATTTTCACAAATGTTTTAGTAAAACTATGATAAAATGAATGGTTATATTTTTCGTTCACATTTTATATGTATTTATATAGTAAGGTAATTCGATATGATCTTGTACGTGCTTTTAAGGACGGCTAAGCAACCGTGAAGTAGACCCATGCGGAGAGGGCAGTTTTATGTTCTTTAATAAGCTGAAAACTTGGAGCTTTAATGCAGCCGGATGGATCGAGGGCGAAACAAAACTGCAGAAAGTAAAAAGTTTCGACCGTCCTAAAATAGAGAAGACATGAGATGTATGT
Source organism: Nicrophorus investigator (assembly GCA_963457615.1). NCBI lineage: Eukaryota > Metazoa > Arthropoda > Insecta > Coleoptera > Silphidae > Nicrophorus > Nicrophorus investigator. The sequence goes on from OY735143.1 coordinate 20,470,565, forward strand.
GGGATAACTGCTGCCTGAGAAACTAGGGAACGTATAAAATGCAGAGGGGGATACATATCTTAGACCTGTAGACAAACACAAAACAAAGCTACTTCCGGCGAAATGGGTTTTCGCCGCTCGGAAAATCGAAGACAATGCCTCGGCCATAATGATATCCTTTCTGGATAATGTTTCGCGTTTGATTCGTTGTATTCTTTTTGTCTCATGTACACAAAGGAAATTAACTATGAAATCAATATTCTTTATGCTTTGTAGTAACATTTCTTAACAAAAAAATAAATTTTAATTAATACTAAATTTTTTATTCCATATAAATGTATATTTCTTATTGAAATTTTCTGTGTTTCAAAATATTATATAATTTATTGTTTATATATTAAATAATAATATTTTAAAGAATTTAAAATTAGTTAATAAATTTGAAGAAAATATTTACTGCAATTTTTTAATCAATAATTTAGAATAAACGTAAAAACAATTTGTCATAAAAGAAGCGTTACTGCTTAAAAGTAATCGGATTTTACTGCAGATTAAAGTCATATTATTTATACTCTTGCATCAATTGAGATTTATGGATATATTCTGACACATTTGTCTTCATTATCGGTTAATCTGCTTTCCAGTAAATTTTTAGTACATGAACATAATTTCTTTAGTAGCTTTTCAGTTTTAATAACATATTTATGACACAAACTTGAAAATATTCTGAGATAAATAAGATATATAAATATTAAACTAATCTTAATATTATTTCAAAATCAAAATTAAATAGGAACGCTTCTTTTATGACATTTTATATTTTAACAAATAACTAATTTCTCACATAGTTCAAATACATTGTTTGTAATTCTTTCTATAATCTAACACTAAAAACAATTTTCATGTTGTAAAGCAAATTTAATATAAACTATTAATTTTATTAATTCGAGCAATAAATGTGTAGACTTGAACTTTGTTCCTTTAAAATTTTATATGGATATTTCAATGGCACATTTACAAGAAATGGGTGGTAATATATGAGAACAAATTTTTCGAAAATTTCAATTTATGAGCCCCATAAAATTTGAATTTAAAGCCTCAAAAAATATTTTTTGGCTTAGTTTATAAGAGTCAAACTGTAGTGTAGAAAACAATTTTAATTTTATTCATTAAGCAATGACAAATTAAGAAGTGAATGGTATCGTACACAAATCTCGTGTTCTCGTAAATTGAAACTTGAGGGCCCCTTAAAATTTGAATTTAAAGCCTCAAAAAGAGATTTTGGCTTACTTTTTAAGAATCAAAATGTAATTTACAAAACAATTTTGATGAAAAAGAAAAGCAGTAGCATTTTTAGAAGTGATTGGTATCATATGCAAATAAATTTAATTTGTGGGTCCTTGCTTCAAGCAACATTTTTGCCTTAGTTTTTTGACTTAAATTTCATTTTACATGAAAATTTCAATGTGTAATAAATGGTGGCGTAATTACGATAACAATATGAGAATAAATTTAATTTTTGGCGCCCTCGTAAAATTGAATTTTCACTATAAGAAATGTTACCTTTATTTTTGAATATCTCCAATGTAAGAAAAATTTATTATTGGAATAACTGGACGCAAATATCATTAATTTTCAAACTACTTTTTTTTTTCTACAAAGCATCATCAAACTAATGTGATTATATGAAATAATAGTTATAAAGTTCAGAACTTCACAGATAAAATTCTGAAACGCTGACGCATCATTCCATAAACTCTCACAATATTATATAAAATGACTTGTTTTTTGTTCTTCATACTTTTTTTTATGAATTCTCTTACAAATATGTGTATTTATATTAAACTAATTATATAAAACACCTTATGCTAAAGTATTTTAATTTATTAATATATTTTTTTGTATAATGATTAAATGGTGTAAATTATATGCTGAAAAAATAATAAATATTTTTCTGATTGCGGGGCGATTACTGTTTTACATGGCTTTGCTTCAATATTAATTTAGATTGCATATCTAATTCAGACCAGATCGATAAAATGTAAATGAAAAATGAATACCCGTTATTAAAATAATTGCTTTAGAAATTAATTAAAACCAGATTATTTTCTATACATCTATGCTCAAATTATTTTTAAATTACATTTTCTCGTTAAAAAAAAATGAACAATAATTTAATTTTGATCTTAGATAAAAATTATGTAAAATTAATTATTAGCACAGTTTTTTCTTATTTTTTTAAAGAAAAAAATATGATTTTGATATTAGTGTTAATTTGACTATAATTATTTTAATTAAATATAAAAGTGAAGCCAAAAATAATTAAATTTATTTAATTATTAAAAAACTTAAATATTATAAATATGCTTTGATAATTAATAATTAAAATTGAGAATAAAATAAAATTTAATAATATTTTAAACAGTAATTATTAGATATGTGGATAATAAAGCTTTTCAGAAATTTAATTAAAAATTATTGACGGAAACGCGGTAGAAATTTAATTAAAACCTTTTGGAATTAATATGATTATCTGGCAATGTTTACTTTCCACCGGATTTCCATTGTTTAGAAGAAAGGGATTATTTGAAATACTAATACGAATCTTGTGAACGAAAATATGAATATTCTGATAATAATACTTTAATATAATTGTTAATAAAATTATTAAAAATTTGTAAAATAAATTATATAATTATGCAAAAATATACATAATTACATTATAATTTATAACAAACATATTAAATGCTTCAAAATGTATTGTTTTATTAGAAAAATACAATAATTTTAGTGTACAGAAAACGCATGTTATTAATTTACTGATTACTGATATTTAATACAAATTCAATATTACTTTTTTTGGATGTTTGAAATTTTCAATTACATTTTCAGTATTAATTGCTGTTCATAAAAAAAAATTGTTATAAAAAAATATATTTCTGATAAACTGAGATTCTGTATTTTCAAATAAATTGCATTGATTTGTTGTGAAATGTTCTGAATTTTGATGAAAAACAAATTATTTATAATTAGGAAAAAACTTTTTTTTAAATTATGATTATACAAACATTTTTCCATTGTGTCGTTGAAAATTAGTGTAATCAGTACAAAGTGATCAATTGAGTAAATAACATAGCGTGATACAAATAATCAACATAATAATAAAAAAAAATGTATGAAACATAACTGTGCAGGTCTGGTAATGAGCGAGAATAACAAGCAGGGATTATTAATTAGTGAAATAATTTCCCGACAAGCGGTGTAAATGAAACAATTTAAATTGACCGAATTAATTTGGCTAATTGCCATAAATGCGTTTCGCATAATTCGCTTAATCGAGCACTTTAAAAATATACAAAAAAAAACTATAAAATCTTTTTATATTTTGACGAGAGCTTAAAGGGATTTCAGTTTATAGCGAAACACGATACACATCCAACGGATTTTATCCTATTTTTTTTCTATTATGTTGTTGTTGTTGTTATGATATTTATAAAGGATTAGTTACAGCTTCGTCCCGCATTGATGAAGCCATTCTATTTATAAACGCATAAAGGGAGTTAATGCTCTCATTTGACGTCTTACAATGAGCAGCATTGATAACTTTCCTTCCTTCTAAGTTTTCTTCTCCTTATTTTCTTCTGTTGCTTGTGTTTCCTTTGTCGAAACTTGTTTCGGTTACAATCCTGTCCTTTTACATATGCATGTGTATCATGAATATGGAATGCAGCCGCGTTTTGTGAGTGGGCGATGTGAGCTTCTGTTAGTTCACATCCCTTTTCCCTCATTACACTAAAGACTACTACTACCATCGCCAATCTGCCTTCTCGACTAATGGCTTCTTTTATACGTCCACATCTCAAACTCTACTCCTCCGGCGCAAAACGTGTCCATTATGAGCTATATGTTGGAGCTTTCTCGAGGGCAGAGGAAAGCGAAACAAAGATGAGACAAGCGAAGGTAATTTAAGCTTTGCGCCACTCTAAATTAATAGTGATAACGGGTCGCTCTCGATTTTAATTCAGAGGACGCTGCACGAGTTATATAACCGTAAATCGGCTCCTCACGCCACCATCATTTATCACAACAGATGTAATGTACTTTTCTCGGAACACCATCGATCACATCCGCAACCGCAGAAACTGAGGTTTTAAAATAACCAGTTAAAATACGGTTTTTCGATAAATTTGCAAATTGACAAAATTGTAATTAAACATGAAAAACATTAAAAATTGATTTTGAATACCAATAAAGAACACGGTTTTTGATTATCAATTTTATTTTAAGTAAACGGTTTATGACAATATTCGAAAACCGATTTTCTTTTCAATTGATATTCGGGAAACCTTCATTTTTCTGGAAAAATTGTTATTGGAAAATCGGTTTTACTTGTCAATTGATATTCGAGTAATATTTTTTGGAAAGGTTGACATTCGAAAACCGGTTTTTAGAAAATAATTAAATTCAAAATTCTTTTTAATTAGTATTCGAAAATCGCTTTCTGAAAAGATTGTTAATCGAAAACCGTTTTCTGGAAAGATTGTTATTTGAAAACCGGTTATAAAGAATTATTGGTATTTGGAAACCGTTTTTATTTACTATTGGTATTCGAGAAACGTTTTCTGGAATAATTGTTAATCGAAAACCGCTTTTAAAGAAATATTGGTATTCTAAAACTGATTTTCGTTTCAATTGATATTCGAAAAAATATTTTCTGGAAAGATTGTTATTATAAAACCGTTTTTTATGAAATATTATTATTCGGAAACCGTTTTTCTTGTCACTAAATATTCTAGAAACGTTTTCTTGAAAGATTGTTAATCGAAAACCGGTTTTTAGTATATATTGGTTTTCAATAACCGTTTTTCTTTTTAATTGGTATTTAAAAAACGTTTTCCAAAAAGTTTATTATTCGAAAACCGGTTATTAGTAAATATTGGTATTTAAAAACTGTTTTTCTTTTTAATTGGAATTTGATAAACATTTTCTAAAAAGATTATTATGAAAAAACCGGTTTTAAAAAAATATTGGTATTTAGAAACCGTTTTTCTATTCCTTGAGTATTCGAGAAACTTTTTCTGGAACGATTGTTATTATAAAACCGTTTTTTAGTAAATATTGGTATTCAATAACCGTTTTTCTTTTTAATTGGTATTTGAGAAACGTTTTCTTAATAGATTATTATTTGAAAACCGGTTTTCAGTGAATATTGGTATTCAAAAACTGTTTTTCTTTTTAATTAGTATTTAAAAAACGTTTTCTAAAAAGTTTGTTATTCGAAAACCGGTTATTAGTAAATATTGCTACTCAAAAACTGTTTTTCTTTTTAATTGGAATTTGATAAACGTTTTCTAAAAAGATTATTATGAAAAAACCGGTTTTAAAAAAATATTGGTGTTTAGATACCGTTTTTCTATTCCTTGAGTATTCGAGAAACTTTTTCTGGAACGATTGTTATTATAAAACCGTTTTTTAGTAAATATTGGTATTCAATAACCGTTTTTCTTTTTAATTGGTATTTGAGAAACGTTTTCTTAATAGATTATTATTTGAAAACCGGTTTTCAGTGAATATTGGTATTCAAAAACTGTTTTTCTTTTTAATTAGTATTTAAAAAACGTTTTCTAAAAAGTTTGTTATTCGAAAACCGGTTATTAGTAAATATTGCTACTCAAAAACTGTTTTTCTTTTTAATTGGAATTTGATAAACGTTTTCTAAAAAGATTATTATGAAAAAACCGGTTTTAAAAAAATATTGGTGTTTAGATACCGTTTTTCTATTTCTTGAGTATTCGAGAAACGTTTTCTGAAAAGATTGTTATTTGAAAACCGGTTTTTAGGAAATATTGACATTTTTCTTTTCAATTGATATTGGAGTATTTTTTTTTAATAAAAGATTGTTATCTTAAAACCGGTTTTTAGTAAATTGGTAATAGAAAATCGCATTTTTTTTTCAATATTGGTTTTCGAAAAACGTATTTTTAACAATACATTATTCAAAAATTTTATTTTTAAATATTGGTATACGCAAACCATATTTTTAATATTGATATACAAAAACTGGTATTTTTATAAACCATAATAGCAACCTCCTGAACACTATCTTTGACATCTCAGTTTGTACTTTCCAAAACCAATTAATTTCACATAATTCTCACGAAGTCTCACCTCAGAGATGCACTTAATTAATCACGAATGAGATTCGCGGGCCGCATGCAAATGCAACTCTGTTTCGTAGATCAATGCGTTCATGCTAATGCACTAAACGCACACGCCATAAACGCGCTTTGAAAGCTCCCAATTATAAATGCTAGCAAGCCGCAATTCCAATCCAAGCTATTTCTATTGCATTCATTAATGTATAAATTGCATTTCGACGCCATCCGATAGCATTTCGTAAATACATTTTTGACAGTATAACACTGTTTGACAGCAGACAGTTCGAATCATCCATATAAAATTGTTTTCGATCCTAACCGATTTATACTCGCCGTACTTCAATTACATACGCTGCCAAAACTATTACTAATGGTTACTGTAATTTATGCCAAAATCCAGTTTTACTAATCCAAGTTTTAGTTTATCTTCATAAACATTTTAATTACTGTCTTAGAGTGTTGGATTTATAGCTTAAACTTGTGCGCATAAAAGTAGGTTGTATCATCATAATATCGTTTAACCGAAATACGCGCATGCAGAAAAATATAAGGCAATCTTTTGTTGACATCTATAAAATAAATAAAGTTATAAATAAGTTCGTAGGATGACATATAGATAGCGTATCGATAAATCTATATGATTTTTAGGAAGTACCAACATTCAGACGACGCTTTTCAAAATGTCATGGCAATCTGGTGTTTAAATCACAAGTTACAGTGGTTTTACTGGCGCTACTTTTGTCAGATTAGCATGAAATTTTGACGGACGACGTCTGAAGGTTGGTACTTCCTAAACATCATATGGATTTGTCTATAAAGATGCCATCTGCATGTCATCCTACAAACTTCTTGAGTGAGGTGTAAATGACATAATAGAAAGGATCAAATACCTCGTTTAGCGTTTCCTCGATTAACGCTATTTCAACGATTATTAAAATTTACCTGTTTACTATATATTAAAGTAACCTATTTACTATATTTTTAGTGCATGTTGTATAGAAAAGAATCATATGTATATCATTATATTTCAATCCTTTTCATATTTTCATATTTTTTTTATTTGCTAATGAAATTTGTGTTAATATATTACTTGGGATTTATATTATTTAATAATAATATATTACTATTTGTTGGATTATGTCAATTTATATAATCCGTTTAAGTAAATGAGATTAAACGTTTCTTGGATATATCCGTCCTAACAATCGTGCAAAGCATATAATCCGCTTAGGCTTAAGATTATTGATTCCGTTTCACAAAAAAAAAGATTACAGACAAATTTGTAATAGTCCTTTTATAGTTATAGCATATTTGAAAAAAATTGTATCTTTAGTAGATTTTCTATAGAAATGATATAAAAATTGAAGTGAGAATAAGATTTATTCCGAGACTATAAAAAAAAATAATTAAAATTTATTTTTGTATAAAAAAAGATTTAAAAATATAATTTAAAATAAGTTTAATTTTAATGATTTCAAAATATTTTGTATAATACTAAATGTTAAAACCAACACATATATTTTGAAGAAAATTATATGAGAATATTTACAGATGAAATAATTTTGAAAAAAGTTTTTACTGCACTTAATGTCAATTAGTTTTACTGGCAAGGTGAGCTCTTGCTAACAGCTTTATATGAGGGGAAAATTTAAGCTTTTAATGTCATAAGACTGGGGTACGTCAAATAAACGTCAAATGGATGTTACAACATAAAGTGATTACTCGTTTACTTTCCTCCTCGATGAATATGTCAGGAAACTGCTTTTTGATGTTACAACAAACAAAACAAAGAAAATAGCTATTTGTATTAAGGATTTGCGATGGATATAGTCCGCAAATCAATTGAGGATCGACAGGCAGGAAGTAGGTCTTTTCATTTTTGGTCGTCCGCCAAGGAGTGTTGTCTTCTGGTCTTAATGTTTCTTCCCATCCACTTTTTCCCCTCGTAAATGTTGCATTTGATTGATTGTATCCAACCATTCGTTTCCTGCGAAGATCCGAGCCAAAATTGATGTCGACTGAAACGGATCCTTTTCGTAACGAAAACTTCCCAAGTCGGTGTTAATTTTACTGGATCCTTTTAATAGTCACATTTATTACTCCGTAAAAGACCTCATGAAGAGGTTTCCAGAACCAAGTTTCGCTTCGAAATTAGTTGACTCTTGCTGACGATGGAAATACCGGAATGGGTTTGAAAATTATCAGATTGGGGGGATGAGGGTTTCAATTAGAATAAACTTTCAGTTTTGGTCGAAGCGGATTGTTGTCGCCTGATGAAATGTAAATAATATGCCGGGCGGTAATTTCAGGAAAATTTTCGTATGCAATTTGGCAACACGCTGGTCACACATGGCATAGAAAGGACACCGATGGGATTATTTTAGTGGCGCGCTGCGCAAATATTTAATGTTAACAGAATGTTAAACTTGATGTTAAGGGATTGCAATAATACCTCCTCCGCGATTACAGTTGTTACGCAGCTGGCGCTAAGGTTTCTTTTATATGGTCTGATAAATTGTTAAAAATTAACTTTACGCATATTTTTTGTAATCCGATTGAGGGTGATTCCTCGTGTTTCGGAATGAGATCCTAAAAGGTCCTCTCAGATGAGGACGACGCTTCAGAATCTCTCTCCCCATCGTACGCATAATAATACCATTCCGAAGCCCATTATTTATTTTACTGAATTACAATGGCCTTATGAATACTGGAACAGACGCACATTTAATAGCATAAATTCCCACGTATCCAATTTTTCATGCGCCGAAAGCTCCGAACCAAAGAGACCTTAACACATCCCATTTCCCTCGACGAATTAAATGCATTTAAACGCTATTTAACGAACGCACATTAATCTTTCAGAAATGAAAAACCGCACAACCTGCATTGTTTTCTATTCAATCTTTTTTTATAATTCATTCTTTCAGTTTACACACAAAGACTTTACAATTTTATATAATAAATTGTGTAAATATTAATTAAATTCTGCAATTTTCCCATGAATATTCTATTTTACACGTATGCTCTATAGTGCATTGTTTTCTATTGAAACTCCTTTTGTAATAAAATTTTCAGTTTACGTGTATAATAATAAATATAATATGAATTATTTTTTATATATTATATTTATCAACATTAATATTTTAGAAATGAAAAATTAAACATCCTGCATTTACAAATAAGGACTATTTATGGAATAATTTTTATTTTTAAATATTATTTGAAATGAAAAATATTTTTTGATTTTGGATAAAAAATATAAATATTTATGTAATTAATTAAAACTAAGTAATATCACTTAAAAATCATTGAATAAACAATATTTTTAAATATTCACAATAACTAAAAAATCTATTATTAAATAAATATTTGTTGTGTTTTATGTATAATATTGATTTTGTTTATTTGTCAAATGCGATTTAAAAATAGTTACGCAGAGCTTTCAATTATTTATTTCAAAGAATAGCGGATTTTGATGAAATAGGATTTACAAAAATGTTATTCGCTGGAATTGTTACATTGAAAATACAAATGTTCGCATTGTGTAAATATTTGTCCTCTGCAATCAATCAATACTGTTTTAATGATCTTTCAAAGCGCGAAGAGCTTGTGGTTATTGCTACTATTTCATAACCAAATTTTACCAATCAATACATTTTTGTGCGGATTCTACTAGTTTTAATTAAATTATATTATATTGTTTTTATTGAATTTAAAATGTTATATAACATTTTTATAATATTGTAACAAAGTTACCGTGTACTATGACAAATGATGGTCTGGCGTCGATAATGTTCGGGATAGTTAAGAGACTTCGTGAATGTTCGAGAGGTTGTCATAGCAACAAAAACAATTGGATTGTTATGTTTAGTTTGGTAGAGATAATTTGTTTTTGAAGAAAGTAATTGCTACTATTTCATAACCAAATTTTACCAATCAATATATTTTTGTGCGGATTCCACTAGTTTTAATTAAATTATATTTTATTGTTTTTATTCGATTTAGAATTTTATATAACATTTTTATAATATTGTAACAAAGTTGCCGTGTACTAAACAAATGATGGTCTGGCGTCGAGAATGTTCGGGATAGTTAACGGACTTCGTGAATGTTCGAGAGATTGTCATAGCAACAAAAACAACTGGATTGTTATGTTTAGTTTGGTTGAGATAATTTATGTAATTTGTGTTTGGAGAAAGTATTTACCAAATAAAAGATCCTTGTGTTTCTTCAGTTTTTCCTCAATCCAGCGTTTGAACTAGTGAAATCTTCTGAGTCTAAAGTTCCGTAAGAATATTATTTATTGTATTATATTACATGACCTTTTTTAAGAAAAAAATGTCAATATCAGATATTATTCTTAATTATAGTTATACCAAGTGCACCAACATTGAAAATGATGTTTCACTTATATTCGAGTATAATACGTACCAATATTGAAAATAAAATTCTTATACTTGAGTATAAATATTAAAAATAACGTTAAACATTCAAAATGATTTTAAATATTGTAACTTTGTATTAATTAGATTCAAAATTATATAATATATATTTTTTTCAGAAAAACAAATGATAAAGTTAAATGTCATTTTTAATTATAATTGTACCAACTGAAAAATTTTATACTTCAGTATAATATGTACAAATATTGAAAATAACGTTTAATATTTACTTTGTGTCTATTAGATTCGAATTTACCAAATATGAACTTTTTTTTAATAAAAGCAAATGGTAATGTCAAAGTCATTATTATTATAGCCAATATTAACCAATATTGAAAATGTCATTTCTCCTAATCTCGAATATTATACGTATCAATATTGAAAATGGTGTTTCTTTTATATTCGAGTATAATACACACCAATATTGAATAATACATCTTATATTATACTTGATTATACCCACAAATATTAATAATGTCCTTTCCTGGCATATAATATGCACCAATATTAAAAACAAAGTTTCGGTTATATTCGAGTAAAATATGCAAAAATATTAGAATTGTTATTTTTTCTGATGTTTTTTTTCAAGAATAGTCATTAAATAAATTTATATTTATTAAGTTAGAAAACATTAATATAAAAGTACAGATGAAAATAATTTAAAAAAATAGGATTTTATTTGTATAAAATATATTTTTCAGTTACACAAATTCGCTTTCACATTTGATAGTATTTGCTTTTACTGTGAAGCTTTAATCTGTTGCTCTATTCCGTTTCCATTTAAATGGAAGCCATTGAATCGAATCCAATAATTCTTCGGCCGTAAAAAGATCTTGAATTCGAAGAAATCGCTAGTCTGAGCTTACTGTTACGGTCAGCCGTCTCCTCTTCAGAAAGATCCGAGCTCAAATGCCAAATGCAGGCTATCCCTATTAAACTGTCACTAGTAAACTTCACCTCGGACTTCTGCAAACCTAAAACGTCCTATCCACTACTTTATTGATGTAATATTCTACCTTCAAAATAATATTTTTTTAAAACATTTCATTTACTTTATATAAATATAATAGAGCTTATTGTTACATAATAGATTAAAGAAAAATTTTGTTTTTTTTTTATTTAATAAAGATAATTAGAAAAAAAAAATATTTAAATTAAAAAATTTACTTATTTATATTTTTATAATTACAAAATACTGTTCTATAATTGAGCAAAATTATTTTTGAAGTAGTACATTTTTTAATATTTAGGATTATATAATTATATCTTTTTATGTGAATTAAATAATATAATATTCACTAGATTTCCTAAAGGAATGTAATTAAATTTTATGTTCTTAGGATGAAATTGTATAAAATTACATTATCATTATAATAAGATAAAACTATAGTTGTTTGAAGTGTAAATTTGCTTTTGATAATAATATAATATTCAACGAAGCAAAAGCTCGTTTTTTTTTTCTGATGAAAATCTTGTTTAAGTTTCGTTAGTGTAATCTTCAAATAATCCGTAAGCGACGACATTTATAAAGGGATTTGAGTTTCGGTGCAACAGACAGTGATGTAATTAAAACAAGTTCATTGTGCGGAGTGAATTTATGGCGCAGCATTAAGTCCGTCGGATATAACGTGTTAATAGTTGGAAAAGATTCAATATTACGGTCTTCGAATTTTCCCTTTTTTTTGTCATTCTCTCTTTCTTCTTATCCTTATTTTATCCGTCACTACCATCACTATTTGTTCTCCTCTCGCACACTACCATCGTCTTCGCGAGAAACCGGAAAATTCATTTAAGTCTTTGGAAGGACGATCAATAGTGGTCGTGCAGATGCGAAAGGTTTTCCATGTGCGCCCCTGACAATGCGCCCGTCACTTTTATCAGTTTATTGAAAATCAAATAGAAACCTGAACCTACTGCTAGGGCTATGGACGACCCTAAGGAAGTACTCCGATGTTGATGTTACGGTGACAACATGCGTGTAAATATAAACACAATCTGTTGGGCGCGCTTATTGACTGGCGGTTTTGGGGGCGGCGAAATGGGGGGGGAAGTATATCTTAATTGCGAGCGACCGGGAAACACGGGGTTGGCAGGAATGGCGCCTCTTCGGAGGTTGAAGCCGGATGGCATCGCTTCCGAGAAATTTTAATGAAATCTGGCATGACATTAAGAAATAATATCGAGGCGAGGAATTATCGCTGTACAAAGTCATTACGCTTCCCTAATAAAATCCTCGAACAATGGGCCGACCCGGATTAATGTTTCCCCAATTACATAATATCCAGCTAGAATTAGAAAATTTTCATTATGAATTGAAGCCACTAAAATTTATGGCTTTGCGCGATAAGCTCCTAATTCCGCAGTACTTTGTTTCGGGTCTATACTAATTATTACAGGTACAAAGTATATCAACATTTAAAATTAACGTTAATACATTATCTTATATACAGAAATATAAAATATAATTTAGACAAATTTTTAAATGTTATAAATTATTTAAGACTAATAAAATTAAGTACTGACAAAGTATGGCACCTGAGACTACTATACAAAATTAAATAAAACTTTCGATAGTAAAATTTTTCAGACAAAAATTGAAGACGATTTACTTACAATAGAATCAGGTGTATTCTAGGATCACTATTTTACTTATTAATTACAACAGACATTCCTAAAACTATCAATTCATTTCATTTCGTTCGTTCATTTTTTTGGTATAGTTATGTCCCTTCATTCGCACTAACGTACTTCACATTCATATAGACGTACAATGTATTGTCATATATATTTCAATGAAATTATAATCAGATGTAATTTTCTATTTTCTCCAACGACCTAACTTACATCATTTGATTTACATCTACTTTATTTAATTTAATATTTCAAACTAAGTTAATTTAAATATTTTATGTAATGCCATAATACATCTTTTATAATTTAACAATAATATTTTATCGTTAATTGCAATTAGCTTGACATATAATTTAATAATACAATACAGAATTCAAATAACTATGTCAAAATCTATAACGCATAAAATCACTCGTCAATTAAGTAATCGAATCAAGAATTGAATGGAATTTCGCTGTAATCCTTTTTCCATTGCGTTAATGCCGTAATTTGCTTAATTGCTTTTCATTAATTGCACCTGCGTGTGCACGTCTGCAAATCGGTGGCAATAAATATATTGCTTCATTATAACGATATATCGGTTAATCAATTAGTTATGATTGTTGGATGTAATTATAGGATTTAATTACGTATCGGAACCACTAAATTCTAGTGGCAATAAAGTTACATGGACCAAAGCCTGTTCCATCCCCATCCGATATATATATATAGATAGATTTCCGGGTCGGACATAAAATATATATGACCTAAATATATATTTCGTCCTAGTATTTCCAGAGAGAAGTACAAAAGGGATCTTATTAAACTGCCAGTCCCACGTTTGAATGTACCGAAATATTGTTATTTATATTATACACGTTTCCCCTTTTTCCTTCTTAGTTTCAATTTTTCGTTTTTCCTCTCCTTTCTCAGTTTCTTATTTCCTTTTTGTTGCTGACAATCATCGTATTCCACGGTCTTATTATATATGAATGCGAGCCACGCTGAAAAATTGCCGTCTCGACGCCCAACTAGAGAATTGCGTAATTGTCTGAGGTTCGTCGAGTACGTCTCCTTCTCTCACAGCCAGACGCAGAACACTCCAGGATATTCCAATGATCCCTCCGAGGCGCAATGCAAACGCCAGGGATTAACGCAGAAATATAATTAACCCTATGCGGAATCCCGATTTTTTCATCCCTCTATAAATCAGGGGATGATAATATATTTCCATAGAGCTGCTGCTGCGGTCGCATCACCGCACCAATTCTCCACTCCCCCGTCTACAACTTTCCGAATCCAATTTCAGCCATCCTGAATACTCTTTCTTCCATTTTTGCTATAATTTATCTCCGAAGGGATTCCGCTCCCCGATAATTATTCAGGTAGCATTTCGGGAAAACATTCTTTGCAGTTGTTTGTTTTTTTTTATTCATATTATTTGCTAGTCCCCTCTTTTTTCGGCTGAAAAAAATACATTAGCGGATGAAAAATCGCTGACGCTTCTGCTCGAGGAGAAAAACGTAAGAATATCTTTCACTCAGAGCTGTAACGTCTGTAGTTAATGAAATGCCATTATTCACATTTGGGCACCTTCTTTTCGCATAAAATATGCAATTGATGAAATCTGTAACTGTAATGTGAACAAATGGTTACTTTACAAGTAAAAAAACTTGTCTCTTGTGATGTAACTATTCCTATAGACTAGGCGCTGTTACGGACCGATGATTCGACGCATATATTGTTACATAATCGTAACATTGCGGAGCATCCTTGCGAGCATTCCTGCATGAGAGGATTCTGCACATAACATACGTACATTAATTCTCAATAGACTATTTAGTCATACTCAAAATGGTAACTAAAATTTGCTCTTCAAACGTTTTTCAACAATTTTTTTATTGTAAAAAAATAATATTCCTTAATTTAAAATTTTCAGTAGAAGATAAAAGATTTCTTATATATTCTTATTTCGAATATTCAATGAACCTAATAATAAAAATAAACTATAACTATAAGAAATTATACTAAACATATTTACTTAAAAACTAAAAGATAAACACGTAATTGTTTATATTTAATTTAAAATAAAACTGAATTTTTTTTGAATTGGTGATATTTTGTAGATTTATAGGATGCTTTTGCTATAGACAGCCTTAATGAAGATTGATTAGTAGATGAGGAAGTTTCAAAATTTACGTCTACAAAATCACTAGGTTCCAAAACCATTTTTTTTTTTTGCATATTTAACCATTGAGGAAATAATGGATTTTCAATAAAAATTTGCGTATATAAAAGATTGTTAATTTTATTAAAATTTTCGTATATTTTCATTTTAGATTTAAATCCCCGATAATCGAGATTTAAATCTGAACTTCCGGAAGTTGGTATTATAAAAATCATCAAATTTCCCGGGAAATTCCAGACTCTTTTATTTTATATTAAATTGCAGATATTTTAACGTTTTATTTGATTACTACTAAATTCTAGTTTATTTCATGCATTTTTTATAAAAGAGTAATATTATTATTTTGAACACAAGGTCGTTTAGAGGTTAAATTACGAAAAATTAAATTATATGTTTTTATTCAACAATTTTAGTATTTTGTTGCGTAAATAAGTCAGGAAATAAACAAATTAAAAAAACTAAAACAAACGTAAAAAGTGTAATCATTTTTTGTTCCTGAACTTGATCGATTTGGAAATTGCTGTTGGAAATGGGCCCCTTAATTGGGTCTTGCAATCGGGTCGTTTGTCAATCACCGGAATAATTCCGCGCTCCATATACCGCGTATATCAACTATCAATTAAAATTGCAACAGCAATTTTCCACCAGTAATTGGCCATGCACCATTCAACCTAACAACTCTGTACGACGTACTAAACAACTCTGCACGGCGTACTAATTAACAACGACGACAACAAGATCATCAGAAAATTAAAAATGATTTGTTTTCTTCTCTTTTTTTTCAGAACCTGAAGAACCAAATTATGACGACGAACTTATGGGTGGAGCAGGTTAGTGGAATTTGAATTCCGTTCAAAGAATGTCCTTGTGGGATTATTATTTAACTGGCATCCGGCATCCCGGATTCTTTTTAGTCCTGGTACGATTATAAATTGCGATGGGAACCGAAGGAATATGGTGGAGTCCATATGCTGCACGTGCCATCAGATCACATCTGGAGACCCGATATCGTCCTTTACAATAAGTAAGTTGCACAATAGTTTCCACCTCATCTTAATTCAAATATAATAAATATATTCTTTCTATTCAAGCTAATTATTTTTTTTATTTATCAATTTTATGTATAAAACATGTAGTTTAATCATTTAGTTTTAGTTACTTACAGGCTAATTAATCGAAGATTCACAATAATTTGGTGTATTTAATCTTTGTTTTTTTTTTATTTAAGTTTTATTTAGGTTTCACTTAACTTTGAAGTTGAATGTGAAGAGAAAGTTATTGTCTGGTAAACATTTAATATTTACTCACATTGCGAACTAAAAATTTTTTTTTAAACTGAAACAAAAATGTTTCTTAATTGGATCTGTAATATCAAATAGTTTATGTATTATATAAGACACATAATTTATAAGTGACTATTGAATTGAATCTTTCATATTTGATTTTGAAAGTCAAAAAACAAAAACTTTAAAGTAAAACACTGCGTTTTATTTTAAGTTTTACCCTAAATATATAAGGGAAATATGTATTACGTAATATATTACGTTTTTTATATTAATGGTAAAAATTTGGCGACCCGCGGGCCTGATTTGGCCACTAGAAAATTTTAAACGACACGCGAATACATAATAATTTAAATTTCGGACTGTTAGTTACTTTTAGGTTAATTTACAATTTGAGTTTGAGATCACTGGTTTATAATAATTATAATTTAAAAAAATATTTTTATATGATACCTTTTCTAAGATGTTGTAGTAAATTTATATATTTATTTAGTTTACTAAAATATTATGTAATTATATGTATTACTAACTAGTAAGTGAAATAACTTGAAACTCGAACAAATAATTCTAAGTTTAATTTCGAATAATATTTTAAAAGAGGTGGAATGAAAACGGTCTTTGGAATTAATGGTGTAAGGGAAATATGTTTATGTGTTATATAATATAAGGAATTTGCGCCTTTGATACATTACTTGAAGATTATGGCCTTTTGATACGTATTCAACATAAGGTCCCAGCAATTTTCCGGTTTTCGCACTTTGCAGGGCTGTGTTTTCAAGGGACAAATTGAATTTTAATTGGGATTAGATTGCGCACGACCGTGTCTCCTGACCCTATCGTCCTCACATCAAGGATGTGAGCACACTTTTTTTTTGTTATTGATGCACGAGAATATTTGCTTTGAAACGGAGCGGAAATCTAAAGTCAACTGGGCCATAGCTATGCAAATTGGAACGTTCCAACAGCTGCGTTCAAGTTAAACACATTTTTGGCGAAGATCCTAAACCAAACAAACAGGGGATTCACTGCCTCTAAAACAGAAATTATTACAAATAACGCCTAACTCTCACCCTCATGTTATACATTATTTTGCGCCCTTTTTCCGTGAGAGTTATGACGGGCTTGCGGTCCTATTACTCACTGACTGGAAATGAGTACAAATGTGGCGGATAAAGTCATTCGGTAATAAAACTTTTACGCCGTGTAATATTAAAGGGAATCGCTTCAGGACGGACGTGGATGAACCGCAAAAAAAATATAGAGAGAGAAAAGAAACGCATCCCTTGCCTGGATTAAGCTGAATGGATTATTTCCAGTTTAAGGCCCAAATTCTCGGCTCTGTCTCTCTCTCTCACTGTACGGATCTTTCTTGTGTCGTCGTTGCCTGGAGGCACGTTTTATGAAAATTTATGGAAATCTTTTATGTATGCGCCATCAGCGAAACCACTCCAGATAACCCAATATTGACTTAAGCGTGGTAACAAGTAATGCATCTTTATCCACATATGAAAAGGACACGCCTGGCACATTACAGCTAGATTTGTCCTTTTTTCTACAAAGCCACCAAGAATCAATCTTCATCGAATAAACCACATTATTTATATCAATAAACCAACTCTTTTTTACATTGTTATTTTATATTCATTATTTAATCGATCAACGAAAAATCAATTGAGTAACAATGATAATATTACATTTTTTTTTATACAAAAAAGTTAGTCAATCGAAACAAAATTTGTTAAATTTCTATAAAAAAATATTATTTTTAGAGAAGTAATCCATTTTTAAGATATTGCTTATTAAAAAAGTCTTGTAAAAATAATTTTCATTTCTTCATAACAGTCGCATGTGGCTCCGGAGCCTCGGATTGCCGATCTCTACTGGAACTAATAAATTAAACCTTAATAAATTCTTTGAAAGTATTTCATTTAATGTTAAAAATTGAAATATGTTATAATTAAAACTTTTCTAGTAAAAGTTTGTATCCATTATTTTTTTTTCACTAAATTTTGTTAAAAATATGTTTATTTGATTAATTAACTAAATTCTTATAAAATACGTCTTTGATTCATGGATTTCTTAGAAAGCGTTCCTAAATAAAGCAAAAATATAAAATTTTCTATAAAAAAAATAGACAAATTTAATTTGCAAATCTAAAGCTGTTTGAAACCGGACTAATCGAAAAAACTAAATAAAATTAAGCGAAAAATCTGGTAATTATTTTTACACCTTTTTATACTTTTTTTTGTACAATTAATTTAAAAAAAAATTAAACTGGACTATAAAAAATATTGAATATAATTTTATTACAAGATTTTATATGTAAAACAGTTATAATTATAACAAAACTAAAATTATTCACGAAAATACCGAAATTTATATGTTGATGTTTATATTCTACAACGATTATTTTCTGGTTCATAAAATAAGTTCCGATTGAGTTGTTCATTTCATTTCACATCACGTCGTACTGTAATATATTGAAATGGAACTTTTTTTTCTCCGTGCAAAATTCACGACGTTTAAAATTTAAACGTAGCTTTTGTGAACATGCCCGTCCGCATGTCGAATTCCATTACGTTTTATTTATAGCAGCAATTTTCGATAAATCCTTGCGAGTATAACTTTTCCGCCACGGAAAGTGTGAGCTTTAATTAAAAATCTATACTGAATAGTTGCCAAGCAGGAACCGTAAATTTCCTACGACCAATAAAAAAAATATAGGTGCATAAACATCAGCAAGTTATGTTCAACTAAAACCATACTTTCCGGTATATTCAAATTGCTCTCACTGACAAAAAATTAGACCACAGCAAACGAGTGCGTATATTGCACAGATGGTTCGGTTTTGCCTCTCGCAACAAGAAAAGAAACTTCAAAAAGAAATGAAAAATCTCAAGTGTGCGTACAAAACTTTTTCAATTCTTCACGTTTCTTTCACTCGACTTGCGAAAAAAACTAAGTTCAACGGAGTTACGTAAAAGGGAGATATTTATTATTTCCCGCAATTTGAATAGATGAATATTTTCTCAATTATTAAATAGAAAATTTGTTTTTCAACTGATTATGCAATTTCTTTTACATAGAAAGAAAAGTGCAGACTTTATTAAATTATTTATTACATTTCAAAATGTTACAAAAAAATCTTATATAATTCAGTGTTAGTTTTATTTCTTAATATTTATTTATTTTAAATAATGGTAATAGTAATTAATCAACTATTGAAATTTGATTGAAGACTTGCATAACAATTAATTATGGTTCTGTGCTAGATTTCTCGAATCGACAATAATTCATACTCGATATTACATCTCGTTCCTGGAGAGATTCGTGGTTGAAACATTATTGGAGACAGCATGGTGTATAATGATTCACAAATGCACAATTAAATCTGTAATTACTGGAATGAGCAAATGGTCACGTAGTCTATATAATCTATTGCGTAACAACAAATTGTTAAATGCAGATCCATTTGCGTTTAATCAATGCAGTATTGTTTGGTTATTTTATATTATAATAAAAGAAGTAGACTAAATTATTATATTATTTGGAAATTTATGTAATTATATCCAAATATTAGTTGAACAATTTTTTATCATATAAAAAATTATCCACCAAAATTTGCTAAAATAAACCAGGATACGACACAATAAGAGACCAACTAATATCGAGTATTTCCAAATTAATCTTTAATGCTCAAAATTTGAAAATACCAAATATTAGAGGTATCTTCATCTTCATCGAAGTCCATGTTAACATTTTAAGTTAATCTTCAACGAATGGAGTCCTTTATATCAACTATATAAATGCGATAATCATGCAAAAAAACATAACATAACATAGTTGCATTAAAATTTGAAGATTGTTGAAAGTGATATCAATACTTAATTAGATCTTAAATTAACTTTTATGAAATCTTCTGTTAAACGATATGATCTTATTTTTTATGTGAAGAAGTTCCATTATTTTCCTAAATAACAATTATTTAATTCAAATTTAACAAATTTATACTCCATATTATTCTAATTATTTTTTTATCAACAAAGTAATGTCTATTCCGACTAAATTTCCCTTAAAGTAAATTTTATATTAATTTAATATAAAAATAAATAGTAGGTGTAAAAAATTAATATTTTTTATTTTAATTATATATGAGTATATTTTCATTTTAATTTATTTATATTCCTTTACTATTATAATAAATAATATTATTATTAGATTTAAATAATAATTTCATGAGGTGTGTCAGGGTATACGAAATGGGTCATTAAAAATTGTTACACTAATAGGTTTGTCATTTGAATATGAATAATTTAAGGAAAGTAAATTGCTACTATTGCAAGTTTAATAGTAAATTGAACATTTGCGATAAGCGCAAATTGGGTTTATAGCCGTCTGCGAAATGTCTCGTCACGTTTACGTAATACCACTAAATCGCTTTCGAATTGCATGTACATATTGAAATTGGGTCGGCGCTTGGTAAGGTGATGGGTATAGGTTATACATTTTACACAATCTTGTACATTACAATGTTTCCAATAAATAATTGCCTTTATAACAATTTTACTACTCAATTTATTTATTTCTAATAATTACAATAACATTTATTTATTTACAAAAATAACCGAAGTATTTTTGCTTGTAATAATATTTATTGCAACTATTTCATAACATTATTAAAGCATAAAACACTTTAACATGAATTAAAAATAGTTGTTTTATATTAAATTACATAATTAATTTATTAAATATTAGTTAAAATTAGTTTTAACAGCAGAGTAAAGTTGTATTTAAAGTTTCAAGTATTTCTGTAGGAAAATAGGAAACCGTGTTTAGTTTCATTTCATTGCACAAGTATTGATTGTAATGTACGCTTTCTGAAATGTTTTCAGTTGCATGATCAGAGTTAGTAAATTTGTTGCTGAAATAACGGGCGTTGAATATAGCTAAATATTATCAACCCATAACAGTAATTATATATTACCAGTTGAATTTACATATTTTTTTAAACTAAAAAGTTTATATAAATATAACAGTCTTTGTATTTTACGTAACGATTTATTATGACGTTTCTTTTGCTTTCGAAATTTAAATAAAAATGATGAAAGATGTCATATATAATATTTATGTCTTTTAACATCAAAATATATGATGATGTAATGCTGTATATCATATGTTACAAATATCTATCAGGACACTAATAATGAACTAACAGCTGAAATTGCATATTTGCTGCCACGTGTTTTGTATATGACACAAATAAGTATCAGGGGTACCAATTCTAGTTTTATGACATTATGAACGAATTGACAGCTTAAAACATTTCGCTGTGACGTGTACTACGTCAAGATTTACATCTGTAAGTTTAATGACACTAAAAGTGAACTTACAAATATCTATCAGCAGTAATATGATGACACTAATAATGTACTAATAGCATATTTGCTACCACGAATTTTGTTATAATGTTCCTTTTTGTAATGCTGTAAATCATATGACACAAATAAGTATCAGGTGTACCAACTGCTAGTTTAATGACACTAAAAGTGCACTGCCACGTCAAGATTTGTTATGATCTGTCTTTTCATAATAGTGACACAAATATCTAATAGTACACAAAAAAATAAATGATATCTTATATCACGCATATTCGGGAAACATCATTAAATGCATATTCCCATTAATTGTTTATAAAAATGCTTTATTTTTTTAATAATAGTTTTAATTTTTTAGTAACTATTATATAATTATAATCCAAATAATAAAATTGATAATCACTAAATGGTTGAAGATCTGTAATAAACGAATTGCAATGTTGCATAAAGTATGTGCACGTATAAAAACAGAAGTTATATAATTGACCCAGAAACTGAGGACGATCATCATCCACCACGTAATACGTTTTTGAATGGACGACGTTTTATTGTAGGATGGAGCCAAAAATGTAGTAATGAAATTCGAATGGTGCGGTCGACAATACATCTGAGAAATGTATTCAACTTTTCCGATGTTGGCGGAAAATCCCCCCGTGGAAAGCTCAGAATTTAATTAGCTTTTAATACCGCCTCTAAAAACGCCACGCTTTCCACGATGAAATATACGAAAGAGAGGCGGCGGATAGGGTGAACGAGCGCTAGTTATGAAATGATATTATTTAGGACAAGATGAAGTGATCCTGGACCGTAATTGGAACTGTCGCTGGGAAAATATTCGTTCAGCTTTGCTTTATCTCGCACATGCACACGATGCGCTTTTCATCTCTTCCTCTCTAGGTATTAAAAAAAATAATAATATTGCTGGTGATAAAAAAAAGCGGGGGAACGAACAAAAGGGAAAACATAGGGAATTTGGACCACGAAAACTTTTATTTTAAATAAAAAATAATAGTGAATATTTACAAAAAAAATTGAGTAAACCATTTATCTTTAAATTGATCTAATTTATTTTTAAATAATATTTCAAAATGGTTAAAAATATGTCTTCCTTCAAATATGGTTGCCTAGAATGGACCACTTACTTAATTTTAGGTTTCTTATTTTTTAATATTATTTCTAATAATAAAATTCGTAGGGCGAACATCCATCTAAAATAATTTTTTATTCAAAAAGTGTGAGTGGAACAAAATATTGTTATTATTCCTATAATTATATTAATTAAATCTGTTAAAGAAAAAGGTACATAACATTTGTATTAAAGTATAGTCTTTATTACAATCAAAGTTATTAGTTTCTCAGAATGGATCACTGACATAATTTCAATTTTTATAAGTTATAATTAGTTATATGATGTTTGGTAATCTTTAGTATTAAAATACTTCACGTAACCATAAATTGTAGAGTGTACATTCTACATGAAAGATTTGGTTTGCCTAAGGATGTTTACTTAATCAATAAATGCTCCCTAACATCTCACGAGTCGTTTAAATAATCTATGAATACTTTATGGTACAAATGCAGGTCATGTTACGGTAGTGGTCCAACCTAGGAGACCGTCCAAATTTGGCAACTGTCCGCTAATAAGGTCATACAGGAATAAAACAAAAACAGAAGAAAAGTTTGGTCCCAGCTCATCGATATGTGCAAACATAAATTAATCGATGCATCCCGAAAAGTAGGAAGTTCCAAAGGAACGTTTCAGCAATAAAGTTTATCGGATGCCGGAAGTTTTCATCGGGGTATAAATAATTTAGTCCCTATGTTCTCTTTCCAACCGTTCTCCTCTCACCACGCAGAGGATAGATGAATGGATGGATGGAGTTGAAGAAGGAGTAGGAGGAGGAAAGTGGATGGCCAGTGAAAGACACAGGATTCGGAGCGCAATCGAACAACAATGCCGGCAGGACTTTTACGAGTGAGCGGGGAATAAATTCGAAATACGGCCTCCTTATAAAATGCATCTGGAAAGTTTCCGCTCCGAACCTACGAACCCTTCGAACTAACTTCCTCCCTCCAACCATCGATGGATACACTTCCTTCTCGTTCCCCTTTATTGCACAAACGCGCAAAGCAGATCCGTAAATCCCGTCCAACGCGCTGCGAATAAAAATTGGTCCGGTGAAATCGTGCGGAAATTCTAAATATTATAAACCCGAAAACAATTCTGAACCGAATCCATCGCGATCAGAAATCTTTTACGAAATTCCTAGAAAAATGGGTTTCCTTATTTGTGCTATATGTGATTTCAGCAGGTTTCACGTAATTCATAAATATTAACAGATTTTTAGAAATGTTTTTAAATAGCAGATATATGATTATATATATTTTTACCTTAGAAAAATGATTAATAAAATCATTGGAAGAATTGAAGTGAAATTTAAAGAAGTACAAGAAAAAATCAGTATTAACATCTCGTTAGTTGTTAAAACAGTAAAAATAGAAATAGAACATCTTTCTCTATTGTATTCAAGGGGATTATAGGTATTATGCAGCTGGAATTTAAGTAAAATTGCAAGTAATTTGAAATGTAAAGTGGAATTAATTGCAGCATCGTGAAATTTGCATAGGTACTGCGCGAAATTCGCGAAAGAGAAGAGAAATGATCATGAAAAGTGCAATTAGCAACGAAATTCCCGTTCTTTTCCTCGCAATTATTATTTCGTTCCTTGCTGCGCCCAGTTATTTGTTCCTCCCTTTCACACCAATTAAATTATGAAGCGACAAGCGTATAAAAAAATGTAGTAATGACAGTCGAAATGAAGAAAAGCATAAAAAACAGAGCTGAAATGAAATGAAAAAAAAGGAATCACCATGATGACAATAAAGTGGTTTTAATCAAAACAGCAGTTCGTATCGTGAATAGGAGCGCAATGCGTGCGGATTGTTGTTGTTTTTTTTATTTCCTCCCGAATTTTCGGGAGTTGATTTCAATTTTAATTGCATAACATTTTCAGGTTTGTTTTTGCATTTTGCTGATCGAAATTTACATGTGCTCGTGTGTACAGTGCATTGATGGGATTTGGATCCTTGCAGCAAATTACATCCTGCTGTTCCGATAGCCCGAGGTATGCTTTGATAAACTACATATAATTACTGTGTCAACTACATTACCGAATAAAATGAATTACCTAATAGTTCTGTGCGGGCATTAGGCTTTATAATTACCGCTCGTTAATGATCAGATTATTCATTCTAAATGAAATATCAGATATATTTTGAATGAAAAATTTAATATATTGCTAAATCTATAAACCTCAAACACTGAAAAAATAAGCTATATTAACTTATTGATAACACAAGAATCTTTAGTTTTTACGATGACTTACTTTTTATATAATTTCTATTGATGATCATTCCCGGGATTTCCCGTCCAGAAATATGTACAAAATTCCCGTGAAAAAATCAAAATTATTCTACATCAATCATAGCTAAATATTTTTTATTGATGACCCGACATTAACTTAGTTTTAAGATTGGTATAGAATGAATACTAATATAAACTTAAATCTATATAAAAAACAAATTAAAACGAAGTAGAGTTTAAATGGGGGATAGAAAACATCCAAGGATTATTTCCATAATTCGCGCCCTTTCCGCATGTCACCTTATTAAGGACTCCCGAAACTTTGGAGGAAAGTTTCGCAGAAATGTAATTCCGCCCGACTTCTAAACTCTTACACTTATTTATTATTGTTTTATAATCATCTGCGGGTCTGGAAAGTAGGTCTGCTCCTCCATATTTATTTCGTGGAAGGAATATGTTGCTGTTTTAGTAGCATCAGTTTGGGAATGTGCGGGGTGCGAGAAACCACTCAGAGGCTGTAATAAAACTTGGATCGGAGATCAAAGTGAACGAACGACAATTTTCTTTATTCGATGATGATACTTTTGCCAATAACGTACCGAAAAAGGTTTTCCGCAAGATCGATATACTTGATTCGGTCGAGGAAAGAAGAAGAAGGGATGCGAGAAGGAAAAAAAAATGAGAAACACAGAAGTTTCAATTGGAAATTCACATGCAGCAACATTTTTCGCAGACAAGGAAATATCAAATTGTATTTTTTTTTTGGTGTTGTACATCCTCAATCGGACTGGGAAATGGAATTAAATTGAAAAATCTACTGTGTGGGATTTAGAATTTATTTGTTTCGAACTTTCTCGGTGTAATTGCTGAATGAATGACAGGAAAATATCAATATTTAGTTACCAAAAATTAAAACTAACTAACTATTCAATTTATGAAATACAGAAAATTAAGTTTTCTTTTTATAGAATTAATACCAAAAATTAATACTAATTATTTATACTATATGGGAATTTCAGTGCCAATATTATGTTCGGAAATATAAGAATCTCATTTTTCATGTTCGAGAACAAAATTTATGAAATACTTAAAAATAAGTTTTTATTATTAAAATATACTACCAAACATTAATACTAATAATAGTTACACAAATTTATACGAAAACCGAAGTTATATAATATTACTTTTTTTAGGTAATATTATATAAACTTAACGACTAACTTGAATATTCATTAACGTATGGCTATAACTAACTTAAATATAAAATATGAACCTATATATTTTCATGAAAAAAATAAATTCTACTATTTTTCCTGTAACATTACATAATTTTTGAAAGTAGTCAATTTATTGAACAATACAGCAATTATCATAGAAAATCGTTGTTAACAATTTAAATTAATCTACACTTTATCTAAAATTGGAATTTGAAGATTTTATTGAACTAAATTGTAAACCGATATAATTTTTAATACTACCAAACATTAATACTAATAATAGGTACACAAATGTGTAATAAAATTGAAGTCATATATTATTTTTTTGGTACTGTTATATAAAATTAACGAAATATTGACTAACTTGAGTATTAATTTACGTATGGCCATAAATAACTTAAATATAAAATACGAACCTATATATTTTCATGAAAAAAAAATTTACTATTTTTCCTGTATTATTACATAATTTTTTAAAGTAGTCAATTTGTTGAAACTAATTTCAATTTATGTAATAATATTTAAGAAACTAATGTAGAAAGTTAAAATTGATGATTTTTTGCGTTTTTTTGAAATAATCAAATAATTTTTGTATAAAATATGTTTCGGTTACCTTTGTTGTAGCAAAAAGAGAGAACTGAATCGGATTTAATAATAATAAAGTAGAATGTACAGTCGTATAATAAATTCTTATGAGAGATAGAGGAGAATTGAGAGTGTGCTCATCCTGAATTATCATAATCGCAGCCATAATAAAGCCTCTTCCTCATCCTGCGTCTGACTTTCTTCTCTCGGTAATTACTTTCAGGCATACTACTATTATCGGTGCGCCAATGCCGCTTCATGCGCTTCAAATTATTCAAATTGGTCTGCATTCTAGACCATTCAACCTCGCACATCCTGTCGACATTCTCTAAATGGGACTGAAACATTTGCATCGCTGAAAGTATTCAAATTTAGTCAACCGGCAAAGCGAAATGAAATTAATTAAGACACACGTTGCGGAGGAAGCATCACGTATCGATGCCAATCCGGTATAGCCTGGTAGTAATAAGGGGATGGAGCTGGAACGGCCGTCGGCATCGCGAAATTAGGATAGGAAACGTAATTTCCTCTAATTGGAACGACCTGACGTTGAGAATAAATAAATCGATGATAAAATTAATTTATGGAAATCTTACATTGACGATGCTTGGAGCAGGTAAGGAATAAACGGACAACTGCCTGTCCAGCTCATCCTGTTCACGCTCCAGCCGTCGTCTCAGCAGTTGCGTCGTCGTCCTTATCCGTCTTATCTTCTCTAAAATTTCCTCATCGCTCCTTCCGCTCGCCTTAACTTGTATCCTTTCCTTGATAAGTTTCAGCTCATAATCTCTCAAGTTCCTGTACTCCTCGACGAGGTCATTCATTTTATTCGCACTGAAAATTTTGGTTGGTGGATGTTCTCTTTCCCTTTTTTTTTCTTTAAATCTGATGATGTTTGTTACAGCATGTCGATGACAGTGACGTCTGTTAAACGTCGTCACATCCGCCGCTCGAAATTTGCTTATTCATTGAACGCAAATAAACGACTATCATCATTGCATAGGAGACGGCACTTCCGTTTCCGCTTTCTCTCAACGTAATGTAGTTCAGTCGATAATTCGGCTGATATTGCAGCTGCAACACTCATCTAAACACCGTATTATCGGGAGACTCCACGAATCGACAATACCGACGATTTACGGAAACCCTTTCCAGAACAATCTAAATTATACTGTAATTAACTGAACCGCAGAAACTCCTTCCAATAGTGATCAGAAGTTTACTCTACAAACGAACCGTCTTAATCAGCCAATCTATTAAGTAGTAATTAAACTGTCATTACTGAAATATTGTCTAACATATTTTACATGGAGATATTAACAAACTTCTTATCTATTAATAACATCTTCACCTCCTAACCTAGGTAATAACTACTAATTACTTGTTTATTATATGTTAAGATTTATTACAGTGGAAAATTTTACTGTTAACTTTCCTAGTTTTAAGCGGTAGTTTCATAATGCGGTTTCCATAAAACACGTAACAAAAATAAATAATTTCTATAACGTTAAATAAATTAACATATTTTTGTCTATAAGAAATATAAGTACAAATTAATGAATAAATTATTGAATTTTTTTTTATTATGTTTACATTTGTGAAAAAATTGTATATATTCTTATGTAAACTTGTTACATAATAACATTATATATTAACTTTTATAAGTCTTCAATCAGAAATTAAATTTATAAAAAAATAACATATTTCCGAAAATTAAATACTAATAATTATATATAAACGGAAATAATTACTCGAAATCAAATATATACCATTTTTTAGTAAAATCAATATATTTTTAAGTACAAAATTTAGTTTATTATTCAAAACAAACATAATTTTCAGTAAAATATACTATAGTTGCCGGCGTAAAAGACGTATTACATTTTGAAAAAACAATTTCTTCATTATTTTCATGAATTTCTATAGCTATATAATTACAGAAAAGATCATTACATCATAATTACAGAAATTATCAAAAGAAAAAAAGGAAAATACAATAAACTAGAAGTTTTTTTGCAGTCTGAAAATTCAACTCATAATTTTGAATACCGGTATATAAGACGCACCTCAACGCTTGTTATAGTTTTAGTTTTAAAAGTAAAAAAGAGTAAAGGAAGATTTAAAAAAAAATAATATTGAAAGTATTTCTACTGAAAATCAATTTTGAACTAATGTTCGACAACGATGTTTGCTACACAAATTGTTCTTTAACCGAACATCGATTTAAGTAGCAGCTTAAGCTTCATCTCATTATTAGCGATAACTCCCAGTGTTCGTTATCCGTACAAATGTACGTTATCCGAACATACAATTTTATTAACACAAATTATTGTTCCTTGAAACCATTTTTATTCTAAGTGAAAATGTTATTTTTATAATCATAATCATAGTGTAATAATTTTTACCTTTATTGAAACACAGTTTTTTTCAAAAATGGATAATCTTCATCTGTTACAAATTTAATAAACAATTTCTTTAAAAACGTTGAAATAAAGCAAATTTAGACATAAATTAAAATATGTACTTAATTCTATTTATTTAATTATATTCATTGTACAATTTTTTTATATGATAATTATATAAGACATGACATGTAAAATAGTATGTAGCAATAACTGGAGTTAGATAAACTATTTGAATATTCAAAATACTGCTGGGACAGTGTATTCAAATAAGGTTGAGCTCTAAGAACTGTCGCCGAAGTACTAGGACTTTGGGTTACTCCAACTAAAGCATTAAGTCCAAGCCGGAATATCTGTAACCTAAAACTTATCGAAACTTAATTAAATATATTCAAATTTTCCTAATTAATTATCTTTACCAATAAATTTATTTAATTATTATTTTTTAAATATAAATTTACATAATAATCATTAATGTTTTTTTTTTAATAAATTCAAATATTTTCACCTTCAAAACATGTATTTTATCATAATTATTTGTAATTTTAAAATAAATAACCAATTTTTATGTAATATTAAACTGTTTAAAGTAAAATTTATTAATAATTTCACAAAAATAAAAGTCAAAAATTTTGAAATTAATTTTATTATAAATATTGGATAAGTTATAGTTAAGATTTTCTTTATATTAGTATAAATATTTATATTATTAATTTATTGCTGTACCAATACTTTCCCAACATTTGCATTACGTAATTACAGACACGAAACTGTGTGATCGCATTGGAAGTTGGTGCATGTCTATGCGGCAACTTTCTTACAGTTTTGTTCAAATATTTCCACATTTAATGTACGTTTTAAGCGTCGCAATTCCGAAACTTACGATAGTTTTATGGAAAGTTTGATAATCAGAATTGCGGCCGCATTAATTTATGGCTCGTTTAATAATCCACTTCTCATACAACTGCCGTAATAACACCACCACCACGTATAATTTCACCCTGCAACATTCCCACTAATTCCTGATATTGCATATTAAATGTAACCATAGAAGAACAACGATTTTCAAATAACTTTTACACAATTTGTAAGATTTAAGAAACCAATGATTCTGGTTGAAATATAAGATTTTATACTAATTATTAATAATTATACCATCAGATATTAGTTTACGTAATTATTTGAATAAATTTGTTTAAAATAAATTATTTATTTAACATGAAAAGAAAATTGTTTTAAATAAAATAAGCTTTTAGAAATAATTGAGAATTGTTTATAAAAATACACTAAATTCATTGTAAAATATTATATAACATTTAATTATTATATTTATTCTTTTATTTATGCTTTTAGTGAATTAATTTTTGTGATACCGCTGAAAAATTACTGAAAATTTGTAATAAAAATATAATATCTTTATTTTGAATATTTTTTATCCTTTAAATAATTTTAATAAATTAATTAAATACCGACGTAAAACGTGATTTCAGTTTTCTTAATTAAATATTTTTTGTAATTTTTTTTAGAGAATTTATTATTATTTTTAATAATATTATTTTTTAAAGTGTTATCATTTAAAGTGAAGAAATCATTAATTAAATTGAAAATTGTACTTTTACTAACTTTGTGCTCTTTTTTAAGTGAGATTACCATTGAAATATTACGAGAAGATTGAAGATTAAAACGCGTTAAAAAAAGAGATGTAATAAAGTCTAAATATCTTCAACGCATGTAAAATAATTTGCTGTTATTTACAACCCTTTCCATACGTACACGCTTCTTCTGTAAATTAAAAAACTGTCACGTTTTATATCATACATTTTATCTCAGTTGCGTTTCCGTAATTTCTTTCTCTTTTCGCTACATTTATACACACAAAAAAAACTCTCTAATTTTATTTATTGCAATTGTAAAAAATATAACTTTTTACACTAAATTATAGTAAGTTTCTTATTTAATTATATAATGCGAATATCAAATTATTATTAACATACAATTAAATCAAGTAAAATTATTATTTAATAATAAATTATTGGTCTGATAAATCTAAAATAAGATAAAAAATTAAAATAAAATTAACAAATTTCTATTATAAAATTAGAAAAAAATTAAGAATTAGATTTGTAAATTACATAAATAAAATCCATTTACTAAAAAAAAATTGAAGTAATTACAACAAAATTTATGTTACAAAATTAAGTGTGTAATTTTAGTGCTAAAAGTGAGTTTAATTAAATTATAAAAAATATTAGCTGCAATACACATTTGAAAAAAATAAAAGTATATATAATCATAGTAAAAATTTGGAATATTCTGAAAAGAACACAAATTATCTAAGCAAATGTAAATTTAGGGAGATTCGATTATAAATGTTATTATATTAGTTAATTATGGATCAGTTTAGGTTAGAAAATATCAATAGTTTACTTTGTGTACAGATTGCTAATAAATTACGCAACATTTGTTATTCTTGCATAATGTTATTAGATTGCAGCTTGCATAAGCACAATGGGACAGCGATCGTGTTTGATTGCAAACCAGGATAACCACCGTCCTCGCACTGCGATCACAGTTAGAACAGACCCGCTTTTAATGCGCTTAATGTGCTATGAAACCACATTGATGACCAATCACAGATATATCACTATCAGATGAACGTGATATATTTGATAACATACATAGTTTCAAATTTAATTAGATTAAAAATTTATAGATAAAATAAATTTTATTTCCTACAAAAAGTGTGATCATATAAGTTAAAAAAAGGATTAATTTGTTTTGAAGAATTTATAATAAGATTTTCTTTACAAAATGCTGAGATTAGTTAGACAGAGATTTTATAGCGTTAAATTAGTCTCTTGCAATGAAAAGTGGTATTTCTTAGGGGAGTTTTTGAAAATATCCCTTGGGTAATCTGTTGGTGTTATAAAGGAAGTAACAGGAATTAAAGCAAGAAACCGTAGCATAAGAAAGTCATGTATAAACACAACACATTTTAAATCCATAAGTAATAAAATTAAAGTTTTTTTGATAGTTCGACTTATAGTCCGAACAAATTTAATATTTTCATTTTCAATTATAATATTTTTTGTATACAACTCGCATAGTGCGACTATAAACATTCCGGATTCGCTTGTCCGGTTTGTCCAAGTTATGAGATTTAAATGAAAATAATGTATTTGTATTATAAAATATTATATTTATAAAACTAAGTTCTATTAATATTTGCATTGAAAGTAAAAAAAATTGGTAAAGTTTAATAAAATGGAATGTAAGTAGCCAAATGTGAGACATTTGTATATAAATTATAAAATTTTAAATTGTTAATTTATTATGTATAAAATTTAATTTATAGTATTAGTTTATGGATAATTGAATTAATATTAAGCAAACACAAATTTTAACAATATTGTATCATAATTAGAGTTAGATCAAAATCAATACAAAATTGTTGTTTAATCACTGAACGTTGCATATAATATTTGAATTAGAGTAAATACCAGTAAATGGTTAGTACATTGCATTTAGCATTGAATATATATTATGTAAAGTATTTTTGGAGCACGTATTCGGTCGGATATTTGCAGTTGGATATCATTGGACATTGGAATAATTTGAGTGAAATGAATGTATGCATGTAGTCGATGGTCGAGTCATGGAAAATTGGTGGCAGGATTATGATTGACTTTAACATAGGATTGGAATCAAAGAGGAGTGAGAGAAGGATGTTATGAAACTGGAATACGTGAATGGCTGCTGCTGCTGCTGCACACACCCGTGGGACCATTTTAAATATGCATGTCGTGTGTTCGGAAAGCTCGGAGAGAGGCAAGGATCACGATAAATCCTTAATTACCTTGACACCGACCCCGAAACACAATTTTAATCACGATTATATCAGTACCGATTAAATCACATGCGCGAGCGGTGAAACCACCGAGCGATGCGTTTTAGTGAGGAAACGATGAAGCTGTTTCTGTGTTATTTAGCAGAAGATTATTAAACGGTTGCCATTTATATTTTTAGTATATAAAATATATTAAGATTGTTATAAGAATCTATAGTTTTTTTGAACAAAAAGTTTTTAATTTCTTATAAATATGAATTCAAAATATAATTTTCTAATTCTTTTAGAACAGTTTCCCACCTAGTTATCTAATTTTCAAATCTGCTTTCACTTTATGTTATAGACCAGTGATTCCCAAAGTGTGCGCCGTGGTGCCGTCATAAAGGCGAAAGTTTTCCAATTTTTCAAGAAAGTCAAAAATTTAAAAAAAATATAATGCATTAAAGGCGCCGCGGAAAAAAATTATTTAGGGAGCCGCAAACCGAAAAAGATTGGCAACCTGTGTTATAAACAATCCATTTCTTGTCCCTCGTTACAACATGGTAAAAAACAGATATTTTCTGTACCTTATCAGAAAATAATTACAAATTATTTTCTTTTGCTCTTTATTATTGTCTGACACTTCACGCGGTGTCCCAATTCTTATTTTGCTTATTTTTCTAATGAGTTTTCAAAATAATGTTAGTGAATAAATCGCAAAAAAAATAGTTCTTTACACTAAAATGTCCAGAAATTCTAATATAAAAAATAATGTATTTCTTTCTATTTGCTTTATTATTTACAGGATATTACATTTGACTGATAATTCATGTGATGTCCAAATTACTATTCTGTTTATTTTAACAATGAGTTTTAAAAATAAAGTTAGTGAACAAATCGCAAAAATTCTTCCTTACACTAAAATGTCCAAAAAAATTAAATATAAAAAATAATGTATTTCTTTCTGGTTCTTATATTATTTACAAGATATTACACTCGACTGACAAATTTTGCGGTGTCCAAATTACTATTTTGTTTATTTTACCAATGAGTTTTAAAAATAAAGTTATTGAACAAATCGCAACACTAAAATGTCAAAAAATTGTAATATAAAAAATAATGTATTTCTTTCCAGTTCATCTATCTATTATAAGATAGTACAAGTCTTTCACAAAATTATTTCGTTAAGTGAGACTTCGTTCACAGAGGTAGCTTCCTTAGTAATGAAAATGAAATAAATAAATTTAAATAATAGAATTCAAAAAAATGAATGAAAATGTAACTTTATATTATAAAATACTATTTTTTGTAACAATTTACATTATAAAACGACTTTTGATTCATAATTTAGGTAATTTTGTATAAAAGTATTTAATTTTATACATTGATAATTTGTATTTTAATTTTCTATTAAGAAGGTAATACATTTTTATTTCAAAATTATTATGTAAAATATTGGTCGATAGTACTTTGGCTCAATAATATTTATTAAAGAAATATGTTCAATAATTTTATCAATAATTACTAAAATATTTTTATAATATTACTTAATAGTTCATAACCAAAACTCATTTAGTTTCGGTATGTTATTTCCGAAAACCAAGAGAAAGAAAAATCTATTATTATTTAAATTTAAATTTCAGGAAATTCATTAATTAATTTAATAATCAATGAGTTTTTTTATATAATATGTTGATTTTTAATAAGTCAGAAAATTATGAATATATCTATATGTTTTTTATAATAACATTATTACAGTTTAATTAGAAGTTTTTTAAAGAATTGACAAAATTTGAAAATGATAAATTATATACAAAATATGTTAAAATAATATTAATTAGTAAAGTTTTTTTTTTAAATCTTTAATTACATCATTTCTTAATCTAAAAGCTTATTGATGTTTGTTGAGTTAATTACTTTAAAGTTTTATAAACAACTCTACAAAAAAAATTGGGATAATCCTATTTATAGCGTCGGTCTGTTATGTTTTTTTTTTACTTTATTTTTGTATTTCCAAACAGTTTATCCTCTGTCAGGGGAGAGTTTGAAGGCTCCCATCGGGTTAACGCGGGTTGACAAAACGTCCGGCGTCATAATGGAAATCGCATGTTTCGAAATCACAA
Source organism: Nicrophorus investigator (assembly GCA_963457615.1). NCBI lineage: Eukaryota > Metazoa > Arthropoda > Insecta > Coleoptera > Silphidae > Nicrophorus > Nicrophorus investigator. The sequence continues at coordinate 20,506,117 of OY735143.1, forward strand.
GGATCGGTCATCCAGGAGTCAAAAGCCTGGATGCAGCGGAGACGGCGCGCAGGAACAATTTCCTAAGTGATCCGAGGCTCCTACTTTCCTGGTCGAAGCAAAGTTGCCGAGGCCACGTGATATACTGCCGGATTTGAAATTCCCTACACCGGAAGAGATTTACGGCTTCTTCCGGATCGGAACACCGTTGTAATTTTGAAAGTATAATAACTGCGCCGCGGGTTCCCGACGACCCACCTTATTTACCTATTTACAGATTTATGGAGGGAGGACGAATAAATCATCGTCTCCTTCGTCTCCGAAAAGGACAGGAATACGTTAAGCACGTCTGCAACGCCGATTTTTATTTTCACTTTGGGCAAATATTTGAATTGCGTGACATGCATGTACAGCAAATTTGCGCAAATCATTTTATTTGCCGTTCATTCAAATTTTCTTGGACTCGATATTAACTTAATGGCTTCACTAAATCAATTAGAACCTCGAATTTATTGCTGGGCATTCGCATTTTCAGGAGTGATGAGTGCTTTTAGTGCCTATAAAGGTGTGAAATAAGGTATTAATTGATTTCCATGCATTTCCGGGTGATTCATGTGCGGCGCATAAAACCAGACCCGGAATGGCTGGATTTCAACAATAAATTGTAACACGGCTATTTGCCCCGTAACTAATATTGCATAATATTAAATTCAATTAATTGCCACACTACTAAATTTAATTACAACCATATCTATTTTATCCTCACATTCTCTGTACCAAAAATAATGATTCAAATATAATTCTCCTATTATTTAAATATTTATTAAAATACAATTTTGTATATTAACTTTCTCCACTTTTATCAATTATAACTCACCAAATATATTACAAAAATATTTTTGGGTATTAACTAAAGTTTTTAATACTGGATGAAGTATAAAGAGGTCATGATTTCTCTATTAAGAGGATTATGTTTAGGCAGTATTTGGTAAGTTGATATAGTCCCGGCTATTAAAAGGATTAAGTAAGGGATTATTTAGAAGCGGAGATTGCGTAATGAATTATAAACGTTTCTTATTAATTTACACCAAATTTATTATTAATTATATCAATAATTGTGTGAAAAGTTAACTTAATTTTCTATTTGAAAAATATTTTTTTTAGAAATTTTATTAGAGTTTACATAAATGATTTAATAAAGTTCATAGATTTAAACACAGATGGAATAAACTTTAATACAAATTATTCAAAATATTGTAGGAATTACAAATTTTAGTTTATATTTAGTCCAGTTTTTAGTAAATAAATTTCTTAATAGAATTAGCTTATTGGTTTAGAGTTACATAACTACTAAATTAATGTTAGTTACCAAAATTAAAAGATTATAAATAAAATATATTGCGATTACTATTATTAAAATTAATATTTGCTTCTAATTAGCAATCTTCACTCATTCAAATAAATTAATCATTAGCTAACTAAATAATTAAGTCAAAAATGATGATTTTTTAAAAAGATTATAGAAACTATAATAGTTTAAAATTAAAAAAAAAACGTTAAAAATAAAATGTTTATGTTTTTTTTAAATTTTACAGAACATTAGTTTTTTGGTATAAAATATGCGGAGTACAACAATGTTCTATTTCTCATGTCCAAAACATCCAGATCATTTATCTTAGATGATAGTCTCTAACGTTCAGCTGGACAGGTTACAACATATGAATTCTGAATCCTCTGTATACGAGCAGCAAGCTTTCTCAAACATGTATTCTCACTAGACAGGTCGAAAATTACTGTTTAAATCGTGTCAGTTTATATACTGTAGCTTCAGTCTTTTCTTAAGAAACGAGACATATTTTACAAAAATTATAAGAAAATTACCAGTCTTTCCATATGAGAGGATTTTCATAAAAATAATGTTTAGATTTTGACAACTAATATATTTAATACTAAGTTTAATCCAGTTCAGTCTTTTCTTACGAGATGAGAAAAATATATATTTTTGTCCTTGATATTGATCCTTGTATATATTTTCAAAGTCACTTCAAAGAAACAATAAGTAAAGGTTGTGCAGTAGATTTTTATGAAGTCTTTCCCTATGAGACTATTTTCATAAAATTACTGTTTAGATTTTGACAATTAATATATTTAATACTAGGTTTAATCCAGTTGAGTCTTTTCTTATATATATTTTTGTCCTTGATATTGATCCTTGTATAAATTTTCAAAGGAACGATGAGTAAAGGTTGTGTATTAGATTTTATGAAGTCCTTTCTATATGAAACAATTTTCATAAAATTACTGTTTAGATTTTAACAATTAATATATTTAATATTAGGTTTAATCCAGTTTAGTCTTTTCTTATGAGATGAGAAAAATATATATTTTTGTCCTTGATATTGATCCTTGTATAAATTTTCAAAGGAACGATGAGTAAAGGTTGTATCATCAATATAACATAGTGAGATATATCCCTAAGGACCTCTATTACTGACCATGGAGAGGATCCACCAACACGCACTTGGGAATCAAAAGATACGAGCAAACATGGATTCCCATTGGTCGAGACCGAAGAAAGTTTTGATTAATGTTATCCAAGGATTATCATTATTTAAATCACAAATAATTTTAACACTTTTTACACAAAATTCGCATAGTCCGGTTTCGGTTAGCCCAGATTCACTGTTTGCATATTTCTTCTAAAGACCTTGATTAGTCCGGTTTTAAACATTACTAAAACGACAAAAATGCGTAAATTAGATTTCCGTAAGTCTGGGTATTACTGTATTTACATTAAATACATCAAATTAATATATTTAAAAGTAATAAATAAAATAAAATTTATATTTCACAAAGACAAAATATTTATAAACTAGCAAATTCTAGCAATATAAACATACATATTTATTTGGATCAAAAATTTATTAACATTACATATTTATTCGGATCCTTTATATTTCAACATCCGGTTCCGTGCTTTGGACTTACTTCACGCAATAAACTGCAAAGGTGTATCTTTTTTACATCCAACATCAAATATCGAGCACGTAGTTGAATTATTAAATTTTTCTTGTTAAACTTTCAGAAAAATAAAAGTAGTTCTCAATTTACAACGATAAATTATGGTTACGTAATTTATATTTAACGGACACGGCACGATCGTGACATGTGGTAATCAATTATTATATAAAAAAAATAAATTCAATAGAAAGATATTTATGGCAGTAATAACCATTTTCCCATATTTTAATTGAATGCTATAAAAATGCAAATTTATTTTATTGATTATTCGAAACTTACAAATATTGGAAATCGTCCCTAGACAATGAATGAATATAAATAAAATTAATTGATTTTATTTTATTTACTTTAATTTTATTACCACAATTTTAAACACATTTAAATTATTTAAATATTATTATATAAGAAGATAAGAGATTTATAATTTATGATTAATTTTATTTTTTAAAGATAATTTAATTATTTCAATTATAAATATTATTACATATTTTTTTATTTAATAAATATTTTCATTTCTTCATTAAAATCGAATTATATAATTTTTTTCTAAATTCTACCTAGTGATTTGAAGATTGAAAAAGTGTAAACTATTAATATTTTAGACATTTAGTTGTATATAAAAATTTCACATGATGAAAGATGTGGGATATTCGAAATCTAGAATTGTTGTAATCCATGTTAAAAATGATCTTGTATTTATGGTATGATGTGGATTTAGACATTAAAGATTGAAGATTAATAGCAGTTAAAGGAACCTGAAGGATAGTATTGATATGTTAACATTTATTGGCAATAATCTGTATTAAATGCATCGAACATAAATCCATCCGGACAGAATAAATGGCAGTAAGCTCAATATAGGCTATAAATTAAGGATTTATAGGACAATCCGAAAGTATGACAAAAATAAAACCGTTTTTAAAACTGCGACAAGGATTTAGTTTTTCGGGGTTGTTTTTCTTTTTTGTTCAGAGGGGTTGAAGTATTTAATTTGTGAATGGGTGCCGTAAGTTTGTTTGTGGCTGTGCCAAAAACCGTGGACCTTTCGGCTATCTGCAATAATGTATAATCTGTGCAAGGGGCGGCAATAAATTCAACGCTTTCGAACTCTTCTTGCGCCCAGGTTTTGTACGCGGGGGGCGGAAAACCGAAAGTTACGATGACAAAGTCAGCGCGGAATAAATATCACTGAGTTTCTTCTTTAACGGTTAAAGAAAACGTTGGGGTGTCCACCGTGGCGGAGGCTTGAATTTTGGTGGCGGTGTGCGCACTCGATCGATTGTTCTGGTTGAACAATGAAGATTCTTGGCGGGTCGGGTCGGGTCGGATCAAACACGTTCGGTCGGTCTGTAGTTAGGCGCCTAGAACACCGCCGCCTCCTCCTCCACCGCCGCTGCCTGCCACCAAGAAACCCCATTTATCTGGGTTATCTATTGCTTTGGCTCAACACTCTCCAACCTCCCTTCCCCCGCTTTAAGTCAGAGCGAGCGACCAATGGTCGATCTGATTGATAACACCTATGCACGATACAAGTTAAATAAATCTTCCAAGCGTCTAAACATTTTCATTTGTAGACATATTAAATTCCTCGCACCTCGGACTTAAAATTGCGATTTCACCGTGGAAATAATTAATATTCCGCACCAATATGCATTTCATTGCGAGCGCCGTTTCCCAGCTCCTTTCAATTCCAAGCGAAAAAATAAATAAAAGGAAAATACCCGTTTCGCCTATTAAAAAGCACATCCCAATTCCACGAGCAAAAGGAAAGCAATGGAAAAGTGGACCGTGTTTACAATAAAACTTAATGAACTACCATACATTCGGTGTATTAACATAAAAAAAATGCTTTTAAACTTCTCTTGGGAAAACTTTTTCACGTTTCAAGATATCACACTTAATTAATAAATAAACTAAGTGTTAAAAGAAATATCGCTTATGAGCAGATTCAATCAATTTTCTCATCGATTATCCTCACAACTTTGTATTTATTTTTGTATCTATTTTTATTGTTTTATTAGTTATTATTAACTTTATCAATGTAAATTTCAAATGAATTTAATGATATGAAAATACCGGTACTTTATTTGCATCAATACCGGTTTAGTCAACAAATGTAAGTCAGTATAAAGTAATAATTTCATTAAATAATCTGATAATAACTGTTTCTAAAATTATTGAAATTAATTTCCTTTTCGATTATCCTCACAAATTATTATAGAACATCCCAAAACACTGAGTATTTACTTTAAAATTTTTATTAGTTATAAAAATAAATTTCACATAAATATAATGATATGAAAATACCGGTATTTTATTTGCATCAATACCGGTTTAGTCAATAAATGTAAGTTAAAAAATATTAGTTATTATTAAATTTAATAATACAAATTTTACATAAATCTATTGATATTTTATTTGCATCAAGAAATAATTTCATTAAAAAGTTAATCTGATAATAACTGTTTTGAAATTTATTGAAATGATGGAGAAAATACTGAAATGCGTTGAAAGATAACATTTATTCAGGCAACACCATTTGGGCTAACGATAACAAACAAAAACTTTCGCGACTTTTTGTTGACTTCAATTTATGAGAGACTCTGCGGTATTTGCTTTAAATTAAAAAAGACATTAAGTAAACGTCCGGGGATACGACCCTGCAAACTTTTTTTTATATTCCTTTTCTTTCTACGCTTTTGCTTCTTGTTATATTTTTTTTTTGGTGCCGTTGCAGGAATTCGCTTTCCGCGAAAATTTCTGTAATGTATTTGGGCGTTAAGTGGAAAGGCGTTAATGTAATTAAAACATTAATGCCGAACGGAAGCATGCGTAATATTTTTGCAAAACTTGAGACACTAAGATAAAATTTTATTAAGTGATGCATTAGACATGTACTTTTTTTGTATAAATTAAGTTTAAAACTTAGTTTTAGGACATTAATTCATAAATTAGATCAAACGATTATATCTATAACAATGATGGAGAACTTATGACACCCGTGACACTAAACATTTTTCTTTCAAAATTTAAAAAAAATATAAATAGTTTAAATAATTGATTTCAGATTTTGATACGACAGAACCCTTTAGGTTTGAAAGAAAAGAAGAATATATGTTTTGAAGTTTCTTAAGAATTGTTAACAACAGATGTTTAAAGGGTCTTTCGTTTCATCAAATGCAATTTAGCACTTGACCTCAATTCCATCAATTTCTTTGTAAACCATTAATTCTCTTGGAACTTCCAGTCAAGTCACACGGAAATTACTTTACAATTCTTTAATTTCATTATACTAATTATATTCTAGTTTAATTATCATTTCCCGAAAAAAATATATCAAAAGGTCAAAAATTTCCCGGGATAAAAATATGAAAATGACATACATATTGTTTATGGAATAATTTACAATTCATAATCTCATTAATAAAAAAAATACATCAGAAGAAAGAAAAAACATTTTTATAATTATTCCTTCTGTTTTAAATAAATATAAAGTTTATTGTATTTAGAAATGTTAATAATTCCGATTTTTGGCGTTACTTTTGCAAAATTTCGTATTTCTTCAATACGAATTACCTTATTTCTTGGATAATAAGATTGTAAAATGCATCCAAAATTTATGATACAATTTTCAGGAGAAAAAATAACTTAATGTTTCTCTTCGTATAAATAAGCGTCTTATGATCCGAGAAATACGCTATTTACTAAACCGGTTTTTTTTTAACATAAGTTCCGCAAGTTTTGTGTCATACATGCCTTTCTCCAAGGTTCAACAAAATGTTTTTTTGTGATATGTAAAATAATATTATTTAAGATTCCTTCAATTTTAAATTTAAAGCTGTGAAAAAATGAACAAATTTCCGGTAAAATATTTTTGTTTGAGAAGCACTGACGTTAATAACAGTATAATTAAATTACATGTTTACGAAGTTAAAAAAAGCTGCTTTTTTCAATCTAAAAGCTTTATGATTATTTTTATGTCCTTCACTTTGGTACGCCTTTAATAATTATGTTTTTATACGTCCATCCCCTCATCATCTGTTCCTTTGAACCATTTTTTATGTGCGCAAATCCTATCAAACTCGTTTTGCAAATACTCAAGTTATGGATCTCATTATATCAACAATTATATAACTTTTATACATTCAATTTATACTATAATTAATAGGATTACATAATAATTAAGCTTTAATACTTTTATCCCTTTAAGTTTCCCTTTTAAGTTTCCTAATCATTTTCATAATTTCAATTTTTAATTGTAATAATAATAAAAATATTACAATTTATAATAATTGTTAATTTTATAAAAAAAATACGGTTTTAAAGATCTCGATTAGTCTGGTTTCAAATAGTGCTCAAGTCTAAACCTAACTAACTATTCTAGATTATATTATTATCTAAACTACCTAGGTTGATAATGCTGCTATCCTACAAGCTTATATAGATAATATAAATGCGTTTCGTGCGTTTTGGAAATAAAGTAAAAACGATTTACCAGAAGGGTCCTGAAACGGCGGTCATTCCAACATCTTATCTTATCTATTCCAAAACTCTTTAACATCCAGACCCGTCAACGTAATGTATTTCGCGGAGATTATGCAATACCATTATTTCAAGCTCAGAGAACAAAAAATAATCATAAATCGATGCGGTTTTCGTACCTGCAGTGTCAGGTCTTGCGATAGCTTCAATTTTTTTTTGCGGTTATTCATTTCGTCCTTTTTTCTTCATCGTCGACATTCTGAAAGACGTAGTACTTTAATCTTGTATAACATTTTTTTTTTTCATTTTTATTTTGTTTTGTATGTGATCCTTCTTCTCGTTTTTTTTTTTCGTTCCTTTTCCTCCTAGAAACGCGAAGTGCACTTCCCGGCTTTACTTTGTTATTAAATCTGTGCGGCCGTGCCAAGTTTCGAGCATTATTCCTGGTTTATAATGATTTATTTTTAGCGTGAAGTGCATATTTGATAATGCACGCTGTTTAAATTAAAACCGGAAATTTGAAATGTTTTCACGTGTGGTTTTCATGAAAAGAAAATTCTTTTATTAGAATTATTTTAAATCTTATACAATCTTATACAAAAAATGATTTTTTTAAATAATTAATCTACTTTCTTTATAATTAGTTAAAAATAAATATGTAAGAATATATAACATTTATAATTAAAATATTTTGGTTGCCAAAAATATCTTTTCTGAAAGGATATATTCTTATATAGTAAAACTTTATCATATTTTCCTTTTCTGCGAATTATCCTTCGAGCACCGCCGTTAGGAACGTCCTATTATGCTATCCCCTTTAAATCCAGTAATCCTCCATAAGTTCTGTTTATTTGCAAAAGTCCGGGTTATAAATTGGGTCGCATTTTTTGAAATTTAGAATTATGCGATGCGCTCGTATATCGTTATAAACTAAATCACCATTGGACTCGTCTCTCGTTGAAATATAATAAAATAATAGACACTATAGAAAAGTAATATTACATAATTTATTAATAAAATTTCCTTTCCTTTTGATTGTAATAATTTTATAAACAAAACATCATGACATAATAATTAAAACGTTTATGTGTATTTGAAAGTGAAAGTGTATGTGAAAATTGTGTTAATTTATAATTTAAATATTTATAACGTATTAATTATTTTATGAGTATACTTTAACTATAACTTAAATTGATTCAAAAATTCAATTGTTTACCTTTTGTTAAATGCTAAATGCATTAAAATTAAAATTTACTAAAATATAATTTAAAACGATTTACTTAATTATGAGATGTTTTAAAAGATTTTATTGGCTATAAATTAAATTGATGCGATGATTAAAACGTTTACGATTTGTTGAAGATTTATTAATTGGATTATGTTAAGGTACCGGCAATTATTATGAAGTAATAGTATCTTCAAATAAAGTTAAATTTACTTTAGAATTAAAGCAATTTGTTTTATTTAAAGCGATTTACTTAATTAACAAATATTTTAGAAGTTTTCTTTGAGTGTAAGTTAATTAATTCTATGATTAAAACGTTTGCGATCTGTTGAAGGTGAATTAAATGGGTTATGTAGAGGTACCGGAAATTATTATGAAGTGAGTGCGTCTTCAAATAGTAGTTTCGCAATTATTGTAGTTTCAGAATTAATAGAGTTAAACGCCTCGGCACGGGAGATTAAATCCGGTAAAGTTTTGCGGATTACGGCGCAAAGGGCTAAAGGGTTTCCAGTTTGATTCTTCATCCATTTAGAATGAACCATCATTAATAAATCCCTCTGAAACCTCTCGTCATTTCTGCTCCGAGCTTTGAATGTTTATTCCTTCTGCCCTTTTCCCATTCCTATATGAATCCCCGTACACCACTGCCGATATATGGAAATGAAAATTGTTTTGCGGCGGAAAATGGAAATTGAAGTCCGTGAAGAGGAAACGGATTTCGGGTTCGCGTATTGTTGCACGCGAAATGTTAATAATACGCATTCGCGATTGCTGCTAGGTGGCTGAACGTGTGTATACGTATACGTATATATTCGTGTGTATGTGTGTTTGTATAGTCATCGTGTTTGTGTCTGGCTTTCACGAAAGCGAAACAAGCCTTCCATAAATAATAATAATGTGAGGAGGGTATGAGCCAACGAACTTCATCATCCATATGCTGAGACTTGCCGCATTTGAATTTATTGGATTTGTTGTTTCCGCAAACCGGCAAACACTACGTCTGTCGTGTGCAGGGTTGGATCTTGATGCAGAAGCCCCCATACAAACTATATTAAAATAAAAATCGTCTGAAAATTTAAAGAAAGTTCCTGAGATCTGTTTCGAAATTACATTTATTTATTCAATTAAATAAAATACATAAAATTTTCGTAAAAAGAATGGAAAGTTATTTTTTATAAAAGAAAGTAAATATACAAACTTATTTATATAGTGACATTTCAAAATGTCTACATTTAACACAAATTTATTAACAATAACACTTCTTCCTAAATCAAGATAATTTGCACATTTTTTCTGTAGGATTTTTTTAAATTTCAACATAATTTTCTTTGTCTTCGTCCCTAACTAGTTTTTATAAATTATTCATTCTTCTGGTACAATTTGTGACCATATTTGGTCAAATAATTATTGGGCCTTGGTCTTAAATTGAAATATTTTATATTAAATGATGCATGAAATTGCGTACTTTGTTATAAAAAAAAACTTCATTTTCTGAGATTATATAGACTAAGGTATAATAATACATTGACTTCCTTGTGGAAAGAAGTTACAGTAATACTGCTAAAATCAATTCTTACTGAAATAATAAAAATACATGTGAAATTTATTATAATATTATCTAACTGAAATTTTAAGAAGTATCAGTTTTTTCCAAATAATTAGTTTAGGAATGTATATTTTATGATGATAATAATATATGTTTATGTACTTTTCCAATAGTAGAACTTTGATGATTCACTATCATACGTGAAAAAAGATTGATGATAAAACTTAAGCACCTACTTTTATTTTACTTTTTATTGTCGGTATAATCATGAAAATTCTAGAGTTCATCATTCACAATAAAACATCTTCACATAAAACTAGTATTTTGATGATACATAACCATATATTCTGGTAATAAAACATTAGTATGTATTTTCATTTGATGGCAGAATTAGGATTACTCTTCAAAATCTTGATTAAACAAATATTCTAGGAAAAAAAATAAATTTGTTTGATTTTTATTTGTCATTCACTTTTAGCTAATTTTAAAATGAAATGTAAAAAATCATGTCTCATAAAAATAATAATTTATTTAACGACCGAAGTCTTTCTTTCTATGAAAATTTTGTAATTTCTTTACTAATACTATTTTCAGTAATGAAATTATTAATTGGATTATGTTAAGGTACCGAAATTTTCATGATTTTACGTAACTACTTTTTAATTATATGTATTCATAATGTGGCCTTAAATTTTACTGAAATTTACTAAAATATTCTATTATTCTGTAATAATATATTTTCTTTCAAGAAAAATATAAAGATTTTTCAATTTGTCACTTATTTTATATTTTTGTGGTAAAAAATATAGTAAAATTGGAGGTTGCTAAGGTGCTTATTCAGTGTAAAGGAAACATTGGGAGAAAATCAATGTTATCAAAAAGTCACCGACGTTAGCAAAAAAAAAATGACAAAGGGTAGCAAAATATGCTTTACTTTGAGTTTAAAAGTCATAAAATAAAATTACGGGACGGTCTTTGAATTGTAAATGGAATAACTCATAACTTTTTTTTTTATTTACGTTTTATGTACAGAATAAAAAATGAAGATTGTATACACAAACTAAGAACAGAAAATATGATGTGTAATACGATTATGTGAAGCAGGATTGGTGACATCTGTCTACAGAATATTATTTCCTGTCCACGTGCGTATTTTTGCTGCGGTCAACCCCAGAATTATGCCCGGACCGTCCGCGCTTCCACTTAGTTATTTCGGTTATGTAATGCAATTTTGGGTGGGCGTGTCATTACTGGATTAGAACAATGAAATTTGATTAGGGTCTCGTCGCAACGACAATTATTAAATCTGTACGCCCTTCAAATCCCATGAATTGTTAAGACCTCTGATTCACCCTAATTAAGATTGTGGATCGGCACGTGGGTGCACCGAGGGGTACGACGCACGTGACAGTAATTTTTCATCAATTCAATCCGAAAAGAACTCGAGTTTACGTTTACCGAAGAAGCGACACCGCACAATGCGTTTACTTAATATTTCTCTCCGCACGTTCATTTTTTTCCTTCTTCAAACCCCAGGGGGAAAAACCTAAATAGGAAGGGGAAAAAATGGTTCAAGAAAGTTGTCCTAATGACAAAATAATACGATAAAACCAGACGCGACAGATACAGAATTTTTTTTCTTCTACTATACTCACTTAATGGCATTATAATGTCACAAACATTCTGAATGTAGTGTTTTATTTCCTTAAACTGCTTTTTAATATTCTTAAATAGTTCATACTTCATTTAACAAAGAATATATTTCTATTATAAAAATATAAAAAAAAAACCATTTAATATATGATTTACTTAAATAAACTAACATAAAATTATATAAATATATTTACACACAAATGTAAGAAATAACAATTTTGAATTATGTAAATAACGTTAAATAAAAATTTACTTTTAAAACTTCAAAAATAACCAACAGATGGCGTTCTTACATTTTCTGAAGAAATACTGTTAATTTTAAAAAACATTTAATAAATTACAAATATATTTGAAAAAAAAACATTGTTTTATATAATAATTATAGTTTTCTATGTATTCGTAAAGTATAATAAGTAGAAAACAACAAAATAATACGATATTTCAAATTCTGAGTTAGCGAGAAGACGTTTCCACAGTGGTAAAATTGGATTATTTTAATGTGTTTATTAGTATAGAAACTGAAGTAGTTGAATTACGCGAGCGGTGTTATATAATAAGAGCATAAGTATAAACAATTAGAGTTAATGGATGGGTTTTCTGGGGTTGTCGGAGGAGGGAACGGCTCCGTAATTTAGTGAGGCTTTTAATTTTCTGGGGAAAATGAAATATGAATTTGGAAGTTCGGCTTCGTAGGGAGGGATGGAAGGATGGGAAAAGGAAAGGGCCTCATTGTTTGCGTGGAGGGCCGCTCTCTTGGCGTGCAGAAGTTGCAAGCAATTAAGGTCTAAAAATGATGGAAGGAGAGTCGGGTTAGTTCTAGTGGCTTATAACGATGGAATCAGTTAGTGTGAGTAATAGTTATGATTCTGATGTATGCAGACTCCGCGTCTGGTTTTCGGGAGGCATTAATGAAATACTTTTGCATGTGGGTCACAGGATTAAACTCGGAATTAACTAACGAATTCTTAGCGAAAACCTCACACCCTTCGACAAAAGCAACTGTCTAATGAAGGAAATTACTTTCCTTGCCTCACAAAACCCCATCCTCGACTCGTTTATTTCATTTTTCGCGTAAATTTACTGCTTGGAAGTGTAACATTTATTATGCCGAGCTGCAGAAAGGTCGGATAAAATATATCTGGGTTATGTCATTATAATGTTACGCATGTTGTGTTACCTGTTCGAGTGGGGAAAACAATGAGCTTTAAAGTGCAGCCCTAAACAGGGCATAATGCGGGGGGATGCCGTGTGTACTTAACCTCATCGATCACAGTGGAACCCTGCAGTCCCCCGTCGCTCACGCAGCCTAAATCCCTTTATTGATGATGCGCCGAAATTTCCTGCTAAAGTCTGTCTTTCTCTGCGTGTGTCGTAATTCTAGCGAAGCCTTTCTTTCCGGCAGATTGGATATCTTTTTGACGATGATTTTTCTACCACATAAAAAGAACTACTAATTTCCCCAACATTAACTCGTATACATTAATGTTATAAAAAATTATTTTGACAAAATAAAATTAAAAATAAATCAATCTTATAACAAATTGATTAATTATTATTTTATCTTTATATTAAGTGCAAATAAAATCTATACAAAAATTGAAGCTTTGCAGATTTTTCTAAATAAAGTTTGATAATCCAATTCAATTAATTCATATAAAAAAAACTAATGAAAAAAAAATATCAGACATTATATTTTTTGACATAAATATTTATTATTTAATACTTATATAAAAAAGTATCTACTATAAAATTATATTGATTCAAAAATTTGAAGATTGAAGTGCTTTGCTATAATACTCGAAGCAAGAAATCTATTACTCACTTTTAGGTACATCAATCATGCTTTTTTTTAATGGTGCCATGCATATTTGTCATTTATATAAATGTTATATACAGGAAAACGATTTGGTAGGCACGTCTAAAATCTGGATACTTTTAGTACTCTGTCACAATGATATGTGGGGGAAGATACTAAGTGGTTTTGAACACTCCAAACATGTATCGAATAAATTGAATGACAGCCTTTTTAGCAATGAAAATATTGTTTGGAATTTAATCATTAAAATTTTATTATCGAAAAAACATTTTTTATTAAATTTAGTACATTATTTATAATTTAACCTTTAATTTTTAAAAGGTTACAAAATGACAGCTGTCACTCGTGGCAAAGTGTTAACATAACATCAGTTTCTCATTTTGATATAAAGTGACAGCTGTCATTACGCGACATTTCTCATTTTATAATAAATAATATTTGCCCATCAAAATACAACTTTTGTCACCCATGAAAATATATTTTTTTATAATCATCTTAATATTATGTAACACTTTAACATTGTAATTTGTCAATAAGATAAACTGATGAAAATTAATTTCGTCATAGATTTTTTTTGTTCACGCTTTTCTTTCTCTTCATTATGATACATGTGGTATAATACATAAATGGATTTTCTTCGGTGCTCAATCACAGTGACACGGACTAAACGTCAGGCAACAGTAATATAAATAATTGCCACGTGTCGACTTTAATGCGGTGAACCATTTATACGCGTTATCTTAAACATTACGCCTGAATATTACATACGTTTCAATTAGTAAACGTATTACGTTTGCATCTGAAATTTCGAGCAAACCTGAACAACCTGACGAATGAACGTTACAGCATTCCGCTTTCGGTTAAATTTAGTGTGAAACATTTTATTCTCTTTGATAAATTGACGATATTGAATTTGAGGAGAACCCTGTATTTTTTTCACGTCGATGATTTCCGCCTCATTTGATATTTTACTTTCTTTTCATCGGCTCTAATAATACTCATGACATTGCATTTTTTTCTTATATAGAAATTCCTTTAAAATTTGAAAAAAATATTACAAAATCTTTAGGATAATCGATTCCGAACTATTTGAAACTGGACTAAAGTTAAAAAAAGTTATGTAAATTTTTTATAATTTTCAATTATATCAAAAAATGATTTATAAACATCAATGTTTATAAAATAAAACCAATTTAATATAAACGAATTATTAGTACATTTGCATAATAATGCAATTACTATGCGTTTAAATAAATTTAAAATTCATGGATTTTGTTAATTGCATTTAACGTTTGCAGTAAATTAACATAAAGTAATTACACAATTTTTGATGTAATAATTTTAAATTATTTTTTATAATTAATAAAAAATAAAGATTTATATTATAATTAAAATATGTAATTAAATTTCTATTAAACACTTGTTGTAATTTGTTTTTGAATTGCTTCACTGTTCTTTTTTTTACTTCCACTTTGCTAATGGCAAGCAAATATACATCTCATTCAAGAAGAAAAACGATGCTCGCAACTCCGCAGGGACCGCATTTTCAGCAGATTTTACTTACATTCTCTTTTGCACATTATTTATATAAAATAACAGAGATTTATTTGCTGTCTCTTCTCTTTAATAATTGTATGATTTTTTTTTTAAAGTTACAAAAATATTTATACACATTAATATTCTTATAATATCGAATATCTTTCATATCTTTTCAAGTTTTTATTTCCGTCCGCGGATAACCAGAGATTTTTTTTTAATTCATGTTTCTATATTTTTTATTTAATAATATTTATTAACCACAACTTGGGACAAAGGGCTGTCGGTCGATAGGTATTTCTGAACATATTTTTATTTTTATCCAATTATTTTAAAACTTAGGAAACTTATAAACAAACTAATTAGAAAAAATGAATAAATTTCCAAAAATAGTATACTTGATTTTTTTCTTTATTAACTAAAATCTTTTTTGGGTGCCTTATTTATAAGTATTAAGTTCCTCGCTTAATCCAGTTTCAAAGAGTTCAGATAAAGGTGAAATCGGCTATTCCCACTATAGGAAATGAAATTAGTTCTCTATTTCCGGTTTCGAACAGTTCAGAATATTGACGGAACCGGCTTTCCGCACTATGTGAGATACTGCTATATTTAGTAATTCCTCGATTAGTTTGGTTTCAAACAATTTGGAATATTGTCAGAAACGGTTGAAGGCATTGCTATATTTAGTTCCTCCAATAGTCCGGTTTAAAACAGTTCCGAAAATTATCCGGACTATGCGAATTATTTACAATTTTTTGACAGATGACATTTTTTATTTGAAGACGTGTTATCTTGGAAAAAATAAATAAAATCTTGATGAAAATCTTTGAAGCGAAATTTTCAAATTAAGTACCTTTGATGTAGAACATCAAAAAGTTATTAAAGAGATAACGAAGTGTAACGGCAATAACTTTCTCTAAAACATTTCTCTTCGTTCATTGATGTACAGTTGTTATAATTGTTTGCATGATTTTTTTTATATATATTTTTTTTTCTGTTCGATTTGTTTGTTTGTTGTTGTTGTTCGTGTGTGTCAGCAATCGGTTCACAGCAGCAACGTAAGCCGGAGTTGTTGTTGCGGTTGCTGGTCGTTGTCGATTCACTTTCAGCGCTGACGGCAACTTCGAGGTAACACTGGCCACGAAAGCGACCATCTACCATCAAGGTTTGGTCGAGTGGAAACCACCGGCAATTTACAAGTCTTCGTGCGAGATTGACGTTGAGTATTTTCCATTTGATGAGCAAACGTGCGTCCTGAAATTCGGTAGTTGGACGTACGATGGCTTCAAGGTAAGGAGGCATGCGTGCAGAAAAAAAAACACCCCCAATCCCATCACCTAAAAATCTATGAAAAAAATAACAACATTCCCAACCACCCCCCAAAAAAAAAATATGCAACAACAATAGAACTTCGCTTGAGCAATAATACTTCGCCACATCTTCAAAACAAAACCGAAAACACCCGCACACGAAAGAAAAGGATTTAATTATTTTTATTATTTCGTCCAATTTATTTTTTTGAAATCCTTCTTCGATCATCTTTATTATTATATTTTCATTTTAAGTTACCATGTGCTGATTGATCATTAGAAAAAAAAATACAAAAAGACACCTGAAATTTAGTTCAGATTTAGTTTTTTACTTAACGTGTTGTTGCTGTTATTATAAAACTTTGCTTATAACTCTTCAGCGTGCGTTATTATCCTCTGACTACTTGAATCTTCTGGTGACATCTTTCAGAGTTGGAGGTGTTTGATCAACCAATAATTTTTTTTTTTTTGTTAAATTTATGTGTTAAACTATTTTTGATTTTATTTTGGGATAGAGTCTTAAGGTTTAGGCGCATTTGGCACTGTCAGTGTGTTTTCTTGCAGCGCCGATGGCAACTATGAGGTCACGTTGATGACAAAGGCCACAGTCTACTACACGGGGCTCGTGGTCTGGCAGCCCCCGGCCGTTTATAAGTCCTCTTGTGCTATTGACGTTGAGTTCTTTCCCTACGACGTCCAAACATGCGTTTTGAAGTTAGGAAGTTGGACCTATGATGGGTTTAAGGTTCGCGTGGTGTTTTTGATGTTTGTTTAGAGATACTTTTATAATATGCGCTCCCTGTAAATATTGACTTGTCTCGAGCAAACTGTAATGAAAATATACAAAAAAAATAAGAAAAGAGAATGCAAAAAAAAAATCAATCAGTGTACATCAGTAAATCTATTTCAATGTCTCAATATTTGTTTGTTTGTTTTTTGAAACACACTTTGGGAAAGGTATAAAATTTACAAAGAATACAAAACCACACTTTAAAAACTTCTAAACTGAAATTAAATAATTTTTAAATTATATAAAAAAAATTAAACACACCAAAGCATGCCACAATATCTATAAATATTAATATATATAAAGATTGAAGAAATCAGCACAATTTTTTTTTAATTTTTCCATTTATTTTTTCATAATTTTATTAATTTTATATTTAACATACCAAAATTATTAGTACGGATATCAATCACATAAAAACTGGAAAATAATTGTTTTTAAATGAAAAATTGAACTAAATTAACGATAATAAATATTAATTAAAATAAAAGGTAATTATTGGATAAAATTTTGTTTAACGGAAACATTACAATCTATAATAAATATGATTTTTTTTTTCCAATATCCAATTTCATAAAAGGAAGATTCTTTCATTTTCAGTAAACAAAATGTTTTTTTTTTCTTAATTAGAAAATAATGAAAATTAAAAATATTTTTAACATATTTTATCACTCTTAAAATAACAACAAATTATATAATTGCTTTAAAACAGTTCAATAAATTTAATAATAATTAAAATACTGTATATTTCAGTTTTTCTTACAGTATATTTTGGTATATTAAGTATACAAATATTAAGAAATGAAACACATTATTACCTAATATTTCCATAATTATTTATTTGTATTATTTAATACATTTTAATTTTGGTTCCTTATTATTTTAAACTTTTTTTCAGCATTCAAACTATTTTTTCTTTTTAACTCCCAATTAATTTTCTGTCTCCACAAAAAAAAAATCAGCGGAAAACGACTCTCAAATTAAATTGCATTTATCATTTTATAAATCATCCGGTCAATTAAATCATTTTGCCAGATTGCATGGATTTTAGTGTAACAAATCTCTTGACTGGTCAATTTCCGAACATCAATAACCGAAATGCATGGTAATACTACTACAACTACTGCCTGCGCTATGTTCTGCATGAAACCCACAAACAGACGAAAACAAAAAGAAAAACACGTAGTTTCACGAAACTAAAGCTGAATTTACCCTCCAAAATTAACACAAATTTTGTTGAATTTTTAACAAATTTAAATGGAAAATAATTTATAAATGTGTTTGTTAATTTGACGAAACGAAAACTATATTTTTCTTCCAAAGTAGTAACATTTTATTTATGAAATATTAATATTTTTTTATGAAAAACTTTGATGAATTAATAATACATTGACCGAAAAGATGTAAAAAGATATTAATAATTTGGTAATAGATTTAACATTTTTTGACGGAAAAGTGGTATAAAAAATATTGAATTATTATTCAATAAGTATGAAAAAGTATTCTCTATTTAGTTAGAGATCTAAAATAACAAGAAATTTTGATAAATTAATAACAAATTTTGAGGAAGAAAAAAAAAGGATTAGTCGTTATTTAGTTTTGGGTTTAAGATTAATGATTCCTGCTTTGGTAGGGGTTGTTTATGAATCATGAATAACGGTTACGGTTAATGTATTCGAAGGGGTGGAAAACCGAAAGTAGAGCTCCACATCGCAGTGCAAAACAATCATAAACTATATTAATCACGGGGACGGGAAGTTTGCGCAAATCTGTCCACAATTAAAACTTGCTAACTTTACCTTCAGCGCTTAATATTTGTGTAGAGGTAATTGGGGAGAGTAAATAACCGAAATTCAGAATACGCAATATATTTTTTTTATTTTAAGGGTGAGAATTTGGGATGCCATTGATGGATGGTTCAGGGTGGTCGACGTTTATTTTTTTATAGGCTGTAGCTGTTTACAGGGGGATGCTCTACTTTTTTGTCGCGTTTAGAGGGGAAACCATTAATAATCCCGCATGCGAGGCACTTTTGTTTTCACGAAATTATTCCGGGTCGTGTGAAAATTAATGGCGTCACGGTGGGATCGTTCCAATCATTAAAGCCCTTGAAAACTGAAACCGCAGCCAAAATTATATCCTAATTAACGAGTGATTGCGGATCGGAATTGAAGAAACTGTGGATCGATGGGTCCCAATCCACGATTTATACTGTTCTTATGGTAGATTAATGCATTGAACATTGGAGGGTAAATAAGCTTTACGGCTTCCGGGATTCGAGACAACACCTACGATATATTAGGTCTCCCATATCAGAGGAAATCTACTATTTTAACAAGTTGACTACTAAATACGACATAACTTACAGAAAACTAAATAACAACATCGAGTTAAGCAACTAATGTGATAATTTTCAGCAAACGAGTTAACTCGTAGCAACTGAATGCCAATTACGAGATAACTTTCAGAAAATTAAAGAACAACTACGAATTAATTCGTGGCAACTAAATGCAAACTACGAAATAGGTGTTCAGCAAAATAAATAACATCTACGAGTTAACTCGTAGAAACTAAAGCTAAATTCGAAATAACTTGCATCAAATTAAAGAACTACGAGTTAATGGAATCTAAGAAATAAATTGCAAATTCTATAACAACTATGAGTCATAAAATTAAATACAATCTACGAGAAAATTTGTGATATTTGTGATAAGCTACATTTTCAAGTTATCTCATAAATAACTCTCGCAATTTTATATTAAACTAAGTTTTTTTAAATAAAATAAAGTACAACATTATTAGTATTAATCAATGTTTTTTATGTTTTATGAGAAAAGTACCAAATTATATTTTTCTACTTTGTAGAAAGGATAAAGCAGTCAACTTGTTAATATAGGTATTACATAAATGAAACATATACACAAAGCTCGGCTTGTTAATTTAATTGTATTTTTTTTTAATTCCTTTTTTTTTTATTTCAACCGATCCTTTTAAACTTGTTACAACCGCATGCGTTTGGATTCCTTTAAAATTGATACGATAAATAAAGAAATGTTTAAAAATCCACCGATTGTTGTTTTTCTTTAATAAACTTTTTTGGAAATTCTTCTAGAAGTTTTCCTATTCCTTACGTTCTTTCGTTTGGTACCGATTTATTTATTTATTTTTCTTTTGTGGTGTATTTGTGATTTTTGACGCACCACAAATTTTATACCTTTTCCATTAAGGGAGGTTAGCGTTTTTAGAGCGTGGTTTTAATAAGTGTTTATGTCGCCTAGGCTTGAAACGGCTTGCATGAATAATGTGGGCTTTATTAACGTCAGCCTCGGACCATCGGATCGTTGCTGCACACAGTTTCAACATTTGGTCCGGGGCTGAAATCGTGGCTGACACGCGTATTGACACCCTACCACCCAACCCCCATATCGTGATCCGTCCACCCGAATCACCCTTATTCAACCGCATAGAGACACACACATCCCTTAAATCCTGCACATTCATAAAGGGAGGAAATGCGAAGCAATAAAAGGCACATCGACGAAGCACAATAGAACACCGCATCGATCTACATTTTAGCCCGCCGCAACTCTCATATTTTCATATAGTATTTTCTTTTTGCATCTCATAATTTGATTCGCACTCCGATATTTGCATTAAACCATCCGGGGAATTCCGAATGAAAAACTCGGCTTTTCCGCCCACTTTATTCCAACTGCGAAGAATGAAAGGAAAAGACCAAAAAACGCGCAGTGAAAAATCACATTCGCCTCTGCAAATGAAATGATGCAATTTTCCTGAGGAGAATCTCACTTTGCTAGATGCTATTTATCATCTGTTCCTTTTCTCTCGTTTTACTCTTTCGCTATTGTATCTCTTTTTCTCTTTTCATTCATTCCTCGATCCTTCAGCTTGTGTAAACGTAATCTAATATCTGGCAGAGCTACTGCAACTCTCGGTATAATTGACAAAACGGAAATATCAATTTCGGATAACAAGCGAATTCGATCCGGCAGCTCCGGTATCGAGTTCCAATAAATAGAAACACTTTACAGCGGCCAAAAAAAATACTTTTACCCATTAGATTTTACTACAAACACGTTTATTTTCCAATATTTTACATAATATAAACATCTTTTTACATAACAAATAATAGGATGAAATATACTTGCTATTTTGTAATGGTATAGCGGAAGCGCGCAAACAATAACTGAATTAGATTCCGAAGTTTATCTGGAAAAGGGACAAAACTTTTCCGAGCTTCTTCTGTGTTTTAACTTTTTCTTTGCAAATGTAGCCAAACCTCATATGCAGTAAATTTCTATATAAAATCACATACTAAATTGGATGAGTTAACTTACATATTACTGAGTAAAACTGTTGTATTTCAATTATATTTTCCGATTCAAATCCCTGAATAATGGAAATATTTCTATTTAGATTCATTAAATTTGATTTATTTTTTAAATGTTACAATATAATTGGTAAAATATAATTTAAAAAAAAATTAAAAGTAAATTGTTTAAGAGATTTAAAAGTTTGTCAGGTGCAAAGTTGAAACGTTTTCCCCCCTTACTGAGTATCATCAAAGATGTGTGTGTGAGATTGTTGGCAAGGATTTGAGAGTATAAAAAGCATTCCTCGAGGCTATCGTCCAATTAATCTACTGACGTGTTTCAAACACACGTGTAAAAAAAATCTATTGAGAAATAATTACGTAAAATGGGATCAGACATTTATCTTGAGATAAACTTCTAAAAGGAAAACTTTGTCTTAATGGAAACTAAATTGATATTAGATTTAAATTTTATAATACAATTAAATTTTAGTTGAATTGATTTAATATGGAAATATTGAAAAAATATTTTTTGGCAAAATTATTCATATTTTTATTCACAGAAAATTACTTATTGCAAATTTAATATTTTCATAATTAATTATATAATAATTAATGTGATTTTTATAATAATATGAGTTAACCTAATAAAATAATCAATGGATATTTTATTTAACAAAAAAGCTAATAATGGTAACTTAAGAGATGTCTGTTAAAGCTAACGATTCTGAAAGGTCATTCGGTCTTTAGCTTTTTTGTGTGTATCGATTTATATTGGCAAACAGTCTTCGGTTACATAAAGTAATCTGCTGGAGCCGACGTTTCTTCACAAATTTATGACCGACGATGACACTTGGAAAGATTCCTCTCCCAACATTTACAAGAAATAGAGAAAACGCCTCATCATGCCCATCCATCGTTTCTTTTTTTATCAATATATATTTTCTTTTTCCAAGAAAATCTATACAAAAATATAAATGGATGGTTTATAGCTAATGTAAATCCCAATTTACGACAACAAAAGGAAACCAATACAATTCATTGTTATGTTCATATTTAACAAAATATGATGAATCAAGTCCACTAAAGTATTATTTTTTATATGCTTTTAATAAATTTTAATGAAATATACAATTAATTTGATTTTTTATCAAGTTATAATATTGGTCCAATCTAGGCAACTTTCGCTGTTTAAACGCTGAAGGAAAAAAAACTTATTAATCATATTTATTCAATATTAATAAGATTAAATTATAATTACCTAAATATTATTAACTATAATTATGCATAAATTTGACATTTAATCAATAGATAAGCATTAGATAACAAGGGAATAAAATTGATTAATATAAAAGTATGAATAAATCATGAATTTAATTAGAAATGCACTGTGAATCAACGTTTATTAAAAAAAATTGCATAAATAGAGATATTTCTACAAATAATATATTGAAATTTGCATGAATATGAATGTTTGGCTAGTGATCAATATTTTAATATAACGTGCAAAAAGAGATTGATGCGTTTTCGCATAAAATATTTACAATGGGAGAGTTTGAGCGAGAGCAGGAGAGAGAAAAAAAAACAGCTGAAAAATGTCATATTCAGAACGGAAATTAAATTATGTTTCGTTTCGAGCGTGAAAGATATTTCTGTTTTTCATTTTTTGGTATTAATATTGGTGACAAGGCAAGTTGTTTCCGAGTAAATTACTTGCAAGAAAAATAAAATAAAGTAATGTGAATTCAGTGAATTGCGAATGGATCTATAATATGAAAAGGGCTCTTAATGAGCGTCTTTGATAAATGATCTTTGAAGTACTTCGAACAATATTGTATGGAGCAATTTAAAGTTAAAACTGTTTCTTTACGGGAGACGTATTTTCTTGAAGTTTTTTTTTTTTTTTCGTATTCTGTTCTTCGCTTTATTCTCTTGTGAGGAATTTGAGGGAGCGGTGATAAATTGACCATAAAATGGCCATAATCTATCCGAGTCGATAGAGGCGGAACGAAATTGTCCACCATCGAATCAACAATAAAACATGGCATGGGTGGAATGGTTTTCGTTTTATCCAGAAAAGGAGAAACCGTATAACAAATCTTAATTTTCTTTTAGAACGTATAAAGATCTTGATTTAATCAAAAGAAAAAAAATATTTGGTAATTACAAAATTAGTTTAGAGAAGTGATGATTACTGAATTCTGCCTATCTATTTTTTTTGAATGAACATTAAATAAAATGGAATAGAAATAACATAAATTATTGCAAAAAGTACAGTCGAAAATTTTATAAAACTTTTAAATTAAATATGTGGTCCAATCAAAGAAACTGATTTCCCAAGATGGTTTAATTTATTTTTTTTTCTATTAAATTTACAAGTAATTTTATGCATTGGTTCCAAGATTAAGATTGAATATATTCTTTCTTTATTTAAAATATAAAATTTATTTTTGTTCGTACTTCATCACGTTTGATAATTTTACATTCTTTCAATTTTATAATTATTAATTAATTAATTGAGTTAATCAAATTGAAATAGTTTCCCAAAATGGACTACTTAGTGCTTAGTTTTCACTCATTTCAGTATAATTAATATAAATTCAAGTATAATATTGCACGGTTTTTCTTTACTTTCTAACTATGATATACAAAATCATGTAGTGTTCTTTATCTCGTTACTTGTTAAAGATAGCTTTTGAAATAAAAAATCTAATTATTATCATATTTTAATGAACTCTGTAGCAAAAACAACTTTCTAACAATCTTATTAACTTTATCTTTAAAGAAAATCAAAAAAGTATATAATTTTTTGTGGATGCGCCAGGATTTCGATATGAATGGGAAATAAATATTTATTCTAATTTTAATTAAAATGAGACTAAATTTTGAAAAAAAAAATTAATAAAATGTAGAAATTAAGAATTAGGCGTAAATTTTTTTTTTAGAAATATGAAAAAGTCATATTTAAGATTTGTATTTGTATTTCTTGCTTAAGAAAATAAATCCATTTTTTCGTTAAAAAAAAATTAATTAATTCATTTATAAAATTTAAATTTCTAGATTCAGAGGATTTTAAACAAAACTATTTTTTTTGTTATAAAATAATTTGAAAACTTATGTAAAAGAATATTTTTACAGAAACAAATCTTTTTAGTTTCATTTTTAAATTTATTAAATTTCTATTCATATTAAGAATTAAAATATTATTTATGATATACGAATTAAAAATAAAAGTTGTATCATGTTTTGTTTAAATAAAGAAAAAATAAATTTAGGATATGAGAAATAGAATAATTGTGTAATTTCGCATCTTGAAGGAGAAATTTTAAAAATACTGGATTCATCAGGTTTTATACTTAAGAGAATTGAACAATTATTTCCAAATACGTTGTAGGAATTAGAAAAGAAATGTCTTTTTTTATGTACTTGTATCGTGTTTCGGTGGATGCGCCGGGAAATAGCTCGTACATCAAGCGCGTTTGCAGTAAGCTCTCTCTCTCTTTATCTCCCTCGCATTTTGTACAAGAATGTGTCCACTCAATTAGTGCCCCTCTCTTAATTCACATGGTCCCATCCCTCCCATCTCTTTCCATCTTTTGTCTCCGCATAGTTTAGATCGCAATTCCCAGCTGGCATGCACCGTCGAGCCCTTTATGGAAGAAGCAACATTATCTTCTTCCGTGAAGCGGATCCCACTAAATGTTCTATATGTGTCTAGGTGTCCTTAACTCATAACTAATCTATTTATAATTTCCTTTAATTTATAATTTCCATTTTCTCTTTTCTTTCATTCAGACGACACAAAATGAATTACACAAAACATTATGCATTTAGTAAAGAAAACCACGCGACAGGATTTTATTCCATCATTTCAAGAAAAGATTGGATTCCAATGCAATCTTTTCAATTTCTTCGTAAAACCATCTCTTCCAAAATCTATAAATGTGTTGTTGTTACTCGTTCCTTTATTTTAATTTGTTCGTTGTTGATCTGTGTGTTAAATGTTTAGATTGTTTCCCGGGGGCCGAAAGGGCTCTATAGAATCGCGTTCCTGTTAAGTAATAAATTCTGTTGGCATTCAGGTCGATCTCAGGCACATGGATGAAAAGGCTGGTAGCAACGTGGTCGAGGTCGGAGTCGATCTATCCGAGTTCTACATGTCCGTTGAATGGGATATATTGGAGGTTCCCGCTGTCAGGTATAAAGTGTCATTCAAACCTAATGAAAGCTGTTAAACTGTTTTACGTTAAGAAATTGTTAATTTTTAATTTATTTCTATGGGAAAAGTAAAGTTTTGTTGAATTTCAGGAACGAGAAGTTCTATACGTGCTGCGATGAACCGTATCTCGACATAACATTCAACATAACAATGCGGAGGAAGACGCTTTTCTACACTGTGAACATCATCATTCCTTGCATGGGCATCTCGTTTCTCACAGTGCTTACATTCTATCTGCCCTCTGACAGCGGAGAAAAGGTGGGTCGCTATTGCTTAATAAAAACATTCCACGATGCCAATGGCATGATGTACGATCGAGACCCAAATTTTTACTCGCCCTACGGGAAATTTATTAAATTTAATGGAAAATATTTTTTATTATGTACTTAAGAATGAAAAAGAAGGATACAGGGTACAAAAATGGTCGTGAATAATAATAGTGTGAGGAAATGGGTATGAAAGTTTTAAAAGGATGCTCTATTCTCAGGGAAATATTGGTTTTGGACCTTCGAAATAACACTCTTTATTTTCCTTTCAGCTTCTTCGGATCCTCACTATTATTTACAATGCACTCAGTTTTAATTTCAACAACGTCCAACATGTTTTCTTTATCCTCGACAAATATATAATCAGACTGCATGCACATATCCACAACCAAAGTATACGTGCTCGGATCATTATTACGTGTCTTTTATTATTGACAAGCTTAAACATGAAATTTCAATATCTAATAACAAAAATAACGTAAAACTGTACTTAATCCATTTTATGAAACTTATAAATAAAATAAACTTAATAATAACAATCATAAATACTTAGAATTAATAAAAAATAAATAGCAATTTATTTATTTGAATATTAATCAAAATCATTTATTTCTAATTAAAAAAAATATGTATTCTAAACTAAACTTTAACTACATATGAAACCTTAAAGTAACGTAATTTTTTTTTATTAAAGTTTATTTATTTCTTTCTTTGCAAAGTATACAAATACAAATTAGACAATGAACACTTTTTGAATAAAAATTCGGATAACATAAACATATTTGAATAACGAATAATATAATGCTTAAAACCACTTCTTAAATCTATGATCGGTTTACAAATAATTTTAGTTAGCAAAATCTTTAAACGGATTAAATTAAATTTGATGATCATTATATTCTATTACAAATTATATAAGAGTATTAAAATGTATTCGAGGAGATTAATTATTTACGTGGGAGCAGGTTTAATTGTAGATTTAACCAAAATAATTCCAGTTATATTTGAATTTTTATTAATAAAGTGGGATCTTTTTTTTTAATTTCAGTAATAAGTTTATTTATTATTATTTGGAATTAAATAACGATTATAGATTATAGTTTCTTAAATTAAAATAAAGAATGAGCAAAAAGGGGCCCTATTTATCAAGGGGTCCCAAATTGTGTTATTTTAGGACCCCCAAATAATTTTATTTTTATTATCTAAGAATTCACACCTTTTCTCATTTTTATCCATGAAATATATATAAATTTTTTAATACATATTTTGGACTATTAGTTCCAAAAGTTATAAGTCCGCCTATGAGAATGAGTGCAAAAGTTTCCAAAAAAAATAATTTGTTTGTATATTAAATATAAATTTTATTAATAAAATGGGATTTTTTTAAAATTTCATTAATTAATTTATTTATTATAATTTGGAATTAAATAACGAATATAGATTATAGTTTCTTAAATTAAAATAAAGAATGTGTCCCAAAAGAGACCCTCTTGAAGCTGTTATAAAAAAAAATCTATAAAATATATATTTATTTTTTTAACTAAATCTATTCACGTTTAAAGTAATTTAATCTTGGTTTTCAAACATAATTAATTAGAAAATTGGTGTAAAGTAAATAAATTGTTAAAACTTGAATAAATAAATAAAATATGAAATATATATTAAAAAAAAAACTATTGTAAAATGTAGTTTATAAATATAATGCTTATAAATATCGATTGAAAAAGTACGGTCTATAGCATTATAAAATGTGCATTCATTAAGTCGCAAACTTTCTGCTCGTTAGTGAGAGATTTATTTCCATAAACTCGTTGAACATGAAGCGAAAGCTTTAACAAGTAGCTTTGATTTCCAAGTCGCTTCAAAAAAAAAGATATTTTTATATTCATAATTGCATAAATACGCACTTAATAATTCTCTTTTATATAACATTATAATGAAAGTAAAAATATTTTTTTACATAATAAAAATTTGATATAATTAATTTTGTTAGAAGCAAATTTAATTTATTAAATCATTATCTTGATATTTGTCATTTCTTCACTCGTCGAATCATTTTTAACTCAAATGATTTATGGCTTTAGTTTTCGAAATGTGATTGATAGTTCCAACGTTGAATCGACATTTATTAATTTTCTGTGAACCGTATATAACTTGATTGATACTTGCAAATCACGTACTGATGTCAAGTTTATAATTACGAATGAAATTGATCATCTGTATCATCAACATTAGCATCAATTTTCATTTATTAAGTATAAAACTTTAAAAAAAATAATATTGAGCAATATTTGTTTTTTTTTTATATATATTTTGATAAATTACGTGAATTTGTCTAGGATTGAAATCTCGTACAGAGAGAAATTGCGGCATTTGTGAAAGTTATCAAGTTTAAGGAATAACTTTACTTTAAGTCTTTTCAATATAAACTTATATGCAAGAGAAATCCTCAATTCCTGCAAATAAATAAGTTTTACTGATAAATCGTCATTAAACGTCAGAAGTTTTATAGATTTTAAAATAAAAATATAAACCAGACAGTTTATTGGAAAACACTTTAAAAATATTAACTTAAATGAAAACTTTTTAGAATAACTTTTTATTTACAAAAAAATATTGTTTTATTATTACCTTTACTTTATAATTTATATCGTTTCAAAATCAACATATAGGATGATAATTTTATTAGATTTTTAAAGAAAAACTATGAAAATTTACATATTTTACGTTATAAATCATAATTTAAAAAAAAAATAGAAAATGATTTGATTGGAAATATTTTTATAAATAAAAACTTTATTTTTTAAAATGATAATTTTGTCCTTATAATTTATATCATTTTTAAATAATCATTTAAGATGATAAATTTATTAGATTATTAAAGGAAAACTATGAAAATTTATATATTTTACGTTATAAATCATAATTAAAAAAAAAATTAAAAAATTATTAGATTGGAAATATTTTTATAAATAAAAACTTTTTATTTTATAAAATGATAATTTTGTCCATATAATTTATATCATATTTAAATAATCATTTAAGATGATAAATTTATTAGATTTTTAAAGAATAACTAGAAAAAAAATTGTTTGGAAATTCAAGAAAAAATTTTAAATAATAAAACGTTATTTTATAAAAGGATAATTTCTTCATACTTTTACTTCATAGAAA
The DNA here is from genome assembly GCA_963457615.1 of Nicrophorus investigator. Classification (NCBI taxonomy): domain Eukaryota; kingdom Metazoa; phylum Arthropoda; class Insecta; order Coleoptera; family Silphidae; genus Nicrophorus; species Nicrophorus investigator. Next base: position 20,535,464 of record OY735143.1, read on the forward strand.
AACTAGAATATTTTTTCTACAAAATTAATACAAAATACAAAATTATAAATAATAAGTTATAAATCATATTTTATTTTTTTTTAGAAAATGATTTGAAAAGAAATATTTTTATAAATGAAAACATTTTATTTTATTAAAAAATAATTTAGTCTTACCTTACTTTATAATTTATATCATTTCTAAATAATCATTTAAGATGATAAATTTATTGGATTTTGAAAGAGAAACATAGAAAAAATTTGTTAGGAAATTTTAGAAAAAATAATAAAACGTTATAAATAATAATTAAAAAAATAATTTAGAAAATTATTTGATGAGAAATATTTTTATAAATGAAAACGTTTAGAATAACTTATTATTTTATAAAATGATAATTTTGTTATACCTTTACTTTATAATTTATATAATTTCTAAATAATCAAAATTTTAGAAAAAAAAATACAAATAATAAAACGTTGTAAATAATAATTTAAAAAATTATTTGATGAAAAATATTTTCATAAATGAAAGCGCTTAGAATAAATTCAATTTGTATTAGAAACATGTTAAGAGATTTTCTATATTTTGAAGAGAAGAAAGCGATTGAATCAAAACAAAATTTTCACTCATTTCTTCTTTTATTTTTATTATTTTTTTTGTACGATCGAAAGCGGCGAGAATCGTTTTGTAAGTCCGCAAGTTTAATTTTAAAACGGAAATGAGTTAGTGCTCGACGGAGCCCCACGAAAAGAAAGAAATCACGTGACGTTTCCGCATAATTTTTATATTTCGTTCCGGAAACCCACGAAGAATAAAAAAAGAATATGAAGAAGAAAGAAATTGCTGTGAGTATCACGAAAAGTTGAAAACGAATGAATTTAACTTTACAAATATGCATGACGTTTACTACTTTATTTTATATTTTAATTACATATATCTGCAGTCGTATAAAATATAGAAAATCGTAACTGTTAAAATGATCATATAAGAAGAAATTATTATGTAATAAACTTTCATATTTTTATTTTAATTAGAAAATGTAATTATTCAAAATTAAACTTGGATTTGTTTTAATTTTATTTAGAAAGATACTTTATTAAAGTATTGATTGTATAATATGGATTGAGACGGAGGTTTGTGGCTTGAAGAAAAGTGAAAAGTTAAATGACTGCTGCAACCGAATAAATCCCAGTCAATTTAAGTTTACGAATGTGGATGGCTTTGTGCTCGCAATTAACCATTGGCTCCGGCATGCCATTAAGATAATGAGCGGAATGCAATAATAAAAATCTCTTTTGCGAACATCTAAAAGCACTAATGGCCTAATGAAACATGTCCGTTGCTCTCCGTCGGGCGGGAGGGAGTGTTAACCCCCTCCTCAAAAACCTGTACTGTCAGATTACATTACCGAGCGATTTATTATTCAGGCAGCGGTAATTAGTTTGTATTCAGGTGAAATCTAGTGTGCCGTAGCAAATGGGCTGACGTTACAGGGTAATTTACTAGTCTATGGGGGCTGCAAACCAATATTCCAACAATTTCACTCAGGATAAGCCTAAAATAGGATGGCGAAAAGACGATGAACCAGGCGCATCCACCATAAATACAGCTAAACTACTCAATAAAACCTCAGGTTTTTAAAGATAATTTATTTGATAATTAATAATAGTTAATTAAATCTTTACAACAGATTTTCGTCCTTATAATTATATTAAAAAAAAATTGTTTTGAATTTTTTTGGTAAATTTCGAATAACCCAAAATTTTGTCGTTGATTTTATTTAGGCTTTATATTCGTTAACAAAGAACTATATTTGTAATTTGTACAAGCAATTATCAAATTGTTCGGAAACTGAAATTTTGTCTACAAATAGTGGATTTTGTGTTGGATTTATGTTCATTAACTAACAGCTCTGAGAACTGTATTTGCTTCAAAAAAAAATTGTTCAGAAACCAAACTTTTGTCCACAAATTGAAGATTTTGTTTAGGCTTTAAATTTTTTAACTGAGAACTGTAATTGTAATTTGCATAAATTATTAGTATAATTTTCGGAAAGCGAAATTTTGTCCATAAATAGTAGATTTTATTTGAGGATTTCATTTAGGCTTTATATTTGTTAACTAAGAAATGTATTTTGAATTTGCACAAATAATTAGCAGATTATTCGAAATAAACCATTTTGTCCATAAATTGTGGATTTTGTTTTGAATTTATGTTCGTTAACTGATGAGAACTGCATTTGCAATTTGCACAAATAATTAGAAAAATTTTCGGAAATCAAAATTTTGTCCACAAATTGAGGATTTTCTTTAGTCTTTATATTTGTGAACTGAGAACTGTATTTTGAGTTTGCACAAACAATTAGCAGATTAATCGGAAACCAAAATAGAAATAATGGATTTTGTTTTGGATTTATGTTCGTTAACTGATGAGAACTGCATTTGCAATTTGCACAAACAATTAGAAAAAATTTTTTTTGCACAAATAAAGTATTTTTTTAGGCTTTATAATCGTTAATTGAGAACCATATTTTTAATTTAAACAAACAATTAACAAATTGTTCGGGAACTAAAATAGTGATAGTAGAGAACTGTATTTGTAATTTGCACAAACAATTAGCAAATGGTTAGAGAATCGAAATTATGTCCACATATCGAGGATTTTCTTTTAGATTTATGTTCGATAAAAGAGAACTATATTTTTAATTTGCACAAATGATTAGCAAATTGTTCAGGACCCGAAATTTTGTCTACAAATAGTAGATTTTGTATTAAATTTATGTTTATTTACTGATATTTATTTATTTTAATTAACTAAGGACTGTATTTATAATTTGCACAAACAAATAGCACATTATGCGGGAACTAAAATTTTATCGACAAATCGAAGATTTTGTATAGGATTTATATGTGTTTACTGATAGTTGAGGACTGTATTTGTAATTTGCATAAGCAATTAGAAAATTGTTTGGAAACTGATTTTTTTTTGTAGAAATAAAGTATTTTTTTAGGCTTTATATTCGTTACTTGAGAACTATATTTTTAATTTGCATAAACTATTATCAAATTGTTCGGGAACCAAAATTTTGTCCACAATTATTTTGCTTAGAATTTATATTTGTTAACTGATAACTGCATTTGTAATTTGCACAAACATTTAGCAAGTTGTTTGAGAATCGAAATTATGTCCACATATCATGAATTTTCTTTTAGATTTATGTTCGATAACCGATGCGTTTGAAAGCAGTATTTGTATAGTAAAGTTCGATGCGGATATGCCTCTATGCTTTAGTTTGAGAATAGTCCTCCGACAACCCCGGATACATTGATTAATCAGGAAAACGGTTTCGATCTGAATTCCCGGTTCATTTTAACTATGGATAAAACAAACTATCCGAAATAGAGTTGCAGAAGGCAACCGGTCGTCGAACATGATAGCAGTAAATTGAACCTAATGGAAAATAGAGTGTCTCTGAAGCGAAAATAGTGACGCCGACGCCGTTTTCACACGCGAAATATTTTATCGCCCTGCCGACGCGATTCCTCCGTTCCCCGTTTCTCGCAACACGGGAATTTACATACAAACCAAAATTTATTCACATTGATATTCAATTCCAATTTCACGCCAGTCACGCCTTGACTCCTTCCATCCTACCAACGGCTAATCCAAAATAAGGAGTCACTACATTCTTTCCTTATAATATAAACAATTTTACTTCAGTTAATTATTCAGATTTTCAGCAATTTATTTTATACTTTTTAAGACTTGATAAAAATCTATAGACTCTAAACAAGTCCAAATATTTCACTATTATATAACATAATAAATATTGTAATAATTATTCCTAATTTTAGTATTATTCATTCATTTTTATATACAAATTTTTAACCAGTTCTAACTTATAGTTATGTTTCTCGTAAAAAAATCAATAAATTCATAAATCAAGTTTTATAAATATAGTTTATTAATTAAAAAATATTACAATTCTAAAAAATATGATCATTTTTTTTTTCTCAAATTTCAAAGGTTTTATATAAAAAACGAATATTAATTTTAGAACTATTTCTAATTACAATGTAATTTTATAATCAGAATGATTTATTATATTTTTTTTAGTTTTTCCCAAAATATGTTATGCTATATTTTCTAGAGTTCAAATATTTAAGTTTCAATAGTTTATTTTATTGATACAAAAATTTAATTATTTTCTATTCTTTTGATAATAAAAGGTTCATAGAATACAATTCTACAATATACTTAAAAAAATAATTATCGGATTAGATTTATAAGGAAAATGATCAAAAACCTGTAAGATCTGTTTGTGGGAATACTGTTATAAGACAGTATTCCCACTGTTGCTCTAGGGAAGCAATATTGATCCTAACAAGGTCTATCACGTGAATATATCTGTGCCGTAGGTATATGAAGTCCTCTACTTCGATCAAAATGCAATATGTAGAATATATAGGCAAATTAGGATAGGGATTTTCAGCATCTCGAGCACAGACATACAGCGTTGTGCACAGCCGATTTCAACTATACATCTTCCATTTTCTTCATTCAAAATAATATATTCCAAGAAATAGTATTATTTATATTTACCTTATTATTATTCAATGTTAGTTTATTTATTTATGGTAAAAAATATTTTTTAACTTTAATGCAAATTATAACACAAATAAATCAACTGTTATAAAAATGTAATGAATAATTACGAAATCAAATAATAAATTACATCTAAAAGAAAGCTATTATATAAAAATAATTAATAATATAATAAATGACTTTTTATACAATTTTCTTAATGTCAAAATAAATATTACGTAAACTGTTAATAAATAAAATATAAACTAAATATTCCGATGAATTAATTAAAATATATTAATAAATATTTATGATTTAATTAGTGAAAATTTGTATGTAGAATATTGAAACTAAATATAAAAAAAATGCTTTTTCAAAAAACTATTTTTTTCCAATTTGTACGCTGTAGTAGATTCGCGATGAAGTAAAATTTATTGGATATGAAGTTATGTTGCTGTGTGCAATGGTAGTCAGAACGGTAATTAAATTAAAAAATAATTCAATGATGGAAACGCGCTATCGCGTTTCGCAGAAACAATTTTTTAATATTGATAATTGAAACTGTGAAATTATTAGCTTGGGTTTATGAATAATGCACATAACATACATATATAACTAGGATTTAAATGTTACGTGTATTTCTGGGATAATTAAATTATCTCTGAAATCGATACTCTCGTTTGTATTTTGGTTCCATTCAAACTAATAATAAAATATTTTCAATTTCATAGCAGATTTAAGGCTTATTTAATAGAAAGTTGTGATGTTTTATTAAAATTGTTATATGTTAATTTTATTAAAATTAATGTTACACCTCACTTAATAAGTTTGTAGGATGACATATGGATGGCGTTCATATGAATCCGTATGATTTTTAGGAAGTACCAACCTTCAGACGACGCCTGTCAAATTTTAATGACAATCTGACATTTTGTTTACAAGTTACAGTGGTTTTAGTGACGCTAATTTTGTAATTTTTAAAACAGTATTTTTTCAATTTTCTTGAACTGTATTTTTTTTCATAAAAACCAATTATATATTACTTAAGATTATTTAACATTTTTTATTCAATATTTTACAAGTAGTAAATACATAAATATTCAATAATTTAAATAATTTTATGATGGAAATTCTTAACTCTTAAAATTTTGTTATTATTAAATTATTGTGAAGTAAACAAAAAAAAATCACTGTTATAAAACAATTAAATAAAAATTATTATTTTAAAATTTATTAAGAATCCTATATAAATACTGAATAATTTTATTTTTTTTTCAAAAAGTTGTGAATGAAAAAGTTTTCGGAAAGTAATAAGAGACAACAAAAAAAAAATATAGATGAGTATTGGGGTTAATAGGTTCAAAGACTTTTTTCCAAATGAAATTCCGTGACGTTGAGCTAATGGACGAGCTGCGGACAGTTATTTTTTCTCTTCTACTTCTTCCCCCTATTCCTCACGCTTTCTGTCATTCGCCACCCCCAAACCGTTCCCATATTGTCAGCCATCATCGCAAGAAAATTAATTACTTTCCCTTCATGATCATTAGCTTTTAGGAAGGGGAGAGTGCAGATTGCGGCTAGAATTTTTTTCTTAATTGTTATGATCCTTTGTTCCATTCTTGAGATGATAATTAATGGGATTTTTATTATTACGCTATTGTTTTTACAACTCTTCAAGATTATTGACCTTAAAATTACAAGTGAAAAAAAAAAATTTAGTTTGTGAATAATTTGAAAGGTTTTGAAAGTAAACCAAGTATTTTTTGACGAAAATATAACATAACATTCTTTGCATATTATTAACCAATTATTTGCTTATAAGTAAAGTATCTTCATCAATCTTCAATGTTTCAATGTTTTCTTAATATTAATTCTATTAGTAATGTGATAATTCTATGGTTTTTTTATAATAAATATTTATACCAGTATGAAAAATGTTTTCGAGGCCGTTCCAAGAGAAATATTGCTGAAGAAAATGAAGAGACTGGGAGTGTGTGGTCTACCTAATAAAAAGACCTCAACAAAACAGAATGAAGAACATTAAGGGATCTGAGTTGTGCAAGGGGTTTCGGAGTTTCCCAAGGGGAGTCCTGGCACTGGAGCTTAACAATATCTACACCAATAATAAGGTTGAGATACAAATTGAGAGAAAACTATACATGTTTGTGGATGACCTTGACCGTACATCACTGTCGCAATATCTAATGTCCGGTGATTCCATAACAATATTGTTAACATTGGGTTTACCATCCCCCATAAAAAAAACTCTGGGCCGAATTTATCTCGATCAAAGTTATTTTTGTGCGGGGCGTGCGTCCATCAACTTGATGGATGTTGCATATCGCCTCCAACATTTTTATTTTCAGCTCTTCTCCAGTCTCTTCCTCATAATAATATATTTTTTTTTAAAAAAGCAGACAACGTTTATAATAATTATTTTTTTTTTCTCTGCCTGCAGGTGACACTCTCAATTTCCATACTTATTAGTCTCCACGTGTTCTTCCTGCTAGTCGTCGAGATTATTCCACCCACATCGTTAGTGGTTCCATTATTAGGAAAATATCTCATTTTCGCCATGATATTAGTTTCAATAAGGTAAGATTAATCGTATCTCGAACACGTATTCCCATCATTAATTAAATTACGCCACACGACGCCACTTCATAATTGCATAATAATCCCTTTCACTGCATACTCATTCACGTTTCATATAAAAAGCCTTTACATCTTTATAAAACAATTATTAAAAAAAAAACTTCAATAGTAGTTTTCTTTTATATTTGTTAAAATTTATTCCTTTATTGTGAAATCAGGACTATTATCTTTCGAATCAATAAAAACGATTAGCTGCAGGAACAGATAAAAATCATATTGAATCTCTTAATAGTGATTACGTTCAATGGACTAATTTAATTTTGCTGGGGTGGCGAGTCTCAGACTCTTCACTTTGATTTAATGTAAAGACCATTTGCGGAGGGAATAATGGTGGAGAAGAAAATGGAGCGAAGGGATGCTGCAATTCGTTTTATTATCCGTTTTTTTTTTATGGTAACAAAAATATATTACGGAATAAGATGAATTGACGATACATCCGAAGAACTATTGGCCCAGAGATCGTAATAAAACGAAATGCTTCAGGTCTCGCCATTTCGCTACAGCGTTTCTCTTATATCGATTTTTTTTTGCCCACTTTGCAACAAACAGAAAGGTTGTAAAATGAAATAACCTAATAAAGTTTTTTTTTTTCAACCGCTAATTAAAGCCACGAACGTTTAATTGCTTTGTCTACTCATATTACATAAAACGTATAATTGAAGAAATTATTTTTCTAAAAAAAACAGTTCATTTCTTTAATAATTAAATAAAAGTTTATTTCTTTAATAAAATTGTTCATTATCAAAAAAATATATGAGGTTTCAAAATTATTTCACATGTAAAATTATCAGAAACTTTTATTTTGTTATTCAATATTTGCAATAATTAACTAATATTTTCTTTATTTATTATTTTAGTAAAAATACACGTTTTAAATATTAATTTCATTTAAAATAACATTTATCGAGAGCGGCGGATATATCCGCCCCGTCCAAATTCAATGTGGATGCATAATTAACTCATATTATATATTTTTTCTTGTATATTAAAAATGTAAGTTAATTTCCTAAGAAGATTATTTAATAATATAGCATATGTTCATAAGATTTCATTAAAGAAATCTGAATTTAAATGTTATAAAGATGAAATGGTATAAAAATAGTTTGGTTGTTTAAGGATTTGAATGTTTCGCTCGTGCATAAACCCAATCGGAATTGGCTGTAATGCAGAGGCGGTATAAATGTACAAATCCTCTTTTGTAGGTGTGTCTTTGTTTTGGTGGTGTGGAGTGAGAGATAGATATGATCCTGTTGTATCCGCGTCAGTGTAGATAAACCCGGCGCATCCGTCAGTTATTGGTTCGAACATTTGTAATCTCGTCCAGGAATTGACTACAAGGATTACGCGTTTCGCAGCTGCACATGTTTACGATACAGGCATTTCCCTTCTAACATTTCAAACAAATGATTTTCCAATGGTAATTATACATTTTTCGTCCCAGTTTCGAAATTGGAAATGGGAAAGAAACACAATAGACTGGGGAGAAACGAAAGGAGAAAAAAAAACGAGCAGTGGAACCAATGACTCTGTCCATCTGACTAATGATTTTGTGTCGTGCCGTATAACAGGACTGTTGTTTGGGTCCCGGAGGATGAAAAAAAAAAACGAAAGATACTTGAAGTAAATTAGGCCTCTTTGAGATTTATTAGTTGCTCCGATAATTTATCTAAATCTAACCTGGAATAATGTATGTACATGTTTTTTTTCTTGTATGCTTTTTTATTTGTTACAGTATATGCGTGACGGTGGTTGTACTGAACGTTCACTTTCGATCCCCGCAGACACATAAAATGTCACCTTGGGTGAAGAGGGTCTTCATACATATATTACCTAGGCTACTGGTGATGAGAAGACCGCAGTATATGTTCGAAACGAATAGGTATGAATTTTATTTTATATTCAACCTCATTTTTTATATAGTTTTCTATTCATTTAATTTTTGTATATTTACATCATTATTTATATAAATTACCTAATCTACGTTAAAATTGCATTTGCTAGTTTAATAAATCAATTAAATATATTTAAGGACATTTTTTAAGCAATTTCTAAAAAAAAAGTTAATTAATGTTTAAAAATTTTCATATTTTTTTAACATTTACACTATTTTCTTTTTTTTCACATTTTCAGTATAGTTCTCAACTGACGTTAATTTCAATAATATTCTAATGTCAGTTGAGAAAAATACAGAAAATATGAAAAAAAATATAAGAATGTCTCAATAGATAAAAAATAATAATATTAATGTTAAAAAAGTATGAAATATTCGTAAATTTTAAACATTCGAAAAATACTGCAATTTTCAATATATATCACAAATTTCAAAGATTAAAAATTTAAGGTAAAATTTCAAAGATTCGAAAATTACTGTAAATTTTAAATATTAAAAATATACCCTAAATTTCAATTATGCAAAGGCCATGTGAATTGTATAATACTTGAATAATTCAATTACATAAATAATAAACAAGAATGTTTTAATGATGAAAATATAATGAAGTAAATATTAAATTTAATTTGCGTTTATATTTATAAATTAGGAAGTCGCTTTAATTTTTCATAATTTTTAACTATTTTTAATAGTATATAATGTTTTATTAAATTAAAAGTATTAAAACCTTAACATTTTTGATAATAAAGTAATAAAAATGCATCGTAATGAATCACATCGGTTCTAAAACGTTAAACCAATCCTTATATGGTCACGAAAACGCGTCTCATCCACGTTGCGATGAATCATAGCTGCAGGTGTGAACGCATAAACTGTGTTTGGAATATTTGCATTAAATTCCGAATTCTGTCGAATGAAAACGCCGAACTGCATCGTGAAAAGTTAACAGACTGCAGCAAAATAATTACAAAATGTTTTAAATCTAACTACATTGAAAAGAGCATAAATTATATTAGAATCAATTTTTTTTAAATAAATTATTTTTCATTAATAAATTACATGTTTTATAATAATATATTCGTTATGATTGATTAATATCCTTCATCCTCTATTAATTTTAATAATGTTTCCAATTTTTTAAACAAATCTAATATTTAAAATATTCAAAATATATCGTAAATTTTAAAGATTCAAAAAATAATAACTCTCAATAGTACTACAATTAAAAATATTGTGTTTATATTTATAAATTAGGAATTCGCTTAAATTTTTCATAATTTTTAACTATTTTTAATAGTATATAATGTTTTATTAAATTAAAAGTATTAAAACCTTAACATTTTTGATAATAAATTAATAAAAATGCATCGTAATGAATCACATCGGTTCTAAAACGTTAAACCAATCCTTATATGGTCACGAAAACGCGTCTCATTGAAGATGCGATGAATCATAGCTGCAGGTGTGAACGCATAAACTGCATTTTGAATATTTGCATTTAATTCCGAATTCTGTCGAATGAAAATGCCGAACTGCGTCGTGAAAAGTTAACAGACTGCAACAAAATAATTACAAAATGTTTTAAATCTCAGCATAAATTATATTAGAATCATTTTTTTTTAATATATTATTTTTCATTAATAAATTACATGTTTTAGAATAATATATTCGTTACCATTAATAAATATCTTACATTATAAAAAATTTAATTCTATTAATTTTAATAAATTTCCAATTATCAAAACAAATCGAAAATTTAAAATATTCAAAATATATCGTAAAATTTAATGATTCAAAAAATAATATCTCTCAATAGTACTACAATTAAAAATATTGCGTTTATATTTATAAATTAGGAATTCGCTTACATTTTTCATAATTTTTAACTATTTTTAATAGTATATAATGTTTTATTGAATTAAAAGTATTAAAACCTTAACATTTTTGATAATAAATTAATAAAAATGCGTTGAAATGAATCACATCGGTTCTAAAACGTTAAACCAATCCTTATATGGTCACGAAAACGCGTCTCATCCACGTTGCGATGAATCATAGATGCAGGTGTGAACGCATAAACTGTGTTTTGAATATTTGCATTAAACTCCGAATTCTGTCGAATGAAAACGCCGAACTGCGTCGTGATAAGTTAACAGACTGCAACAAAATAATTAAAAAATGTTTTAAATCTCAGCATAAATTATATTAGAATCATTTTTTTTTAAATAAATTATTTTTCATTAATAAATTACATGTTTTAGAATAATATATTCGTTACCATTGATAAATATCTTTCATCTGTTATATGAAATTTAATTCTATTAATTTATATAAATTTCCAATTTTCAAAACATATAGAAAATTTAAAATAATCAAAAAATACCAAAAATTTCAAATATTAAATAAATTTTAAAAAAATATTCTAAATATACCGTAAATATCAAAATACATAAAGAATAAATCTCAATAGTACACTATTAAACAATATTGTGTTTATATTTATAAATTAGGAATTCGCTTTAATTTTTCATAATTTTTAATTGATTTTAAAAGTATATAATGTTTTATTGCATTAAAAGTGCTGAAACGTTTACATTTTTTGATAATAAAGTAATAAAAATGCATCGTAATGAATCACATTGGTTCTAAAACGTTAAAGCAATCCTTATATGGTCATGAACTGCATTTTGAATATTTGTATTAAATTCCGAATTCTGTCGAATGGAAACGCCGAACTGCGTCGTGAAAAGTTAACAGACTGCAGCAAAATAATTACAAAATGTTTTAAATCTAACTACATTGAAAAGAGCATAAATTATATTAGAATCAATTTTTTTTAAATAAATTATTTTTCATTAATAAATTACATGTTTTATAATAATATATTTGTTACGATTGATTAATTTCCTTCATTCTTTATATGAAATTTAATTCTATTAATTTTAATAAATTTCCAATTATCAAAACAAATCGAAAATTTAAAATATTCAAAATATATCGTAAATTTTAATGATTCAAAAAATAATATCTCTCAATAGTACTACAATTAAAAATATTGCATTTATATTTATAAATTAGGAATTCGCTTAAATTTTTCATAATTTTTAACTATTTTTAATAGTATATAATGTTTTATTGAATTAAAAGTATTAAAACTTTAACATTTTTGATAATAAATTAATAAAAATGCGTTGAAATGAATCACATCGGTTCTAAAACGTTAAACCAATCCTTATATGGTCACGAAAACGCGTCTCATCGACGTTTCGATGAATCATAGCTGCAGGTGTGAACGCATAAACTGCATTTTGAATATTTGCATTAAACTCCGAATTCTGCCGAATGAAAACGCCGAACTGCGTCGTGATAAGTTAGCAGACTGCAGGAAAATAATTACAAAATGTTTTAAATCTCAGCATAAATTATATTAGAATCATTTTTTTTTAAATAAATTATTTTTCATTAATAAATTACATGTTTTAGAATAATATATTTGTTACGATTGATTAATTTCCTTCATTCTTTATATGAAATTTAATTCTATTAATTTTAATAAATTTCCAATTATCAAAACAAATCGAAAATTTAAAATATTCAAAATATATCGTAAATTTTAATGATTCAAAAAATAATATCTCTCAATAGTACTACAATTAAAAATATTGCATTTATATTTATAAATTAGGAATTCGCTTAAATTTTTCATAATTTTTAACTATTTTTAATAGTATATAATGTTTTATTGAATTAAAAGTATTAAAACTTTAACATTTTTGATAATAAATTAATAAAAATGCGTTGAAATGAATCACATCGGTTCTAAAACGTTAAACCAATCCTTATATGGTCACGAAAACGCGTCTCATCGACGTTTCGATGAATCATAGCTGCAGGTGTGAACGCATAAACTGCATTTTGAATATTTGCATTAAACTCCGAATTCTGCCGAATGAAAACGCCGAACTGCGTCGTGATAAGTTAGCAATCTGCAACAAAATAATTACAAAATGTTTTAAATCTCAGCATAAATTATATTAGAATCATTTTTTTTTAAATAAATTATTTTTCATTAATAAATTACATGTTTTAGAATAATATATTCGTTACCATTGATAAATATCTTTCATCTGTTATATGAAATTTAATTCTATTAATTTATATAAATTTCCAATTATCAAAACAAATCGAAAATTTAAAATATTCAAAATATATCGTAAAATTTAAAGATTCAAAAAATAATAACTCTGAATAGTACTACAATTAAAAATATTGCGTTTATATTTATAAATTAGGAAGTCGCTTTAATTTTTCATAATTTTTAACTATTTTTAATAGTATATAATGTTTTATTAAATTAAAATTATTAAAACCTTAACATTTTTGATAATAAATTAATAAAAATGCGTTGCAATGAATCACATCGGTTCTAAAACGTTAAACCAATCCTTATATGGTCACGAAAACACATCTCATCGACGTTGCGATGAATCATAGCTGCAGGTGTGAACGCATAAACTGTGTTTTGAATATTTGCATTAAATTCCGAATTCTGTCGAATGAAAACGCCGAACTGCGTCGTGATAAATTAACAGACTGCAACAAAATAATTACAAAATGTTTTAAATCTCAGCATAAATTATATTAGAACATTTTTTTTAAATAAATTATTTTTCATTAATAAATTACATGTTTTATAATAATATATTTGTTACGATTGATTAATATCCTTCATCCTTTATATGAGATTTAATTCTATTAATTTTAATAAATTTCCAATTATCAAAACAAATCGAAAATTTAAAATATTCAAAATATATCGTAAATTTCAATGATCCAAAAAATAATAACTCTCAATAGTACTACAATTAAAAATATTGCGTTTATATTTATAAATTAGGAATTCGCTTAAATTTTTCATAATTTTTAACTATTTTTAATAGTATATAATGTTTTATTAAATTAAAAGTATTAAAACCTTAACATTTTCGATAATAAATTAATAAAAATGCGTTGAAATGAATCACATCGGTTCTAAAACGTTAAAGCAATCCTTATATGGTCACGAAAACGCGTCTCATCGACGTTGCGATGAATCATAGCTGCAGGTGTGAACGCATAAACTGCATTTTGAATATTTGTATTAAATTCCGAATTCTGTCGAATGAAAATGCCGAACTGCGTCGTGATAAGTTAGCAGACTGCAGGAAAATAATTACAAAATGTTTTAAATCCAAACACATTGAAAAGAGCATAAATTATATTTGAAGCAATTTTTCGAAAAATAAATTATTTTTTATTAATAAATTAATATCTTTCATCCATTATATGAAATTTAATTCTATTAATTTAAATAATCCAATTTTCAAAACATATCGAAAATTTCAAATATTCAGAAATACCATAAATTTATAACATTTAAAATAAATTTAAAAAATGCAAAATATACCGTAAATTTCCAATATTCAAAATATACCGTAAATTTCAAATATTCAAAATATACCGAAAATTTCAAAGATTCATAATATACCGTAAATTTCTAATATTGAAAATATAATGAAAATTTTAATGATTGAAAATATAACGTAAATTTCAAATATTGAAAATATAGTGTAAATTTCAAAGATTCAATAAATACTGTGAATTTCAAACATTACAAAAATAGTATATATTTCAAACATTCAAAATAATATCGTTTTAATAGGTTGATAAATATTGATATTTTTTAGTAAATTGTATTTTGTATTTGGATATAATGTAGCTCGTCTGCATTAGATAGAAGTTAAAAGGGTTAGGGTGTGTGTATGCTGTAGTATTTATTATAAGCTGTCTGTGCGTTGTATGCAGGAGGGTTTAAAACCTGTAAGCTGTTTGTACGGTTAGATAAATCTTGTGTGCTCTGAGGTGTTGAGTGTTTTAGAGAGAATCCCCCGTAGCGCCATCGCACCCTTCTAAGTTTAATCGTTTTGTAAATTGAAGGTATGTTTCGAGCAGGCTACTGATGAGGGGTCGTCAATTCTCGACGTGCTTGTATCCGTACAAGTCGTCGGTGCAAACAACGGAGGAGCGCAGCCCCAGGAGGTTCCAGAGCAGCCGGACGCCGTCCAAAGAGGAACTATCTCCAGGGTAAAAGTTTCGACATTGCACAACCACTATACAATCTTCCCCCCATTTACAACTTTTGCTTGTTTGTACCCACTTTTCGCTTTGCTTCTGTCTTAATTAGTTTGGCGGACAGTCTGGGCGGTCCATTCGGGGGCAGCTGCCAGATCCACGGACCTCTGGCCATGCCTCAAACGGAAGCGGAAGATCTCACGGTACTCGAGGGGGAAGCTCCCGGCTCAGGGGTCAAAAGCCCAGTCCTCCGGAATCCGGCTTTCTCGCATTCCCGTTGCCCACCGGAAATACACAAGTCTTGCTTCTGTGTTCGCTTTATTGCTGAACACACGAAAATGCTCGAGGATTCCACAAAGGTAATTCATCTAATATTTACATTATAAAATATACATATATCAAATATAATTAGTTTAACTATGCACATTTTTAATTTCATTGTAATTACATAAAGTGAATAATTACAATAATAAATAGAAATCGAAAGTAGAAAATTCCCGGGAATTTTAACTATTTCCCGTTTTACCAAGAAGAAAATGAAATATCTACTGCAGATATGTATATTTTTTTTAAATCTACAACATTATTTTATTATTCAATAATTATCTTATTAAATTCACTGACTTTCAATGTTACGTATTATTAATTAATTTAACAATTAATTTCTACTTACAATAAACGATTTTAAAATTCACAAATGTAAAATTAAATAAACCAAATCTACAATTTAAAACACACGAATTTGAATAAATGTAACTTGAAATAAATTTACAACTATCCAAGCTTCAACATGAAACGCTTTGTTGTGTAAATTTATCCGACTGGATCATCCATCTGGCTGCATCCTGGGTCGTAAACACACGGTATTAATTAAATTTTCGTCCGTCTTTAGTGTTTCCATTAAAATATTTAAATGTGCAAAAACGTCTTCGAATTAAATTTAGCAAAGAGCGAATTCTATTTTTGAGGGGTGGTTTGGGAGGTGGTTGTATTGGGTTAGAGGCGTCGACGAATATTTGAATTATTTAAATCCGCGCACGGGAACCCATCTGGATTGACGGCCGAAGCCCGGGAATAAATTAAAACGTCCACAGTTGTTGCTAGTTTTATTCAACCTAGGGATTTATTTCAATAGTGTTCACTAATCATTCAAAAAAAACGTATTTTAATGACATTTTAATCATTACTAGAAATTGTACATAAAAAATAGGAAATAATATTTAGAATTAGTTTTCAAATACATACAAAAAATTACTATTTAGATTATTTATAATTAATTGTAATTTTATGAACAAATGCTCATTTTATGAAGATTAAAACTAGTTTTGAATTTGTACACTTTAATGATTTTTCACAATGTCAAGAATCAAATCAAAGAAGGACGTTTAAAGTCTTAATATGTTTAGTTGTGTTATGGGAAATTATATTTCATTTTAAATTATAGTATCTTAAATAAAGTTAGGTTTTATACAAGATGATTGCAAATATATAATCTCAGAACTAGTTTTGTATAAGAAAATACGCAGTAATAGTTGAAAAATTTTGGATTTAGTACAGGAATACCCCAAATTTACGCAATTGATTGATCCGATGAAAATTCGTAAGTCAAGGTATTACTGTACAAATTATTTACTTTATTTGATGATAAGAATTAATTATAAAAATCTACAAATTTTGTTATATCTATCAAAAATGGACGTTTAAAATCTTGATATATTAAGCAACAATAATAAATTTTAAATTTTAGTATTTTAAGTATAGACAAGGTGATTAAAAAATATAATATCAGAACAATTTTGGAAAATATATTATTAACTTTATAACAACAAGACTTTCGCTAATATTTGATTAATATTAATATTTAATGTTAATTAATTATAATTTTATTAGAAAATTTAGTTCTGTTTATTATATTATATGAAACTTCATTAATTCTTGTACTTTAATTTATTTGTATAAATACGTTGTGTTTATATTAATAGTAAATTTTAAACAAAATTCAAATTTGGCGCCTTTTTACTATGAAAATTATTATTATTTAAATTGCACCAAACCATCTAAAACTTTTAATTAAAATTTTTATTAATAATAATATTATTACAGAAATTAATTACCAAAAAAAAAACAATATAATATATATAATTCGACAATATCGAACTATTATAATTTCATTAATTCTTGTAAATTAATTAATTAATTTATTTGTATAAATATGTTGTGTTTAGATATGGAATAGCGGAACCATGAATACAAGGGGTTCATTAATACTCTCGAAATGCATATGAGCAAAGTCAAGTTTTCCGAACTCAACTGCACGTCACGGTTATTGCGGCAATAAAGCACGTTTAATTGCGTGTTTCGCGTTGCGAAAGACTTTGCCTGCAAAAGATTTAAATATATTCACGCCGGTTTTAATTAAGCCGAGCGAACTAAAATCGAGTTTGAATAAATTAGTTACGCCATCAACTATAAATGTATATATATATATTTAGTATCGAAGTTGACAAACGGCAAACTTCGAAATGAATTTCGCATCGATCCTGAATGTGCATAAGTGATTTATGTACATTGCGGTGTACACACGATACACCATCCACTCAAATCAACTTATATAATAATGAGAAAATAAGGTTAAAGTTTGGTCGTTAATTCTTTGCGAAGATTAAGTTTCACCACAAAAAAAAAAGTTTTCAAGTATATTTAATTAAAAATATTCTCGTTCAGAAATCTCTTTTACTTAACAAACATTATTATAATATATTTATGTTATATCCTTATTTTTTTATGCAACACGAGAAAAGTTTTGATTCAAGTTTATTTTTTAGTATCACTATAAAATTGTATTTTTTTATAAAATATTTAGTTATATTTATTGATTCTTTTAAAAGTTCATATTTTAGTATTGTAAGTGACATCACATAAAAATAATTTTATAATAATAGTAATTTTTTAAATCAAATTCAAATTTGGCGCCTTTTCACCATGAAAATTATTTTTATTTAAATTACACTAGGCAATCTAAAACTGTTAATTAAAAATATTAGTATTTATTGCAGCAATAAATTACAGAAATAAAAAAAATTCAAAAATATAACAAAAATAAAATCAATATATTTTTCTGACTTTTATTTTTGATAATTAAGATTTTTATTTTAAATAACTATTTTCAATATAGAATTATTAATTATAAATAATATTACATAAGTTTAAATTATTTTATGTAATTATCTATATATATATAGTAATATGAGTTTGATATAAAAATGTATAAATGCTATTGCTATTTGAGGTGGAAAATTTCATATGAATAAAATTGGAGTTACCGTAGTAACACAGAATCAATCATTTTTCATATATACAATTTGTAGCTTGATTTTACGTGACTTTCTGGGGCATAGGAATAATTCATATTGAGTGAAAGAATACAAAGCGAAAGCACAGCTGCTGTACGAGGCTTCTGTAAAGAAACTTACTTATTGCTTTTATTCGATCCAAATGTACGTACGTTCCTCAAAAAAAAAAATATTACGGATTCCTCTTGATGCTTAATCCATTTTCGATTACAGCCTCTCGAATAATACGTTATTCATGTCATACTTATAAAGGTGCGTACACACTAGTCATACATAAATCAATATAAAATGATTTATTTGACTAGTTTTTTTTTAATTGACATTACTGAATAATGTACGTTAGTGCGAACAAAAATAATATTTATGCATTTAGATAAAGAAGAACCAATTTTTTTGTCAAAAAAAAAATAATTGGTATATAAATTCATAAAAGTAATTTATTCTTATATTGAATTTAAGTAACTGAGTGTAATTGCCGTTAATATCAAGTACGTTAATTTGAACAATTTTAATGGAAAATTACATTATATTTCCTTTCAATTTGTTGCATTAACGGTTATCCATTTTGTATGAACTTTGAGTTTAATTGCCGTTAATTTCAAGTACGTTAATTTGAACACTTTTAATGGAAAATTACATTATATTTCCTTTCATTTTGTTGCATTAACGCTTATATATATTGTACGCTCGTATGAACTTTGAGTTTAATTGCCGTTAATGTCTAGTACGTTAATTTGAACACTTTTAATGGAAAATTGCATAATATTTCCTTTCATTTTGTTGCATTAACGCTTATACATTTTGTACGTTCGTATGAACTTTGAGTTTATTTGCCGTTAATGTCTAGTACGTTAATTTGAACACTTTTAATGGAAAATTACATTATATTTCCTTTCATTTTGTTGCATTAACGCTTATACATTTTGTACGTTCGTATGAACTTTGAGTTTATTTGCCGTTAATG
The DNA here is from genome assembly GCA_963457615.1 of Nicrophorus investigator. NCBI lineage: Eukaryota > Metazoa > Arthropoda > Insecta > Coleoptera > Silphidae > Nicrophorus > Nicrophorus investigator. The sequence goes on from OY735143.1 coordinate 20,555,001, forward strand.
TCTAGTACGTTAATTCGAACACTTTTAATGGAAAAATATATTATATTTCCTTTCAATTTGTTGCATTAACGGTTATCCATTTTGTATGAACTTTGAGTTTAATTGCCGTTAATGTCAAGTACGTTAATTCGAACATTTTGAATGGAAAAATATAATATATTTCTTTTCAATTTGTTGCATTAACGCTTATACCTTTTGTACGTTCGTATGAACTTTGAGTTTAATTGCCGTTAATGTTAAGTACGTTAATTCGAACACTTATTATATATTATATTTCCTTTCAATTTGTTGCATTCACGGTTATACATTTTGTACGTTTGTATGAACTTTGATTTTAATTGCCGTTAATGTCAAGTACGTTAATTCGAACACTTATTATATATTATATTTCCTTTCAATTTGTTGCATTAACGGTTATACATTTTGTACGTTCATATGAACTTTGAGTTTAATTGTCGTTAATGTCAAGTACGTTAATTTGGACACTTTTAATGGAATAATATATTATATTTCCTTTCAATTTGTTGCATTAACGGTTATACATTTTGTACGTTCGTTTGAACTTTGAGTGCATTTCATTCAAGTAATAATGATAAAAGTCAGTTGATAATAAAATTCATTATTTACTGTTTAATTTTACATATTTTTTTGTACATTTTGTATGAGCTTTATGTACGTTCATGTGAATATCAAGCGAACAGAAATAACAGTTATGTATTTATCTTATGTCGCTTACATAAATATATAATTCACTAAACTATATTTACTTTTTAATTCACTATTTTTATTTGAGTCAATATGTTTGTTTTTGAAAATGTACGATGAATTTCGCTTTAAATTGAATCCATTTTCGATTACCTTGCGTTTTATAAACAGTTTTTCGTTTTGTACGTTTGAGCGAACATTGTGTACGTTCATGTGAATTTCAAGTACGTTAGTGCGAACAATGTATATGCGTTGAAGATTATTTTTTTGATTTCCATTGGTAATAATTGTGTTTCAGGTTAAAGAAGATTGGAAATATGTTGCGATGGTACTGGATCGTCTGTTCCTCTGGATCTTCACGTTGGCAGTTCTTGTCGGTACGGCAGGAATAATCCTGCAGGCTCCGACGCTATACGACGACCGCATCCCAATCGACAAGAAGTTCTCAGAATTTGCAACAACCACGGTAGTCCGTTGTCCACCACCCCAGTAACCCTACCTTCCAACCATAACTTAACCCACAAGATCACAACTATACGATAAATATGGGAAAGAAAACCGTACCTTGTTCGTGTAAATAATGTATGATGCAGATATCAGGTGGATGATGTTTGGAGCGGAGAAGAGGAAGATTCCAAAAGAAAGTATCGGGAGCCCAATAAAATATACAATAATATAAAATAATAATATAATATTCATTTGCACACGATTTGCTCAAAATTGTTTAAATTCAAAAAAAAAAAAATAATGAGAATATTTTTGTAAAACCCAAAAAAAAAAACGAGCGAAAGTGAAATGTAATCGGGAGCAGATCATATCTTTGCCTGAAGAATTGCCCAAAAAATAAAAACACAAAAATAATCGTCCTTAAATAAAGAACAAAATAAATAATTAAAAGAAATCATAGGAAGTATTTGATGATCCATTGAAATTTATATATTTTAAATACCCGATATCTTAAACATCACAAAAGATCATCGAATACGTTTATAATATATTGAAAAAAAAAAATAAAAAGAAAAATTATAAAAAAATAAAAAATAAACAAGAAAAATATTTATTATACGCTGATAGAGCAATTATTTGTGATTTGATTTGAGATGGGAACGTAATACTGTAGTGCCATTAATTGAATAATAAATAAAATATAATAAATAAATCGAAGGGCGATTTGGGATTAGTACATTTTTTTTTTTAAATTAAATTACGAGGACGGAAAATAGATTTCGTCAGAAACAGTGGTTCTTCTTGAATTTTTCTTTTAATAAAAAGAGATGAAATCTTTATGAAGAATTCTGTTTCGATAATTTTAAGATTTTAGTTATTAATTAATAGACTGCCTATAATAAAAAGAAAAATGAGAACTTAAAGGGAACACTATTTGTAAATAGGTTTTACTTGATGATTGTTTAGACTGTAGTCATATGTTTGTGGTTAATTACGGTATTCCGAGGATGTAAATGAAGAGAATAATAAATTAATTAATTAAAGATATTGTATGAATAACTATTATCAATGTAATTGAAATGAATCGGCGCAAAGACAGAAAGTTTATTAAAGAACGATCACCAAAAAAAAAACAGTTATATTAAATATATATTAAATAATGACGTTGTATTTATTAGTTTTAAGGATTGTTATACGTTGTTGCTTGGTTTTATAATCCTGCTTCGTAAAATAAACAAACAAAAAACATGGTTTCAAAATAAATTTTTTTTAACAATTTTTTTTTTCCTCTTCTTTCTAGATGATTAAAAAGGTAAGTAACAATTATTAAATTTTTTAATATTAAATTAATTTCACTTTTTTATTAAACTCGTATTTAAGTCTTCAGAAAATGACTCGTTTTAGATAAAAATAATACGTTTGAATGTGAATATCAAGTACGTAAGTGTGAACAAAAATACAGAATTTTACTAAGAATATAAATTAATCCATCTGATAATTCGTGAGTATATATAAACTTTAAGTACTTTAATATGAATTTCGTGTACGTTCTTATGAATATAAAGTACGTTACTGTGAACAAATTGTACATCAAACAGAAATTAATCCATTTTCATTAAAATTCACCATCTGATAATTCGTGTATTTTATTTACATTTGTATTAATGTTGAGTATATTAGTACGATTACTCGGATTGAAGTGATAATAAAGATAAAAAATGATAATATCAATGGTTGACAGAAATTGAAATAATCATTTTGCTTGAATGGAAAATATAAGATTTAATCGGAAAAGTGTACGTTCGTCTAAATATTGAGTACGTTCATGTGAATGTCAAGTATTATAGCAAAATAAAGATATAAACCAATTAATTTAATTATAAATTTCGGATGTAATTCATTTTCAATATTTTGATCAATTTTGTTATTATTAAAATTCATTTGTAGTAAAAAAGAACTTTTATATTAGAAATGATGACATTATAAAATTAATACTTAATGGAAAAGCTTTCACATTCAAATTTAGTACTAAAATATACATTATGTTCATAAATATTTCGTATGGAAATCAGTGAAAAGTTAGAAATAAACTGATTTTTTTTAATTTTAGATTTTTTTTTGTTATTGTCTGTAATTTATTTTTTGTATTTTATTTTAATCTGGTTTTAATCCAGTTTCAAATAGTTCAGGATATTATCATAATTAATCGTAAAAGTGTACGTTTGTCTGAATGCCATTATACCATTAATACTTAATGGAAAAACTTTCTCATTCAAATTTAGTACTAAAATATACATTATGTTCATAAATACTTTGCATGGAAATCGGTGGAAATCAGTGGAAAGTTTTGAACAAACTGAATTTTCTTTGATTTTAGATTTTTTTTTTCGTTATAGTGCATTTTATTTTAATGTGGTTTTAACCCAGTTTCAAACAGTCCAGGATATTATCGTAATTAATCGGAAAAGTGTACGTTCGTCTGAATATTAAGTACGTCCATGTGAATGTCAAGTATTATAGTAAAATAAAAATGTAAACCAATTAATTTTTATTAAATTTGTGTATTAATTTCAGATATAATTCATTTTCAATATTTTGATGATTTTTTTTATTACAATCTATTAATAAAGAGAACCTTTTTTAGTCAAATTATACAAAATTAATGTAGCAATAGACTATTTGAATGCAAAATACGACAAATCTTAACATATCTAAAATCTAAGAGAAAAGTGTACGTTCGTACGAACTTTGAGTACGTTCATGTGGAAGTCGTGTATATAACAGAGACAGACATAAATCATAATTAGTAAAGTGATTTGTGTTAATTCATTTTGATTTATTTGATAAAATGTCTGACTTAATTGTTAATAAATTAAAATATGTAGTCCATTTTAATACTGAATATTGGAATTTTGAAAGAAATGTATATAAAATAATTCTTTTTAGGTAAAAATAAATAATATGTATTCTTGGACACTGACTAATATGAAATGGCAATATTCTTGCTGGAGTAAAATTAGAGAGAAAAAAAAATAAGAAATTAAGATATTTTTTTAAGAAATATACAATTAAATATATTAATATTACATGTAAAAAAAATATAATTATATTTACAACAAATTATTAATAAAACATTTCGGTTTTATTAACTAATGAAAACAAATTTTATTTGCTTCGAGGATCTTTCGTGGATAAATTATTCTTGAATGTCGACGTTGCAGAAAAAAAGTGTATATTAAAATTCCACACTCGTGTTTGCAAGCACTTTGATGCCGGAAAGAGAGCAAAGAAAGGGCCAGAAATGAATATTGATAAACGGTTATGAATATTATATGTAAATTATTCTCTTGTACACTCAAAACAAACTTGCGTTTTTTGATCCTTCACTAGTTGGAAACTGCCTGTCTGCATAATAAACAAGAAATATCTTAGTTTTAACGCATTCAAAAGTATCGATTTTATATATATTTTACGAAATAAATAAAAGTATAAAAATAATATAAAATACTGTTTTGAGCCAACAAAATTTAATAAAAAAAAACGTTTTCCTTTCAAGTAAAAAAAAAATATTTTGTGTACTCAATTTCATAGCAAAATCGCACTGATTGAAGCCGGACTGTTTAATTAATTTAAAAAGAATATCAAGAATTGATTTTAAGAAGTTTCTTGGTAATTTTCAGCAAACTTTAAATGAACAACATACAATTTAACTCCAAACTATCTACATCTGCAAGTCGGGTCTTGCATAGCATTGAGAATTAGCTGATTGTTTGCAGCGTTTTAAAATAAATTCGTTGAATTATTTCGATGTTGTAATTATTCCTAGCTGAACCGTATAACTGTTTTCCATCTTTGTAAATAATTTGATTCTTCTATAGTTCTAATATTTTGAAAAAATATATAAGTCCTAAATATATAAGTTTTTTCACAGATTTTTTAATTTTAAATTTCATTTCCTCAGTTTTAATTAATAAGTAGAGTTTAATGTCAATGTATTAAATGGCTTAAATATGTTTATAAAACCATATTTGGATTGCACTGAGATAAAAATAATGTTGCGTCATTAGTAGTAACTAATTGTTTGATTTCTTGAAGTAATGTAAGTTTAGATAACATTAAGGAATGTAGATAAACCACATTATACCATTAATACTTAAGGAAGAAGCTTTTACATTCAAATTTAGTACAAAAATATAGATTATGTTCATCAATACTTTGTATAATCCGCTGGAAATCAGTGGAAACAAACTGAATTTTCTTAACTGTTATTGACTCTGGTTTCTTTTGTGCAGTTTATTTTAACCGTTATTTTAAACCAGTTTTAAATAGTCGAGGATATTATCGTAACCTATTTTTAAACTATAATTCTATGCTTTTATTATTTTAGTAGAAAGTTTATTATTTTACGTGATGAATATTATTATGTAATAATATTTTAAACAGAATAATTTAAAACAGTTTTAAAATAAACGTTTTATATAGATATAAAGTAATTGAATAGAGTCGTATGTTGTATGAAATATTTACCAGCCGGTGGATCGTTTTAAAGAGCACAGGAAGAAGGTGTTCTTAAGTTACGAGTAGAGTCGAAGCACGGGGGAATCCCCTAGCGTACGGTATTATTGCGCTTACAATGTTCTGATATAGCCAACATTTGCTCGCACTGCAAGCCCGTATTAACACCATAAGCTATTGAGAGCAACTCTCCGAGGCCCACCTTTATTGTCCTGCAGCGAGACTTTAACTTAAATAGAAACGAAGCCAGGAAGGAATTGAAACCTCCGTCCTCCGTCCAATAAAATACGTGATTGAATCCGAAACTTGAAACTCGAGGAAAACGAGGATACGATTACCCGGTTATTCGTTTAAAAAATATGTTTTCATGCCGCAGACGGAGTTTGCAAGAAGTTCCCCGAGTTGGGCAAAATTAACACTCGAGGTTGTAAAAGTAAACTGGGACGAATGAAAGTTTCTTCTACCTCTTTCTATAAATGTTCGCATCTCGCTGGTTAAGAGCGAAGCTAAAACTGGATGTGTTGGCTTTTGGAAGCGAAAAAAAAAAGTGGTTAAAGGAGAAGCACCCAATAAAAAAAAAAAGGGAAAACATACTCGACTGTAATTATTTCCGTCCTCGTTTAGATAAAACGCAAATGGATTCCAATTGCAAATGTTACCTTTTTTTTAGGTGCATAATATGCACGATTTATAGTTTCAAAAGATTTGCACCGCTCAAAATTCATTGGGGTTGCCGGAATATAAATATTTTTTTGCGCTCCTCGACAGTAGATTCCGAGGGTAAATGCGGTCGTAAAAACGGGCTTCCCTGTATCCATCCGGATTCCGAAATTTCATCAGAATTCCACGGTCCATTTCCCATTCGAAATATGTCCAGATTTCCTTGATCCCACGAAGATAGTGAGATATATAATAAAATAAAAATGGAACGATTCATCCGGCAAATGCAGTAAATACGAATGGGAATTGAATATTCTGCTTGAACATTTTTATTCCACTTTTTTTAAATGTAGCTGATGTGGATTTAACTGTTGAACAAGCCGTCACTGGGATTCGGATGGGTTGAGAGGAGGTAAAAAAAAAATAATGAATGCGGAACAACTAAATACAACGCGCACAGTTCGTTAAATTTATGGGCAACATGCGTTGGGGTGGGTTTGAAACATTTTATGTCCTCTGCAGCCTTTTTTTTTTTTCGGGTTAACTTTGGTGGTTGCACGATCATGTCCTGAATGTTTCCGTGGAAAATTGCCATTGTTTGCATTTATGTGGGTGGATGGTAATTATTTCGATTGAATTGTTATTTACTGTACGACCTGGCGGTATGGAAAGTAATACGCAAAAAATGCATACAATAAAATTATGTATGCATGGACTATGAACGGGATATTTTCGGAAAAATACATTTACACTGATAAATTGCAGAACAGTGGAAAAATAATACAATATTTATTGTAGCAATTATTTTTTCTGATTAGATTACGTTTATTTTTATACTTTTATACTTAATTTTTAAAATTTTATTGTGTAACGACCGACAATCTAAGTCTATGGATTCAGGACATATAATATAAATACATTCCTATGATATTATTTTTTTTTAACTCAAAAAATGATTGTGACATTCGTTTTCCTTCCATAATAGCAAAGTGTGATCAGCAAAACCTTCAAATTTCAACTTTACTCTAAAACCAAAACTGTTCCTCTTTTCAAAAAATATCTTGTTTTCTATTAAAATCAAAGATTATTATTAATATTTATATAAATACGTACTATTGTTGAAAAATAAAAATCAGTCAGAAAAAAAAAACAAATATAATTTATAAAAATAAAGTAAAAAATGTATTAGTTTTATATAATTATTAATTTACAATGACTTTACACTATTTCGATAGGTTTCAAACTATCGATGTTGGCAAACATTAAGTTCAAACGTGTTTTATAATATCTATAATAAAATCATATCATTTTCAGTTTTCTATATTTCTTTTAAACTAAAAAACAATCCTTTATGAACAAAAAATGAACTGAATGATGAATAAATAAAACTTATATGTATCATAAAAAAACTATCTAACTTATATTAATTATAATATTTGTAGTTTTATTAATACAGGTTAATTTCTTAAATATTTTCTTTATTGTATTTTGATTAATTATATCTAGAACATTAACGAGTTATTTAAATTTATTATAAAAAAATATATTTCTTAGTAATTTTACTTAATATTAATAGAAAATAACTAATTAAATGGTGTAAAAATATAATATTTAATTAGTAAGAAATATTGAAAAGTTATCTAAATCTTAATGACTTGATTATCAAAGTGGTATAAATACAAATCCGGGTTTTTCCCGAACTAAAAGAGATTTGAATTTGTTGTTTCTTCCAAGATAATATAGAAAATTTCCAGAATAAATGAATAAATAAAAAAAATAAAATTGTTTTTTTTTTCAAAAAAAATCTGAAAGAAAGTTCTTCGTCAATCTGAATTCTCTATAGTTAAGTTTAATAATTTTAAAGCAAATAAATTCTAAAAATTAGTACACAAAATTAATTTAATTATACATAAATGATCTTTTTTGTACGGTTTTAATTGTCTCAAAAACCGGACTATGTCATAACCATTTCGGTTATTAGTGGTATCGATCTTATCTTAGTGAATATTGAATAACACGTTAATTAGGTTACATAATAAAGTAGATAGTAGTAGAAAATACATAATATCGTGTGCATGGATATAATAAATAGAAAAGCAAAATTTATTGTAGATATAAAAAAAATATTTGCAGTATTGATTAAAATAATTAGGTAATAATAATTTCCAATTAAAGAAACATTATTTCTGATACGAAATATAAAGATGATTTTGCAATTTTGAAGCATTTGGTAACTTTAATGGAACATTCATAATATTTGTGGATGAAATTTTGTACGTCGATGGAACATCATTTTTTTTATGTAAAGCTAATAATAAAGTACGCACATGCAGATTATCGAAATGCGATTCCCATTCAAGCAAGTAATCTTTCATTCGCAAGCAGATTTAATCTGACTGCGAAGTCCCCAGAACATGACGATAATGTGCCACATTTCGCTCTTTTACGACTAATAAAATTCTATCAGCGATAACATACTTATCTGCATGTTGCATTAACCTCTGGGAATTCGCATCATATGCATTTTTATTTGCTTAAGTATGTACTAAATCAAAAATAGATAAATTACGTATAAATTAGTTCTAAACTAAATAATTATTTATTTTTAATTCATTTGGATTTTCATATTTTTTTTAATTATTATTAATTGCTTCATTCCATAAAAAAATTACAACAAAATCTCGTATAGTTCGCGTAATCGTTTCCGCCAATATCCCGCACTTTTTGAAACAAAGGAATTTAAAATTGCATAAAGAAATAAAAATTGTGTAAATTTATTTTTGATTTGCTGAATTAATAATTTTTAGTTAGTTTTGAATTTTTTTAATTATATTGTAATTATATTCGAATTTTTTTATATTTTTCCTAATCTTTTAAAGGGTCTGTAGAACCGTAGTCTTTGTACCTACAATTTATATTAACTGTTGATAAACTTTAAAACACTTGTTATGTATTAATTTTTAGATTTTTTTTGTAATTTTAAAATTATAATTAGAAATAGAATAATTTCAAAACAAATTATAAATTACGATAAGTAATTATAAATAACAAGATTAATTTTAATTATCAAGTATTCTGAAATAATACGGATGCAATATAATGATTTATAAATTAATTAAAATTCAAAAGTAAAGGCTTAAATTTTTGTGAATATATTTTTGTTTAATTATATCATTACTTTGTGTGTGCTGTATCCGCACTAGATGTGGAATTATACATAAGTCAACTACAATTTGTTGAGGATGGAGAATGATGGATGATGATGTAACTAATATGGCAATGGTAAGATTTCACACATTTTCATTAAGTGACTTTATTAATGACATATTTATGATGTACGAGGTAATTGGCGGGAAATTTAAATTTATTGTAGATTTACCAGAATTATTTCTGTTTTTATGAGTTGATTGATCTGTTGATCTGTAAAAAAGAGATTTTAACATGGTATGGCTATAATAAAAAATGTCTTTTTAATTATGAATGTGTGTATTATTTATGTTTTATTGGTTTGTGTTTATATGTATGTGGAATTATAAACAATAGTTTTGAGTTCATTTAAAAGTCAAGTAGTTTGAATAGAATTAAAATTGTATGCATGTTTATTTAATCGCTGAGAAGCGGAATGCGCTGGGATTGGGTAATGGGTAGGGAAGGAATAAAATGAGATTAGGCGATGCGAGTTAATACTATGCGACATGGAAATAAGAGGACAATAGTTGCAATTGTGCCAAATTGGAATACTATGGCCGTAATAAATAAGTGCGTTCGTGTTGGGAGGTATTAACATAAAGTCCGTGCGGAGAGGAATATTGTCGAGGCAGTTAATATTAATTTAGCCCAGATTTATGCCGGACCGGCACTCGGCGGTGTAGTTAACAGGCACATATGGCCTTGTGTAATCGAGGAACTTATCGAAGGGACAGAGGTTATCATCGCAAGTTCCGAGCGGCATGGCGGTGGGCTCATCGTGGACATCCCTCGCGTAGAATACCTAAACATTATGCAAATGCAGATCAATTACTAGGGAATGCCAGGTAGCGGAGGTTGGGAATCCTCACTTTAACGGCGTGATCGTCGCCCTCCAAGCGGTGCAGCTCCAGGATGACGGCGGCACTGTATTTAGGCACGTGCGCATCGAAGAGCTTCAGACTGGCCAGTATATTAATCACGTTGTTCTCGTGGCCCGAGTAGAGATAGATTTTCCTCCCAGGGGTGAGGTTACCCGCCTTGGCCATCATGTTCTCAATGGCTTTCCCCAAGATCCGACCTAGAGTTTATTGGATTAGCAAACACCGGAGATTTACTTAAGTTTAGAAGAAGGTATATGTACCTCCATTTAGGCGCTTCAAAGTGTCCGAGTAATTCTCCCAGAAGCACTGCTGGGCGGCCATCAGCTCCAAGGGTTGCGGATATACAGACTCCGTCCATTTTGGGAGGGTCATGTTCAAGTTGGCTTCAGCGTTCAGCGTTTGGTAGAGGCGGAACGCGTCCATTAAAGTGTCCATAGGTTTCCCGGCGTACTTGGCCATGTAGTCTAGCGTCTTCCGATGACCATCGAGCATCTTCTTGACAACCTCGGAGCCGAGGACCTTATCCAGCTCGGTGACGTACTCGGGACAATAACCGGTCGGTCGCCTTATAAACTGAAATACCAAATACGCTTCAAACATGCGGTCGAATCCCTCAAAAGCAATTTACATAATCGTAATCAGCTTTATCCATGTGATAAGGAATTGGGTTCCAGTGGAGCTCCTCGTCCCATCTCTGCGATGGAGCTGGAGGAAATAGCCCTGCCAATACCAAGAGAGCGGACATTTTTGTCCTGTCGTAGTCGGTGGAAGTCGTCACCGCTATATCCGGCGTGTAAATGTCCCCCAAGAACGAGTCGTATCGCTTCCTCAACAGTTTCCCCAATTGATACGCCCGCTGCTTCCCAGTCTGATGATAACAAAACAAACTTACTGCAGTCCCGAAACATAAAAGCAAGAGGGAGAGAACGTTACATTTGTCAGCTGTCCCCAACCCATCGGCATAAAATCTTCAAGCGTGTACGGATCCGTCGGATAAACATCTTTCTTCTCCGGAGTTCTACTGCCGTGCCTGAAAAACTGCAAGCAAATAATTACCGCCAACAAACAGAATTTACAAACTCACCACTTGAACCAACTCGAGCTTCGAACACCAAGCCGCAGAGCAGCACAGCAATATCAACACCAGCTTCATGTCCATTATCAGCGCGGACAGTGCACTCCAACTGGAGACTATACCCAACGAATAACACATATAAATGAGCGCCGCGATAAGAACATTCTTTTTCTTACGCACGCCTCAATTGAAATCATCATAACTCATCAAAAATAACTCAATCATCGTACTTTGTACCTCACATCATCATTAGACGCAGCTTTTTACAAACACAATTCGACTTAGAATTAATGTAGTCATATAGTTAAACCTGGTTCTATATAACAAAAAAGAACTTACAATTTATTCTCTTAATTAATTAAATGAATAATAAACTAATGACCAATAGACAATTAATTATTTTTTTGTTTAATTATCATTATATATTTTAATATTTTGATGCGACTGTTACAATAAATATTATTTTCATTAAAATAATTGTAAATCAAAATTATTTTATATATTTGTAATAATTTTATTTTATTAAATAAGTTTAAATGACTTCTTCTTATCAGCGTTATCTATGCTCAGACTCCGCAGTATTCGGGGTCATAGTAGAAATCTTGAACCAGTTTGACGAACTCATCGTAAGTGCAAAACTCCTCGCAGCCCGGATGTTTCAACAGCTTTGCTTTCTTCTCGCTATAATCCTGATAATACATCTACGAGAAAAAAAAAACAAAACATAAATACAAATGAGTCTCCTTGCGATAAAATTAAATTATTGATAATATATAAATAAATACATGTACTTAATCTTAATCGTCTATTTTTAAACCAGAACTGTTTATTTACGATGTTAAAATTTCCATATTTGTATATTAATTTATTGATAGTTTGCTTGTGTAATCTGTTATATTATTTAAGCTTAATGTTAGTTTAAAATTACGTATTTTAAAATCTTTCGTTTAAATTTAAATCTTGGTATATAATTCATACTCAAAACTCACTACCAGCTCCATCTATCGCCGAGAATACAAAGCTGAAGAATAAAACAGAGAAATCATAAATCCCTAACGAAGAAAATCGAAAACTGAAGTTATTCACCACCGAAACTTTATTTTTATAACATTATTTAGATTTGTATATTCATGATTAAAAGCTAATTATGTGAATAAAATAAATAATAATATGTAAAGTTTCTTAAGATAACATTAAATATTTGATATTTTCATTACATAATAGATTAATAATAATTGCCAAGTAATATATTTAAAGTAGATATTAACTGTCTGCTAAATGAATGCTTACTTAAATAAAACTGATTAAAAAATATTTTTTGTATTGTTGAAAATATAATTTAAAAATGATTGACTTGTAAGTGTATATGATAAAAATAATCAAGATGTTTAACTCAATACTTGTAGATTATAAAAATTGTGAAATATATGAAATAAACTTACTTTAAATCCAAATTGGTTATTGATTTCGTGCATTTCCAATGCAAAATAGGCGCCGTACGGTGGCACATGCGGATAATATAAATCCAAGATCCTCAAGAGTCCACCCAAATGCATTTCATGTCCAGAATACAGGATCATCTTGTGTTGAGAATCCGGCGTATCCTTTACCAAAGTAGCTTCATCCATCATGCGTTTAAGTAAACTTCCTATAATTGGATTAAAATTGATTTAAATCGTATTTAAACGAGTAGTTATTTTACCTGATACAAGTCGTTTCATTTCTCTGTTGTAAGTAAGTAAATAGTACTGGTAAATAGCTAAATCTTTCAACGGTTGCGGATAGAACTTCTTCGCAAATTCAGGTATTTCTAACCCTAATTCAACCTTGAAAACGAAAGATTTATAGTAATAAGTCTAATGAATGAAGAAGTAACTTACTTGCGTCTCGAAATTCAAATACAAAGTCCAAACTTTTGATAAATCGTTATGTAAATCGAGACCGGTCGTTTCAAACATGTAATCAATCACGTCGGAGACGTTTTCTATTACAGCCTTGACTTCTCCCAGTTTTAACACTTTTAGATACTCTTTGAACATGTTGGGGCAAAACATTCCTACAAAAAAGAGCTGCAAAATTGTATAATTTTTATAAAGTCAACGTTACGTAACTGGTAAACTAAACTTACGTAGTCATCGCGATATTTGGTGTATTCGTAAGGAATTGGTTGCCAGGACAACGTGTCGTGCCAAGCGTATGCAGGTGCAGGTGGAAAGAGTCCAGCCAGGACTAATTGCAAAGACATTTTGGTTCGTGAATAATCGGAGCTGATTGCAGTTAAGAGTTGCGGGTAGTAAATAGGACCTAAAAAGCTCTTGTACCGCGAGTGCAGCTCTTTTCCCATATTGAATTCCTTCAATTTTCCTTCCTTGAATCAAATTCGTTTTAAAAAAAATGTAAACAAACATTCGTTACAGAAATACATTAGTTAATTGTCCTAGGCCGTAAGGATAATACGTGTAATTGTAGTAAGGATCTTTCGGGTAGAGATCCTTCTCATCAGGTGTCCTATCTCCATGTCTGAAAAGCTACCGAAAATTATGGATACTTTCCTTGGTATTCTTAACCTTTTTACCACTTGGACGAATCTCAATGAATCCTCGACTTCGTCGATCTCCTCAATGGGTTCATCCTTGTTCACAAGAAGTATAGCCACAAGACCGATGATTATGCAACCACCGATGGCTATCAATATTAATTTGATTAGTGTGCTTTTCGCGATTTTGATGAACATCGTGCTCACCTAATTTAACACTGGATTGAGCCATCACCTTGCAAACAAAGGCATATAATATCTATGTATGGACGCAAAAAAAAAGAGATTATCTAGATCGGACGGGTTTTATGGATGCAATAAAGATTTACTCTTGTTTTTTAGCCTTATCTATTATATGTATATTAAAATATCTATTGACAAATATTTGGGTTCGGATAATACTGTTCGGTGAGCTGTATGAACCGATCGATCGCGCAGAACGGACTACAGTTCTTTATCGTCATCAGTCGGGGTTCTTCATTCGAGTAATCTTGATAAAACACCTGTAATCAATTCGCATTCTGTAATCTTGTTCTCTCACGAGATAAGAAAATACCTTCACTCCATAAATATCGTTTACTTTATGCAACTCGAACAGTATGTAGCCGCCTTCAGGTAGTGTGTAATCATGATCAATTTGCAAGGCTCTGAGCATACCAGATATTCCGTAGTCGTGACCTGAGTATATATGCATCTTTCTTTCGGAGCTCAAAGTTTGATTTATTCTTTTTGAAAACGCTTCGCTGATTGTATACAAAAGTCTACCTAAATTTAATTTCATAATAAATTAGTTTCAATACATTACAACAAAACCCAACTAAAAATCTAACTTATAATAAATTTTGAAAAACTATACCAAATACACAAAATTTTCACAGCTCGACCAAAAATTAAGAAAAACCTGCTTGAAATTTGAATAAAAATAATGACATTCTAAAAAACTCCATAATAAAATGAAAACTAAACTGCTTTAAACTCAATCAAAAATTGTCAATAAATGGAACTAGTTCAAAATCAAAAAACTGAAGAAAATTCCAAAATCGAAAGTCGACCATGAAGTGATTCATGACTAAAAACTAATATAAAAAAATATAATATATTTTGAAAAATTACAAGAAATACACAAAAAAAGGAATTTTCACAGCTCGACTAAAAATTAAGAAAACCCTGCTTGAAATTTGAATAAAAAGAATGACGTTCTAAATATAAAACCCATAAATAAAATAAAAACTAAACTGCTTTGAACTCAAACGAAAACTCGTAAGTCAAAGTGAAGAAATTGTCAATAAACTGAACTAGTTCAAAATCATAAAACTGAAGAAAATGACTAAAAACTAATACAAAAAAATATATGTTAATAAATTTTGAAAAACTACAAGAAATACACAAAAAAAGGAATTTTCACAGCTCGACTAAAAATTAAGAAAAACCTGCTTGAAATTTGAATAAAAAGAATGACGTTCTAAATATAAAACTCCATAAATAAAATAAAAACTAAACTGCTTTGAATTCGTAAGTCAAACTGAAAAAAGTCGACCATGAAGTAATTCATGACTAAAAACTAATATAAAAAAATATAAGTTACTAAAATTTTGAAAAACTACACGAAATACACACAAAAAAGGAATTTTCACAGCTCATCCAAAAATTAAGAAAAACCTGCTTGAAATTTGAATAAAAAGAATGATGAGCTAAAAATAAAACTCCATAAATGAAATGGAAACTAAACTGCTTTGAACTAAAACGAAAACCTGTAAGTCAAACTGAAAAAATTGTCAATAAATGGAACTAGTTCAAAATCATAAAACTGAAGAAAATTCCAAACTCAAAAGTCGACCATGAAGTGATTCATGGCTAAAAACTAATATAAGATAATACATTTTGAAAAACTACAAGAAATACACAAAAGAAAGGAATTTTCACAACTCATCCAATTAAGAAAAACCTGCTTGAAATTTGAATAAAATGAATGACGTTCTTAATATAGAACTCCATAAATAAAATGAAAACTAAACTGCTTTGAACTCAATAAAAAATTGTCAATAAATGGAACTAGTTCAAAATCATAAAACTGAAGAAAATTTCAATCTTGAAAGTCGACCATGAAGTGAAACTATTATAAAAAATATAAGAAAATCCCGCTTTGAACCCATCTATAAATTCCAATGAAACACGTGCAAAACTGAACTACTTATAAAAAATTTAGTTATAAATTCGAAAGTCAAACTATGAAATACGTTCATATTTTAAAACTTAACAAAAAATTAGAATATCTCGAAAACCAAACAATAAGTTGAAACTTCACCAAAAATATGAAAGTAAAACTATAATTTATATCTAAATAGACACGTAGTTCAAGGTTTTAGATAAAAAAAAACTTATATAATTAAGTTAATAAAAAAAGATTAAAATTGTATAATATTAAGCTAATAATTAAATGATAACGTTTTGCTTCATAATTTGTTATTCCTATTGATGCTGATATTTTTTGTAATGAAAGTTAAAAAAGAAAAGAAAATTTTGATTGAACTATTTATGTTTAAACTAATAATTTTATTAATATCATAACTTTCAGATTGATTAAATAAAAAAAAAATCATTAAGGAATATTTAAATACCTGCAGCATATTTTATATCTCTGGTTGTAGCAATAAAACCTTTCCAATGTAGTTTATGAATAGTAGTTAAAGGTTCCGGAAAAATTAGACTCGTCCATTCTGGAAGCGTTAAACCATATGCAGTCTAAAATATTGAAGAAATAAAAAAAATTATGAGCGATTAAATACACATGTTACCTGAGCTTCAAAAATGTTAAAATACTCAGCAGCTCTTAACAAAGAGGTGACATTTTCTCCAGTATTTTTCTGAATGTACTTATAAACATCCTTATACTTTTTATTCAATTCTAACATTTCTTTGGAACTAAAATATTTTTGTATTACATCATCATTAAAATCCGTGCATTTCCCCCAAAACGCCAACATCTGCAATTATTTAATTTTTTAATTTGAAGTATTAGTGATAATAATAATGTTACATCATCGTCTTCCTTCTGTAAGTAGGTATAATGGACCGGTTGCCAATTCATCCCAGTTTCAATAACTTCCTCCGCATTCGGAGGGAAAAGCGTAGCGAGGACTAAACTCAAAGACATTTTGGAGCGATCGAAGTACGACGAAATTGCGTCGACCAAATCATGCGAGTAAATCTCACCTAAATAGCTTTTGTATCTCTCCCGCAATTCTCTTCCCACATCCAGCATTTCATTTTGTCCTTTCTATAAAGTTATTCGATATTAGAAGACGGTTGAGAAAACAATAAATTTAGTGTTTGTACGTATGTTAATCCACCTTTTCCGAATGGTTTATAAGATTCATCTCTATGAGGATCAGTAGGGTAAGTGTTTATGTAAGGTATTGTCCTTTGACCATGTCTGAAGAGCTATACATTTTATTGATTAAATCATATACTAATTGTCGATGTAGTTTTCACTTACCACAGCGACGAATTCTAACTTGTCATCGTCTTTATTAAGTACGACCAACGTGGCTATACCCACTACAATGATCACACCAAACATAGACCAATAAATGATATTTTTGGGACAGGCAGCCATTCTTTAGATATGCGAAATACTGAACATCTCGCTTGTAAATCAGAGTAATTATTTATATTTTATCTCCTATTATCTCCAAACTTACGTCATTATTTAATATTATGTTTATTTAGCTTATACTGCATTTGTTGTTGGGATTGTGACAAAATATATATTTACACTAGACTATAAATATAGCAATTAGAAGGTTCACTTAAGTATACATAAAAAATAATACTTTTATTTAAATTTATAAACTTGCAAAAATTGTGGTAGTTTATTAACGAAAAATTGTAAAAAAAATACTGCTAAAATTTATGTACACCACTCTTCCGGTCCGTATTTCTGCTCTGTAATACTTATATAAGTATTTAAAGGGCATAGCTCGACATCTCCACATGCTGGAATCTTTATGACTTCTGGTTTCTTACCATCGGAGTTATCAAATAATACCTTCAACAAAACAAACTTTTTAGGCACAAAAAATATAAAAAACTATTTATAAATACCTTAATAAAGTAATCATCATCAATTCGATGTACTTCTATCATGATGCAAGCAGAAAAGTTAATGTCAAGATCTTTTTTGTAAGCTCCTAAAGCTCCAAGGTAAGCAATCACGTTTATTTCATGTCCTGAATACATAAACATCTTACGGTCTTTCGGTTTCAAGATATTATCAATTTTATTCATTGTATCAGTGTTAATTTTTTTCAGCAAAGGTCCTACGGTTATAAAATTAAATTGAATAATATTTTTGGAAAACGTCGATTATAAACCTATAGCGTAATGGACTGTCTGATCAATCATTTCATTCCAATATAGCTTTGCATATTTGGCGAAAGGTTCAGGCCAAATCGGCAAAACCCATTCGGGAAGATCATAATGTAATTTATCCTAATAATAAAATAAAGATATATAATAAAGTTATTAATATAATTATATTAGTTTTATACCAAAATATGTAAATTTTTGTGAATGCTCATGACGTCAAACGAAGAAGTGATGTTAATACCAGTATTAATACTGATTTGCTCATAAACAGCTGCTTTTTCCTCATCCATATCTTCTTTAATTTGATTCACCTTTTTACAGGTTGGATATATTAACTGAAAATTTTACAATTAATAGAAAATATATTTGTTTTACATTCACGATTTTACTTTATCACTGTTGATGTTTGGAGCTGTGAAGAGGATTGGCTGCCAGTGTAAATTAGGTACGAGTTCCCATTCTTCACCTGGAGGAAATAAAGATGCTAAGACTGTTTGCATGGACATGAAACTTCTTGGCGAGGAAGAGGAGATAGCTTCAATCAGATCCATGTAATATAGTTTACCCAAGAGGTTTGAATAACGTTTGTTTAATTTAACACCTAGCTCAAATGCTCTATTTTCTCCTTCCTGCAAATTTATTAAATGTAGAGCAAAAATTTGATTTATAACCGGTTTAAATAGAATAACGGTTTTTGATTAATAAATAATAAGATTAATTAAAAATGTTAACTTTACAATTCGAATTTATAAGAAATATTTGAATAATTTTAAGGTAAAATTTGCACTATATTATTTTCATGTTTTTAGATTTTTTATTGAAATTGCAAAATTGTAAAAGAATAATTATTATAAGGATTTTAGTTATTTTATATGATATTAACTTTAAATCAGTTTTTTTCGGTAATTTAGTAATAATTAAATTTCGGTTACCGGATTTTTTAAATTGTAAAAACTTTAATTATTATATTTTCAATAATAACTTACCAAAGTTAATTGTCCGATTCCGTATGGGTAGAAAGAAAGTTTGGCATGTGAATTATTTGCGTTTGATAGATAATTCAAGTCGGGTGTCCTATCGCCATTCCTGAAGATCTATAACAAAATAAAATTAATTATATAACTTATTTCAATAATAATCACCTACGATGTGTGTAAGAATCAAAGAATTTGGTTTTAAGATATCTTGTATGATGGATGTACTGCTTAAAATATCCGTAATCATATTATCTTTCATGTTCGAAAGATCTACTGCCAAATAAGTAGCAGCTAAGAGAAAGTACTTCCACATTGTTAAACGTCGTAATAGTTTTTAAATAATGAATATTTCTATTCGATACACTTCTAATCTAATGCGTTTCTTTTGTATTTGCTTTTGCATTCTTAATTATCGTTTGTAAATAGGAACAAAAGCCATTCGGACGAAACTGTATTATCTCATGAAATAAAGTTGAAAAGTTCATCATCATCAAAATTAAAATAATTTTAATTAAAAAAATAAATATAAATTAAAACTTTCTCTTAATGCCTTTATAATTTATTAAATAACTTATTTAAATCATAATTTAATTTACTGGTTGAAAAATTATGTAATTATTATTTATTTTTTCAAAGTGTAAATATTTATGTATTTACATAACTACAAAGAAGTTAATCACTGTGTAAAGACTATTAGAAATTTGATAAAAATGAATTATTTTAATTGTAATTTGTAAATGGAACTAAACATTAATTAAAATTATATTTTGAACGATAAGTTATTATCAATGAATACGTTATCATTTTTAATGTATTTATGTATGACTATTTTAATAAATATTATTAGTATTTTTGGGGTTTTCAAATATTTTATGTAATCATAGTAAACGATCAAAAACGCAAGTTTAAAAACATGTTATATTTAAAAAATTTAAAACTTTCCAAAAATATTACAAATTGGTGCTTTTTTTTGGTTTGAAACCTTATTTTATTTCATTCGAAACTGACCGATCAATAACAGTTTAAAGACTTATATTATTCTCATGTTACATAATTCTTATTATTGCAGTATTTAGTCCGGATTTGTTGTAACAAAGAAAAATATAGTCTAAATTATTTACTGAAGAGAATAATTTAACACTTCATAAAATCTATATTTATTTTAGTTAACTTCTTAGTAAAAACATAATTTTAATTAATGAATTACTGAAGAATACATGTCCAGAAATTTTTAGCCCGGGACACGACAGTAATTTTTTTGAATTATATAATATTACAAGTTTTCTATAAATTTTTTTTTTATTCCAAAACATAGATAAAACGTGTAACGTTTCAAAAAATATAGTTTTTTTTTATAGTTTTATATATAAATGTACTTTTTTGATCATTTTATTTAGAAGACAATAAACTTAATTGGTGACTTAAACTTTATATTGTAGAATTGGTCCAATAATCGATCTTAACTTGGATTACTTTTATATCTTTAGGTTTTGCTGATTCTAAGGTTTAAATCTTCTAAATCTTTGATGATTGTCGTTTGTGCAAGATTATTTAGGAAAATTTATATGCGGTGTTAGTATATTAAAATAAATTAAGTTCTATAAAGACTTAGTGATTAATCTCAGCGTTTTATATCAAAATTCCTGTATTATGTGGATCATTGTATTGCTGGAAGACCACCAGAATTAGATGGTTAAAGATTCATAAAGGTTTTAAGATCTTAGAGTTTCTACCTAGTAGGCAGCACAATTTGCAAGCATGTAATGCCAGTTGCTTTCTCTTAGTTTGTACGTGATTTTTCAAGTACGTTTATAATTTAGGTCTTAATTAATTATGTATTAAAACAATTCAAAATTTACAGTGAAATACTTTAAATTTTCATAAATGTTTGTCATTATTACAATTGTATTATGTTTACTCTTAGATGTTCATGTACACCACTCTTCCGGCCCATATTTTGCTTCGGTTATATTTATATAAGTATTCAATGGGCATAACTCCACTCCTCCACAAGCTGGAATTTTTATAACTTGCACTTCTTTATCATCGGAGTTATCGAACAAAACCTTCAACAAAACAAACTAATAGAGAATTACGAAATTATTTAAAAATACCTTAACAAAATAATTGTTGTTAATTTTATGGATTTCGATCATAATTGTTGCGGAATAGTTGACGTATAAAATATCTTCGTAAACTCCTATAGCTCCCAGATAAGCAACAATATTTATATCGTGTGCAGAATACATGAACATCTTACGGTCTTTCGGTTTTAAAGAATTATTAATCTTGTTCATCGTATCTAAGTTCATCTTTTTCAGCAATTGTCCTAAGGTTATAATAATTATTTTTCAAATATATTTCGTAATATTTAGAATAAACCTATAACGTAATGGGCCGTTCGATTAGCCACATCCTTCCAAAATTGCAAACCATGTTTGGCAAACGGCTGAGGCCATACAGGCAATATCCAATCAGGTAGTTCATAACCTTCTTCAGACTATCAACAAGAATTATGAATATATAAAATATTTATAAAAATATTTTTTTTATATACCAAAACGTGGTAAGTGTACTGTATCGTCAACATATCTAAGGTTGAATTAATGTTGATGCCAGTATTTTGACTTATATAGTTATAAAACATAGCTGTTTCCTCGTCTCTAACTCCCTGAACATTCAGTTTTTTGCAGCTTGGATAAATTAGCTGAAAAAACATGAATTATTTAAATTTATATTAGGATTTACTTATATTTCACTTTATCTTCCTTGATGCTTGGAGCTACGAAATAAACTGGTTGCCATTCTAATCCAGGTTTCAGTTCCCATTTGGGACTTGGCGGAAATAATCCTGCTAACACCGATTGCATTGACATGACACTTCTTGGTGAGGAAGAGGATATGGCTTCGATCAAATCCGCATAATAAAGACTACCCAACAATTTTGAGTAACGTTTTCTTAATTTAACGCCTAGGTTATAAGCTCTCCTTTTACCGGTCTGGAAAATATTTTTTTTTAAATTATGGGTTTGTAAATTATAGCTTTACCTCACTAAAGTCAATTGCCCCATTCCATATGGGAAAAAAGTATGATTAGTGTGTGGAATATGTGATATAACAAGATTACTGAACTCAGGCGTCCTATCACCGTGCCTGTAGATCTACAATAATATTTTTTATTGATATAATTTTAATGAAAAAATGATTACCTACGATGTGGGTGAGAAGCAAAGTATCATCTTCTTCGGCCGAACAGTTTGAGGCCAAACAGGTAAATAATAATAAAGAAAACTTCCACATTTTTACACCTCACAAATTGGTTAGTATCGAGTGAACATCGAGGGTATTTCTAAAGCAAAAGTGGAAGATAATTTATATACCAAATTATATAATCGGTAAAATACTGCTATTAGAAAGGAACCTGATGATACTAGTATTATTTTAGGAGTCGATAAACTCGCTTCAGTTGGAAAAAGAACATAAATTCAAACACTATATAAAAAGCACAAAAAAGACTAGTAAAAGTAGAATCAATAATATTTAAAAGAAACTTGCAGTAGTACTACAGAATGCTTGAAAAGTATTACTATAATGAAATAGGGACTATAAATGGTACAAAAGTAACTAAAAAAAACTTCTTGTAGTTCAAGATTATTACAACATTATTTTGTAATCTATATTACTTAGAAATTACAGTAGTTTCATACACAAATTTCAGGTTTTCTTTACCGATGTTAACAACTTCAAGATTGAAGTTATTCCACTTAATTATTTACTTTTATATGCACATATTTCTATCGTCTCATTTGCAATATTTTTTTGATAATAGTTTCATTATTTTAGACTAGAATTGAAAAATGATAACAATGATATGCAAATCTCAAAACTAAATTATGAACTTTGATATTAAAGGCTAGATTTTTTTTTACAGATTTATTCCTATTGGATTCCAATTTATAATAGATTTTGAAAACTTTTAATAATTCAATTAATATTATTATAAAATTTATTAATTTTTTAAACTATTTATATGTAAATTTAAATTTATGTACACCATTCTTCAGGACCATATTTTTCTTGAGTAATATTAATGTAAGTATTCAATGGGCATAATTCTACTCCTCCGCAAGCAGGGATTTTCAGGACTTGTTCTTTTCCATCATAATTATCAAACAATACCTTCAAAAAAAAATAAATTAATTTAGAATCCTGCAATTATTAATAAATACCTTAACAAAATAGTCGTTTTTAATTTTATGGATTTCGATCATTATAGAAGCGGAATAGTTAATGTATAAATTTTCTTTGTAAACTCCTGTAGCTCCCAAGTAAGCAACAATGTTTACATCGTGTCCAGAATACATAAACATCTTGCGATCTTTTGGTACCAAAGTGTTATTAATCTTTTTCACAGTATCAACGTTAATTTTCTTCAGTAAAGGTCCTATAATTATATAATTAATTGAAATATACTTTTTATTTGAGAAAAAGTAAACCTATAACGTAATGAGCCGTTTGATCAGCAACTGCCTTCCAATATTGTAGACCATATTTAGCAAACGGTTGAGGCCACTGCGCCAACACCCATTCAGGTAGTTCAAAACCTAATTCTTCCTAGGAATATAACGCAAATAATAAATTACACCACGATTATAATTATAATAACTTTATACCAAATTACGGTAAATATTCCAAATCCGCATCATCTCGAAGAAAGATGTAATATTAATACCAGTATTCTGTTTGACGTAGCTATAAAAGTGCTCATCCATAACTCCATGAACTTTATTTATTTTATCGCAGTTTGCGTAAATTAACTAAAAGCACTTGGATTAACAAAAAGTTATCTTTAATTTTAAAAGATTTACCTTATCTTCTTTAATACTTGGAGCCACGAAATAAACTGGTTGCCATTCCAATCCAGATTTGATTTCCCATTCCGAACTTGGAGGAAATAGACCTGCTAACACCGATTGCATCGACATAATGCTTCTTGGCAAACCAGAAGATCTAGCCTCGATCAAATCAGAATAATACAGATCACCCAAAAACTCTGAATATCTCTTTCTTAATTTGATACCTAGGTTATAAGCTCTCTTTCTACCGTCCTAGAAGATCTTAATAAAAACTATGCTTTCAAAATTATTATTTTTTTACCAAAGTTAAATGTCCAATTCCGTAAGGGTAAAAAGTTTCAAAAGCATAAGGATTATTTACTACCGGTAAATAACTGAAATTTGGAGTCCTATTGCCATGTCTGTAGATCTACAGAAATATAACATCAACAATATTATTTCACTTAAAAATGTACTTACAATATGTGTGAGAACTAAGGATTCTTCAGAAGCTGAGGATAAGCTCGCAAATAATAAGACAAATAACTTCCACATTGTTACGTTTTGTAAATGGTATTGCCAACCCGAATTGGATTTATATACCGTAATATTATCTATTATTTATCTGTTTTTGGTATAATTGATACTTGGATATTTACACCCAGTTTAAACACTTGGTTTGTAATCTTTTTTTTATTAGCGATTAATGTGAATATAAATTAAACATAAATATGAAATATTAGATTTTAACATAACATAGAAACGTATGTTACTAATTCAAAAATAATAATAATGTAATTTGATAACTTAAGTAAAAAAAAATGGGATTAAAACTATTTTTTTTTTTAATTTAAAATTGCTTCGAGTTAAAATTGTTCAATTTTTAATTACAATTAAACGAATCATTTTATAAATTAATTAAAGTTATAATTGTAAAATAATTAATATCCTTCAATTCAAGGATGTTTTACTAAATTTATTACAAAACTTAGGAAAATACCTAAAATTCTTACTTCTTTAGACAATGTTAATATATTAAAAAAATATAAAATTAAATTAAAACTTTTTTTTCAATTTGAAATTAAATAGATTTAATAATCTTGAGAAAATATTAAAATATCTAAAAAATCCAATTATTTCTTATTATAATCAAAAAAATAATTATAAATTGAAATTTACAATTGAATAATAATTAATATCCTTTAATTCAACAATGTTTCATTAAATTTATTAAAAAACTTAAGTATTTTACTTCTTCAGACAATGCGAAAATAATAAGAAAAAAATGCATATTAAAAATATTTTTATACCGATAAATATCCACAAGTTGAATATTTTTTTTATCAAAAACACAAAATTATTTAAAATTTTAAGAATTTTTTTTTCTTTTTAAGTGCACCAATTTTCTGGCCCATATTTTGCTTGCGTAATACTTATGTAAATATTCAATGGGCATAATTCTACTCCTCCACAAGCTGGGATTTTTATGACTTGGTGTTTGTTTCCATCGGAGTTATCAAACAAAACCTATAAAAAATAAATCAATATAGAAAACATAAATTATTTCTTAATACCTTGACAAAATAGTGGTTATTAATTTTATGGATTTCGATCAAAATAGAAGCGGAATAATTAATGTACAAATTTTCTTTGTAAACTCCTATAGCTCCCAAGTAAGCAACAACATTTATATCGTGTCCAGAATATAGAAACATCTTACGGTTTTTTGGTACCAAAGTGTTATTAATTTTGTTCATTGTATCCAAATCCATTTTTCTTAGTAAAGGTCCTAGAATTATGAAAATTATTTAAATATAACTTTTATTACTTCAATTATAAACCTATAGCATAATGGACAGTTTGATCGGCCATTTCTTTCCAATATAACAAAGCGTATTTGGTGAATGGTTCAGGCCAGATCTGCAAAACCCATTCAGGTAATTCAAAACCTTGTTCATGCTACAAATAATAAATAATAATCTATAATCTCGTTACAATTAAGTTATTTATTTACCAAAACTTGATAAATATTTTGTATGGGCAACAACTGTGCGGAGGAAGTAATGTTAATACCAGTATTCTCACTAACATAATCATAAAAAGCAGCTTTTTCTTCATCCATTTCACTATAAACTTCATTAATCTTTTTGCAGCTTGGGAAGATTAACTGAAAATTCTTGTTTTATCCAAACTTATTAAAGGATTAACTAATATATTTACTTTGTCTTCATTGATGCTTGGAGCCACGAAGTAAACTGGTTGCCATTCAAATCCAGACTTAAGTTCCCAATTAGAACTTGGAGGAAATGCAGCCGCGAATACTGATTGCATGGACATAACGCATCTTGGCGACGAAGAGGAAATAGCTTCGATCAAATCTATATAATATAAATCACCCAAAAACTTTGAGTACCGTTTCCTTAATTTAACACCTAGTTTATAAGCTTTCCTTTTACCGACCTAAATAATACTTTAATAAACTTCGAGTTTAAATATAAAATTATTCTTTACCAAAGTCAATTGGCCTTTTCCATATGGAAAGAAAGTTTCATTCGCGTGAGGATCATTTAGTAACGATATGAAATTGTAATCAGGTGTCCTATCGCCATGCCTAAAAATCTACAAAAATTTAAACTTTAAATGTTTAAAATATTAAAAATTTACCTACAATATGTGCAACAACTAATGTATCAGTGTTTTTCGCGACTGAAAATTCTCCGGCAAGACACGCAAATATCAACAATAAAAACTTCCACATCGTTTCGTTTCACAACACTTTAAGTAAATTGTAATCGTTTGGTTATTTATATAACTTACTTTTTATCTTATATTGCGATTAAAATTTCATAACTATTTGCCTTTGAATTTCTGTGTATATTTATTGTGAAAATTAACATAAAAATAATGTTATTCGTAAAATAATGCAATTATATTTGAAAAGCTTAAATATTTAATATCATCAGCTTAATTAATTTAAAATTAATATAAAAAAAAATATGTTTATTTCAAAAATAAAATTATAAAGTAAATTATTAAAAAATTACATAAAAAAAGTTGATATAACTTAAACTATTTGTAATATTATATAATAAGTAGAGTAAATTTTATTCTATTTTTGTTGAATATTTTCTAATAAAAGACACAAAATTATTTAAAATTAAAAGAAATTTATTTCAATTTTCATGATGCAGTTTATAGTGTCACATTTATTATTGATTGATACAACAAAAAGCACTTATTTTCATTTTAAGTGCACCACTCTTCTGGCCCATATTTTGCTTGCGTAATACTTATATAAGTATTCAATGGACAAAATTCTACTCCTCCACAAGCTGGGATTTTTATGACTTGGTATTTATTTCCATCGGAGTTATCAAATAAAACCTATAAAAAATAAATCAATAGAGAATACAGATTTTTTTTCTTAATACCTTGACAAAATAGTCATTGTTAATTTCATGGATTTCGATCAAAATGGATGCGGAATAATTAATGTAAAAATTTTCTTCGTAAACTCCTATAGCTCCCAAGTAAGCAACAACATTTATGTCGTGTCCAGAATATATGAACATCTTACGATCTTTTGGTACCAAAGTATTATTAATCTTGTTCATTGTATCCAAATCCATTTTTCTTAGTAAAGGTCCTAGAATAACGAAAATTAATTAAATTTATTTTTTTTTACTTTAATTGAAAACCTATAGCATAATGGACAGTTTGATCGGCCATTTCCTTCCAATATAACAAAGCGTATTTGGTGAATGGTTCAGGCCATATCTGCAAAACCCATTCAGGCAGTTCAAAACCTTGTTCATCCTACCAATAATAAATAATCATTAAATATCTATAATCTCGTTAAAATTAAATTATTTATTTACCAGAACTTGATAAATATTTTGTATGGACAACAGCTGTACGGAGGAAGTAATGTTAATACCAGTATTTTCACTAACATAATGATAAAAAGCAGCTTTTTCTTCATCCATTTCACTATGAACTTCACTCATCTTTTTGCAGCTTGGGTAAATTAACTGAAAATTCATGTTTTATCCAAACTTATATAAGGATTAACTTAAATATTTACTTTATCTTCATTGATGCTTGGAGCCACAAAGTAAACTGGTTGCCATTCAAATCCAGACTTTAGTTCCCATTCAGGACTTGGAGGAAATAGAGCCGCGAAAACCGATTGCATGGACATAACGCATCTTGGCGACGAAGAGGAAATTGCTTCGATCAAATCTATATAATATAAATCACCCAAAAACTCTGAGTACCGTTTCCTTAATTCAACACCTAGGTTATAAGCTTTCTTTTTACCGACCTAAAAATGATTTAATAAACTTTGAGTTTAAAAATAAAATAATACTTCACCAAAGTCAATTGACCGTTTCCATATGGAAAGAAAGTTTCATTAGCGTGAGGATCATTCGGTAAAGATATAAAATTGTAATCAGGTGTCCTATCACCATGTCTAAAAATCTACAAAATAAAAATAAAGTAATAATTTGATTAAAATATAAAAGATTTACCTACAATATTTGTAAGAACTAAAGTATCAGTGTCTTCTGCAACTGAAAATTCTGCGGCAAGACACGCAAATATCAACAATAAAAACTTACTCATCGTTTTGTTTCACAATACTTTAAGCAAAGTTTTAACCGTTTAGGTTATTTATATAACGAATTTTATCATTTTTTTTTGTCCTAAATATGAATACTTCAATATTACTATCATGGAATCACTTACTTTTTATCTTATATTGCGATTACAATTTCATATCTATTTGCCTTTGTATTTCCATGTATTTTTATCGTGAAAATTAACATAAAAATAGTATTATTAGCAAAATAATGTAATTATATTTAAAAAACTTAAATATATAAAAAAATGTTTATTTCAAAAATTAAATTATAAATTAAATAATTAGAAATATTCAAAATATTATCTAATTTTGAAAAATTACATAATCTTTAAAAACTACAAAAATATATTAATATAACTTCAATTAACGCCGTTTTTAGTGAAAATTTTTATATATTTGATAAATTAGCAGATTACGTTATAGTAGATATGCTGTTAAACTCTTTGTAATATTATGTAATAAATAGAGTAAATTTTATTCTTCTTTTTATAATTTAATATTAAGGTATAGAAATATCCACTAGTTCAGTTTTTTTCTTATTTATTTATTTTTCAGGATGTATTTAGTATTGATTAATACAACAAAAAGTACTTGTATTTGTCTTCTTTTTAAGTGCACCACTCTTCTGGCCCATATTTTGCTTGCGTAATATTTATATAAGTATCCAATGGACAAAATTCTACTCCTCCACATGCTGGGATTTTTATGACTTGGTGCTTGTTTCCATCGGAGTTATCAAACAATACCTATGAAAATATTAATCAATAAAGAATACAGATTTTTTTTTCTTAATACCTTGACAAAATAGTCGTTGTTAATTTCATGGATTTCGATCAAAATGGAAGCGGAATAATTAATGTAAAAATTTTCTTCGTAAACTCCTATAGCCCCCAAGTAAGCAACAACATTTACGTCGTGTCCAGAATATATAAACATCTTACGGTCTTTTGGTACCAAAGTGTTATTAATCTTGTTCATTGTATCCAAATCCATTTTTCTTAGTAAAGGTCCTAGAATTATAAAAATTATTCTAATATATCTTTTTTGTCTCCAATTGTAAACCTATTGCATAATGGACAGTTTGATCGACCATTTCCTTCCAATATAACAAAGCGTATTTGGTGAATGGTTCAGGCCAGATCTGCAAAACCCATTCAGGCAGTTCAAAACCTTGTTCATCCTACCAATCAGAAACAAATATTAAATATCTATAATCTCGTTAATTACGTTATTTACATACCAGAACTTGATAAATATTTTGTATGAGCATCAACTGTATTGATGATGTAATGTTAATACCAGTATTTTCACTGATATAATCATAAAAAGCAGCTTTTTCTTCATCCATTTCACTATAAACTTCATTCATCTTTTTGCAGCTTGGGAAGATTAACTGAAAATTAATGTTTTATCCAAACTTATATAAGGATAAACTCATATATTTACTTTGTCTTCATTGATGCTTGGAGCCACGAAGTAAACTGGTTGCCATTCCAATCCAGACTTAAGTTCCCATTCAGGATTTGGAGGAAATAGTGCCGCGAGAACTGATTGCATGGACATAACGCATCTTGGTAACGAAGAGGAACTAGCTTCGATCAAATCTATATAATATAGATCACCCAAAAACTCTGAGTACCGTTTCCTTAATTCAACACCTAGGTTATAAGCTTTCTTTTTACCGACCTATAAATAATTTAATAAACTTCGAGTTTACAAATAAAATAATATTTCACCAAAGTCAATTGACCGTTTCCATATGGAAAGAAAGTTTCATTAGCGTGAGGATCATTCGGTAAAGATATAAAATTGTAATCAGGTGTCCTATCACCATGCCTAAAAATCTACACAAATTTAAAGTTTTAATGTTTAAAATATAAAAATACCTACAATATGTGTAAGAATTAAAGTATCAGTGTCTTCTGCGACTGAAAAATCTGCGGCAAGACACGCAAATATCAACAATAAAAACTTTACTATTTATCTTATATTTCGATTAAAATTTCATATCTATTTACCTTTGAATTTCTATGTATTTTATCGCGAAAATTAACATAAAAATAATATAATTAGTAAAATAATGCAATTATATTTCAAGTACTTAAATAATTTAATATAAATATGTGAAAAAAAAAATTCAAAAATTAAATTATAAATTAAATAATTAGAAATATTCAAAATATTATCTAATCTTGAAAAATTACATAATCTTTAAAATGTACAAAAAGAACCATCCGGTTCCGAGTCGCCTGCATTTTTACTTTGGGTCCGGAAAATCGCAATTTTCTCTGAAATTTTTGTAAGATACTCATTTTTACTTACTCCGAAAATACCCCAAAATTATGCATTTTCCGAAGGATAATTTACCTAAGTTTATTATGCAACGGACTTTTTGCGATAAAACTCCTCACGTTTTCGCGTAAATCCTTTTTTCACCGGCGCATCCACCAAAATTCACCAATGATTTTTTTTTTCCAAAAATCGTTGCGTAAAAATGGCACAAATCCTGCAGATGGTAGACTTGGTACATGATTCCTTTGTAAGCATTCGAAAGCTGGTACGAATCGGCTGCTTTCTTGCAAAGTTATTCGCGATTAATGCCTGCGCTGCGGGTTGCCTAGTCCCCAGTTTTCTTCTCTCGCGGTCCTCATTGCTCGCCATAAACATTACTTTGTGTATTCAGTTATTATATAGTTTAACCAAGTGACACTACTTTCTCTGTACCTAAACATATATACTCTCCATACTGGAAACGAGAAATACGGAAACATCAGCAATCTTCGATTTGTATTTGTTCAATCTCTTTATTTAAAATAAAATATTTGTTTATACATTGTTAACGTTCCTGCCAATGAAAGCGAGAACAGACAGACCGAATAAACATATAATATTTATATATAAATGTAGAACAAAATAAGAATAATTTTGTACAGACTTTGATGAACCATTTTTTATCCTTGCACAAAAACACACAATTGTCTCGTCACATTTACCAAATATACAATCGACCAAAACTGTCTACATAAAATCTTAAAGCCCTCGCATAAATACGCACGTACGAAGAGACGACACCCATCGCATGGACGAGGTAAATAAATAATAATAATAATAAAAACAGAGAGAAAATAAATAATACATAAACAAACAAGTATACCATAACTTAATAATGTTAGCAATACAATGTGATTCACTACTATTACTATTGCTGCTACCATATATATAAGTATATATATATATCACGGTATATCACAAATTAATAGTCAAAATTTGTTCTCCCTACAATAAACGAGAACATATAAAGAATGAGGAATTGTGGTTAGGGAAGATGGTGATGGGTGTCGTGTAGCGATTTAAATATTTAAAATATTAATAGTAGCAGCGGCATTAGTAGTTCTTGTTGTTCTTGTAAAAGTTATAACGTAATAAACAATGATTGCAGACGAGAAATCATCCATCGTGTGTTGACCACCATCACGGTAACGATAATCGGGAGGAGGGCTACCTGTTGCTGCTGCTGTCCTCCATTACCACCTGCTTGAAAACTCCTGCGGACATTTGAGACTTGACTTCGTGGCTGCCCAGAGCCGCGGTACCGTCCTTCGCGATGAAAAGCTGCAAACCGGAAGCTGAAAAATAACAAAAGATACGATAATTTTCACGCATGCAAGAGGGGGGGGGGGGCGTTATCATTACATTCAGCCGAATCGTCGTCAGCCGCCTGCTCCAAGTTGGTGTTCTTGATCAGCTCATCGATCAGATGGTCGGTGTTGACTCTGGTGCCCTCGACGCGTCCCGGTGCCGTCGCCTCCTGCTCTTGAGGTTGAGTTTTCTTCCGCCTCTCCAGCGCCGCCTTCGCCCTGTCCAGCGACCCCGTCTCCGACAAAACCAGGCTACCTGAACTAGGATTCCTGCAAGCAAAACCGACCGATTCATATTAGAATAGAGAGTAGGTTAGTAAAATCGAGCAAATGCGAGGATGAGGATGCGTGGTCCAGTCTGGTGGGATATGTTTCTCTTATTCTTTTCGAACAATAAAAAAATAATATAGCTGCAGTTTTAATGAACTGAAAACAAAACCAAATAGGGAAAACAGAGTAAGGTATAACCAAAGCAGACAAAAAAAAACGAAATTAAATGTTGGGAATATACCCAGAAATGAATCAAGTTGTGTTGTGTATGTTTGCATGCATGTTTGGAGATATAGAATGAATGGAAGAAGATAACGCTGATCACTAACTGTGCCATGCTCGATCGTCGAATATTAATTGGGGTGGTTTGCGAACAACAACAAGACTCGGACGAAACGAGAACGTTTTCGTTATCGTTGTTGTTGATGGTGGTAGTAGTGATGAGGGAGCTGGTGGTGGTGTTGGTAATTGAACTAATCGTGTTGGCGGTGGTGGCACCGGCGGCGACGGCTGGGTTCTCATCTGGAGTGATCGCAGCCGTCATGGGAGGCAGCTTACCTCCGCAGCCTCCGGCCTCAAGCAGCAGCAGCAGCTTGCGATGAGGCAAGCCCCTGCAATGTATATTACACAATCGTCGGTCGTTACATTCATCGACAAACATCTACAATTACATAAACGAGGGATACAGTGGTCGCTATATATTACCGCCATTCGCAAATGCATACATACATACGTACGTATTCGATGAGTTCCGATGATGAGACGACGATTAAGAATTTGCAGTAATAGTGTATGGGTATTGAACGAAGTGTGCAATCGAGTGAATCAAGCAAAGCGAAGAAAACTTTGAGGATTGGTGCGAGAGAGCGAAAAGAGACGTACCTTGCGATCGGTTGGACGCCCAAGAGGAGCATATCGGATCCCTGCGTTGTCGATTTGAGGGAGTTTAGGGAGGAGGAGGACGATGAGGCGATGTTGTTGGTGGTGGTGGTGCGTGCGATCGAAGACGAGTGCGATTTCGGAATGGGAGAGAGCTTGAGAGATGACGAGGAAGAAATAACGGATGCCGCCGGAAGATTCGACGGGGTCGAATGATGGTCGTCTTCGTTGAGTCGGTGGTTGTGTTGGCGACGGCGACGGCGGGTTAGCGGTGTCAGATAGGCGAGGATGTTATCAGACTTCTGCGCAAAATTTTGCAGAAAACCCTCATGCTGTCGTCCGAATTGCACCTGGACATGTCTGGGTATCTCAAAGTCAC
This sequence comes from Nicrophorus investigator, assembly GCA_963457615.1. Classification (NCBI taxonomy): domain Eukaryota; kingdom Metazoa; phylum Arthropoda; class Insecta; order Coleoptera; family Silphidae; genus Nicrophorus; species Nicrophorus investigator. The sequence goes on from OY735143.1 coordinate 20,589,000, forward strand.
TTTTGGATCTCAAGACCTCGCAGAAATCTCTGGAAAAATCTCCGGCGCTGCCTCCTCCACCACTAGCACCGCTACCAACGAATCCGCCACCGTCCAAACTGTTTCGTTCCATGTGGAGGAGGGGCGTTGCAAAAGGGGTGGAGCCGGTGCTCGGCGTGTAGTAGTTCATCGTACCGTTCGGATGGTTGGCGTCGTCATCGGAGGTGACGGCGGCGGCAACTGCTTTTGCTGTAGCCGCCGCAAACGTCGGACTCGGCGGAACGTTTCCGGTGCCGATCGGAGTGCGAAATACCTCGTCGTCTGGCGAAAGAGGTAGTAGTAGCGGGTTGGCATGGTGGTTGTTCATAATCAAATGGGGAGTAGGAGTAGGACAATCTTCGCGAAACGTGCTAGGGATATTTAGTGCGGGTCCCCCCCTTTTGGTCTTGGGTAGTTCCCTAGACGAACATAAAATGTCAAAAAAGAGATGCATGCAAAAGTAAAATAAAATCTACTACTCTATAGTTTCATTACATATGGATTGCGTTTAGATGTTTTGTGCGTGCGTTCGTCTTGTTTGCGTTTACCTTATGTGACCTGAGTCTCCTGAACTGGACTGGCGACTGTGCGAATGCACGCTGCTGTAACCGGAAGCTTTCGACATTTGGCTAGTGTTCGAGGAGTTTCGCGAATGACCCTGCTCGCAGAAGAACTCTTCCTGCTCGACGGCACCGAGGCAGGCGGTGGTGGTAGTGTTGTTGGAGGAGGATATGGAAGGGACTGCGACTGTGGAAGACGGATCCGCGCAAAAGCAGTCCGCATTTGCGGAAGCAGCCGTCGTCGACGTCGCAGTCGGCCCTCCACCTTCTGCCAATGTGTGACCTATTACCAGATCTGAAAGAAGATCGGAACGAGAGAGTTAGAGACGATGGATGTTATTACGTGGTGGTAATAATTTTACCGGAGGAGAGGAGCGCTGAGCGCTTCTTAGGGAGACTGCCGAAACCGGAACTTCCGCTAGCTATAGAGCCCGCCGCAGAGCTACTGTTATTGTACTCGTCCGATGTTCCTCCCGATGGTTCTAGTGCGACCACCGCAGCATCCTCGGACGGTACAGATTTGTGCTTCAACGAAGGTGACGGACTGAAATGAACATTTTTTTTTTTTTTGGTTTTATGGAAAGGGACTCGGACTCGACAGAGGCATTGCACTCACGCTTTGAATAGTATATCGCCAGAGAGCATGTTCATCTTGATGGAGAATCTGAGCATACTGTTGTCCGATCTGTGTCTGGTGTCGTAGCCCTCGAGGAGGGCTTTTTTGCTGGTCTCCCCGGCGCCAGCGAACTCTGCCAGATTGAGGTCGACGAAGCCGAGTTTGGTGAAGGATCGACCACCCTTGCACTCTTTCCGTACCGAAACTCTAAGAATGCAACGCTCCAAAATCCCGGTGGAAGCATTCGCCATCATCTTGCATGGGAACGAATAGTGCGCGTCCCATTTCACCACGTGATCTCTCACCTCCTGGCTGCAAAAGTATGTCGCGATTTTATTATAATTAATGAAAATCGTATAGACCGGAGGAAGATCATCGTTCATTGTAATAATAATTAGTCGCAATTGAGCGGCAATGTAATGTACTTAACCTTTGCACGTATGTTTAGATTTCGATTCTTCGCACCTTGAAAAATAACAATAACATCATTCCAACGTAAATCGCTCTTACCGGCTGCTGCAGTCCTGAAAGTTTCCGCCATCGAGGAGACGGAGTTTGGCGAAGAGCACCGCCGACACGAATGGCACCTCGAGAAGCTCGTCGAGCCGCACGTCTACCTGGAACTTGTATTTTTTCTTTTTGGTCATGAACGACGCCATGGCGGCGGCGCCGTGGCCGTTTGTCATATAGGCCAAGAACACTGTTCAACGCATCGTCCGAATAAACATCAATGTTTCTAGTGACGATGGCTGTGATTTCTATCAGACTAAAACAAAATAAACAATCACAAATAAGTATTAAATAAATAATATAAATGAAAAAACGACGAATTGATTTGATTGGAAATACGTAGCAACGTGAAATGCGTTTTCTACCTCAGCACCACCAGGAAAAGCAATGAACAGAAAGGGAGAGTAAAATTAATTAGATTTCGAAGAGATAGAAAACGCAAGTGGATGGCGATGCACGAAAGCGTGACCGACGATCCATCCGACAATCGCAATACCCAGTTCGTTCAAAACTTAATCCAAAGTATTCAGCTAGTATTTTTCTAATATTCGGAGAATGGGAATGATAACTGGGGGCATCATCATCCTTCGCTCGTTTATTAATTCATTCATACGAGCCAAACATCTCGGCGTACGTCTCCTATCTATCCTCTCTTCAAACAAAAAAAGGTCGATCGTTTCGTTAGCTGCGCGATATCGGAAAACAAAAACGATGGCCAAGGACGTGCTGATAGCGAGATAAAGATTGATGCTGATGATGTAGTGTTTGTTGCGAATACAATACGATTTAAACGATACAGAAAATTGCTGACTAGTCGCGAACGGAAGGAATAATCATCAATTCGACGAACGAAGGGCAAATTGGAAATCGGATAGGAGGAGGAAGAGGATCCTGTTTAAAATTAAACGTTCAGTTCCCCCTGGAATTCGCTAATAATTCATTTCGCCAATTGGTAAACAACGGATGGTAATTGAGACCATCATCTACTGCAACACCACCACCACCACCACAGTTCGACTGTTTTGCTGTCTGCCAATGAATTAACATATCCATATAAACGAACAACAATTATTCACCGTTCTATTGTTTTAATTGATTTTCGCCCATTCCACTGAATACAATAATATAATGAAAAGCAAAAAAGGAAAATTGCATAATCCTCGATTCGTTTTGAATAATCAGAGGGAGCTATGGTCGCTCGCTTTGGCCGATTTCCAGCTAAAACAAAAGATGGCAATATAAATAGCGAAAGTCCGTATAATAAATCTGCTTTGTTTATTTGTGTCCCCACATTCAACGACGGCAAACAGATGCTCCAGAAGCCGTCGTAAACCGTCGAAGGTGGTGGGGAGCGGGGGTTTGTGCCGTTGTTGGTTTATGGTGTAAGAAGACAAGAATAAGAAAGAAACAAAACAACGACCATGGCAATTATCGCGCGCGCCTGTCCCTTGAAAAGAGGGATATGTGGACGGAATGCACCACCAATTATTGTCCGGCTATTATAGATATAGCGATGCACGTCGTATGGCACGAAGCCCACCACCTCGTCGTACACTCACCAACTATCGAATTTGCGACTCGTTGCTTCCACAGCCGATGATGAAGTTGAATGTATTATTACGATCAGCAGGGCACGATACGCACTGCAAAATCGCCAATTAGGCGATGATCATCGTTAAAACTCTCCGGTCGTTGTGGAGGAGGATAAGAAGGATATTCAGCACAGAGATAGAAAGAGAGAGAGTGATAGAGAGTAACTCCAACAAAACACCCGCAAACAAAATCATCCACTGACAACTGACAGCTGACTCGAATTTGTTGGTTAAGATCGCAACGCAGTCGCGCTCCCTCTGTAGCAACGACTCCGAACGAAAAGGAGGTAGTCGTTGGGGGTTTGTTTCTCCAACTGGCGGTGAACGTCATCACTTTGCTTCGAGGTAGTCTACCAAACGTGCACCAATTTCTAATAGTATTTAAATTATTTTCAGTGTAAAAGTAGATGGATAAAATGGAACAAAGAAGATTATTTAGAGAGAAAAGAAAATAATTTAAATTGCATTTGAAATAAATTAAGTGCTATGTGCTTTGATTAATTAATTGTATTCCTTTATTTATTCATTTACACGTATATAAATCGTTGTCTACATGGGTGATGGGGAGTAGCAGGAGTAAGAGGAGTTGATGATGTGGCAGCAATCTGAAATGCCTGACTTCCAAACAACTTCGTTCCTCCGTACATTTATCAACATTTTCATTGTTATTTGTTTAAATTTATATTGTTGATGCCTGCTCTTTACGTGTTTCTATTGTCGAGCAAAATTATATTCGGCTCAGTTCACCTCTCACGCTCCATTCCATTCCACTCATCTCATTTCGGCTAGCTGCGCGAACGCGCGCGCGTTTCATTAAATACAACATCGAATATGAATTATGCCTAATAGATATTATCGTTTAAGTTTATGTGTCTGCATCTGTGTGTTTTATTTAAATATGTGCCGCCAAATGGCAAACACGCGAGATTGCATCGCCGATAAACATCATTTCAACAAAAGCAAAAAAAAAGAGAAAGAAAAATCTAATCAAATTTCACGTCGCATTTGCATTCATCTAATAAATTACAAGTAATAACAGTAATCATCATCAATTGTTATATATAAATAATATTACAACAATCTGCGGTGGACCCAAAGAAGTCCCTGTGATATGTTTCTCAAGTTTTGTTCTATGCACTTTTTTGAACTTGCAGGACGAGGAGAAAACGAAAAAGAAAGAAAATAAGGTAAACGTATTTCAGAATTGTTTGTTTGTTTGCAGTTGTTAGATGTTGGTCGTTTAATATTTCAATAATAATACTAATCATCATTTTTCTCCTTCGTAGCACGAGCATAAATGTATCTGTATGTGTAAGTACGTGTCTTCCGTGTTTGATTGTTAATTTGGTGTTGCGTTTATCATGATGAAGCATTGCTTCTGCTGATGCTGCTGCGAATCGATCCAAAAACATCAAAATCGATCCTTTCTCACACTCACTCACTCTCTCTCTCTCTCTCTCTCGCTCGCTCTCTTTTTGCTTGTTTACTCGAATGTCTGCGATTCCTGCTGGACCAGCTTGAAACGTCTCGGACTTTTGACGGCCATCGATCCGTGCCCATCCAGCGAGAATTTTCCCTTCATCTGCAGATGCCGTTTGATGTATTTGGCGACGAGCTTCTGCGGTCGCAACTGCCATTCGTTCAGCACCTCCTTCGGCGTGGACACCTGATCCCCGTTGAATCGATCGAGCAACGCAACGCAGACGATGGCCGCCTTGATGCCGGCGTGATGGGTCAGCGCGGCGAACGGAACGCACTCCATCTCGATGTTGACGATGCCGAAATCCTTAAGATGCTCCAGATACTTGAGCTTATCGGTTTCGGTGTACTCGCAGAAAGCGCCGTCCAAACGGCCCTGACCTGCCCAAAATGCAACTTAATTATCTCCAGCAAAAGTAAATGAGTCGCATCTGCACATCAATGATATTCAATATTCGTTCCATGTTTGTGTGGTGTATATATAAATCTTGTGATTGGCAATTACGTCGCGAGGACGTACCAATTGTTGCTAGACACTTCCAAGAGCGAAGTGTCTATTTCAATAATAATAATAATTTAAAAAAAGTAAATGAGTTCGAGTGCAATGGATGAATGACCGACCTTCGTAGAAATCGGAGGTGCACATCGTTTTTCCGGTGACCGTCTCGTACGGATCCTCGACGTCCGCCAGCGCCTTCAGCTCTCTAATCACCTTCTTGTCGAGGATCGCCGGCCTGCTGGTCAACTTCCCAAGCACGGGCTGCAAATGCAAATTTAAGTAATTGAAATATGCTATGCGATATGCAAGAAAATAAACAAAAGCAATTTGTACAAATGACTCACAAATCGCGATGACGCTGCAATCGCGAGTATATTTATATATTATAACGTTTCCTCCTTCAATAGTTAGGAAATATAATAACAATTCATTTAACGAATGTTAAAGTTTTATGCACAATTGGCATCTAAAGTATATGATTTGCATATTTTATGAAAACGCGAGATTAATCAACATAGTTTCGAGTTTCTCAAGGCCGTCGATACGGTTAAGTAACGGAACATTCGAATTTTTTCTTGTTATTGTTACTTTTTATTTACACATATACAATCGTGTGCTCACCACTTGGTAGTAGTTGTTGAGAAGCGGATCGTATGCCCCATCGGAGATGACCACTGTGCCGCCGTCGACGCCGACTCCACCGCACGTGCCGATTCTGATGAACACCGGATCTTTGGCCTTCGCGTGGTACATCAGCTTGATCATCTCGTGTAGAAGGATGCTAATCGAGGGAACACCCATGCCGTGCTGCAAACGAATATAAATAAAATAAACAATAATAACATGGAGAGGTGTTATGTCGACTTACGCTGATCGAGAGGACCGGTCCCACTTTGTACATGCTGTACCGGTACGAGTATCGGCTGATGTCCTGGAGGGTCGTTCCCGTCGGCAGCTTGTATCCAATCTCCTTCATGATGTAATCGGCAAAGTCCTGCATCCGTTTCGGAGTTCCGCCCATGCACACGAACTGTTCTCGATAAACGAAATAAAAAAACAAAAATTAGATCATCCAACAGCTACAATAATTGAACGAATAATTTTTCTCACCTTGACGTCACCAAACATCTCGACCAGATCGTGCGATTCACTTCCTAACGCCAGATGGTAGAGGATGTCTTGGTCCATCAGTTCGATGTTCGGATTCCTCAGCTTGACGGAACCATCTGGGTATCTGCAAAGAAAAGAAGAAGAAATTAAGAAGATGGAATATAGAAGTTGGTATCCGAGCCGTGATGTGAATGCTTTCGTTGATGACAATGACGCTCAAAATTACCGGATCTCATCATCATCATTATTGTGGTTCTGATCCGTCCTTATTATCCCGTTGCGTTCCATCCTCGGACCCGTCATTGTCATAGTACTGACTGCAAAATGCATACTGCGCTGGTGTACACCAATCGATTCTCATTTTATGTGCAACATTCGCACGATACGTTATGTGTGTGATAGTATTCGCGCATTCTCGCAACCACCGACCTCCAAAAATTATTTACTCCAACAAATACTCAAATGTTTACAAAAATTATTGATTATTTAAGATTTTTCCGTTTTTAAATTTTAAATATTAGAAATGAAAACGTTACTTTTACATTTCGTTTGCAAATATCGCACACTTTGCGTATTAAAAAACGAAAGCACAATAGGTTGACTCGAGTACTGTTGCTGATGCTGCTCGTCTCCCAAAACCCCCATCCAAATCAAACCAGATTTCTAAGGTCAAGGTTTTTAAACGGTTTAGCAAACATTTTCGTTTATTTCCCCTTTTCGTATCTGCCATTTTTTTTTTAATTATTTTTGTTGAGTTTAGACATCTAAGACATTATGCTTCGAATTGTGAGAAAAGCATGAGAGAAAAAAACGGTTATAATGAAAATAGTATTGCATGGGGGTTTGTAATCGCATTTTGTCTTTTTGCAAATCGGGCGTGTCCCCTCTCATTCCATTTCCACGCACAGACATTCAATTATTTTTACGCTTTTTATCTCCACATTGTTTTCCTGCAAGTTTTCTTTGTTTATTTTGTTTAAAATACCGAATAACTATTCACTAATCAATAATAAACGAAATGCAGTAAACAAAATACTCGAAATCGTCATTATCATTTTATCTATAATTAATGCGATTACCAATTCGATTTTGCAGATTATTAGTTTTTTTTTTTTTCGATTGAAGGATTTATGTATGGTGTACATAAACGTTTGGATGAAACGAATCGATTTGTTATGTGGATTGCAGTTCCATACAAGGCCAAGCCCCTTTCAATTTCCTCTCGTTGTCAGGCCTTGTGTATCTTTAAACTTCCGCTTTACAAATGGGCAAATATTTATCGATTTTAGCAACAGATTTCGTTTTTTTTTTCTCGTTCCTTCTCTCGTTAGAAGGAAGAAGTTGGAAGAAGTCGTATCATTATTTTTTGAGCATGCGTCGATATGAATGTCGATACGTGAGAGCAAATGAAGAGTTTTGATTAGGGAAATGAAATAAATAGAGTTAATTAGAAAAAATGTGTTTATCTTACTCGTCCCTTTCTTCATCTGAGAGCGACATTATAGGCGGAATTTTGAGAGGTCTCTTCGGGCACTTCTTCTCGTTCGACTGGACTAATATCTAATTCGATTCACCAAAAGAAGCGGCAGCAGAAGCACCTGACAGTACAAGCGCGCACCTCTCAAAGTGGACGACGACCTGTGATGTGATGTTGCGATAGCGGCGACCGATGATTTTCTAGGACACGACCGACTTTTTGCTTATGCACTTCCACACTCTAATCTCTCGCTCTCGAAGGGTAGAAGATGTTATAGCGCAGATGGAAGGGAAGGGTGCGTCGCGTGTTTTAGTACGCGGATCGACCACTCGAAGTGCGCGTTCCCCGAAATTGGGAGGAAAATAAGGGCGGCGGCGTCGATGTTGTGCGTACGTTCCTCAAACTGCAACCGAAGATCCGATTACTCTTTTCGCATTCATCTGAAACACAAATTTCATATTTTTTTCTTTCTATCATTTATCATAACAAACACCATGTGCGAGCATACACGCACCTTCTTTCATTCCGCACAGGAAACGACTGCATTTAATAAGAAAAATATCAAAATCGCAACCTAACATTTCTCTTTGCGGCTATTATCATCGAAAAGTGTATTTAAAAAAGAATAAATAAATAAAAAAAACCGCGTCAGCATAAGATACGAGATGTGGAAATCTCGAATACGTGACGATAATATATTCTATAAAAAAGTAAAAAAATGAGCGATAACGAAATGTGAGTCAATCAATGATTCAACTACGAAATTAATTATAGAAAGCTGTGGGGGAACATTGAAATCGATTGTCCAATGAGTTTAAAAATGCGCCGTTTACTTTAACTGAAACAGATATAAAATAATTCCTGAAGCGTTTAATTTCATCGAATAAAAAGAAATTAGAAAAAAAACATACTTAACGTAAATCCGGTTGATATTCGGTGCACCTGCACAATTCGCCTGCGATTAACCAACTGTAGAAGCAATAGCAGGTAGACTTCCAAGGAAAATGCAGCGAATCGAAAATTTTACGCTGCAACTTCCGTCAACGATACTTTTCGTCTTTGCATGACGACCTTACGATTGATTAATTAACGAACAATCGAAACGGTGAAGCCAATCATGCATATGATCACGATATAAATAGCCGTTTGCAGATGAATGCGGCAATCGCTTGAATAATGCGAAACATGTATTCGGTCGTTTTGATTTTGTGCTTCGTTTCGTCGATGGCCGTCGAGGAACCGTTATACAAGTTCCATCGATACGAAACTGAGGACGTGATGAAGACTGCAGAATCCGTGGTGCCGCCGGAGCACGGGTATCGAGTTATCGAAAGAGGATATTATCCGAGATACACCGACACCAGCAGGTTCATCAACTATCCATCTGGAGGATTCCTGTTCCATCCGGAATTCAGAAGTGCACCGCAGGTGCATGGTTTCGGAAGAAATGGTGAAGAGTATGTGGTGAAGACGTTCGTCGACGGTGGCGAGAAGAAGGCGAAAGACGCGTCCTTCGAGAAAGCTTCAGGATCGAAGCACGAAGAAAAGAATCACGGCAAGGAGGGATTCAGGCACGGAAAGGTAGAAGAGCAGGATTTCAAAGGGGACACATCCTATTACAGCGACGAAAATGGAGCTCGAAAACTTGTCGAAGATGGAAAGAGTTACGCGGGAGGGCAGCATTTCGATAAGGAAGGTGCGTCGCAGCTGTTTTTTTTTGTCTAGAAACTTATACGTTAATGATTGCAGGTAAATTGGCGGATGAGGCGAAGAGGAGCAAAGGACACAAGAAGGGACACGTCATCAAGGGCTTCAAGACGTCCCATCATAAGGACGAGTCGGGAAAAACGGAGGAGTTCTACGACGAAGAGCACGACGAAGGGGACGATGTCCGATTCAAGGGGGAGGCTGGAAGTTTCGGCGAGAAGGCGAAATCGACGTTCGGAGGAGAACACGGCGATTCGCGATTCAACGCCGAGAAGAGCAGGAAGGAGGGACACTTCGGATCGGAGCGAAAAGTGGATAGCAACGATCTGAATCGCGGTCGCTATGACGAGAAGAAATCTCAAGATGATGGACATTCGTTCGTGCTGAACAGCGGTATCGATGAGCACTCCCTACTCGGCCACCAAGAGAACAGCAAATACTACAAGCACCATCCTTACCACGTGCCCTTCTACAATCCGCACTAAGCACGCACACATAATGGAAACATTCAACAACAAACATATAATATTATATTCTCACAGCGTATTTATTGGAATTGTCTCATACTTTTCTTCATTTTATCGACAAATATATATAATAACATTGAAAACGAGAAGCAGCAACAACAACACAAAGAAAACAAAGTATTGTATAGCCGTATTATATCACCGCCAACTATTGCTTCTTCCATTCATTATATTCGTCCTAAAGAATAAATGCAAGTATATATATATGTAAATTTACATCTCTGAAACTATCATCAAGTTTGGTCCTAAAAACATTAAATCCTAAACAATATAAACGAAAATCAGTCGAAATGTATGTGCCGAACTGCAAGTTGTCAAAGCATCATGAGCGCGTTTCGTAGCGAAGAAGAAATCGCGCAACGGAAGAAGTTGTAATAAGTAAATCATTAAATTAAAAAGAAATATATATATATATATAACATACGATTAGTTCAAGATTTCATAACAGCCTTGCTTTTACCACTAGTCATTTGTTTTGTTCTTTGCATGCACAAACCACACTCCCTTCAACTGCAATTTTACAAAGGAATTAATTTAATATTGAAATTGTGCAATTCGTCCTATTTTCATCACACCAGCAACAACATATCGTTAGACTACGTTTACCTTATAGTTAAAATTTGAATGTTGTGTGGATGAGTTTCGTCATACCTCAACAACGTGATTTCTTAATTGGGCAATGGAAAAGTCTTTTTCTTTTATGATACGAGAAAAAAATGGTACAATAAATAAAATTACAAAAAAAAATGAAGACGGTAGATTCTGTTCTCCTTTGGTATATGGCGATCATCGTTGAGGAAGCAAAAAAAAGTTCGAATTCAATTCGCATCGTTAAATATCTCGCGAATTTCTAGAAATCGATGAAGACTAGAGGGAATATATGTATAAAAAAAATGTGGAGATTCAGTAGGTAAAATTGCTCCGTGGAAAAATCGCGGTAGCAGCCAACTTTTCCTCTGGATCGTACTGGTTGCGATAGTGTCGAGTGAAAAACACGCCCACGATCTAAAAGAATACAAATACAAAATTAAGGTAAACAAGTTGTTGAATTGAATTATTGGTAACATAAATATGTAAGCAAATGATATCTTCTAATATCCCCCAAGATGAAACTACAATGTACCATGATTAACGAACTAATGAGATCTTGGGAGATATGCATGCATACGAAAAAAACATATATCAGATTAATTACGGATTAGTGAGAAGATCCACCCCTAGATGCGTTAATCACGGGATGTTAGGGAGATGTTTTTGTTTTAGTTGGTGCAAATGGGATTAGAGGAAGGCGCTGGGATTCGCCCTCGGATCTTTCTGGTTGCGGTAACGGACCGTCAACCAAACCCCCAAGAACTGTAAAAAAGAAACAAACCAACAAGAAAACAAAGCAGTATTAGTATTATCTAATAATCCATCACCAATGCGAAGAACATCAAATCGAATGAAACGATATGGACACGGTACCTCTGTAAAACTGAAGAAAAGTCCGATCCAACCGCACAATTTGAAAGCATAGTTTATCGTGCTCTGTAATTTGCTCATGCACGTCGGGCAGACGCAGTCCACGACGGTGGGATTCGGACAGCATTTCGGCTGCAACATAGATTTCGTGCAGTCAATTTGATTGAAGACTTCAATGTTAAGTAAAATACCAGTATTGCAGCGCACGAGAGATGACCCATTCCGCTATCGTTCTGCATGGTGTCGTTAAATCCGCAGCACGTAAACACTTCCTGCACATCCATTCTAACGTTGTCGTCGACCTGCTTCCATCCCTGCGGACAAACGTTTACTGCATAATAACACAATACTAATTTCACATCCAACTACAATTTACTTGTTCAGCCCACTGCTCCTGTTGTTCCATGTTGACGCCGAGGCATGCACAAGCCACTGAGAACTGAATGAGGAAAAGCAAGAACAAAATGACCATGTACTGATTGATTATGTTAAGGAAGACAATGTGTATGTATGCAAAATTGTGCTACTTGAAACATTAAAAAAAAAGGATACAAAGAAGAGCATAACTTGATGGTGCTTGACAGCTCCGACCAGTCCTAGCAGGGAAATCATCACAAGTATTATGCCGCATGCCAGAATTCCACTGATTATAGGTAGATTGGTAACAATTGATGCAGCTCTTCCATACACTGCCACACTAATAAGTATGGAGGCGACAACCTGTAATGTGAGTGAGCAATTATTGAAACAAAGCGTCTTAAACTATTAAGAGTAATTGCCTGTGTGCATGACAGGAGATCTTATTGGAAGGAAGGTCAATATGAATAATAAAAATTCCTCTTACAATGTAGAGAACGTTCAGAGCGATGAGCGCATTCTTCGAGCACGTGAAACCGCCGCACATGTTTGCTGCTATCCGTAAATCTTCTAGCTAAAAAACGGTCCTAAACTTGCTTACAACTTTCTCAAGCAGCTTGGCTCATCGTTTAATCAATCAACAAATTGTTGCGGTTCACATTAACTGACATGGACACAAAACTGCGTAGCATCACTGTAAACGTGAATATCCCTAGAATTCTTTTTCGAGAATTAACCGACAGACGTCGGTAGCAGTCGGTAGACGATGTTTACTATCTTTTTAAACTACATACGACAGAATTCAAAATCAAAAATAAGTGGGTTAATCGATCAGTTTATTTTATTAGAAATCAATTAACAAAAAAATACAATTATCACAAACTACTTTTTGCTCTTGAATATTTTCTTTGTTACCAAATTACTATCGTTCATCATAGTAGCAATTCTATCTTTTGATAATTTTTTCTTTGCAGGCAACACTTCATCCTTCTTCTTTTTCATACTCGTCTTCAATGCAGGTTTCTTTATTGTCAGAGCCTCCTTCTTTTTCTTTTGCATTTTTGGCACCTCTTTGATGGGAACCGGAACTTCCTTTTTGGCAGTTGATTTCACCTTCAACTGCTTCTTCACCTTTAAAAGTTGTTCTTTTTTGGGAGAAGCCTTAGTCACTACTGCTGGTTTATTGGCCTTGTCAGTTTTATCCCTTTTGACCAAAGTCTTCTTTACCACTTTAACATCAACAGTTTTCTTGTTTTTCACCACCTTCTTCGTAATAACTGCAGCAGCAGCAACTTTCTTTCCTTCACCTTTTCCTATGACTGGTTTCTTTTTCGTTTCCACTTTAGTTGCAACTGCAACTTTTTTCACATTTACCTTAGGCTTCTTCAGCTTTTCCTCATCTTTCACTACTTGAGCAGCAGTTTTCTTTGTGACAGTCTTCTTAACTGTTTTCTTAACGTTTAAGGCTCCTTTAATCTCTTTAGGTACATTGACGGGTTTAACTGAATGCTTGATACCTAAAGCTGCTAGCATCTTGACTTTCTTATTGAGTTTGCTCAACTGCCTCCTCGAATTTTTCATATACTTGTCTTCTGATGGCGCCTCATTTTTCTGCTTTGCGATTGTCCTCAATTTGCTCATGTATGGCGTCGAATTCTCAGTCCACAGGCGACCGCCAAACTTCAATTTTCTGCATTTCTCCTGTGGCAATACTTTGACCACTAACCTCTTGTCAAACATCAAGTAATTGTCCATAGTTTCCGCCGCAATCTTGGCCACGTCCATGAAAAGGAACTCGACGTATGCATACGACCTGGGTCTGCCAGACCTCTTCGCTCTGGGCACAGTGACTTTGATAACTTTACCAAACTGTCCGAAGTATTCGCGCAGCTCTTTCTCATAGAAGCCATGAGGGAGGTGTCCTATGTATATTATTGCCCTGTCCTTTGCAGAGCCCTCCTCCACCACCTTCACTTCGCCGTCCTGCAATTAAAAAGGAAGACGTAGAAACAGATTTTCGCAGGTTATGTTTACCAGGGATTACCTTGACTTGCTCTTTGAGGAGCTTTATCTTCGAAGCAAACTTGGTTTGCTCTTTCTTTTCCAAAGCCAGCGACTCGTTCATTTTCTTCATTTTTAACTGTTGATATCTTAAATTAAATCTTTAACACTAAACCAAGAACCAAACAATATCCACGTGTTTACGAATGAAGAACCATCAGTTATTTGAAAATCAGTTTTGCCAACTTTACAATCTTGTACAATTTACGATTACCAACCAAACGCCATCACGCCATCTTCCATGAACCATGTGGAAGCTACTGATTGCCATTAAAGCATTAATTCAAAATAAATAATTAGCATTGACACAAACTAAGTAAAGAGTGAGGAGAAGAATGTATAATTAGCATAATTACCATTAATTAACTACATCTGGTTTCAGATTAATGACATTTTAAAATTTATAAAATATCTATGTATAGTTCTGAATGTTTTGTTCATTTGAAAGAAGTAATTTTATTAAAAACTCTAAACTCTATTATAAAAAATAAACATGTGTTTTTATCTTTAGTATTTATACAATTATTTTGAACAGGGTTATTTTACAGGGTTATTTCTTGGTGGGCGTCGATTTTTCTCCGGATTTGGTTCTCTTCCATTTCATCCTGCGATTCTGAAACCAGACTTTGACCTGAAACACACGCACGCACACACACTGTAATCGGCAAGTTTTTTTATTTTGATTAGCAAACTTTGATGGTTGAATGTGTACCTGTCTTTCGGTGAGATCCAGGGCAACTGCGATCTCGTACCTTCGGAGTCTGGTCAAGTAGTTGGAATGTCCGAATTCGTTCTCCAGCTCACGGATTTGGTTCTTGGTAAAGGCGGTGCGCTCCTTCCTCGGTTTTCCGCCCGGTTCCGTTCCTGTCGTTGCATTCTGCTGTTGCTGCTGCTGCTGCTGATTATTTTCCTGCTGCTGATGATGATGATGATGCTGCTGCCGCCTTCGCCGCTCATCCCAATCGTTTCGTGCCGCTGAAAACGCAATGCCGAGATGATTTTTTCGTCCCATTTTCTTTTTACCAGGCGGATACATCAAAAGATGTTTTCCGTCGAATCGAAACTTCGCGTGCACTTGAAACAGATTCAATTTTGCGCAATTTCCTTGCCATTGAAACGACGTGATTCATTCCGTCCGTCCGTCAATTCATCCATCCTTCATCGCTAATTCTGTTCTCTTTGCTTCGCTACAAGTGTTGGATTTCATTCGAAGATAAATTAGTGCCAATATTTTGGATGGGACCACACACACGCACTCATCAACTCCAACAAGTGAAAATAGGAGTGAAGAGGATGAATAGGTGGGCGTGTTCTTTCTTCCTCTCACGCAGACCTTTTTAAAACGCAAATTTATGTCCTTTTAATCCTTCGCTAATGCCGGACCCAACCCTCCTGTCCGATGCGGACGACGAGGATGCAATTGAAGTCTGAGACAAATTGGCTTGCGAGAGAAAAGAAGATAGAGAAGAGATGTGCCAGATGTTCGTTCTTCGATATTTTTGACGAATACCTTACAAGTGGAACAACAAACACACTCGAATCCAAAGTATCAAATTTCCATTCAATTCAATAGCAATTTGGAAATTCCGAAAATTTTTAAAAAATTACGTTAAGTTAGATGTTCAATTCAAATATTTTCAGTCTGTCTAATGACTGAAAATAAATGTTGCTTATTATTTAAATTCCCGTGCTCCGTCTTCCAAAATAGCGCGAATCTCAAAAAACTTGATAAATTAAGAAAAAATATCTATGTATTTAGTCATTGTTGTTATTATAATTAAAATGGAGTAGAGCGAAGATGATGTGTGAATTTTATTTCATTTTTTTTTTGTGGTGTTGTAAACTTACGCAAAATTTCGATGCCTTCTGGAACGTTCGAGTTGTGATCAAAGTAGTTTCTGAATGCCGCAGGATCGCAGTAGCGTCCGACAGCATCGCCGTCATCGCTTCCTCCGCCTCCAGCATCATTAGCAGCAGTAGATTCTTCTCGTTTATAATCGAATGCGAACGCTGTCGCCGTCGTCGGACAGATGATACGATCGAAACCGTGACAAACGTCTGCGTCGTTGGGTTCGTACGGTGGCGTTTGATAGATGATGGGCTGCTGGAAATGGTAGATCGGATGGTGCGGATGATGAAAGTACTCCGGTACTTCCAATTTGATGGAATTGGCGAAATGCATTTCGAACGGGTGCCGATCCTCGACTACCGGACGAATGCCGTGCGACGGGTCGAGCTGCCTCGAAACGCCGAAAACCAATCGACGGTCGCCGTTCTTCCTGTGGGGCGTGACCTAAACGCACCTCCTCCAATAAAAATAGAATCGCTCAAGTTGCTCGCATCCAATACCAATCATTAACCAATAATAAATTACATTTAATTAAACCTATAAACTTAATTGAACAAAAATTGAATTAAAAAATTTATAAACACAATTAAAATATTTATAAACACAATAATCTTCTCAAATTGAGTTTGAAAATTTGATTTTCTTCTAATAAATTCTGAAAAAAATATATATATATATATGTAAAAAATATACAAATTGACATGAGAACGTTTCAATTATATTTAAGTAAAGTCCATACATTGTAAATTAAGATGGAAATGCGTGTTATTTATGTGCAGTATAAAATATTAATTAAAAACCGAAAAATGTCGTACACGCATTTATGACATATAAATCTATTAATAGATGAAGAATTTGAATGCGACATCTTTTCTAGAACTACTCAAATCGAATCGAAGCTAAATAAATCGCATTATACATTTTCTTTGTTACAGAGACTTTTATTTTTGTTGTAACGAGTATTTTTCATTAATACATTTTAGGTAGTTAAAAAATAAAATTTAATTTATTAAAAAATGCGTGAATGACGCGATTAGTATAGTTTGCATTGAATTTACATCTTTTGTGCGTATGTATTTGCAAATTTTTTATGGGTTTGGGAAAAGGAAGAGTATTGGATTTCAGGGGGTGCCATGCAGTCTGGATGCGTTCTTCTTCATTTCAGGAAAATTTCCGATTCACGTAATGTCGCTCAATGTGAGAGATTCTTTCTCTGTTTGAATGCAAGTCTGTACTGGTACATCGTCAATCTTTTTTTTTTGTTTGTTGCTTGTTTGTTGAAACATTTCGGGTCGCCCACGCTGGTAGCGCGAGGACGAATCATGAATTATTAAAAAAATGGTTTTTAATAGGAGAGCGGGCGGGACTGGAAAAGCGATTAAGCGTCGGCCGAAGGAAACGAAATAAATTCGAAGTGTAAAAAGTGATTTGAATAAAAATGTCTTCACATGGTTACGTACGAAACGACAGAAAGAGTGAGAGATATTGGGTTGATGTGAAAAGAAAGAATTCGTGCGACCAAATATATATATGTACACATATACGTTGTGATGATAACGGCAAGCTGCGTCGCGTCTCTTTGGTTTTTCGTTCGTTTCTCGTGGATGATTGGCGGACGGACGGACGGACGGAAACAGCGAAGTTATTTTCGTGTTCTCGTTAATTAGTGCACTAATTTTCTTCGTCGTAGTTCTCGTCTCATCCCTGCCGACATGCGGATGACGAATGCGGGGCGGTGTTTATGCGATCATCGATGTTGGCGGTTGGTTGTTTTGTAAACAGGGCAATTTCCTTTTCGTGTTTGCCGACGAATGCACAAGGGTTGACTCCAAGAATATATACGTGGGAAAGGTGCTATTAAAAATAATGACGATGGGGTTGCAACTTATTATTCTTTTTCGATGATAAACTTTCAATTCTCCTTTGCACCGGATTCCACGGAACGCATAAATCTGTTGGTGGCTTTGTTGTTGCTTGCGGAGCCAACAGAATGCGCGCATAAATCCGTCATTGGGAGCCGCTGTTTGTTCAGGACCTTCTTCGACCTGCTCACGCTTTTCGGGAACCAAACTCGACGCAAAATTCCCACTTCCTCTCTAACAAACCAAATCCAATCGCAACGCTCTCTTTAATTCCCAGACTAGTATTTGCGTCGCATTATTTATTACATTTACAAATAGTTTACATTTTTGAAAATATTTATTATACAGACTAAACTTATGTAATTTAATACGGCAATTAAAACTTTTCGCATATCAAAAATAATATTTCCTCATATAATTAAAAATAAATTTTGAAAGATTTTTTTATTTGATTTCTTCGAAACTATTTGTATATGATACACAAATATAATTAACAGAAAAGATTATAATTTAGTACAAAAGAAGAAAACAAAAAATGTACGAAATTATCATATTTACTTCACAGATGTCAGTGCCTGTTTTATTTTAAATCATGGATTCCGCGGGAAAAGTTGCATAACAAAGAATAGTTTTTATAACACATTGTTCTGTTTAAAATAAATGTAATATAGGAAAGGTGTAAGAAATAGAAACGAAATTTTTAATTTTTATCTGTTTTATTATTGAATCTTTGCTTTTTCTTCTGAACGCTTCGTTTGCTCTGCTGGATTGGCCTTTTCTTCGACTCCCTGACAATCTGCGGATGCACGAAAATAACATTAGATAAGAACAAAAAAAAGTGTGCAAGTTTACCTCTTCGAATTGACCGCATCTGTGTTCGACGAAAGCGCACCTGTTGCAGGCGTTGCAATGCTTCCAACTCTCCTTGACGCATCTCTTACAATGCAGACAATGATTGTAAGTGCTTCCATCTTTGGATGTGCACGCGTCGCATTCCGCACAATGCCTGTTCTCCTCAGATACCCACCTCTTGCATTTATCGCAGTGCTTGTAGCCGTCCTCGCTGCTCAAGTTAATCGCTCTGGAATAATGCAAAATCATTTGAAATCCTTGACAAAAAAAAACATCGATCCAATATCCTACTCAGGTTTGAGGTTGGTGAAGATGCGCACCGGTGAGCCCTTCTTCCTTCCTTTCGGCCCAACCGTGAAGAGTGTGTGATTATCGTAATCCACTTTGAAATCGCACATGTGAAAGTCGGGGAAACTGCCCAGAATCATCGGCTCCATGAAGTACGGGTATATCCAAAGGATCGGCGTATCCACGTCGTTCCCATTGATCTCATTCTGAAGTTTATTTATAGATTTGAAAGTCGCGGCTAGTGGTTCCACACGACCACCGAACGGAGGATCTGTAACAATCACCAACTTCTCCTTCCTAAACGAATCATTAGACGTTCATTATCATGAGTTTTACGCATTATTGTACAATTGGAAAATTTACCTGCTCAAAGTTAGGAATTCTCGGAAATTATTTTTTGCTTCTTCCGAGAAGAAATGATCATTGAAGGAGTTGTACCAGCAGAACTGCTTAGGGTCATAGAAATGATGAAATCTCCTGTCCAAATCTAGAAGCATCGATTTCATGTCTTCACTATGTTCGTTCACGATGAATTCGTGTATTCTCGGCGCGCCGATGCAAAGAACCTTCCTGCAAGTTTTAAGCAAATTAACGAAACTGCACAAAAATATATTTTCAATAGTTACGTCAAGTTTTGTTTCCTCAACAATTCCACGATCGTTTTAACAGTGTCCTTTGTAAATAAATATTGCGCTTCGGTCTTATCATTCTCCAAAGGTTGTAGTATCTCTGTGGGATGTTTCATTTGATCATCGCTGATTCCAAATATGGTGTTGCACTTCTGGTGTTTGACCTTATCAATGTCCAACTGCATCACCGAGCAATCCTTGCAGAACATTCTCTCGTTCTTGGGCATTTTTGAGACTGCCTCGTAAACGCTGTACATGCTTTCATGGTCTACCCCTTTAAGGTACTTCTTACCTTTGGCCTCCCAATACTTGTTCTTGGCTTTGGTGAACATATCTTGTTCGTTTTGCCAGAGGAAGAACTCGCAATCCTTCCTGTCGCGACACGCGGAGCATGCGAAGAACGGTTTGTCCTCCTCTCCAGTACGCGTGAAGAGCAGCGTCGGTCCGTGCGGACATTTCGGATGCTTCGATAGATCACTCTCGAGTACTTTTATGCCCATTTCGACGGAGCAATGTTTAGGGTTATGTTTACTTTTAGTAACTAACCACGTTTACGTGACAGACGATCGCAGCGACGTCTGCTGTTCAATTAATTCACAGGAGTTTCCAATAGATGGCAGTCGGTAATGGTGTTTCCAGCAGAGTGTCTCAAACATTTCAAGAGAATTTAAATTTTAAATATTATTTCAAAAAATAGAAAATGTTAAAACAATGGTTTAATTTAGTGAGACTTTACAAATGATCTAATCAGCTCCTCCTGGTCCAATAGATGATGGAATAGACTGCGAGGAAAGCGGCGAAAGTCCAGACGGGATAATGCTTGTAGTCGGCCTTGGAATAGTCGTTCAATTTGGTTTGGCATAGGATGATCTCCGTCCTCAATTCCTTGTTCTCTTCGACCATTCGCTTTTCCACCTTATCCACCTTCATCTCCAAATCGGTCTTTGCATCCTCGACTGTCATCGTCCTGGCCTTTGCCTCCATCTCGCAATCAACTCGAATGCTCGCACGCAACTCATCCAACTCGATCTTCAGCTCACCCAAATGACCCGAAACATCATCGATCCTCTCTTGAAGCTTCTCGCAACCGCAATTTGTCGGCTTCATCAGCTTAAACTTCTCCTCGTCCAAGAATTTCTTGATGAAAGCTGCAATCGATTTCTCGTTCTCCAACGTATTGGAGAGTTCCTTCACTATGAGCCGATGATTGCTGCCGCTGTTCCGCAGAAGCGGAGACGTGTTCAGATTGTTGGTGAGCATCTCGACGAAATGGTTGTCCGTTTGATTCATTTTATCGTCGCTGGTGGTCGTCGTCGTCGAAAGACTCTTAGATTTGGACGCGATGACGAGGATCTCTTTGATCTTCGTCTTGCGTTTAGTAATCGTATCGTTCCGACGCACCATCTTCTTAAAGTCGGGTTTCTCCGTCGTTGTTCCCGTCACGCACGTCATCGACTCTTTCACCGACAACCCTTTACCGCACCTCTTACCGCAACTCGGAATTTGCTTAACTTCTTCCATGATCACTGCGAATTCAGTTTCAATTTCAATTTCATGATTCACATTCCAACCGTTCACTTTAACCAAATGATTAAGGTGTCAAAAATCTTTAAAAAGTGGAAGATCAAAGGGCGCGCCATTATGAAACAATCAACACGTACCTGTCAAAACGTTCAATTGAAAATGAAGACATCTTCAAATCTAAATCAAAGTAAGGTAAGATTGCAAAGAAAAACTAATATTTACTTCATATGTATTTTATTTGTACAATATTTATTTTTTTTGTTGTTGTTTTTCAATATATTTAATATATATAATATATAATATAATATTAACATTCATTATTTGTAAATCGTTATATTGTTATGTATTACTAACGATATTATTTAGTATATTATAGTAGTATTATGTTTATCAAGTCTAACCATCGATCTATTCTAGCCGAAGAAAATGCGTACATTTAGAGAATGGATACGAAATAAGGAGAAGTCGCTTTTAAAACGGAACAAATGAATCTACTGGCTACGTCACATGCATCTTGCGATATGATAAGTTAAGCTACAAGCTAAACGCAGATGAATTGGAGATAATTTGAATTTTGAAGGATTTTTGAAGGTCAGTTAATAAAAC
This sequence comes from Nicrophorus investigator, assembly GCA_963457615.1. NCBI lineage: Eukaryota > Metazoa > Arthropoda > Insecta > Coleoptera > Silphidae > Nicrophorus > Nicrophorus investigator. The sequence goes on from OY735143.1 coordinate 20,610,584, forward strand.
AAAAAAACATAATTGCGAACAAAAGTTGCGACGTTGTGAGGTCGTGTGCTTTTTTTTAACTTTAACCACAATCGAGTCAACCAAATATTATGACAAGATTTTTAAGTTTCAATCGATTATGTTGAAACATTAACGAATGTGAAATGGTAGACGCGTCGGGTAGAAGAAACGGAGAAGATATTGCTTATTGATACACTTAATCCGAGTTAACTCTTATTGCTTCTAATACACATTTTTTAATGGAAAACTGAACTGTAAACACTACAAAGTAGTAGTAGTAGATGCGTGGTTTGTTGTGGGTTTGCAAGCAGAAATTATTGTCCATTTACAGCTGCTCAAGTCTACGTATATTTATATATGTATATACTTATTTATATACGGTGTGATCATATTGTTGTGCGCTATTGAGAAATTAATCAAATATCTTCGTTTGTAAACGAATTTGTTTTCAAAACGGGAAAACGCACACGACACACAACGTTGGCATCTGGCATTTCAAGGGTAATATAACGTTTAATCAAAATTTCGTTTCTGCTCTGATATGTTAGAATTTATATATATATTAAAAATCAAAGTGAAAAGAAAACCAGATACCAGGATTTGCTAATCGAACCGAAAATCACTTTCATCGTCATATAATAATCATCGTCGGTTGCCTACCATCCTCATATAACTATAACAATTTGGTCTGGAGTATTATTTCTTTCTTTTTTTTTTCTAAATTAATTATTATTAATACTAATCTCATATACTCGTATTTATGTAAACTACTGTAAAAATTACTATAAAATGTCACTAGCAATATATCCATATATAATAATAATAATCTTACAATTTATTTATATGTAGAGAAAGAGAGAGAGACAGAGAGAAAGATTTATATGTTACGAGTAATTTTCTTTCTCCCTTAAAAAAATAATAATGTATGTAAGTACTACGGATTGGGCCGATTGGACAAAAGAAAGGAAATGTACTAACGAATAGATTCGTTCGAAAAATATGAAATGACGAACTTTTTTGGACCACGCTAACAATCATCGTTCCAATGATTCCAAACTCTACCGGAGGTTTCTCTCTTCTGCTTGTTTCTTTCCATCGTCTAGTAGGCCGTTGCAACAACGAAACAAAAATTATCTACTAATATTAATTAGACGTCCACTATAGCGGATCGCTACGATTAATTAACTTGTACGTTGTTTTTTGTTTGTTTGTTTATTTCATCGACTTTGTTTGAAGCGGCTACTTGAGAATGAGAAAGGAAAAAACACAATAACGAATAACTTTGTAAGTACGTCTAAATATGCATTAATTTTGTTGTTGTTGTCGGTTGGCGAAGGTGTTTTTTTGCGTTGTTATATTTTTCGATTTAGAAGACGTCCAGTTGCGCGGATCTGAGACCCGGTGGTCTGTAGTCGTTGATGTCATCTCCTGGTGGGGCGCAGAGGTGAGGGGAGCAGCTGATTTGGGCGCCGATTCCGCAGATGCACTCGACGCAATTACCGGTGTCGTGGGGAAGGCGATCACCGACGTTGTATCTGCGACCTGAGAAAATGATAATGAGTACACGAAAAGTTTGTATTGATGGTCTGCAGATTTCGCTAACGATTTTACTAAGGATGAGTGAGTGAGTGAGAAAGAGTGGAAGGGAGGACCGAACTGACCCAAAAGCTTTTAACATAGCTCGCGCGAAATAGCTACCAGCGTTTAACCGGAGAAAATTTAATTAGATGCAGTTTAAGCTCACTCGTCTCTTCCAATCAACTTGCAAAAAGTTTATGCCGCCGTTTACACGTGACGTAACAATAACGAGCGAAGCCGAAAAGAAATGTCGCATTGAAAGTAACAAGTTTAACCCAGTGTAATTATATACCTCTTCTCCTATCGATTCAGGACACTGTTCTGTATACCTGTGTGTACGTTATCGACGATCTGAATACAGTTTGCCATATAATGCAGCCTTTAATTATAAACTTAGTGGAGCTTACTGATATAATCCGCGCCCGGATAATTAGTGGACCGTGCATTGTCCTCGCACAGCACCAACATACGACGAGTACATCAGCATATTGAAGACGCTCGCGCCCCGACCTTCCAATTATTCACGATAATCAACCGGCATCATGCAACTCTCATCTACATAAAAAAAGGACTGCACCACTATCATCCCAAATTAATTCTAAAGTGGAGACAAATCAATTTGGTCTGTAGTGATTGAGAGATTAATTCAATATTTACCCATGACCGTGCAGATTTTCGGTGCTTCGACTGATGCGATTCCATCGGTCGTTCCGTCTAACGGATTCGGCGTGTTTCCATTCATTGTCGTCGTTGTCCTCATCTCTTCGATGGAAGCCCTTCTGTCCGGTTGGGTCATCTCCGTGCTAGAGACCGGTACCTCTTCGAGTCTCTTGGAAGATTGAGTGGAAAGCAGCAATGTGCTAGCAACGGTTTCCGATGATTTTGTTGTCGGCTTTGCAGTTTCCACTTTAGGCAGCATCGGTTTGGATACAGCACCTTTCACTTCTGAAACGACGTACATCATCGTCTCATGTATTCGAAATGAACAAATCAAAAATAGATAGGGTGATTTTGAAAATCAAATCGAAGCAATATTGATTGCAAGGAATATACGCCATTCAGAATGCATAAAAATTGCATATGAGATGTGCAATAAACACAAAAAAAAATATATATATATAAAAATATACATTTATAGAAGAAACTTACGGCAGGGCGTGAATGGGCCGCGATCCTTGCACGGTCCTTCCGCAGCGGGTGGACAATCCTGCCACCAGCAAAACATCTCCCCGTCGAGGCACAAGCAGAATTCGCACGGATCCTTCCGATAGATCTGCAATCATCGACACAATTTAGCAGAGCAATTTACTTTGCCCGGCGCCTCCACCATTTATCGGAACCGTACATCGCAGCAGACCATTTTAAATATTAAATAGTGTGATATTTAGTTGGAGTGAGTTCGAAATGTAATAGAAATAAATTGCGCACGGATTCGGAGGGCGTACGGGCCATTAGCGTTTAAAATTTGTGTTTGTGTATCGTTGATTTCCTCTCCGGTTTCTGCGCAACGGAATTAAACGGCGGAAATATGATGGTAATTATGTGGGGGAGGTGGAAACAACGGAACAGTACAGGACAAATTCAGACGCATCCATAAAAACCCGCTCCTCCAATTCATCGGACCGAAACCCAAAACCACCCCAAAACGCGATTTATGGCGCTCTTTAAACTTTTCTCGCCGTTCGCAGCAACGCAGGAAATCCCCCCAATTGCGAACCCCACACAAACCGTCACACACTTCCCGTACATTATTTTATTAATTACCCGAATTCCCTCTGACAGCTTCGGAGAAACAGAGTCGCTTTCGTTTTATCCATATATGTTACAAGCATAAATGATGATTTTAGCGCACAAAAGTTGTTCAGAAGACGTGGCGATTATCGATTATCAGATTTTGTGAGCAGCAGTGAGAAGGAGGACGTTATTTTTATTTAACTTTCCGGTTTGGCGACAGGTAGTAAATTACATGGGAGAGGGCGCTACGGTTGATCGTTTCAGAGAAAGAAAAAGAAGAAGTGGAAATACGGCGGAAAGTTCTGAATATTCATGCGATATGAATCATCCCCTATTGTAACGCCCTTTTCGCGTTTTCCTCTCTCTCTCTCTCTTTTTCTCATCATTTATCAGACGACGACCTTTCTCTCTTACGCGAATTATTGTGAAGATAAAACAATCAACAGCAGCAAATCAAAAAAGAAGAAGTAATTCATTCATTGCACTCTATTCAAACATCAAACATATTTTTAATCGTTCATTAAATATATTTTCAGTCTCCGCAATTAATTGCGAACAAATACATACACACACACACACGATAAATTAATCGGGATACTTTTAATTGCAAATTTAATTAAATTTAATTAATCCTTGGATAAATATGTACACCGAAACATACACGATTTATTTATTTTGAATAAGAATTTGTGCATTTTAAATGAAAAACAATAATATAGTTAATGACTAGTTTTTTCTGACAGTGTTTTTAATTTATCGTTGCACAATTCGAAAACATAATCGAATTTATTTGTAATTCGTTTTGATAATTCATTCCGAGATATATAATATATAAATTAAAAAGATTTTGAATGTCACAATATGACAGTGACTTTTAGATTTCACTAATTATTAGGTTTTGTTTCTTTTTTGATATTTCGATGCAATGCCGTTATTTCAATTGCTGCATTCGTAATAGAAAATGGGGCACAGAATTATTATTTTTTAATCAATTTCGTGTTTGCGCAGCGTAAAGCATAGAACGAACGGACAAACATAAATAAATACAAAATAAATAAATGAACAATAAACGGGCGTTTGCGTGATTAACTTTCGAATGATGAATAATGAATGGTCTCGAATATTGTTGTCGAAGAAACGCACATACCTATTGTTTTGTTTTTTTGGTTGTTTCAGTTTCGATTGACGTTTCGGTTGGTCGAACAACAGATGACGGCACCGGGCGTACCGAAACGCAATTAGCGTCGAGTCAATATTGCATGTCAGTCAGGGGTGACTTTATAAAATATTAATTAAGCTGCAAATACGCACGTGGTTTTATTTGTTTAGTTTGCAGATATGAAAAAAAAAACAACTACAAGCAAGCTGTAAAACTTCATATTGCATCATGCTTCGATAAATAAATGTAAAGTGCAAATAAATCATAGCAAGTTGAAATACGGAATGTAGATATCCAGCGAATCTTGACAATGGATTATATGAAAAAAGCTAAACAAAGAAAAGATAAATAAGGCGGATGACTTTGCAGAAGTTTTACTTATACCGTTCGTAGTATTATTCCTATATTGTTGTTTGTAAAAAAATAATAATAAAAATAATTGCCATTATTCTTTTTTTTGTCCTTCGTTATAACTTTCGTTCTTCCTCCCTTCAACCCATCGTCGGGTTTCTTTCTCGGTCGAAGTGGAGCGGAGCTCTTAATTAATTAGTCCGCTGTGCGTCGAAAGCGAAAGCTTTTGATGGAGTCAACAAAGCTCACAATAAATCGGGACGGAAAAGAAGTGGAAAGGGAAAAGGAAGAAAAATATATATATGAAGGCAGCAAGGGAAGTGAAGCATGAGTAATTTGCGGTGCAGATCAAAAGTTTAAAAATAAATAAATATTAGCGCATGAATAAAGCGATCAAAGGGAATCAAAGAACGTGAATGCCGCCCGTTTATTTATTTACTTTGCAAATTATGGCTTTTGGGAGAAGGAAAATAATGAAAGAATCCAAAATTTAATTGAATATTAACTCAAATCACTTTTGTGTCAAACGAACGCTGTGTTGGTGAAAAGAAAAAACAATATGCTTTGTAAATTTCCGGTTATAATTTAAGTCGCAAGTTTCCGGCGTGGATCGCTGGCAAAGGATCAGTCCTTTCCGGTGGACGAAGGCAGCGTCAGTGGCGGCGACAACCGGTTAAATATTCAAGGAATCTTGGTTTTCGGAAGGGTGGATGGAATGGGACGAATGGGTCCGACCCTTGCATATTCAAATTCGTTCAACACGCCGAGCACGTTTCCGTCGGAACCGCACAGCAAGAGCAGAAGATGCAAGATCTAACAAATATTCCCTCACAAAACAAACGAGTTAAAAAAAACGATTAGATAAACGTGAATTATGAGTTTATAATTAAAGTTGTTTGTTTTTTTTGTTTGAATAATTACAGCCAACTTTTCTTTCACCTCATTTCCTCGAATATTATTATAAACTCAAACTTGTTTTAGCATTCATATGAATTGATAATTCGTTAAGTTTGAGTTGGATTCATTGTAAATATTGTCGTATGGCAAAGTTTCCAGACAAGGACGTTACCCTCACGAACGAAAAACAGATAAACGTTTTGTCTCCGATGACTTTGAAACTTGGCATTATTAATAATTGTATTTGAACATGAAGGTGCGAGCAAATGGTGAAAGAGCGGGGATATCGCGTGTCGCCGTTAAACTAATCATTAAGGATATTTATAAAAGTTATTTCGAGCGAAGTGAAGTGAACGGTAAAAATGAAATGAAATGCAACGTGGAAAAGTGAATTTCCATAGCACGCTTCGTACATGCTGCACAAATCGTTATTGAAGTAGACGAATGGAATTGCCGTTGTTGATTTGACATGATCATCACCATCATCATAATCATAATCGTCTTCGACGTTTCTGTCCCCGGAGGCTCAGCGAAAAGCGTTATAAAACGATCGAGTTTATGGTGAAGTATCTACTCTCTACTCTCGATAAGATCGAATGCGATTCCGCGCAAATTGGATGCATTTCATGGTGATACATACATCCGGAAGTATATTTATGAGGAGCGAGGGAATTTATGAATAGAAGAAGTAAATAGACTATCGTAAAATGTTTTCTTTCATTCTCTCTCTCTCTCTCTCACACACTCGCTCCTCTCTTTTAGTGTATGTGTTTGTAAGTTATATAAACTTTCACTGGAAAATGTTTTATGCAGAGAAATGAGATTTTTATGGGCCCTAAAGTAATACCGCAACGGAAGTCAATATGCGCACAATGTATGGTAAGGGAAAGGTGGAGACAGGCGGATTCTTCTTCACTTTATGAAGAAGACGAAATGTTACGTAACCGTTTTTGCTTTAAAAAGATGCGAAATTCGAAACAGTTTTCCAACATTTATTTTCCATAACAGCGTTGCAGAAACCAAAATGAATGAATTAACTATTTCGTTTAACTAAATCGCAATTTCACGAATCATTGGCTATCATTATTTAATTGTTTTCGTTATCATTATTTAAAGTGTATGTGTGTTTTGTCTTATTATGAAATTTTAATAATTTCCAAATATTTGTAAATTATATCTATTAGACATCATAACACACAATACTCACACAAAAACAAAACGGAAAAAAAATAAACGAAACAAATTTCGTGCGGGGTCAGATTTCCTGAATGAAACGTACTTCCTCTATAGGTTTATTCAGTATTCAAACTTCCGAATGCAACGTGTTACATAATACACGTACAATTATTGCGTTTCAGTTTTGTGAATAGAAATGATAAAAACTTTGTTAATGATGCGATTATAAATTACGATGTAAGAGATGATGATGCATCGGTGATTATCGTTTGAGCAATAGTGTGAATTTGTCTGAGGATTGTTTTTCTTGTTATTGCAGTACAACCGATGAAAGGAATTAATTATGTGAAATTTTTCTCTCGCCGCACACTTGATGCTTGTTAAAGCGTTGCTGATATAACAAATGGTCGTTAAGGGGCGGTGCAATTTTTCACAGGCGTCGTTAGGCAATCCATCGAGAGGGAAGGCGGATGGCTGCTGCTGCAGCCGCGGAAGGTCCTAATTAATAGATTTGCATCCGGAATGAAGACGCCTCACGCACGCCCTCATCCCTTATGCAGATTGGCAGATCTACTCCGCTCTGGTCTGCTGCCAACTAATCTCTCTCGTCCCATCTGCACTACTCAACTATCCTAAACAAACCGCCCCAGTACACGATAAAAGCCGTATTTTGCCCATCCAGCAGATGAGAACTAATTCTTTGCGAGCCGTTAATTGCGTTAGTTAGGAGGAACTATTTATTTCTCGCAAGGAGAGGAGGAGCAGAAGGATGGAAAAGGGGCTTCGTAGGCCTTCTAATTATCGAATCCGGGAACGGAACGGCGTCTCTCATATTTCCCGGCGATGCAAACTTTTTCAAAGTGTATTTAACGAACTGCTGCTAAACGCGAGTCACGCTAATGAACTAATTAGATTAAGACCTATTCAGGACTGATTCTGGATAGCCGACTACCTCTACCATCTATCCACTACATTCTCTTTATTGCAATCAAAAGTCTTTAGTTCTTCTAGAAACAAATCAAATCACTACCATATTTATATAAATATTAAAAAAAATTTTTTTTTACAAGAATTTGATATAGATGTTTGAAACGAGTTTTCCGCTAATGACGGGCAAACATTTCAATTTCATGCGAAACAGATTAACTTTTTCTTGTTTTTTAATTATTTTCGTTTTGCGAATGTAAATACTGCTAAAATATGATTTCTCGTCAAGACTGAAAACGCGACGCAATTTTTAATGGCTTTTTTTTGCGTGTATCGATGTGTTTCCTTTCAGAATTAAGAGACGGTGCCGTATATAAGTTTACGTTTATTTTATTTTTTTGTTCGGTTATTTTGGTCCCCGAGGTTTTTAAAAGCGCATTACAAATATTTAACGATGTTTAGGTGTGTATGTGTGTGTGAGAGAGTAAGGAAAAGAGAAAAGCTCGGTGAAGAGTATTCTATTACATTTTCAGGAAATTGCGTTCCTGGCCTACGGCCGTATTTCCACGCCGCACAATGCCCTCCTCCTCACCGACACTCTGACGCCCATCATTTACACCTACTCCGCACCCAATTTATAATTAATCTTATTTACTCGACGAAATAATCTACACTCTATCTCTCTCTTTCCCATACACACATGCATAATATCATTTTCGCTACGCTTTTCGCATAGTCGACGACTACCGAAAATCATCGTTTGATGATTACTATCATCAACACAAACAAAATTAAACCGCAAAGGATTTTCAACAGACCAGTTAATGCTGTAAAATTAAAAAAATCAAATGATTTTTTTATGCAGTACATAACGTTTAAGGTCGTAATTGAATTTTTCGCCGTATTTAATTAAAACCTTTCGTAGTTTGTGAGGAATGAGGTCCTCCTTGGTGGGTCCAGAGTACCGTTCGGAGGCGCAATTTGAAGGAGGCAGAAGGTAACGACGCGCTCGCGTGCAATCTGTATTATGGCCTAAAGTATATTAAAGTTTTATTGGGTCTAACCTGTTGGCCGTGCGTGTATTCTACTCCGGCGACGAGACAGGTAGCCGCCGAGCTGAGATGTCCTAGAGGATGAGCGGTGTAGACGTCCTCGTTGCTATCGTTGACGACGGAGAAGTCGTCCAGGGCATTCGGATTCATTATACCCGGCGAGTTCATCACCATCGACAACGGAACTGTAACGCAAATAGCAAACGCGACCTAAGTATTTCACAATACAGAAGCATAGAAATATGTAAGATAAGATAATTATGTTTTTATGTAATCCGATTTTCTTGGAGGTTGCGAGGATAAAACCAGATAAAATAAAATTTTATTAGCTGGAAGTTGGGAAGGGCAAGGCAATAGTAAAACTGTTATTTTGCATATTGTCTTACGCTGAAAAGAAGCAACGGTAATGGTAATACAAATAATAACTTTCGATGTGGATCCGTGGAGAGCGGTTGAAGTGGGAGGTGTAAAGGAAGGACGTTGAAAAGATGGTGCAAGTCGAGCGAGGTCGTAACACTCGATACACTAGACCCTAGAATTCATTTGTCATTCCGGCGCCCTTTTATGCTTGTGTGTGTGTGTGTATGTGTTTTCCGAGGAAAATCCTGGCGCTCGGCCAAAACACAGGAAAGTTTTCCGTCGAGCACCGCAACGCTCTCCCCTTTCGACGAAGGCCGCCATGCCAAGTGCTAACGTTTCTATCCGGCAGCAGGAGAGGTTCATGCGCTAATTGCGTACAATTCTCTGCGGGATGCCACCCGCCAGACAACAGCAGGGGGTTTTCGGTACGAAGATTAAGACGTTGCAACATTTGAACCGAATTCACGCAGTCCTTGGTATTATTCCAATTAGTTTTTACTGTGAACATGAGTGTATAGCGATACTATCCATTTTGAAAATGTAAACATGAAACTAAACAAGTTTAATATGTTCTGCCCCTTCGTCGCCTCTGCGTCGAAATTACCTGCAGTGAAATTCAATATTATTTTTCAATTTGACTTTTATTCTACGAGCGCCACTTTATTTCCTACCCGTTACCGTTTTACGTTTCGAGATGTTTTTTATTCAATCTCTCTCACACTTTAAGTGTGTATCCGCTCATTCTTTCTTCGATCAACGGCTAAAATATCAGGACAAAGTGAATTTACCGGAAAACGCGAATTACTTACTTCCGCACTTGTGCTGCAATTGGGTCAATAAATTGATTGTTCACAAAGTGCAATAACAATGTTTTGGCAGAACATTATACATTTACATTTAGTATTACTTAAATATACGAATATCCTAGAACGTTAAATTTTCCCATAAAACATGTCCTCGGTAGTATAGTGGTCAGTATCCCTGCTTGTCACGCGGGAGTTCGGGTTCGAACCCCAAATAATGAAATAAAGGGTTTTTCCAACGCATTTTCAAATTAAACTAAGCATAGTTGTATGTAACACTAACAATAATCTATAAGTTGAATAATCACAAGGATCCAAAACACTTCAAGAATGTAAATAATTGCTTAGACAATTATCATCTTGACAAAAAGTGTAGAAATACTAACCACCACAAACTAAAAACCAATTAGGGTTGTGAAATTTGTAAATATTAAATGTATGTATCCTCTCAGGATTGTAAGAGGGTCAAATAATTCTGTATGTATAAATAAAGTTGAAGTTTGACTTTTTTTTCCTTTATAGTGCTGCTATCATTATTTTTTGTGCCTATGAGATATATAGAAAGTCTGACAATTTACGAAAAGGTGCTTTGTCCCGGCTTCAGTTTAATTAATTTTAATTAAAAGAAGAAAAGTGAAATGCCGTCGTCGGGGCTACGAGATGGTGAAGAGAGGGAGATGGGGTCTTTTTTCTTCAGATTGTTTGCGTTTAATGATCGGCGCTTCGTGCATTTTAATTTCCCATTAAAGCAACACGGCTATCCCCGCCATTTACGTATTCACTGCATGCTCCGATTATCATAATATTATTTCTCTTTTTGTCGTATCGCATAATCCGAATTACAAATCTGTCCGTATCTTAAGAATCGACCGAAACGAAATAAATATATTTTTAGTTGGACAACTAATTTAGGTGAGTGCAAGAATATTTATGTCGAGTGCACTTTCCCGGATTAGAGTTCTTCCGTATTCGCACTCGCACTCACGTCCGCAGAATCGGAATGAGCTTTGAAAAGAAGAGAATAAAATAAATAAAATCATATTATGATGGACGAAATTTGTTTGCAAACGTTATTATTATCGCATTACTTTCAGCGATGATTTAATTCTAAAGCGGGATTAACGGAAATGTTTCGGCTCGCGCTTGCACCGAATTAGCGTTCTTGCGTTCGCGTTGATCCTGCAGTATTACAAAAGTATCGCAGAAATAGTAAATGAAAATGGAAAGCCGAAACGAAAATGGTACTGGATTTGTCATAATTAGACTATTTTTTTTTATTATGTCGTATAATGTTATTTACAATCTATTCAAAGTGAACAATATGTAAATCAGATCGCGATTGACATCCCGGTGGATGTTTACCATTGTTATATTTATGAGATTAACAAATTACTTAAATCTATATCTAATGGTTTATAGCGCTTAAGTCTATTTGTTGTTTTGCTATTATCAAGTAGGTTAATAGCAAGTACGTTGTTATGTGATTCCAATCTAACTTCGTATCTTCTACTAAACATTGCTATTGTATCCTCAACGAAATCCATATGTAGGTCTTTGTGTATTTGTCTATTCGTAATGAACGACGGGGCTCTGATGATATTTCTTAGACATTTTGATTGAAATCTTTGTATAATTTGTATGTTCGATTTGCTGGCTGCACCCCACAATTGTATACCATACTTCAACACTGGTTTAATTATTACCTTGTATATCAGTAGCTTATTCGTTATTGATAATTCCGATTTTTGCCCTAAAAGCCAGTATAATTTATTAAACTTTATTTCCTCTTTTAGCCTGAAAGTGGTCGTTCCAGGTGAGCTTTCTGTCGAGATGGATGCCTAGGTATTTGACTTTTGTTGATTTGGGCAGATCTTGGCTAATTCAATTCTTACTGTTGGGCAGGTGTCTTTGTTTAGCGTGAAAGTGATATGTACAGATTTCAGTTCTTTAACTGATATTCTCCACTTTTTCAGCCATTTCTGTAATTTATCTAAATGTTCCTGCAGATATCTGATGCTAAGATTGCTGTATCATCAGTGAATGTTGCAATCGTAGTATTACTATTATTAGGAATATCTGCCGTATATAAAAGATAAAGCAGTGGACCTAAAACATTTCCCTGTGGCACCCCTGATTCTATTGGATGTAAATCGGTGTATTCGTCTTCAAGTTTTATCTGGAACATTCTATTCTCCAGATATAATTTTATTATTTTATAGTAGTTATATGGCAAGTTCTTCTTAATTTTGTATAGTAGTCCGAGATGCCATACTTTGTCAAATGCCTGCGATACGTCCAAGAAGGCAGCCGAACAGTAATTCTTATTTTCTAAATCTTGGTATATGATGTTCACTATTCTATTTACTTGCTCAATTGTTCCGTGTTTGCAACGAAAACCGAACTGATGGTCTGGTATCAGTTTATTCCAAGCAATTATAGTTTGCAATCGATTAGCAAGAAGTTTTTCATATACTTTTGACAATATCGGTAGGAGGCTAGACTAATTATGGATGCAACAACATAATTTAATTATTCTTTTTTATATTTACCGATAAAGACAAATTTAACTTTGTTGGATGTAAAACAGATGGCAGCGGTGGGATTCGAACCCACGCCTCCGAAGAGACTGGTGCCTTAAACCAGCGCCTTAGACCGCTCGGCCACGCTACCTATATAGAATTAATTACTGCCATACAAAATATCAAACCTTTATATTTTATAAATAATTTTATAATTTTAGAATTGTATTCAAAAGTATTATTCTACCCATAGAACTGTCACTGTTAAATATATTAATTAAATTGTTTTTGTTATTTTTGCTCTTCTCTTTGCTAATATTTATTTACATTTTTATCGCTAAACGACGGTTGACCAACATTTATATGCACGCGTTGCGTAAGTGCAAAGATATAACATGTTTGCGTGCACGTATGGTTGGATGACGGATTCAAATTTTCCCGACATTAAACTGACCCATTTCCTGCGAAACACACAAACCGCCATCCAGCAGTAGCCCGCCCTCAGCCAGCGGCCGCAATACACGAGCATTCGAAACATTTCCGGCATTTAACACACATCCCATGCTGCCAAATGCGGGAAACATACTTTTCTAATTACATTTTCTTCCGACACAAACCAAACTCCAACAGAAAGCAAAAAAAATATTTAAAAAAAAAAAACAAAAAGAATATACACATAGTATTGTTGGCCACCATTTTTCATAACGCTACGTCAAATGCTAAAACATTGACTAATTATATTATTTTCAATTTTTATATTGTTCAATTATTAAGATTAATAAAATATTAAACTCCCCGGCGGGGAATCGAACCCCGGTCTCCCGCGTGACAGGCGGGGATACTGACCACTATACTACCGAGGACACTATATATGAAAAGGACAAAATTCTGCATAACCATGATACTGTTCAACAAATGCTTTAAGCTTAAGATATAGTTTGTAAGATGAATAACAAATACAACGATCCATGTAAAAGGCTTTAAGAATCTTAGGTATAATCGATATAGGATGCGGTAGCGCGCTAGAACGCTGTTTTAATTGGTTCGTGAAAAAAGTTTTATTCCAATGCGAATAAAAGAGGATTGGAGCCGTAGATATGGAATATATAGTGGTGGGCAGTCTCTTCGTAGAGTATATCGATTCGCAGAACTGAAAGTCGCACCAAGACAGATAACATTTGATCGCTGTGGGTATTATTGGATGAGGGAAAGGCAAAGTTGTAAACGGGAAATGGTGAGACGGTTTTCATAGAGGGGAAAGATAGACTGAAAGAAAGCATCGTTGCTTCAGCTCAGTCGAGACAGCCGCTAAGTATTTTCAGTACGACGCCAGACAAGTATAAAGTGTACGTATCATTCAACAGACCGAGAACATACACACACGCAAGAGGAGACCGGCGATGCGCAAACATCGCAAACTCTATTTTGTAGTGTCTATGGAAAAGCAACATTCCGAGAGAAGAAATTCTCTCGCATCCATCGATTATTGGATGTCAGCTCTATTGCAAAAAAATATATAAAAAAAAAGCAGAAACAAGGAAAGCCCATCGACAATCCTACTATTACCCGAATCAATCATTTCTCAGTTGTTGGACAATTTCAATTAAATCGTTCCAGCCTTAATGCAAAATTGTAATTGTTATTTGCTAAATTTAATAATTTTGATAGATGTCAAATTAAAATAAGGTTTAATCTGTTAACGAGTTTCAAATGACTCTTCAACCAATGGTTTAATTTGTATTTTGCATATTGAGTCTTTGGTGGAAGCGCCTGGCTGAAAATGATTAAATGAGGTTAATTTTCTGGTGGCAGCGCCGGGTTACAAAGAAAATAAAAATGCGAATAATTGAAGAAATGTACTGGTGGCGGTGATTTCAAACGATATTGAACGTTTATCTTGTCCGATGTGAAAATAAACTTAAATCAATTGCACGAAAATATTGGTTAGCCGATTGGGGTGTTTCGAATGCGTATCCCGTGTTTCTTTGTTTCTCTTGACAGATGTCAAATAAAATTGTCAGTGTAGGAGTGAGCAGGTGAGTGAACATCGAACGTTCAATCATCGATAGAGGTAGAGAGTGAGTGTGAAAGGCAGAAAGAGAGAGAAAGCAGAATGGGAAATGTCGAGTCGTCGGCGTTGAAATGCTGAAGGCTCAGTAAAAAATTATAAACCGTTAGCGGTGCGTGCATCTGATGGGCCATTAAAGAACTGACCGTTTTGATTTCAGCTGCTCCTATGATGCCTTGTTGGAAGAGCGGCAGCAACAGGAGGCAACAACAAGGAGGAGGCACTTGGACACTATATGCGCCCATCTCGCTGACTATCAAGAAAATTGTAAGCTTTCACTCATATTTGATATCATCTCAATTCCCCATAATAATATATTTTTGTTTTCTTCCTATCGTTAGCAAAACAAGTTCTCTTTGGATCGGTACTCGTCTGTGACGCTTTATAAGATGGTGGAGGAACGCGTCTCAAACATGAACACCACCACCCTCATGGTGGGCACCAATTTCAAGGTAGGCAAGAAGATCGGAAGCGGTAATTTCGGGGAGCTGAGACTAGGAAAAAACGTCTTCACCAACGAGCACGTGGCCATCAAGCTGGAGCCGATGAAGACAAAAGCGCCTCAGCTGCATCTCGAGTACAGGTTCTACAAAATGCTGGGAGCTCGAGACGGTAGCTATAAATCTAAATGTAATCACTATTAATTGCACTTAATGGTATGATAGGAGTACCGAAGGTTTATCATATGGGCGTTTGCGGTGGAAGATACAACGCCCTTGTCATGGAATTGCTGGGGCCAAGTTTGGAAGATCTCTTCAACCTGTGCAACCGTCACTTTCGGCTGAAAACGGTGTTGATGATTGCCGATCAGACTTTGGAGAGGATCGAGTACGTGCACAACAGACGTTTAATATACAGGGACATCAAACCGGAGAACTTTTTGATCGGCCGCAGCAGGAACAATAAGGATAAGGTTGTCTATATCATCGATTTCGGTTTGGCCAAAGAATACATCGATAAGGAGAAGAATAAGCACATACCTTACAGGGAGCACAAATCGCTCACAGGTAATAATCATGTTTTTTTTGTAAAGTATAAGAGAGAGAGACAGACAGAGAAATGATCTATTATAAATGAATTTGTTTAGGAACCGCAAGATATATGAGCGTAAACACGCACTTGGGACGTGAGCAATCCCGACGCGACGATTTGGAGGCTCTGGGACACATGTACATGTACTTTTTGAGAGGATCGTTACCGTGGCAGGGCTTAAAAGCGGACACCCTCAAGGAGAGGTAAGAGGAGAATGATGATAATAAAGGGTATGTTCCAACAAGTGCTCTCTTTTGTGAAGATATCAAAAGATTGGCGACACCAAACGGACAACACCGATCGAGACTCTGTGCGAGGGTCATCCCGAGGAGATGGTCACCTACATGAAATACGTGCGGAAGCTGGACTTCTTCGAGACTCCCGATTATGATTATTGCCGACGACTGTTCAAGGATCTCTTCGAGAGGCGCGGTTACACCGACGATGGCGTCTTCGATTGGTCCGGTCTGTACTCATCCACCGGAGACGATTAGTGCACACTCACCTTTTATTATTTGTAAATAAAGTATTAACCTATTAACGATTCGCCAATTGCATAATATATTGATTGTTTTTTGTAAACAGACAAAAAAAAATCACTAATATTAGCATCAGTTGAAAGGTGATGATTATGACGACCCGAGTTAATATCCTTGTCGTCTGGGGCAGAATATGCCGCGTGCAGCGGGGAACGTAATTAACGGTAATTAATCAGGTCACGTGGCTGGGACGAAGATAAGGTATGAGGAGGGAGGTGGAAGAGTGGATGAGTATGCCGATGTCATCTGGCGTACATCTGCTAAATATGCAGGTGAGGTTCAATGGGACGTGATCCGTAGACGCTTTGCGAAAACGCGCCGAAATCTGTGCGACGTCGTCGAACGCGATTAAATTTCATTGCCCTGCTTCATTCCTGCTGCTACTCCTGCTGCATGAAAATTAAATGAGTTTCGTCCCCCCCATTATTTGCATGATAAGGATTTTCTTCTATTTTTATTTATCGCCACTCGACAGATATTTCCCAAATGGAAAGGATTAGTTTAGAATCGAACTCGCAATATTCTACTTCCACTTCAGTTAATTGCTTCAATGAAACGAAAGTATGCGCGTTTTGTTTCATTGTTGATGCCGTTCCAATCGCAACGCCCGCATTTTATTTAAATAAAACAGTCAATCACTTAGCAACGAATTGTAAATTACCACTAAATATATTCTGATACACTGTGGTACATTGAAGCAAATCCAAACATAATTGAATATAATTTAATTCGATGCTATTTCTGTTGCAATGATGTTCAGAGCAAACAGATGTTCAATCAGCGTAATCTGCCCGCCAATACATATATCATTCATTATTTAACGGCGTAATCGAATATACACTTGATGCGGCTTAAAAGGAAATGCTGATTGGGACTAATTGAAGGGATAAGTCGAGCCAGTTTACCGACAACCACATCATGAGCATCCATTCTTTCTAAACCGTTGCAACAGTAACAAAGAAACGAGTTTCCGAGTTTATCTCAATCGCATTACGACATCCGTTCAAACACACATACGTGCACACATCTAATCCAATCTTCTTAACAACGTCGCACGCAAACGTACGTTTCGCATCCACGCTCAAACTCAGCTCACGAAACGAATCTCTTCTAGTAGGGGGACTAATAAACCTAATTGCATCATCATCATCATCCGCAATATTCAAATCCGGTAACTCGTGTAATCGGCAATACATTTTACGCCCTAAACAATCGATAATCTCATTGTTTCAGATTTTTGTTTGTTTTTGCATGCACCGCAATCGTGATTTATCGATACGCAATAATGAACCGCTGCGATAATTCATAATTTAGCAAGCGCCATTTAGTTTGAACAACTAGATGCAATGCGAAATTGATTAATGCAAAACGCAATCTACTAACCCGGCTCCATCTATTTACATCGATGAAAACGCATTATTTATGCCATTAAATCGGAAGATAAAAATGCATCTACAATTGAAATCATTGTCTAAAGCTAAATTAGCAAGGTGCATAATCGGATATGGGTTGTGTGTGTGTGTGTTGAGATGAAAGAGGAGGAAAAGTCGAAAGATGGATGCTCTTTATTATTCGGGATCGACGGGCAAGCTTCCGGGGATCAATGCTGTTTAATGGTGCGATAAGTGCGATAATTTTTAAGCGAACGAAGCGTGCGAATTGATATGGCGGAGTCATGCCAAAAGCATCTACTCTCACCAACTCATATTTCGCTGCTGCTGCTACTGCTGTACATCAATTTTCATGTCCGACGCAGCCTAATACAAAGCGAAATACTACAATGCATTTAGAGCAATTAGTTTACGTAAAAGACACGCCTAACACTACGTGACATTTTATAGCGAAATTGAATGACCTAAGAGTCATAGGACACCGCCCGGAAATTGCCCGTATTCATACATTAAAATATCGCTAAATTATCGAAATGGCTAAATCTGGATGTGTGTGTGTTTGTGATTGTATTAGTGTATGTGCGGAGGGTGGAAGTTTCCAATTCCAGTTGGCCGTGGTCCCTGATGTGTGACAGGTGCAGATGTGGGCGGCCTCTGGTGCTGTGCGTCTGCACGTGTATACATATATATGTGATACCTTTATTAGTGCCGCACGGTTTGCTTTGAAGGGAAAGCTCCGGAATCTCAGTCGCTGCATACGAAAAACCATCGGCCAGACGTCCACCACTTCAACTCCCCTCCACATCCTCACCCACAAGGTCCACCTGATTTATGTAATTAAATTATCAAACCCTCAAAGGATTATCCCCACACTCCTATTCCTGCTCTCCTGCACTCATCCAATAGCTTGATTCGCAGTTTACCGTGAGATGGATCTGCGAATCGAATCAGCTACGACGGACGGTTTGATCGTCAATTACCATATCGAAAATGTTGCGGGTGTGCAAAGGTGAGAAACGTTGTTTTTGTTTAGCGGCGCTTGTAGATGAATGTTGGGCAAAACACTAAGACGAAGAGGAGGTTGAGAGTCTCTGCATCGACGGCTTCTCTAATGAAACCGCATCAAAGTGCTAACTTCCGACCTCCGCATAAACGTGGCCAAAGAGTTAGAGAGAGAGAGACAAAGGGTCTCTCAATATTTAATAACAATGGCCAGACTCGACTGGAGGATTTTGTGGATGGTAGAGAAATCCCCAATTCCCAATAGCAATTTGTCCACCATCCGTAGGGAATACGCGATATTCCTCACGAAACCGATTGATTATTTCAAAGTTCAAATTCATTATATTAGATGGAGCCAAATTAGAATATGCTCAAGAAAGCTCATCATATCGGTAAATACGGACTTAAAAAAAAACTTAAGCAACTTGAACTTTTTTTTAATTGTTTTTCGGGTTTCGTTTCTCGAATTTCGAATTTGCAGAAGTTGAAATGAAATAAAAATGCGGGGAAGGTGGAAGTCGAAACTTTATCAATTGCCATGAATTGATCCCTACGAAATTCGAAATACTAGAAGAAATGGTGAAAGAAGAGGATGTAGATGGAGAAATGGTAAAATTGCAGAGAGCAAGGAAACGCGCAATCAGAAGATCAGAACAACTGTCGAGCGATGCGAATCGGAGCGGCCTTTTCCAAATCGTCTTTGTAGCGCATTTTAGAGTACAATGGGATCGGCGCTTCGTGAGCTAATTCACTGGAAAAAAAGTGCGTTATCGGGGAAACCGAGCGGAAAAATCCGGGAATCCGATATCGCATTGCTGTACACACACGAAAGTACAAATCGAGCAAATGGCAGAAATCGGTAGGATCAGAGCGGAACTCCCGCAGGATTCACGTATCGGATAACCGAAATGTCCATAATTAGTTGTGCAACCACAGAAAAATAACAAAATTATTTTCACCTCATCGCATTTTCATCGAATAAGAAACGAACTTCGAAACAAACAAAAATAGATTAAATATGGAATAAATTATCATAGCAACAATATAATTTGTTAACGAGACTATTCCTTCCTTTCGTTTGCAAATTAAATTTTGCAGCAAAATCAAATTTATTTACAAAAAAAAGTGCATCCGATGCAAACGAAAATTTATTGGAAATTACTGGCAATTTATGGGGCGTTTTTGTTCAATTTATCGGCAGCGGTAATAAACGGGAAACACGGATCCATTTGCCTCTACGATTTTCGGGACCCGAGAATCAATGGAATTAGTCGGGGAATAATATCCGAAAACCAATATTAATTATTGTACATACATATTATATTATTATTTTTTTTTGTATTATTATTCGCGAAGAACCGAAATCGAATTGCGTATAATAATGATATAATGTATAATAATGTTGGTAAAGCTCGAGTGATTTTTTTTTTAATATGTACTAACAATTGTTTCCGCACTAATTAATTTTGTTGGAGTAATGAAATCATGCGTTGTAAAGTATGCTTTGCCTCATAAATTCGTTACCATGGAAAACAATGCGTACACTGGTTTTTGTTTTGGAAAAGCTTCACTTAATTAATGACACATGTCAAATTAAATTTGTTTCATTCCATTACAAACAAATATTTGCTTTTATTCCATGGCAATCCAGATTAGAAGATAAAATCTGCAACGTAATTGTCACTGGGATGGAAATGATGAATAATCCAATTATGGAAATTAGTTTAATCTGAAATAAAACGGTTGGTGTTTTTGGTGGGTGGGTGATAGTTCGAAAACTGTAAATAGTAGCAATGAGCCTTGTTGGCTCGAACTTTATATAGAGTGCGTTGAAACTCCGAAATACATTAAAACGTTATAACGGGGACATTAATTATTCGGAGCAAAAAGGGAATTAAGAGGAGCTGCGTTATTTAACCGTTTCTTGCTCGTCTCGGTGCACAAAACACAATCATCCGACGAGAGAAACTGGAGAGACGATCGTCCCTTTCTCATTCGCACATGCAAATACACGCATCTTCTTCCCTCCCTGCCGGTTAGAAAGTGGTTATGAGCGGATGAAACGGTTGGTGTGTTACTCTACAAACTGTTGACTCGAGGCTATACAGTCTCTAACTCTAATACCCATACATGAAATCCTTATCGCGTCGCGCACACTTCCACCACTAACATACACAATTCTATGATTCTATTATAATTTTTAATAATCTAAAAAAATAATACTGCACACAGTATCAGAATTTTCATTGCAATTCCATCAAACACGTACTCTATGCTATAAACAAATTCATTGCAGCCCGCTCGTAATAATAATAATAATGGTAATACAATTCTCGAAGAACGCGTATTTCCTACACGAAGCGCGAAACGTATGGCCCATAAATATTTAGATCGAAATGCATTGGAATCTAAACCCGTCGTTTTCACACACGGAAATTACATATGAATAGATGGATATTTTGCAAATGGAACAAATCGTTATTCTTAAACAAATTGCTTTACTCGCATTTTCTTACCTATTATTTTCAAATATGGTGCAATTAACGTAGCAACAATACGTAATAATACAAGATTAATGAACGATACAGTTCGAATAATCAATTCAGATGATTCGTTCGAGAGCGATGATCGATGCACGCTCTTTTTTCGAATTGCAACAATGCACTTCGTCGAAACGTTACCGTATATAAATCATCACGAGCGCGGCGAGAAGTTAATTAAACGGCGATCAATCACCGCGATCGTTTTCTCCCCGCACGAAGCGAAGAAGAAAACAAAAACAAAACGACGGCGCGCAATTTAACACTTCATAAAGTACAGTTAATCCAGAAATACCAAAAAGAATAATTATTAACAGTTTCGCGTTTCCATTTATTATTCTCGCAATCTATATAGCTTAAAGAGGGTTAGGTAAGCCGACCGTCGGACAAGGCCTACTGACGTTTCGGCGTTTTTATGTATTATTTTTATCGACACTTCAATAATTTATGAAAACGATTCAAGTTAAAATTGCTCGAAGCATGGATGTTTAATTTCGGCGAAAGGGAAAATAAGAAATAAATTCCAGATTGGAATCCCATTTACTCCCTTACGATGCCGACATGAATTATTTAATGCTGATGATGAAAGTTCTCGTATTCGCGCCGCAATCACATATTTATTACCGCGATACATCATTACGAACCGGGAGGAACCATACAACACCATCTTTCCTTAACAGATGCGCATCGAAAGAGAGGAAGCGGATGGCCTGATGTTGCTTGAACAATCATAAATATTCAGTCTTTTGACTCAATTCGAGAAAACAAATGCCTCGAAACAGTTGTGATCATCAGCATCACCATTAATATGATTATTATTATTTGTAGATGCGAACCAGCTTGAAGGAAGGAAATTTGGGTGAGTTCGTCGTAATCAGATTTTCCTAATCGATTGCACGCAGAAAACTTCATTGGTCGATTCAAGTACGTATTGAGCAAATGTTGCATTATTTTTGTAAAAGTGTTTAAATTCGGAGAATACGGCGCAACGACTGAAATGAATGTATAAATGTTTGCAGAGGTATTTCGGTTGTATTAATGCTGATGTCGACATTCGCAATTCGAGGAGGCTGCAACCGCCGGAAATGCAATAAGCGTAATTGCGTTTTAACCATTTGAGAACGCTCCGCTCCGCATCCATCAACATCATGCAACCGACTCTTTGACAGTTTATTTATTCATCGGCGAATTAGGCCTGTAATCTCTCCAGATGAAAGAGAATCTAATTGCCGCGTCACAATATCGTTAACAAATGGTACACGACAGCAGTTTGTGACAGTTCAATCAATTTTAAATGTCAAATATTTAAACGAAAGAGCAAATTTCATCTGGCAACCGGGTATACTTTATATAGATGGTGTGGAATTATGAAGGTTGCTAACATTGAATTACATGGGTGTTAACTGTAATAACTTTCGGGGTTTTCGGCAGAGGTAAGGGATTCGCACGGGTTTGCAAAGGATGGGCGAATCCTCGTACGGACCGGGGA
This sequence comes from Nicrophorus investigator, assembly GCA_963457615.1. Taxonomy (NCBI): domain Eukaryota; kingdom Metazoa; phylum Arthropoda; class Insecta; order Coleoptera; family Silphidae; genus Nicrophorus; species Nicrophorus investigator. The sequence continues at coordinate 20,633,201 of OY735143.1, forward strand.
TTTGTCCTCTCTGCGGATCCGGTAATGGAATTCGGATGAAAGTGGAAGACACCTGCTCTGGCAATCCGACATTCGTGAAGTTCAAGAGAGAGATAGAGAGAGCGGAGAGGTCCAAGAAAACCCGGCGCATCCACCAGAAGGATTACCCTTGGAATTGCTCGTGCTTTGCGAGCGTGAGGTAAGCCAAGATGAGGTTAATTTAATAAATGGCAATTTATTGTTGCCGAAACATCTGCTGCGCCTGTGGCAGTCGTAGTCTCAGCAGTAAATAGTAGTAGTATTATTATGTGAGCATTAGAAGCGTCGAATCCTCTGTTCGAAGTTTCCGTTGTTTGCGGCATTGTTCGAACTCCATCATTGTGGAACAGCCTGTATTTGTGTCTCCGCAAACACGCGCGCACACACGCACCCACCGATATATACATGAATTCATACCCAAGTTTGACCTGGCCTGCTATGTGTATGCATTAATCTCCACTGTATACATTAATCTGTATTATATCTGCAAACACACATTCACATCGCATAACGAGGAAAACCCGTCAGCTCGTGAAATTTCCCAAGGAAACCTCCTTAAACCCATACCACACACAGTGCAAGTAAATGAGTATACACTTACGTCTGTATACTCGCATATACAGATAACGTCGCTGTAGTGTGTATAAATCCACCGCTCATTTAAACCGCATTCTAATGTAAATGTTACATTTTATCTTCAAACCCGCTTTGCATAATACCCTCAAGTCCACTTCGTTATCGCTAATACTCATCAAAACGTTCGCAATTATTAAAATAATACCGCAAAACCAACTTCATCCATTACGACGTAACTTCCGTTTTCGTTGCAGACTTCCATTTTAGAAACGCACAAAAAGAAACAATAACAAACATTTCATCAACAAGAAAATTATATTTAATTCATTTTTGTAAATTTTTGGTTTGAATTGACACATTCGTAATTGGTCGAGTGATTTAAATAATTTAAAATTTTTAAATTGATTCGATTTATATAATCCGGCACAAAATAGATGGGTAAATTGCATAATTGGTATTTGCTTGCATTACGCGAAGTATCTTTTAACCGCGAAGCGGATTTGCCCGATACGATGAGGGTTGGTTAGCGTTTCGTTACGTAATCCTTTCATAAAAGCTGCTTTCCTCGCGGAGCGCAATAATTATCAACGGAAGGGAGATAGGGATAAAATTTTCAAATCAAGCAAATCTATTGTAAATTCTACGGTGTATTCGTTGGTATATATCGCGGTAAATCCACACTTTATCAACTGCCTGGACGAAGTATTGAACGTCGCTGCTGCACATAGCGTACACTTTCAGAATGAATATCGGATAATCCTTTCGGCGGTGGCGGAGAGGCGGCGGTGCGCTCATTAAACTTTGCCAATAACTGATGAAACTGAAAGAGCGCACGTTCGCTCATTAAACCCATGGAAAACGGCGCGAAGCAGCTGCATTCTCCAGATAATCTGCAGATTATTATAGTTACACGGAGCAAGTAAATTGCATAAATAAAGTTCGACTTCGTTTCCCTGCGAAAAGAAATAAACGAATTTTAAAAAAACGTTACGCTCGGACGGATTCTTTACAAACTTTCAACTACCAACGCTTTTCTCTTTCTCATATTTGATTTTCGTCGATATGGATATATCCACTTATCGCTCTTCCAATAATGTATACGTTAATATGACACCAAGCAAAGTTTGCAGAGCGCGAGAACACGTAGTTCAAGTCGAGATGATAATATTGATCTCTCCCTTAACGACTCTCCTCATTTTTTTTTGTGCCTTATAAAGATCAAGGCCGTGGCGACATTTAAAACTCGCGAATCGCGTAGAACAAAAGCAAACAGCACACGATAATCAAGTCGGCCGGCTAAAAGTGCGGCATTTTATGGTAGGATGATATTTAAAGGCCGTCGAGGTTCTAAAGCAAATGGGGTGTTAATTATTTTCACTACCTCTCTCCTTCTCGACCAACTTCCCTTTCCCGTTCCCTCTCCTCTCTATCTCTCGGAGCGCTTTTTAAAATGTTTCGTACTCCCCTTTTACCGCTGGGAGCTTTTAACTAATGACGGTTTTCAAACGCCTAACAAATTTCGTCATTAGCGCCGAAAAGTGTATACCTGACCAAAGCGGATAACGAAGATATATGCTGCAGCACTGCAACAATTTACATTTTATTTTTAAACCTTTTTTTTTTGGTCTCCTAATGCAAACTATGTGCTGCGAAAAATTACAGGTGTGTATTTTGGCAAAAAAATGTTGATGTGTTTCGATTCGAAAATATGTACACACCTTCAAGGGTATCAACCACCATTAACCACCATTTATATGTAAAAGCAGTCGTGTTTTAACGTGTGTCACGAATCACGATCGAAATGAAAAATTCCACGGTCAAAATTCTGTGATTGGGTTAATCAAAACCCAATCCGGATTCGTTATAGACAATATTGGCGAGTTGCAGTGGACGACCGGCAGAATTTAATTTCTTTGCTTCGTTCGCATTTTCTAAATACCTCTGCGTCTCGATCGCATCCCCGAAGTTCTTCTCCCATTCTCCGTTCGTAATGTTTCTCAGACGCCCTGCCGCGAAATCAATATATCATTACGTGGATTTAACTTCTTTTCATGCATTCACGTTTTCTTCATTTTTCAATCAGATTTTCTCAATAGCTATTAATGCAAAAGTGAAAGAATTACATTTGTAGATTGAGAGTTGCCCTTTTGGCAAAGAATTAAAAATAGTATTTCGTAACTAGGATGAATGGTGGTTTCCATGGTAACACCGTTGCAGCTATTCCCAAAGCGCACTAGGAGGACAACGATCTGCCTCTGCAGAAGTATAATACAAATATTTAGTGCGTTTGTCAAGTGCGGAAAGCGGCGATCGTTCGTGTGTGTGTGCTGCTTCACGCTTAAAGCCGGCTGGATTTTGCGTCCTCATGTTTACACCGTTCGCTTTAATAGGATTTGCATGTTCACAATTTTAAACGGCACGGAACGGACGAAATTCCGCCCAGCCCAAACCCCGCGACACGACTGCAACAAATTTATAAACTAGTTGCAAATTGCTGGGAGGACAGGTAGAGGACAGGGCCGGTTTCAGAAATTGCATCAAATAAAATTTACGCGTAAACGGTTTATTACACATTTTGAAGTACATAATTATTTTTATATTTTCGTTGTTGGTAAACAATTGAAAAATGCAAAATAAAATATGGTTTGACCCGGGAAATTGGAGCTGAAAGCAAAACCAGAGCGCCGTATTTTCCCTCTAAAAATTAAATCGCTTTGAAGATTTGCCGAACGCAAATTAAATTTCCCCGGCTGTTCAATTAGCGATTACACGTAGAATGAAAAAATCCGCTCAGCCTACAATTTATTTCCCATCCATTTTTTTCGCCGCCAGTTTTCAACCTCAATTTTGATAATTCCATTTAACAAATTTTGAAATCATCTTTTTTTTTGTTCATCAAGTTCAAATCGGATGTACGCATATTGAAACAGAAGCAACTTACATTTTATTTTTGTTTGTACATCTTTCAATCATTCCAAATTAATCATTCGGCGAATCTGCAATTCCGAAACGCAATTCGTTTTGCATGTTTGCATATTCAACGCATCCTTCCTTCATCCTTTTCATTTGTTGTTTCAGTTGTCACGAGTAAACTATTGTTTGCCGTTCGGCTGTTATTTTTTCATTTAATTTGTTTTTCGCATGCATTTGCAAATATTAAAAATGGCAGACGAGCTCTTCTACCATTATTATTATTATTATTTGTTTTTGTAACAAATTGCCGACCGTCAATTCTCACGACGATTCGCATCCATCATTCGAAGGAGAATAATAACAATAAGACATACATGTAATGTTTTATTCCCTTTATAAATTATAATAATTATTTTAATTTGCGCACAGTGATAGTTGAAAGTCAATTGCAAAAAGTTTGGCTTCGTTTTCTATTTTTTTGGGTACCTTGATTAATTTGTTTCTATCGACCGGTAGTTGCGCTTTAGTCCACGAATCGCTATCTGTTTTTAATTAGCGTCAGAATTCCAATTTTCGGTGAAATTCGTGTACCAAACCCAGCAACTCCCGAATGTTTTACGCGACTAAGTATGCAATGTAATTCGATCCTCTGCTTTCGTAATTCACCATCTCCCTCACTCTCCGTTTAACAAACTTTACTCTTTGGTAGTTTAATATAGGTAGGTGGTAATCGCGTAGTGAATCCCGCGAGATAACGCGAAGACACGTTCCACGATTAATTTATAGTTTGGTGAACATGGAAGAAAACAACTGACTTCAAAAATGCCCGGGTTTTGGTCAGTTATGCTTTTCCGTTCTCTTGTTTTTTTTGTGTATACTTCTTCTTTTTTGTCCTCTCGCCCGTCGCAGAAAATTAATTGGTTTCTGCGACGGGCGAACAATTTATTCTTCAAATTCGGAATTTTATATTCGAGAGATGGATCCCTAAGAAACTGAGAGGAGAACGAGGAGCGATAAAATTATATTTATAGAAGAGCGACCTCAGCGACAGTTATGCAGGTGTAATGTATTCGAAGGTATCTGTCAGGGAAGCGCACGGAGAGACACTTGATGAATGTATTTTAATAAAATCTAGTCCTCTCGTAGTCTAGTCACTTCATAAATTCAAGTGTGAGGGGGGCGCCTTAATTAAAGACGCCAGAAATTATGTCAGCGACATTTTCGGAATGGTTCCACGTGCCAAAACACACTCGCACAAAAATATACGAATAATAGCTGTGTCTTTGCTTACATTTCGTTACCATTATCCAACTGTAATATAATTAAGGAGTAAATTACGGCGGATGCGAAAATGGTATACGCATCATCCATTTAATAATAACTTCGACAACGGCCGAAAAATGAGTAGAGTAGAGGAGTGGATTTGTGAGAGAGTTATACGGGCGTGACGATAATTTACGTAATAATCTATGGCCGTGTCAGTACCAACAAGCGTGTATCGCACGGTGCATATACACACACAAATACGTACAGTTAACTGTCAGCGCGCAGAGCCGCCCGCGATAAATATTAACAGACAACCGCCCATTACCAACGCAGGCAAAATAACGAATAACCATTATTTCAAAAAAAAAAATCCCCAACATCCCAAAACAATTGAATTATTTCTTCTTTTTTTTTCATTATTTTTAGTTATTTATAATTTACACGCATTCATCACGATATTTTCTGGTGCTCTGCGTTTCGCGCAACGAATTACCGCACAAATGGAATTATTTTATTGACACTCGCGTATGGATTACAATCAATGCACAAACAGAATGCGTCCGGATCAATTATTCACGTAAATGCTCAAACATTGCGCACCGTCCACATACATAAATCTATATCTCTACATGCAATGTAAAAATATTATTGGTTTCGGCGGCCAGAGTTTATTTTAGTTTTCAATTTCGACCGTTGCACAAATTCCATTCCTCCGACAAAATCACGAGAACAAAAAAGAAGAATAAATTTATTACAAAATCAAACAAAATCCGAAGTCCATATATATATATCCATTGTATCTGACTGATTACATCTCATACACTTTAGGTAATATTAATATTTATTTTAAATAGAGAAGACTTATACAAGTAAAATCAATTTGCAGAGGCTTAATCGAAAATAAAAATATCTTCAATTATATTTGTATAAAGTTAACTTTACAGTTTTCCAGATTACGATTACATCCAATGCCGTATCGATTAAGCAATTCGAATTATCGGAGATGCGAATAAATCTGTATTAGATTAAGGTGCGAATGGGTGTACGGATTCGTTCGATCGTGCAGCGAAAATGGGAAATTAAGTCGGTGCAAATACTCGGCAGTCTCTAAATTAATTTCAATCGGAGGAATCGAAACACGCATTTATTATAAATAAATCGAGGCGGGCTCGACGAAGCGCGAGAACCCAAAGATACATTTTAATTACCCAAAGTACAAATGTAATCCACTCAACAACACAACAAGTACAACAAAATAAATGGATATCCTTTCGGATAGACTTCCTCGGATCTTCCACTCGCAAACTTGAATGAAACGAGCGAAGCAAAAATAATTAGAAGTTACGCAATATCTCCTCGGATAATGGTAGTACAAAATCGATGTATAATTAGTTAATGATTAGACCTTGTACGGTGGACATAGTCTTCAGTTTTTGTATTCTCGAGGCTAAAACCAAGTCGAGGAAACTAAACTATCTGGGGGGCATCTTCTCGCGCTGCAACGAGTGTCACTCGAACGTTAAACAATGGACCTTCAATGGTCTCAACCTAAATCTCGAGCAAGCACCAGAATTGCTTTTCGGATCATTCTTTTTTATGTATACTTGAGGCATCATTGTTTCAGCGGAATTTTTCAACTTTGGTTTTCAGAATTTATATTATTGTATATGATGGCTCAATTACGCAGGCTAATTGATATTAAATAAAGTCTCTCCCCGAATGAGTAATGGATGGTTGTTGCGTTTTCTCTTTAGTACTTTCTCCCTTCATCTCATTATACGTCTGGATGCTGCTTAATCCCGAAACTGTAATTTATCATAAATTCAGGAAAATTGATTAATAACATGAAAGAGATTTGAAACCGAGAGAGAGAGAGAATAAAACACGGCAAGTCTGCGCACCGGGGCACGATCCCCCGCCATCCCATTAAAGGAGAATCCCTTTTCCATAGAGCGTCGCGACGCCGACTCACGAACGGCACCAGCACCACCACCCCCCCACCTAATAGACCTGTCAGAATCGGCCGCTTTGTACAAGCTGGGGGTCGGGGGGAGCCAGCAATATTTCCAGCTGCGTTATTTTTCCTATCGGCGTTTGTAATTACACGCGAATTGGCAGAATAAATTGATCTTCGTATTTACGCTAACGTTTTTTTTCCTCTGTGCCTGCGAAAAAGGAAACCGGAAAATCGCCGGTCGTGTAATTCGGGGCGGAGAATACTAAAGATTTATTGGGACAGAATTAAAAAGGAATCGCCGCTTCCTGCGGACGAGAGAATGTGGAAAAAACAAAAATGAGAAAAACTAAAGTTTTATTTTTTTGTCTCTCTCTCTCATTCTCTTCACCATTTTCCGGCATTGTTTTGTTCCATCATCGCTCACTATAGTGTGTGTGTACTTTTTTTAATCAAGGAATGCACAAAAGACGAGAGATAGAGTATGGGAGCGAGAGAGAAGAACAGAGGATCTCGACAATGCCGCGCGTAATTCATCTCGGACGAACGATCCAGGCATTTCATCGCTTTCTGTCCCATACATATAATAATAGTCTGTCCGCACAAGAGTCCAATTACATGTCTCTCCGTCGTCCACATTTTATTTCTTTGATAATATAAAACGTCTGGCTTTGCAATTGATAATACATATTCCTATTTCCACAATTCTATCTTCGCACGGTAACAGACGCAACTATCTCTGAACATATTTCGCTGCACGTCGTCCACATCGTGTTGCGTCTTTTGTGCTTTTCCCTATCTCCATTTCGCCGCAACAGTTTCAACCGGAAAACTCGTGGAAAACGGTCGCGCAAAGTATTTGTACAGTTTCCGTGGTGTAGTGGTTATCACATCCGCCTAACACGCGGAAGGTCCCCGGTTCGATCCCGGGCGGAAACATAATTTTATATAAAACAGTAATATTAAAATTAAACTGACCAAAAATTGAATGTTATGTAACTTATGTTTTGTAAACAAATAAAATAGTATAAACATATATTGTATAGCCGTAACTCAGATTGCTCCATTTGGTAATTTTAACGCCCGTAATAAAATTATTTATTTCTGAAAAGAAATAACCTGGGCCCTGGGCTTTCATTACTGGTATAAGAAACTTGGCATTAAATCAATAATTTCTTTGCGTATCCGATTATTACCAACGTGTGTTACATGATTATTTTTTTATGTAGGGGGCGTAGCTCAGATGGTAGAGCGCTCGCTTAGCATGCGAGAGGTACCGGGATCGATGCCCGGCGCCTCCACAGATAACTTCTATTCTAGAATTATCGAGATATTTTAGAGACATTTCCGTTTACGCGGTAAAATATTTTAAATTTAAAATTTACATAACATCTAGCTAATTGCTATTTTTGTGGGCGTCGTGGCTTGGTTGGTTAAAACGTCCGTCTAGTAAACAGGAGATCGAATCCACCTGGGGCCTAGGATGGTCAAGAATCACAATCAATTTTATTAATGTGAAACAAGCGAGAAAGTTCAATTTTCGTTGGCTTTTCATTTATTTCTTCTTTTTTTTTTATTATAATCTACGTCGACAAAAGTTTTTCAATTAGAGCCGCGCAACAGCGTCGTCATGCATATCGATTATATCCGTTGAGCGGATTGTGTTGCAGCCGTCGTCGTCATCTACTTGGGGTTTACAAACACAAAACGAAAATCAAATACGCAAGATGGCGGTATCATAGTTTTTTTTATTCCGGATCGAAAGTAAATATGTTAAATAATATCAACAACAATAGCTATCGAAATTGGCTGTTGTATAATAGCAGAGTGCCTTCTTTTTGTTTCGCTTTTTATTTGATCAATATACTTGGGGATATCGTGTCAGCTGTGCAGCAAGATCTAACGGACAACAAAATCGCACAGAGTAATTCCGCAGCGCTCGCGCCTCTGAAATATCTTTACTTTAAGGCACCAACAGAAGCAGAAGTCCACTAAAATAGAGCACATTTTAAATTTCGTCCTTCGGATAAGAGTGACCACTTTACGTTTTTTTTTTATACGGAACGACATAGTCAATTGTCCCACTTTTTTTTTATATGAAAATAAGCAAGGATCTTCCTTCAGTAATTCACGCGTCGACGATCGGCCTCGCTTCGCCGCACAACGATATTAATAATATTGGCTCGTTTAGACTGGGAAGGGCACTATTTATTCTGCAAACCAAATGCATTTGCCCTGTGTGCACAATGTGGAAACTCTATTCCAAACTGAACTATCGTAGACACAATCGCAATATTGATTCGTCGCTAATGATTCGCTATTTAGCACTTATGCATTAAATTTAATTTGTTAATTCCATGTGGGCGAAACATTACATTTCTATCCATTTTTTTTTCATAGATTTTGCGAGACTTTTATGTTAAAGCAGCAAACGAAGTTGTAAATCGTGCGCGATTAAAACGAAAAGTACGTATCATTAATTAACCGCTTTATTCATAACATGCAAAGTTTTACCTCATCTCTTACGGAATTTGAAGGTGAATCGGCATAAAGTCGAATACATTTAATTCAATGGAAACTCCGAATATTTATTTTTGCTCAGGAGGTTTTATAATAATTCAATTTATAATTACAGTTTTGATATACCTGTTCAAAATGTCAAAACTTATTTAAATCTTGCAATGAATATTAGATCAAGTGTATTTTTTTTTTTTTTTCAAATCCAAATATTGCGGATGAAGACGTAACGTACTTGTTATGTGTGAAAGGAAGAGGAGACGTGTGATGTGATGTATTCAAAGTACGAAGTAGGGGAAGGGATTTTTTTTGGCGACAAACAATGAATAAAATTGAGGCGACAAAGGCAAAAATTGGCACGTTTCAGCGTGTGATGTGCGTGGAGGTTGTTCATGTCTGCGTCCCTCGCAAACTTACGAAACGTGTGCGAAATGGGGAGGAGGAAATTGTTGGCATTATCTCTTTGTGGACGAGGAGCGCATAGTTTGTTAAAGGGTTGCGATACAATTTTGCAGAAGGAAGCGGAATACGCATTCCGTCCGTCTTCGATACGTTCTCGCATTTCTGGTGGAGCCTTTTGTCCGTACCTTCGGGTAAATTCTCTTTCATTAATGATAACATTTCTTCGTATCGATCCAATTCATCGCGATAACGCCGACTCTCACCGGTCGGTTATGATTACGTAAAACGACCCTTTAAGTTTCATTCGAACAGCCCGGCCCGAAAACCCTTCTATTGATGGGTGTAGAGAGGCGTGCGCACACAATACAATATAATGAATTGTTGTAGTAGTAAAGAAGATGGAGAAAGGTCGTAAATAGGACTAAAATTAAAAGCGTTATCGTGGGAATAAATTGCGTCCATCATAAAATACGTTCGATTGTTAGAGCTTCGGCTTTTTGCATGCATGGAGAGAAAAGTGCACTTTCAGCACGGAAAGAACAAGGGATGATGAATAAAAAAAAGTATGTACAACAGAGGCGCTGGATCGGGCACGCCGAGGGTCACTTGATTATGGGATTTCATAAGCTTCAGTCCGACCATTTATCTTCGGACTCGACTCCGCTCGAATGGATTCGATCCATCAAGAAAACGGCTGCACTCGGTGGAAGAGGAAGAGGATATAACCATCAATCCATCCAACTAGCCAACGCGATTATAATATCCGCTGTCATCAATTCGGGACGTAATTATTCAAGTCGACGATTCATTTATTGCCCAACTCTGACGATTCATTTCATAATCAGGTATTTAAATATCTCATTTAAGAACCGATCGTGCGGAAAATCTGGGAGTGGAAAACGCGCACTACGCGTGATTTAGTACGCAAAAAAAAAGAATGCAATCAGTAGTCGTGCGGAGGCGCCGGGCTATTGCGTTTCTCTCTCCTTTCGTGTGCGTTATTTTATAATTGCTTGGTAACGAGATGAAATGATGACCAATAATTCAATGGTGGAGGATCGAAGTTCACTGTGAACGCAGCTATTAACGTGAATTTTGAAGAGAAGAGTCCGGTTCAGATTTTAGAATTAAATTTCGATTTTCATCGAATCCAGGTTTTATCTGCTACTGATAGTTGAATGGAGAAAACCGTGCAATTCCCTGTTTCCCTATTATTGGCTCGTTTCCGCAGACCGCGCCGTTAATTCCTAATTTCCATTCGCCCACTCGGCATGGGCTTTGCAATTTACCTATCATCTCCGACGAAGCTTAATCTTCATTTCCATATTTAGTTCAATACACATTCGACTTAATATCTACACCACTTTATGCACTATTTCGCATGGAAGCAACCGAATTAATAAATTATTTTGATTATATACATTAGGTCCTATGCAATACAAATTCTATATATGTATATATACAATATTTAAATTGATAGTGTATTTTCTCTCACCCCCTTCTCGCTGTTTCGCTTTCCATTTGTCTATTCTCTTTTTTATCGTCTTTGTTCTCATTTTATTAATATATACAGAGGAAGATTGACACCGCCGTGTGAGTTTTGGTGGATCCGTAGAGCGCACGAGACATTGACTGATGTTCCGCCCGCGCTCCTAAACGATTCTCGTTTATATTCGTTCCGTTCGTTCCGTTCCTCCACCAAAATACACGCGCACAAAACAACAACAATAAAATAAAATAACTGTCACCGTCAGTTGACACGTGTGTTGCCCGCTTTGAATATGTACCAACATTGTTTTCTTCTGCATTATTAGTATTATTACTATTCAGCACAAACAGTTATTATGTGGAATAACAGAATCGGTCGGAAAACAGCGATTTTCGGTAATTAACCAACCAAAAATAAATTTAATTTTAAATTCGTCACACCCTACAAATATCACTGTCAGCTAACTGTCAATTAATAATAGGGTTGTCTGTGTATATAATTATATGAAATGATATAGTTGCAAATCGATAATGTAAATTACCGACGAAATCAACCGAAAATCGCTTTTATTTCCGCCAATAAGTTAATTTGTCTACAAATGTCAGCTCATATTGAGGATCGATTAAATTAACCAATTGCATAACAATCTAAATAATTGTCACCGTCACCTGGCAATGTAATAAAATGACCGTCATTGATTTTATGTTATTTTTTTACTTTTTTGTAGAGTAACGATATCAACGAAATTTCGGCTTTTGTTGACTTCCATAAACAGCAAGACTGTGCAGCAAACCAACAACAATCTACCCGCGAGGCTTGCCAGACCTTTCGTGGAAAAAATAACCCTCTTCTCTTCTCAGAGCCACATCATTAGCGCGACTCTTTTCACGCGAGACCTCATCTCAGCTCGCTTTCTGGATAATCAGAGAGGCACAGAAAATAGAAATACACCGCACCGAGAAATGTGTAAAACGCAAATTGCAACTTCGCCGCGTAATTAGAGGGAATCTGGTTTGGACCGGAAGCTGTCGTAAAATGCAATTAACTCATCGAACTATTAAACTTAATTAAAATCTAAGGAAACAGGAAAAATTGAAAATCAAACTGTGCTAACAATGATTTTGCTTAGCAACTTGCTCGTTGCTAAGGTAACAGAGAAAAATGAGATTCAGAGTGTTCGTATCGGAGGGATGAATGTGGGACACTTGCGAGATTAGCGATTTATGCCAAATGGGATAACGGCAATAAAGTGCACCTGGAGCTTGCACTGCGAGCAATAAAGAAATATTTTCCCAATAATCCGCGGCATCGTAGTCGAAGCGGGGAAAGGCGTCGACCGGAAATGCCTCGGTTTTGGTTTGGCATTAACGCAATAACGCCATTAATGAAATTCTTCGCATCCACCGAATTCGCACTCACGTCGCTGCAATAACTGGTGGGTGAAACCACCTCCTTCCTGCTGCCTGATGCCCATAAGGGTTTCATTACCCCCGTATTTTTGCAATGGCACAACGCACGAATGACCGTAGAATAAAGTGAAAATCAACTCACCGGCAATGCAAAAAAATGCAAAATTATTAGATTGAGTTAGGAAAGAAGCCACCTCGGACTTTTCCTAAATTGCCGGTGCTCACCGTAAATTCTAATTGAGAATGTGGGGAGAAGGTAGGAATTCAATTTGTTATCATTTACTTTACACAATCAATTTCCCCACCTGCACATAAATCTAGCCTCTCTAGTCCCTCTCCCCATATGTCTTCCGAACTCTCGACATAATTCCCAACTTGACGTCCCCGACACAAAATCCGACCACCTCTCTCAAGCACCCACCCGCCCCCTTCTCGTTACTTCTATCTCTATCTCTGTGTATCTGGAGAGGAAGGAAGACACGAGAATTTTATCTCGTATGTGAACATACATTCAAACATTTTTTATTTTTTTCACAATATTTTCAAAAGTCGAGAGAAATATATTTCACTCTGAGTTAACCAGACTTAGTTTAAAATGGGAGAAAAGGCATAATGATTCATTGATTTAACGGTTAAGGGGAAAATAATTAATTACTGGAAGTTTTCAATAAAGTTGGGTCAATCGGCGGTGGCGACACGGACTGGGTAGGGTTGAGGGCTTTTCACGGTTGATGCCGGTCGGTTTTAATTATAAATGTGGGTCACATAATCTTCGCAATTGAAGCATACGAAGCACATTTTGCCGTGCGGTAATTAAAGTTCGCCGCCACCGCCATTTATCCCTATTCAAATTTCCATTTTCCATACAAGCACAACCGTCTGTTTGCTCTTCTGGTCAGAGACAGATAAGGCAATGTTTGCAGACTGCGGTCACGCATACCGCAAGATCATCATCGACATCATAGAAAAATTATCAATCAATTTCAAATTGAGTTTAGCAATTGCTTTGCCGCCGACTCGATTATATTAGATGATGTATGTTTTGGTGAATTGATTGGTTCGCGATTCGCGTAATTGCCAAGAAGAGGAAATTGCTTTGTTAATGGAGAAAGAGCGAGAGGGAGACAAAGAATGGAAGTCTTAAGCGGAGCGAAAGAGGAGTTAGAGAATTGAATCGATTACATTGTGGACAGGTGTTGAGAGTGGTGGAGAAAAAGAAAGAAAAAAGTTGGGATGAGGACGAGTGGAAAATGGAAAGGGTTCTTGGATCGAGAGGGTAGAAGTAAATGAAATGAGAGCTAGAGAAAGAAGAGAGACAATTTCGTGTAATGGAATAGAGAAAAAGAGAGAAAACCATACTATTGTTTGGACGAATGCAAGACGAAAGATCGAAAGGGATCCGTTCCTTCTCCATCTTGGTGGCATCTCCTTCCACTCTTCAAATAAATCAAGCTCGAGATTCCTTTTAATGACCGAGTAAATAAAAAAATACTACGCAACGAAATTAATAACGCGGCGATTGATTATTTGCGTTTATATATATAAACTGTTGATGTAAACAGCCATAATTCAACGTAATATAATCTTATCTAGTTTAAACACCGAATGAGTTAAACTATGCGTATTCACTCTATTCTCTAAGTTACTTAAGAAATTGATAAAGTTGTATTCTGACAGTTGCAGTAAGTAATCGCCTACATCGATTTCAATGAGCAACAAGTACCATAATTTATCTGAGATTAACTCGAACCACGAAAGGAATAAAAAAAAACCTCTCACCCTCATTCCGAGATCCTATAATGCATTACCCACTTCCTTCTGACATTCTGGCTCCCTTTCAACGTTCGCCAAAAGAAGTAGTACAAAAAAATAGAAAGGAAACAGTTCAGTTTCAAGTTTAATGAGTCGCAAGATGGAGAATTCGATAACCTCGCAGTAACTCCCCCGGGATTGTGCATTTCGCAAATTCGGACTTCCCGAAATTAATTTCGACTTATAGTTTGTGTTTTATTTGTTTGGATCCTCGGATGTTGTATTTCTTTTTTCGCATTTTTATTTATTACATTTCTCTCGAACGAAAGATATAAAATGTGGATTGGGTGGAGGCTTTTTGAAAGAAAGTTTAACGATCTGTACATCTTGTTTGCACCATTTGTTTGCAAATTGCGATGGACACTTTTTCGAAAAAGCGAAACGTGACGTCGAAGTTATGATAGTTATGCATTTCAACTATTGAAATTTCCCGCTCTTCCACTTTTATTTCCTGCGGGCAAAAAGCGAAAATCTCTATCTCTATTTAGAAAAAAAAACTCCCTTTTTTCTATGTCTCTTCCCTTCTTTTTAATCCTGATTTATTTACATGCTGTGCCTGCAAAACGCTTTACGTAAGCGGCTTACTTCCCTATCTTCAGGAATGCACCCTCGCGTCTTTATTTCTCAATTATCAGAAAATAAAAAATACAAAATTCAAACTTTGCAAATCTGCAAATAGATTTTGTTGATAATTAATCAAAATATCTTTAATAGTCAATGAAAAAAATTCAATTTACAAAGTTAAAAAAACTTTTGTAATAAAAATAAATAATTAAAAAGCGTCAAAGAGATTCAATTAAAATTGAGGCTTAAATTTCGTAAATGTCGTGCGAAAACTGTTAGATTGTGTATTGATGGTTTTACGGGTTCTGCGTCCTAATATCAATTAGCATTTTGCTTACCCTTTAGAATAATTCCAAGTGCCACCTTAAATACTTAACTCGAATTAAAAGTGCAGCAGACAATAGAATTGTTTTTCAGCAGTTGTAAAGGCTGAAAGATTCGGATGTCGATTGAGAGACAACATCCCTTTTATTCGTTTGAAATGTATTGAGTGTCGTCGGAAACGAAGGCTGAAAGGATGAAGGGAAAATGCGGAAAGCGGTGCGAAAAACGGAAGTCATTCAAGCTCTCTCTCGATTGTAGTATTCCAGAAAACGGTAATCGCAAGTTCGGTAACTTTCGGCACGAAATGAACTTGAGTGAAAATGCGAAATAAGAATAAGTTTCCGAGATTCTCCACGCGAAGTGCAACAGACACACTCACCTGCGTATACGTGATAGGTGAGAAGGGAGCAGCACACAAAGAATTTCATCGTCATTTTCGACGTCATCATCATCCGTCTCTTGTTGCTTACGACTTCAATGACTCAGATCGCGACTTTTAACGCCGGTTGCTGTTGTGTGTGCGTGTGTGAGTGCGTTGATAGAAGCCGGTAGTTTCTGTTGCGTTGCGTCAGCTACGGCTTGCGACGACCAACTGAACGGAACGTCGCGACGCCAGCCACAGGTGTCCGCCGTCATCCCTTTTCGACTTCCGGCGTTTGCGCCGTTCAAACCTATCCTCAGTACCATCATCAACGCGACATGTTTGTCTTCCGTTTCCGCAAAGAAACACGCCCGTTCTTAGGCGTGCATAAGAACGCGCGCGCTTCTTTGGTTGCCTAAACAAATAATTTCAAATGTCAAACCGCGCTTGAACAATTTCAAACTTTCACATCATTGTTGCAGAGTAGTACTCTTCGAAAATTTACTTCATTCTGACTATCTTTTATTTGTTTATTTGGTTGCATATATAATTAAATATATATTATTCTTAGAGGTCCGATGTTACTGGGGCAAAATCGTACTATGTTACAGTGAATAAAAACTACTTATACATATAATTAATTATTCGAAATTTAATTACTGATATTAGACATTGGAAATATAATTGTACGCTTGATTAATTACAATTGTGACCAACAAAAACAGATGCAATTTCCGCCCTATATTTAGTAATTAGCAAATTAATTAATGCGTGTATTTTCATTTGTCGTCAAGAAGAATATTTGGAAATACTTGCAATGCATTTTAAACACATGTTTATAATGCACATGATCAACCAGGTGAAATATGTTTACTAAAAATGGATAAACATTGTGAATTTGGTTTGCGCTCCCGGTCTGCGACCCACTTGTGATTCAATGATACAAAGAGAAACACAGTTTACAAAAAGGTGTAGATATTTTTCAGTTCATTAAAGCTTGAATTGAAACAATTTGTTAAGTTGATCGTAAATGTTAAGTAAAAAAACAATGAATTGGCTTGTTGTTTAACAAATGAATGGAGGCTGTTCTAAATTGATAACCGTTCATGGTTTGTAGTAAAATAATGAATATGTGTTTGAGAAACGGCAGTTATTGAAGTGATATGATGATGATAGTCAAAGTATTAAGGTAGTAAAGGTAGAGGTAGGTTTGAATGCAGCGTGAAGTTGGTCGCGATGTACTGCCATTAAAATGGCTACCAATGTCGCTGTGACAAATGAGTCCCGCAATCGGTTATCGTTTTGAAAAAAAAAAAAGAACAACAATAATAAATAATAGTCGATTGTTGGGTGCAGGTGATATGTATATAGAAGCGGTGTTCGTGAAAGTGGAAGAGAGTTGTTGTTAGACAGCAGCTCGGGTCAGTTACAATTGCCAAGCTCGGAATTACGGAATTCCACCGTCTCCGCCGCCGCTGCTGCAGCAGCAGCCGCCACCGACACCACCACCACTAATACTTAACCCACTGTGATATATATGTATATTTGTGAT
Source organism: Nicrophorus investigator (assembly GCA_963457615.1). Taxonomy (NCBI): domain Eukaryota; kingdom Metazoa; phylum Arthropoda; class Insecta; order Coleoptera; family Silphidae; genus Nicrophorus; species Nicrophorus investigator. The sequence continues at coordinate 20,650,358 of OY735143.1, forward strand.
GGCAGAGGATAACAGCACAGAGCAGGATTTGCTGAAGACTATGAATATGATCCAGAATATGATTGATATATCCGCTGAAAGACTGGAGGGTCTCAGGACCAAGTGCTCAGCCACTGCTGGCATCACGCAGCAGGAGATCAGGACCTTGGAGGTACACTACAACAAACAGTTGCAGTAATCCATCTATTTCACTGTTTTCATTTCACCTGCCTCGGCATCAACATAAACACAAAAATCAATGATTCCTTTGTTTCAGGGCAAGCTTGTTAAAATGTTTTCCAATCAGCTGGTCACCAAATCCAAGCTGCATACAATAGAGAAGCCCCAGCTGCCATCGCTCACCCAGTGGCTAAAAGTTGTTGGTCTCAGTGTGAGCTCTATACAGGGTGTGTGCCAAAGGATACAGTGCATAGAGGAGCTGCAGGAAAAAACAGAGCATGAGCTAAAGAACATATTAAATGAGAAAGGCACTGCCATGGATGATGCTAAGCATCTGTGTAAAGCGCTATACAATCTGAAGAGATACACAGGTATGCAGGAATTGATTTACAATTCAATCAATTATAGATTTTTTTGTATTGTTTGTTTGCGTGTTCAGATATATTGAAACACGGCGATACCGAGTCCGGAGACTTCCCGCTCTACTGGACGTCTTGGGAGGAGTTTCGACATCCGTTCAAAGGTCTGTCTCCAAAGGAAGGTAGGTCTAGGGCTGCAAGAGCCTCAGTCCCCTCCGAGGAGTCTCTGAATAACAATAGGGCAGGTGCGATACCACCTTCTGCATCCGTTTCAAGTATCAGCTCTCTGAATGCTCAATGTGTCCTCACTCCCCCTCCTCAAACTAGAGGAAAAGGTATTTACTAAGCATGCCTTTCTTTCTTTTCCGCAAATCACCGAAAAAACTAACACAATAGGGGGTTCTATTCATTTATCTTGGTTTCTCTTTCTATCTGTCTGCTGTGTGTATCTCTGTGTATATTCCCACTTTTGCGTGTGTTTTAATGTTTCGTCTCATAACTCGGTGGTGTTTGCATGCGTTCAGTGTGATCTAGCACCTGTTGATAAATCAGTGTTCGATGTTGCTTTTCAATGATCCTTCACCCTACATAAAGCATAATTGTGTAACGCGAAGGATCACGGTAAATGTATTAGTTTCATTTAATTGCATTACAGATAATTGTAACGCGAAAATCTTGTGATTATATATGCAATGATTGATTTGGCAAACTTCATGTTAAATGATTCAATCCAACTGTTTGTCTCTTGCAAGTACATTGTAGTAGCAACGCGTTAATCATAATCATTAGATTTTAAATACTTTAGTGCGAAGTAGTAGACGTTTAGTTTGGAAAAAAAAAGATCGGTTGTCTGTAGTGTAAATGAAACGTGTCGACTTGTTGCGATAAAGATTGATTAAATGTATTCTCGTTTTGCAGGCATGAAGTTTCCGACGACTCCGCCGGCCCGCATGAAACACTGCGCCGTTAACAATCACCAATCGTCTATCCTGCTTCCCGATATTTACCCGCTGACGAAGAGCAAATCACACGAATCGCAGCTAGCCAAGATCGACAATAACGACGTGCGGAAGTAAGTGTTCAATATATATATATATATTCATAATTGGGGCGAGAGGAGAGGGTCGTGTACTTATAATGATAATATATGAATAGTAACCGTGAGACGAACACGGTGGGCCGTCGAGGGCGGTTACCGACGGAGCCCGGCCCAGAGGCGATGACCGGATATTCGAGTCCAATTTTGACGAGTCCCGCGAAATCGCCTCCTTACAATAACGCCGGCACCGACAGCGATGACAGCAGTTACAAATCTGTGCGCGGTCCGCCGCCCATCGTCACCCGCAACATGACGCACCAGATCTCTCACAGGTTCCAGAAGACCTTCAAGATGATGGCCACGTGCAGCGTTTGCATGAAGTCCATCTACTTTGGGACGGGGCTCAAATGCAAGGAGTGCAAGTACAAGTGCCATCGGGAATGCGAGGAGAAGGCCATCGCCTCGTGCGGGTTGCCCGACGAATTGCTGTACGTCTTTAAACAATCCCAAGGTAATTAAAACAACAACAGTAATAAAATTATATAACAAATTATATAACATTTTGAAGCCTTCGACCCTTCGGACACAGGCAGAGGCAGCAATACCAAAAACTACATAAATTCGGGAACAAAGATCCGCAAGCATTCGCATCCGCAGTCGCAAATGATTTCAAACATTCCTTCATATAACGTAAGTGGTGTATCAAATGTAATCGATAAACTATCTATTTTCGTGTTTAATAACCAACTTTAGATGCCCGACTCGAATTCGAGCAGCTGCAACAGTTCCACTCCTTCGAGTCCCGCCCTGCAGCCAGTGATCACGCCGCAGGCCAATACCAAGCAAACGACGTTCAACTTTCCCGGTACGCACAGAATGAGTATGAGCTGTAAAGATGACTATCAATTATTCCGAATTCGCAGATATTCCTCTGATACAAACCGACCATGTTCCGGACACGTCGCCGATGCGTGATTTTCCACCGGAGAAGTCCCTGCAAGAGCTGACGTCAAGTCAGCATTCCAAGGATAGCGACAAGACGATTTCGATCACGGAAAGCTCGACCGACTCGGACCGGACCCCGGTGCGCATCAATTCGCAGGATAGTCAGGTCTCCGATACGGACACCATCATCGATGGACACCGGTGGCCGCGACAGAATAGCGTAATTTTTGCAGCAACATCTGAGGATGTGGATCGTGGTTAATCTTCTTCTTTTTTGTTGTTTACTTGCAGTTGTCCATGAGGGAATGGGAGATTCCGTTCGATGACCTGACTTTCGGCGAGGTGATCGGCGCCGGTCGGTTCGGCAAGGTGTACCGAGGCTACTGGCACGGCGACGTCGCCATAAAGGTCCTAGATATGGAATCGGAGGAGATCGAACGGATCGTCGATCAGTATAAAATCGAACTGAACATGCTTAAGAAGACGCGGCACGAGAACCTGATGCTCTTTATGGGCACCTGCACCAACCCGAAGAGCCTCACGATCGTCACAAGCCTGAGTCGAGGCTACACCCTCTACCATCACATACACATCCTCAGAGATAAGTTCAATTTAAGCAAGCTCATCATCATAGCCCAGCAAATTGCTCTGGTAAGTTATCTCGATGATGTTAGCATTAGAAATGCTTTTGTTATGGCTTCTTGACCCTTTATTGCAGGGGATGGGGTATCTGCATGCAAAGGATATTGTGCATAAAGACTTGAAGAGCAAGAATATTTTTATGGACAATGGGAAGGTGGTGATTTCCGACTTTGGTATTTTCACTGTTACTAAGCTGTGCTTCGGAAAAAGGTAACCCATTTTATATAATATGCATATTTCGATAAAAACATACTATACGTCATGTCGTAGGGATGACGATCGCCTGGGGATTCCACCTGGTTGGCTTTGCTACCTCGCGCCGGAAATTCAACGTTGTCTGCGAGCACTCAACTCGCACGACCAAGGACTTCCCTTTAGCCAGGAGTCCGACGTTTACGCCTTCGGGTAAATCACCCGCAACACAAGTAAATGAAGTAATGATAACTATAATCATTCTTGCAGCACCATCTGGTATGAACTTCTAACAGGCGAATGGCCATTCAAGGGTCAACCACCGGAGGCCATCATCTGGCAGGTCGGAAAGGGCATGAAGCATCCGTTGGCCAATTTACATGCATCCCGAGATCTCAAGGTAGGCAGCAGCAGGTCATGAAAAAAGAATTGAAAATAATAAGCGTTTTTTTTTAATTAGGACATTCTGATGTTGTGTTGGTCGTTCAAGAAGGAGCACAGGCCGCCGTTTGCAAAACTCCAGGTGATTCTGGAGAAACTACCGAAGAAGAGGTTGGCGCGCAGTCCGTCGCACCCGATTCACCTCTCGCGGTCCGCTGAGTCCGTCTTTTAGCACGGAATGACGAGAGGAGCTCCGGAAAGGGAGCTCGCGAGTTGATGAACCCCTCGCACCGCTCATCCGCTCACCATCAACAACAACGCAAGAGAATCGTTTTTTTTTTGGACCTTCAATCGAGGAGCGGGGAGCTAGAAGGTGGTCTCACATAAGTTACAGTATTTGTTTTATTTTTATTATTATTTTAATTTTTGAAACGATTATTTAATGATTTCTGTGATTTTAACGAAACGATGTGCAACATATGTTTGTTTTTTTTAATATTATTATTATTTTTATCTATTTATACTTAGGTAAATTTATAATTGCGATCTGTGAGAAGATATCGATGACAGACAGGGAAACAAAAGTTTAAGTATTGTTTGTAATTTATTTCTATCATTTCGTTATTGTTGTAAGATGATGAAGGTTGTGATGATAAAGATTATGGCGCCGTCTGGTGGTAATTAGAAGAAAAAAATGGTTGGTCAAACAAAAGAAGAAAAAAGCTCTGTGTGCCTTCGCCAAAATGGGTCCTGAGAGTGTGGAGAAGCGTCGATCATCATCCTCCTCCTTCTCTTCGTTCCGAGGGTGAAAGAGGATGATTCATACGGCTCATACAAATTGCGCCATTTGAAAACAAAAACACACACCCTACATGAAACTTGCTATATCTTGCGTGAAGACATGACGTGACATCCTGTGCCTTTTGAATGTTCGTAGCGATTTCTGTTTTCGGTTGTATTTGCTTAACCCATAGCAGTTTGCCTGAAATTTAATTCTCTCTTTCTCCATCCCCTTACAACAAGTCAACTTTATTTGTGCGGAGACGACACATCAGTTTTGACTTTAATTTAGTTTCTGTGCATAGTGGGTTGACTCAATTTGTGTGCTGCACAAATATATATATATATAATTCGATAGGCGGAATGATGTGATTAAATTTTCAATTTCTATACAAGCGAACGAGAATGAGAGAAAAAGAGATTAGGAAACGACACACGAAAAATAAATGTGCAATATATAAACAACAATTTGTAAACCAATTATTTTGTTTCTAAGTTTTTTCTTTTAAAATTTGGAAATTTATTCTTTTGATTGTGTAAATATATTTAACAATTTCGATGTTATTGTATATAATTTTCAATCGCTTCCAGGCGACACAGAGACACACTGTACATATAAACATAACTGTAACAAAAAGCAAATTGATGATGACGTGATTATGAATACATACACATAAAACACTATGCATTCCCAGCGAAAATATGAAAGAGATGCGAGAGACGACACGTTTTATGGCTCTAGTCAAAGAAAAAACAAACAATGAATACTTACGGGAGATCAGCACGGTGGATTTTCAGATGAGTTCGAATCACCCCCCATAAGATAAACAAAGTCAATGTAGCAATCGAAATAGATAGAAAGAAGACAAAAACCACACATACACACGAGACTAGAGTTTATTAAAAATTCCAATTATTCATTTGAAAAATAATAAATTGAAAAAAAAAATGTAAACTTTTTGATTGTTTTATTATACCAAAACCAAAGCTAAATAATTTAAAAACCCAAACCAACCAACTCACCCCCTTAGAAACAATATCATAAAAGTAATTATTTACAATGAATGTTCTTTACGATGGGAATGTATTAACGGCATACTTTGTCCTACTTACTGCAATCATCGCTCGTTTCGATGAGGAGATAATAGTAGATCATCGTGTCGACAACAATGTCGTGAATGCGAGGATAGAGATGTAGGCGTTTATTATCATTTTCACCATTGCTTATTTACTCATATTCGTATATAACTTCATTTTTGTTTTTATTATTGTATACATATAATAAATTTACATCAAAGTTTAACAAAGACTTAAGGTAGCTATAACAGACTGCAGTTGATAGTGTAGGTATGTATTTATGTACGTACGGTATACGACGCACACCACTTATTCAAGTAGTGCACGTTTGTAATTGTTTATATATATATACATATATATTTATGCATGATGGTGACGACGTAACAGAGTTGAGAAATTTCAATAAACAAAACAAAAATGTTGGAGAAAACGATGAGAACAGCAACGATCAACATCTTCATAGAACGTGCGAAACGGCGCATTCTCAACTAAGCCAGCTACTCAAAAATCCACCGTTTCCACAGAATCAATTTATTCTTAAATCGTATCATATATATATGTATATATCAATAATATAACATAATCCAATTTTACAGTTCACACAAAAAAATGAAAAGGGAGCAAAAAAAAGCGCCAACAAAGAAAATAAAAAATAAGGGTTAATGATAATTAAAGTATAGTGGTTGAAGTGTGGTTGAACGGAACGAAAATGCCAATGTCAATATCGTGTTAAAAATTTAAAAAAAAAAAGAAAATGGAATGAAAGGATGTGGGAGGTGTGGTCAAAAGATTTGAACGTTGTGTCGAGAGGCGGGATTTACTCTCGTTCTTTCGGATTGGATGAGCGTAACGTAACAAAAGAGGGGAAAAATAAAAAATATCATAAAACAACATTTTCCCCACCAAACCGACGATGATTTTCGCACGCGCCAAGCATGGAACGAACGAGAAACAAATGATGCTGCTCTTTCAATAAATGCACCAAAAAAAAAAACAATAACAAAATAAATGAACGCACTTCCTTTTTTTCTTTTATTTTACACGACCCCCATCGAGTTAACCTTTCGGACCGTACATATACGAGAGGAGCGGCGGATCTTCACCTTTTCCATACAACAGTTGGTCAAAAACTATATGAAATCAAGTGCTCCTCAACCCGCAAACAACTATTCTGCATTCTTCAACGCAACCAAAAAAATAAAATAAAAATAATAACAACAAAAGGTTCTAAACCTTCTCACTCTCCGTCACTATCTCTCAATCTCGCAGAGTTCCATCATTAGATGATCAATAATTCCTTTTTAATTTCCCGCAATAACATTCACATTACGTTTTTTTTTTGTCCAAATTTTTTTCCTTCGAAAATATAATATTATTTGATAATAATTTTAAATAAACTCAACAGAATAATAACATGCAAAAATCAAGAAATCGATATTCAAATCAATATAAAATAATATAAACTTAATAAATAAATAAATAAAATACAGTATGTTGATGTGCAAACACACAGATGCATAAATAATGCATCGAATGTGCACGACACATATATATATATATATATATATATATATATACATATATATGTGTCTTTGTGTATATATATATAGAAAGAAGACCCAAAAATGTGTGTGTTTACTACCACTAGTCCAGTATCTTCTCGACAGAAATCTTAGATACACTTTGATATAAAAGAAAACTTTGTATATAGAAGATTTCCGTCGCATCTTGTTGCTTCAAAAATATATATCTTGTCGTCCCTTGAGATTGTGATACACAGCCGATGAAGTTCGTGTAAAATTTACATAATGTGATAGCATCGTTTGTATATATGTAAATCAATTCATATTAGCAAAACGATTGTAATAATTATCAATTTAGCGCTTAAAATATATATATATATATATGCGTGTATATAAAATTTGTCAATTTTTCATAAATCGTGCATTTGTTTATTTTGCATTTCAGCCATTTTGTTTCTCATTCTTCCGCTTTCTCTACATTTCTCTCTCAAATATTGTTGTTACAGCATATTTAATTATTTTTACCGTTACCTTTTGCACGATTGCTCGTTTTCTGTTTTGCTTCGTGTTGTATATACTCTTCGTTTAATAATGAATATATATATATATATATATGTATATATCTTGATGATAAATTGTTTCTCAAGCGCTTCCTCTTATTTTCCTCATTTTCTTGTTCTTCGTAGTACGAATGATGATGAACATCTCCGTTGTCGTTGTCGCATCTCATCGTCCCTTCCGCATCTCTCTCTCTCTCTCTCTCTGTCTATCTATCAATATCTAGTATCTACTCTGTTTCGTAGTGCTGATCGGAGCGCGGCCTCTTGATTTCCGGTTCCTGCATATCCTGATTGTCGCCGGCCGTGCTGCTCGGACTTTCAACGCTCTGCTCATCCATATGTCTTTTCAAATCCATACCTTGATTGCTGCAAAACACACACAAACGATATTATATTCGTATCAATCGCATACTAATGTTCCACTTACCTATAGGGTGAATAACTAGCAGTTTGCACAATTACCGGCTGTGGCGAGAAGGATGCGGGTGACATGGATCTCTCCTCGACGATGCCCGAGCTCACTATGTGAAATTTTTCTGGAAGAAATAAATAAAGAATAGTACTTGGTGGGTGGGGCGGAGCGTTTCGTAGATGGATGTGGCTTCGTTCGTACCTTCCCTGTGCTCCTGGCCGTTGGTGGAGAGACCGGAGGTGCCCTGCTGCATGTATTCCGCTTCCTCCCGTGTGGGTAAACGGAGGCGTGCTTTCGTCGCGCCGACGAGGGCGTTCATCTGCTGGTGGCCGATCATCGAGCACGACCCCGGGAAGGCAACCGTTCCGGGACTTCCGGGCGCCGATTGGCTAACCTCCAACATGTGTTCGGGGGCAGGTGAACCCTCTCGGGACAGGCACTCCGGCGTCATCAATCCAGACATGCTCACATGACTGGGCGAAGCCGGTGCGCTTCTGGATCGAAAAAATAATAATATAAAATTACGTAAAGAGCAAATGGAGAAGATATGATCATTCATCGAGGTCTTCCTTTCTTTTTGTTACCTGGAACTAAGACCAAACGGTGCTCTGAAGCATGGCACTCCCCTCTGCCGTCTCCTCCTAAATGCTTGTTCAATTAGTTTCGATTCGGATTGCGGGTCTATCCGCCAGAAGCTGCCCTTGCCTGGTTCCTCCTGGCTTCTAGGTACCTTTATGAAGTATCTATTAAGACTTAGGTTGTGTCTTATCGAGTTTTGCCATCCTTTGTCGGCGGTGCGATAGTACGGGTAATGCTTGGTGATGTAACTGTAGATGCCGGACAGCGTGAGCTGCTTGTCCTGGGCGCTCGCTATCGCTTGTACTATCAGCTGTGCATATGAGTACGGAGGTTTCGAATCGTCCTTATTTCCGCCGACCCCGCCTCCTCCTCCACCGACTACGCCCCCACCACCTCCTCCGCCACCGCTCGCACCGTACCCATCATTTATCACAACTGGCGGTATCTGTAACAGCAGCAGCAGCAGCAGTAAAACACAATAACAATTACAAATCAATATTCCAAGTCGACTTACTGAGTTTCCATTCGATGTGGGTTGCCTGTAATGGTCAGGACTGTGGCTCTGCGGGGCGTGGTGACCACCACCACCGCCGCCAGCGACTTCGTCGCGATGAGCCACCTGGGCGGCGTACGCCGCGACCATCTGCAGATCTGCTGAGATATTCCTCCGACCATGGCCACCTGCGAGATGAACGGGGTCAGATGAGAAGATGATGGGCGCACCGCCGCCGTGATTACCTCTTGGACTAGCTGGACAACTGTTGGCCGCACTTATCGTGCCGGTCGGCGATGGAAATGGACTTCCGTAGGTGTCCGAATCAGCGGGGATGTTGATTCTCAGAGGCGGCAGCGGCTGCAAACCGCCTCCTCCACCTCCACCCGACCTATCTCTCACCCTCACCGGCGACACCTCGCGCACCCTCGGGGCGGGATCGGAAGCTTCGTCCACCAACGATTGAAATGACAACCTGATATTTGTACTAGGAAATCTGAAGGTACACCTGCAACAAAACAATTTAAATTAATACAAATGCATTTGGAAGCTCATGGATACAAATAACGGCACGAATATAAGAAATTGCAAATAATTTTAGAAGGGAAAGCAATTAAATCAAATTCATTGTTCGTCTAGCATCGTGCCTAGCTATATGGGTTCAAGGATTACCCACCGAAATTCATACTCAATTGTTATTTTTTCTATTTGGCGCGTCAACGACATCAAGCGTGCTAATGCCGAAGAACGCACTCTCAATAATAAAGTAATAACCGGAGGAGACGACCGTCAAGCATACAACAACAAAAAAAACTATTTGCATATTTCCTTTTTGCCGGTGCGCGTTTAATTTACATTCGCCAATTCCTTTCATAATTACTGCACACTGTCAATTGAATTGCATCCGTTGTTTCAATATTATAATATTCTGTATATGCGATATTATGAATACAAATCATTATAATCTAATAATATCTATAGTAGTTATTGCTAAAGGAACAAACAAATTGCGGTGATTTCTTCTGGCCTCGAGGTTGTTCATTCCTATGCCTTATTTTTATTTGCGCAATTGACATTCGCCTGGAAACCCAAGTGACTTTTCGTGCTACCGCGATTTGCAGGTGAAGCGAAAAGCGAGTTTTTTCAATATTGCGAAACGATATCGATTACAAAACTTCCTCGCCTCGCAATAATAAACAAATGCAAAGTTAAACACGAACGCATTCTACTTATTTACCATAGTTACCGAACAACAAAGCAAATTGATTATCCGGGAGGTTGCCATCCAGTAACGTCGAGCGGAGCCGACAATTGCCTAAATCGATTCCGAGGCGCATTCTTAAAAAATAAAACAAGACATGATTCTTGCATAAGACGAGACAAAGCAAATCGATTATCCAAGAGTCATGTAAAATCGAAGTTAATCGACAATTTCCGAAATTGATTCGCTTCTGTTCGTGCCAGTTCGGAGCACTCAGCACAAGAGTACAATACATGCACGAACGCAGAGAAACAATTGTTCGGGGGGAAAATTCGAATGAGAATAACAGAACTGTTTTTCAAAGTGTCGAATTGAAATCGCGGCAACAGGCAAAGTTCAAATCAGACGATGGCAATATTGTTGACCTTTAGCGCAAAGTGCCGCCGCGGCCTTGCATTTAACGTGCGCATTACTTAATATGGCGCAACAAGAAAGAGAGTGAGTGGGAAATGCGAAAGCGACAAACCGTGGAAAAGCGGAAGCGAATGAAAGGGCGCGCGAAATTCGAATTTCTAGCAAGTAAATAAACACTCACCGAGTTGATCAACGGTGGCCTTGTTTGTATATATATATACACGTATATATATATATAGAGCTTATAGATAGATAAAATCAAGGTGAATCAAGGTTCTATTTACTTGGTAATCAATGGAATGCTACAAAAAGATACGAGCACATCCTTTGTGATAAAGCACAATTTGATTATTTCTTTCTTTCTCTCTCTATCTCTCTCTATTCTTAAGAAATGCTGAATTATTTCAAGAGAGTGAGATAGAGAGATGAAGCAAAGAAACAAACAAATACACAGCACATTGCGTGGCTCTAAAAATAATCAATGTATCACACTACACATTAGCTAGCTACTAATACGACGATACACATGATTCATGCTAGATCTCGGACCAATTCTGCAACACCCTTCCTCTCAAATTCCTTCCTTCTTTCATTTCTTAATTTGCAGAAAACGCACGACTGGAGTTCTTCAAGTTCAGTTACAAACACCCGAATAATGTCTTAATCAGATATTTTTCACTGAATCACCGGCAACAACAATATGCAATAAAACTTGAAATAACAAACAATATTCGCTGAAGAACTCATTAATTCAACAGTAGTAAATATTGTTGAAATGTATTAAAAACGTAATTCAATTCGAATTGGATGACGAATAGCTAAGTAATATAAATAGCAATTGCATAAGGCCAGCAGATTCCAGAAGAAATACCGGTTTTTTTTGGTCGTGCGTAAGTTACGTTACAAATCCGCTCCCACTTTTTTATTTATTGTTTTATTAATGTGCGCCGTCATGTCAACGTATACATTAAATGTGTGCTCTCGTATAGACGCGCAATAAATATTTGCTAATTACGAGACCAATCCTACTCGGATGTTGATGTTGGAGGGCCTCATCCTTCATCCGGCGAAATTCACTATATTAATGTTCACAATTTAAACACGAAATCGTATGAATGATCTCATATACAAATAATCTAAATGCGTGTAGGTTCGATCGAGCAAAACAACGATTAAATTTAATTTGACTTTTATTTTGATTATACTTATGTTGGCGCCTTGTCCGTCCGAGTCGTTATTTAAATCTCTCGACTAATGCCAACTTTAATTTTTGAAAATGACAGGAAAAAAACGAAACGACCACGCGGCGATTATTCCGTTAGAAAATGTGGGTAAGTGGAATTCCACAGCCGCCGCCGCAGCCGCCGGTTATAAAGTGTTTACAAACAGGTCTCGTCTCGTAAATACGAAATTAAAAACAAAAACAAACGAGGCCGCTGCAACGCGTGCAATCGAATTGAATGCAGAAACTCTGTTGTCTCCGATGGTTCTGGTAATATAATTATCGCGTCTTCTCCGTACGTTAAATCGTGCAAATAATCATTATCTGAGAGCTATATTGGAAAGGAAACGTCTTCTGGGTTGCGTCACATTCCTCCGCGATTGAAAACCCGTTCCACTTGCGCGACGCGGCAATTATCAATTTTTCCTTATACACGAACAAACACATGCACGCGATGTAACTTTGCGCACAGCGGAACGTAAATATTTACATGCGACGATGATGATCGGTTTTCGACGATTCTGCAGCGAAACAATAACGTTGCCTAACAATGTTTTTTTTGTCATAGAGACTACGCACATTTCTAATATACGTATTAGAAATGTGACAGACAGACGACAGACACAACATTCTCTAAAAAATACACCAACAAAAAAAACAGTAGCTGTGCATCAATTGATTCAATTAAATGTTGTTGCAGGAAACTAGTCATTTGTTTCCAGCTGAAACGGAACAGAGCATTAATTAATCTTCATACCAGTGTTGTAAATTTCCTAACATTTCCGAAATTCAAACGTGAAATTTTCTTATATATTCATTCTGCTGACCGAATTGACAGGATGTAATTGGAAACAACACCGAAACCGAATATTTCCATTGGAAGCACATTTCTTACTAGCTAAGCTAAACGTACAGAATTGTTGATAAGCAACTGCAAAAAAAAGACAGAAATAAAAAAAAACAAATTATTAATTGTAGAGATTTAATTGTAGTGGTAAAAATTCGGCAACGACAAAAAAGATAAATTAGTCTCTTTCGTCTTTCGCATTATAATTTACGTAATATATTCAAGTGGACATGCAATTTCGCAAAATGTCTTGTTTTTATTGTTCTCCGGTGATTCAATGTGGAAAAAATATATTGAAAACGCGACGTCATATTGCAAAACACAAATATTAACAACAACAACGTCTAACTTTGAAAATAACAAATCAATTTCATTGACTTAATATTTGCCGAGAGACGATTGAACGAATGATTCTGAGCAAGAAAAATTCAGAAGCAAGAAAAATAAACCTCGGCACAGATAATGGCATACGTTAATCGGCTGTAAGATTTCTTTTCCTTTTTTTTTAGAAAACTACTCCGCGAGATACATAATATTTGCACGAGAAATTTACAGGTTTGTTTTTCTACATTAAACTCGAAACAATTTCATTTTTTTTTCTCTGACCGCTCATCCATGCTCACCCAAAAACATAAACTCGCTTTACTAGAAACGCTTCCTACATAACCATTTGAACTATTAACAAACAAAAAATGAAAATAGAAACTTCTGGGTGAAAAGAAAAACAAAAATGGAACCAATCGATAAGCTAGAGGAAGTATTTATGTGCCGAAATAAATAAATACAAACAAACTCAACAAAGCGTGAAATACGTAGCGAGGAATCGACAAACGTGCTCTTTACTCGTGGAAGTAATTCCAGCAATTATTCACTTGCCCACCGAAACCATTATCATGGAAAAAGAAATAGAAGAGAAGAATTGCTGGTCAATAAAAAAATTTAATTTGTCTTAGCAACTGATGTTAACATGAATGCTAGGCAACAACCAGTAGTATATTAAGTTCAACGATTGAATTTGCACGACCAAAGTAAATAAATTAATTAACAGGTACAACACAACTCTTTATCAACAATTTCACTCTTGGCGTTTAGAGCTTCAAGGCGATAATTGTATATCTGAACTACTTTTGTATATCTTGCAATCGAGCGTATCTTTCAGCTAACAGACAAAGAATAAATACTTTCTAACGATACGAGGAGGATATCAATCTAAAAATATATTTAATTATTTTTTAACACTAATATGTTGAGATCTGAGATTTCCTTTTATTTACCATAATGATTATCTAAAAATACTAGTATAATTTTAAACGGTTATATTACGCATCGTCAATTACGTTTATACCAGTGGTTCTGTAACCAGAGTTATTTTCATCGTAGAAAGTTTATTTATAGTTTAAGAGAGTTATTCGCAGCATGGAGGTAAACATATAGAATTGGTATATATTTAGACAATGATCATCGATTTCCGTATTAGGTTCATGAACCTAATACCGGGGAAATGTTTAAACCGCTGCAGCAAACGGTCGCGTTGTCATCTCAAGGATAGAGAAGTGTGGATGGTGAGTAAAAATAGAGAAGGACGTTGCCACCGACCGGCTAATCGATTTTTGCCAATTCCAAGACAAACGACAATTAGCCTTTGGGTAGCGACGTTATATAGATCACCCTGCATAAATTGGATAACCAATAGTTTCAATGTATTTGCATGGTCGGACGCGTTAATGAAAGTGTTTGGAATACGGAGCGGAGAGTAAAAGATGATTATTATTGAGTATGTAATAATAATGATCGTACTACTCGGGGGGGAGGGCGAAGACCACGTGGTGCGAGTGTGTGTAACGAGCGGCGTTGCTGTTGTTGTTGTTATTGTGCTGTTTGGAGCGGCGAACGCGCTTTCAATGGTAGCGCGCACGATGTTTTCAAACATGTTCCTTTTGTGAAGATTGGTGCGACGCCGACGACTTGTACCGAGGCAGGAACGACGACATCAATACAGCTCGGTTGCACGTACACACACACACACACGTGTAGTCAGTCATCGGAGGAATTCGACACCGAACGTCGGGATGGCTGGTGTAAGGCCGACACGACGCCGGAGACCATAGGAAGTCGTCGCGGTCGTGGATGACGTCAGCAGCGCTGCTGACGTCGCGGCGCCGAAGGCCAAACACCGGCGTCCAGGGAAAGAGGGTTGAGCCCCTTAACAACCCCCCCTCCACAACGCTCCTTCACTCCACTGACCTCGAGCAAGGGAGGAAATGTCAAATTTAGGTGGAAGGGAGGAGACGAAGAGGTTGGATTTGTGTTGGGAAATGACGGCGAGGCCGGAAAATTGATTCCGTGGAGGAAGAGGAGGAGAGGTGGAGGCGGCGTTGGTAGGCCGCGTGTCCGCGGCGTGCTCGATGTGTTTAGCGCATGGCTCGATACGCGGATTTCAACCAACAAAAAAATATGATTCAACCGCTATTCATTAAAATTAATAATAAATAAATAAACACGATCATATCCACTATTTCTCCACCATGAATTTTACTGTTCATCTTCACACAAAATGCAAATCTTTCACGAGGTGTTATTGTTAATAAACACCTGACGTAAATAGAGGCCATTTGTGTGTGTGTGTGTGTGTATTAACCTCAAGGCCCGCACGACGAATGCGTGGTAAACATGTAGGATTTCTAGTTTCGAGCAGCGGAAAGTTAATGGATGTCGGGTCGAGATGAATAATATTGAATAAGATGAGAGATGGATGTAGAGAAGGAGGGAGGATTGTGCATTTTTGTTTCTGTTAGACGCGAGGAGTTTGTTTACATAACATTGCTGTCGGTCGAACGTACGTATTATATTGTACGTACGTACGAATCGACCGCCAGACTAATAATACTAATAAGAGAGAAAGAGAGTGACGACTCACGTTCTGGGCAGCTGTATGGAGGGGGCGCCCTTGCGTTGGAAGACGCCGTCGACGAAGACGCCGTTCTTTCCGTTGCACATCATGTAGAAATAGGGATGATCGAAGAAGACTTCCAGATGCTTCCGCGAGATGAAACTAGAGTGTCCCATGTTCACATCCACGTCTCCCCTGGAGCTGTTCCTGCCGATGGTGATCCGATTCTGGCGCACAAAGTACTCGAACTCGCGGCCCTCGAGGCGCGCGATCGCCTCCCCTTTGTCCTCGGGGCTCCACTGCACCTTTGAGGGGCTCGCAGGGGCCGACTTTAGTGCAAGTAACGCCCAGGCATCACTCTCCGATGTCCTAGAATACGTAGACATGGCTCTCCTCCACCTCACGGCACGTTTTTTATATATATGTATATTATAACACCGCACACACACACACTTCTCGCCAGCCGCCGCTAGTAAAATTGGAGAGAAAACACAAACACACACACACAGAGAGAGAACACGCGCACCGTATCCGACAGGACAGGAGACGACGGGACGGACGATTGCTCGTACGTACGTACAAACACACCACACCACTCTCTCTCTTTGCCGTCGTGCGAGTGCGTGTGTTGTATATGTTGATGTTGATGATTCGATCCCCCGAGTGACTCGAAATGTGCAATCCTTGCTCGCTCACTACTTCCTACTTCTCTTCGCGTACTCTTCTGCTGCAAACAATAACTTTTCTATTATTTCAATATAAAATACCCACTCACTGCACACACACAATAACTTAATTCACCCGCAGCACCACCAACTAAACAACTACCCCCTGGCCCTATTAAACCAACGCCGATGTTCCTCCCGTTCGTCCACTCTTCTTCTCACTGTTTACCCACGACGTGAGGCAGCAGCAGCGACCGATTGTGATAACGTGGGAGGCACCTGCACTGCAATGTATTGGCTGATTTCATAACAGCTCTATCGGTAATAATACTTGCTTGTAAACACGTGAGAACGGAGGCGATCCCAGCGGAACCCCTGGCGACATCTCTCGTGCACAGCAACTAAACAAACCTCAATCCACAACTGTAAAGAAAAAACACATTAGTTTTTTGACATTACATTAAAAAAATACGCACATAGATATTTGCACGAAGAAACAATCGAATCAATCAACAACTTGCAATCCAATTGGAATATATTACTATTATAGAAAAAATTATTAAAAAAGAAATATAAATAACAATTCTCTAAACAAGTGTTGACCATTTAACCAATTAGTTCTAATTTATTTATCAGGAAAATAAAATATATATGAATTCCAATTGGTTATTGTCCAATTGGAATTCATATATAAAATATATACGATCCTGAATCAAAACAACACGTGAACTGAATGCAGTGACGCCATCTGTTCCAGCATTCATTAACGAATAAACGATAAAATATAATCCAATTGGTTTCGCAGTTCAAATCGCAAATCGTTAATTATTAATTAAAATTTAATGTTTTCTTTGAAGAATCCAATGCGTACATACATGTATTTATTAATGGTGGTAGAAGCAGCAGCAGTTGCAAAGCACACGCCAATAATTGCCTATATCTTATCGCCAGGTCACATCTCTCTCTCTCTCTATGAACAACAACAAATCTATTGATAAGACGTCGTTGTTTTGTTGCGTCGGGATTTGCAAACAGGCCTTCACGGCAACAAAGTTACAGCCCGCTCCTCTCGCATTTTCGTTATCGCATCGGTCACTATTTTACGAACAGGGGGACACCAACACCGCTCTATAAATACTGTTGCTATTTGTTTGCCGCACGCTCTTCGTTCGAGAGGAGAAGAAACAACAAACAAAACGACAAAAATAAAAATTTTGTAAGGCAGATAAATAAAATAAAACAGAAAAAGAGAAGAGAACAAAAAAAGTATCGAAACGTTTTGGAAATATTTACAAATAGATGTATTTATTTACTTGCGATAAGTCCTGTTTGTTTGCAACAATTTATTTATTTACTTACTAAAACGAAACTCGCTGTATTTATAATACTTCTAAAAGATAGCGAGAATCGAAAATAAATTAAACGTCAATTAGCCCCGATTAAAATCTTAATTTACCTGCTGTTAAAACTAGCAGGTTTTGCATTCGTTCTTCCACTATAATGATTACATTGTCAACAGAAATTCTTTAGACATAGAAGGAATTCTTTGGAGAGCGCAGGAAGTTTCCATTTAGAGCCCCGAAAACGGAGATCCGGTTCTACAAATTATATAACTCTCTGTTCATTGATTCACCAATAAGTGAATTCTGGACGAGGGCAAGGCGACCGCGATAAGCGCAGCGCTGTTATCAAAGAGAAAGTTTTTTTTGTGTTATGGTAACGCAAACAACACTTCCGGTGTGACATTACCATTATCGACGACATAGATGGCGTATTAATTAGTTCATTTTATTATATAGAACTCTTTGAATAGATTGTGGATGTTTTGTGGGTATGTAGATTGATTTAGTGGTAATTTTTAAAATATAGTAAATATATTTCTAAAACAATATACATTTCAATGAAGCGTAGATTGTTTCGTAATCATTTTTGTATATGTAAATTTGCATTAATGTGATCACCTGACCTAATGACGAAACGCGTCAGACGGCTTTAGCTGCCTCCAGAGTGTTGAATCGCTGAAAGAATATGATGAGTTCACAGTGCGGTGTGTGCGGAAACAGGTCGACGGCGACGGCCCTCACCGGCACGAACGGCTCCCCGTGCATCGTTTTCGATTCGGACTTTCCGAAATCGATGAAATTCTTCATTGCTTGCCTTGGATTGCACGAGATGTATACGAGCTTCTCCATTTTCCTCAATTTCCTCAGCGAGTTTATAGCTTTGTTATCTACATACAACAAAATATGAGCTAACAATCAATTATTCGTTGCAAGAAATACTCACGTAATCCGGCCCTTGGGGGATCAACGATAGCTATAATATTCTCGTTTTTGCTTCTCATGAATACCGAGTAAAGAAGTTCCTCAGCTTTACCAGCGAAAAACTCCGAGTTCTCGATATTATTTATAATCGCGTTTTGCTTAGCATCCTCGATAGCTTCGGGGATAATCTCCAATCCGAGAACTTGACTGCAAGTCTAAAAAATACAATTTTATCGATTAAACTATTTAGATTTTTTTTGTCAACATACTTTGGCAAAACACAATCCGATGGTTCCGGTGCCGCAGCAGATATCCACGACGGTGCTTTTCTCCGTAGCTCCGGCCAATTCGATCGCAGATTCGTACAACACTTCAGCGGCTTCGGTGTTAACCTGGAAGAAAGCCTCCGGTGAAACGCGGAATTTCAATCCCAAAAGGGTTTCGTGGATGTGCGTGTCGCCGTGCAGATGCTGCGGCTTCGAAGATCTATCTTCATTAGATGTCCTAACAAAAAAAAAACAGTTTGAGCGATTTTTATTACGATTTTATAATAAAAAAAAAACATACCTCTTCAGCAGCGGTTGATAATAGAGAGAGGTGACTTTGGCTTCCTTTCCTTCACCCGTTGTGAAGAACTCGATCAAGTCCCTTTTCAGCTGATCCACCCTCTCCTCCGATATATCTTTCGGGCTGATGCCGACGACGAGCATCAGCTGCTCCTTGGCGGATCTAGCCATCAGCTGTCTGAATTGACCGGTCTGATTTTCCGGATTGAATACGTCCAAATCCGAATCACGAACAAATTTCTCGAACGACTAAAAATTATATTGCAAAATTATTTGTGTTAAAGAGATCACATTGCATCGTACCTTTGCAGCCAACTTCATCGAATCCGGAATGTGCTTCAGGTTGTTTATCGGTCCAACGCCCGTGATGCCATTCACGTAACTTCCAATTCTGAAACCCACGGTTTTCTCTCCAGTTTCCTCGTTCATTCCCACGCTGAATTCGCATTTATTCCTGTACCTATTAAGTAAAAAATTGCAAATTTTCAACTAACAATATAATGCAATGATTATTTTAATTTACCCATCAATAGTTTTGGCGCGTCTGATTTCGAGCAACTCGCAAGGCAATCCACCATGCAACTGCTTCTGCTTGTTCAGCCACTCGCTCAACTCGCGATTCTGATACGACAAATCACTTCCAATCTTCTTCAGAATTTCTTTAATATCTTCCTGTTTCTTTGCTAACTTAAATAAGATAAATAATTAATAAACAATATGAAAACTTAAGTAAACAAACTTAAAAGTTACCTGCTCTTCATACGGCAAATTCCAATAAGGAGTAGTTGAATCCTTCAATTTATCCTCAGTGCTCCTATCATCATCAACTTTAACCTTCTTATTGCTCCCCTTATTCTTGAAATTCTCATCCCTGCGCTTCTTCACTAATGGATCTGGTGCAGGTTTAGCATTCTGAACCAAAAAAAAACATATATTCTCTTCATACAAAATTAATCTTCAACAACTCACAATTGCTGACAATTCAGCTCCCTTCCATTTGTATGAAGTCAACACTTCTATAGCCTTGCATCTATCCTCATTGTTTCGGAAGCAGACAAAAGCAAAAGTGGAGTTTCTCTTTGGTGTTTTCAATTTGGACGAATTCAATTTGAGGGTTTCGTTCAGCAGTTTGCGGAGCTCCTGCAGGTAATCGGAAAAAATTGTTAAAATTTAATACTTTCGAGCAAAATATGTATTACACACCTGAATTCCGTAATACCTGGGCAAATTTTTTATCTCGATTTTAAACTTTTCCGAGGTGAACTCGTCCCTCTCCAGGTAAGCAAAAGGATTTTCCTCCTCCTTGGGCACATCATCGGCAGAGACAACAGCAACTTCTTCAGTCATATTTCAAACGTAAATAAAAATAAACTGCCTTAACCTCAAATCACACATGGGATAATCTAAATATAGGCAACACCGTATACGCTCTTGATTTTGCATGGAAGTACGTGTAATTGCCTATACGAAACAAATAACAGTGCTTCCCAACATGTTTTTAATTAGAAATAGTTTTTTTTACAGTAATGGGTAAACAATGAGTAAATACACGGGTGCCTCGTAATTTCCTACGATATATTTATTCAGCCAACTTTTAACATTATATATTTTTTATATATATATATAAATATATTTGAACATAATAAATGAACGCTTGAGATATATAACACTTTGTACTTTCCATTTAACCAACGTAGAAATTAAATGCATTTAAATAAAAATAAAATGAGGAACTGAAGAAAAAAACAGAACGGTTTCAACGATGTTTCTGCCCTTGTAAGAATATGCAAAGGAAACAAAGGAAAGAATACAACGCAAAAAGATGATTATCAAACTCATTGTCATACACATCCTTTGTACAGCAACATGTTCTCGTGTCCACTTTTAAAAAAATAAATCCATCTTCGGTTATTAACATTGACAAAAATATAATCTCTTCCTTCCATCCACCTCTCAAACTTTCTATAAACGCGCGCGCCACGGAAACTATCGACTACTACTTTGTTTATATGTTATTTAAAAACCTACTAATTTACGATTTGATCTTCTATATTACATATATATATATATAATATATATTCGTTTTTCACAGTGTCGCTTGCTCGCTAAATGCAGTAAGTGTACTGCGTCCGCTACATATACATACAATTTTTTTTGTCTTAATTTTCTTCAAAGGCTACACCACTTTGTCTTCACCTAAAATCATCGCAAACAATTACATATATATATATTTTCATATACATATATAAACAAACAACTTTCGCGTAAAGCTTCAATATAGTCAAGTGTGCGAGAGCAATTAATATTACATATTAGTTATATTAGTTTCATTTAATAAGTAATTATTTTGTTTTTCTTTTTTTTTTGATTAATAATATTGGGACGAATTAATTCATGCAAGAATACAAAACTGAAAGTACAAAACAGTACGTGAGAGAGAGTGAGATCATCATCATCGCCAACAAACATCTTTGTGTTCTTGCATCTTATCAATAATTATAATAAAGAAGTACTTAACAATTAGTGTATGCATGCAATGCTTCCGTATTTTTTCTCATTTTTTTGTCTCCTTCTTTCTCTTTTTGTGCGAATTACATTATCGAAACTGCATGTTTAATTGACCCTTGTCTATAATCACAACAAAATATAAACGATCGCGGCGATCAATCTAAAACGAAATGAAACGATCACTTCAAAAAAAATAAATTAAATAAATAAACGATACACACGCATTTTTGTTGTCGTTACATATACAATAATAACTACTAATTATTACTAGTGATGACGAAAATTGAGAAACGACACACAACAAATTACCTGCAAGCGCGTCCACTCAAGCAATGCCAATCAATTGGAAGAGCGTAATAATGAAGAACAAGTCTTATGTGAATTGCATTGATCGAGGTGTGCGCCGCTCGCGTATAAATTTCCTCCAAAAAAATATGTTTGTTTATCAGTCCATGAAAAACGAAATTGAGCCAATCGAGTATCATCTTTTCTGTTTGTTTGTCGTCCTTAAATGAGTGCCTCAAGACAAGAAACAGACTTTGTAAAGTTAACTCTAATTTGTGAGAATATTATAATTTATATATTTAGTAATATTTGTAGCCAACGTTCTATAGAATTTGCTGCAAATAATCTCATATTTAGTTTGGTACATTTTACTATGATAATAACGCTATATTGGAAAGTAATCTTAGTTTGCACTCTATTAATGATTATAAGACTATAAGAGATTTGCATTTACAAGTTTACTAATTGTGTTTGTGCTTGAGACACTCTGTAAGTGTATATGCATTAATATATACATAAATTATAAATAAGTAATGGCAAGTTATCAGAAGTAAAAGGTACTTAGAGTTAATAATACTGAAAACAATATTTACTCTTTTGTAAATACATCCTGGAATGTGTCCAATCAATGTTGGTTGTGGTGCAGCTGGAACATCTAATGAACAACAGCTAATGGGAAGCTGCAGTAATAATTGTGTGCGCAATGCAAGGTTGTCTTTGCTGCTGCTGGCTGAGATGGGAAGCTACGAGTCCCTCTTGTTCAGATAGTCAGCGCAGTTGTGGAAGTACCTGATATTGCCATTGAACTTGTACACAAAAGTGTCCCCCTTGCAGTAGAGGCATGATCCGGAAGCAGGATGGTCCTGGATCTCCTCCTTGAAGTGGATCTTCAGAGCAAGATTCGTCGGCGCTATGAATACCTTGCAGATGTTGCAGTAGTAGTGATGCTCCGTCTCGTACTTGAGCATCTCCTCCTCGTCGATGGGGGTGGTGAACCTGGGATGCACCGCGTCCAATTCCGTGCGCATCTTCTTCTTCTTGTCCTTCTTCTTTTTGCTGTCCATCTTCTTTTCCTGCCTCCTCGAAAGAAACGTTTCGCTCCTTCGTCGTACTCTCGATGATGCTCCGCTCTTTCACGCGGCCCCCTTTTATTCTTCTTCTAGCCTCGACCACTTTGACGTTTCTAGGTTAAACACGAAAACGTCAGATCTCAAGGGGGGTGGCGGTTTTTGTAGGTGGCGGCGTCGGCAGGAGGCGTCGCGAAACTAGGCGGGGGCGGCGCAACAGATGGCGCAGTGTTTGCCGCAACTGCAGCAACTATTGCACCGGCGTTTCCGCTTCCGCTTTGCTACACCGCCGCCGCCGCCAATAATGATGTGGTATTATATCATTTATACGAATTACTTTTTACTTCTGTTCCACCTCGGCCACGGCCACATGCTCCATCCCTTTCCAAATTACAATCGCAATTATGCTCCCATTATTATCGAAACCTTCATAGCAGTTCTGATTTATGCGCGCTTCTAGCTTTTCCGGCACACAGTAGGAAACACGCACAAAACACATTCCGTGATAGCCCTGCGTGCATGTTGTTTCCTTGCAGATAAAACAGCAGTCAGCTGCATGCCTAGCACGCAAATGTCAGTAATTCTACAACTAAATCTAATCGAATCTCATTGAGTCGAAGGGCTAATCGATACATCCTCAAAAATATTCAAATTCCTGGTTGTAGGCAACTATACAAGCGCGCGCAATTTATTTCCAACTATAACTCGCGGAGCACAAATACTAAACATAATTTCTCAAAATAGAGAACATATAGATCCATAAAAGCTATAAATTGTAATTGAAGTAAATTTGGAAATACTTGACAATATAAGATTCATTGGATTCCTGTAACGACAATAAAGATGAACACATGCACGTATTTTTTTTCCGGTGAAATCGGTGTAATTATTAAATTTATAATTGAATTAGCTACGTTTCCGTCACCCAAACTTGATGACTTGACTATCAGAGTTGAGAGATGACGCAATCGAGTCCACCGAATGTTAAAAAGAGAAGGAGCGAAGATTACTAATATAAAATATACTGCGAGTAAGTTCTGCGTCGTGCGATTCGCTTTTTTTAGAAAGGTCAGTTTAAACTTCAAAGCAGTACGAGTGAGTCCGTACGCGTTTCATATTTTTAGATGCGAGTTGCGCGTTAAAGGAGTTTGAAGAGAGTGACTTAAGACAACACATCGGAATTACTTAATTTTTTTTCTCGATAATCGCGAGCAACATGTTTTCCTCATTCACAAGTAAGTCGATATACGCACGCAATTATTATCTTATTTTTGTTATAATTTTGAAAAGCTGAACGCCGCTTACGATGATCTAGGTAGCTATCGAAATTCTATAAAATACAACTTGCATCACGTCACCGGTTATTTTGCACAGAATTTCATCATCGCTGACACAACTTCATTTATTTCCAACGAAAAAAATAAAAATAAAGAAAAACAACAAAGATAATTAATTATCTTTACGCCCTCGAAAGCATAGCGGAAATTGCATTGCAGTTTCAAATTGTTAAATAAAGAGAAAATTTAATAGATTTCTATCAGAAACGAACATAAATTGGAATTAATAAATATGAATAATAATTAGCAATTTTTATCTTGATAATTGCAAAAATGCCGGCGTTATCGTTATTAGACAAAATAACGAGTATATTAAAGTAATTAAGAGGATGAAACGGAACGTTCCTTTATTCTTTCCACTATTATTATTAGCATTATTAAAATGTGTATAATACAGCAATTAAGCAATGCTCGGAAATTAATTACGCATTTTTTATTTTAATTTAAATAACTAACTACAGAGATTGTTTGAAATCACCCTAAGATCTCCCATTCAATTAAAATTTTTACCGTTTAGAAATTTAAATAAGCACGCGTTTGATTAAACGATATTGTTTTTACATGGATTGAAATGCACGCACATAATTGTTTACAGGAATAGATCGAGTCGACACTTTGATGTAAGCAAATTTTTGCACGCGAAGGTAATCACCGGTAATCGAAAACTCGACGTGTATTCTGATTACCGAAACGCAAAACGCTGAACCTAAACGATAAATAATAGTACTGATGGTATAGATGATGATGATGGTATAGTGTAAATAAAATGGTGAAGAGGTTTTGAATGAATCACTTTGAAGTGTACCTATTCTTTTCTTCACCTAATTAACAACTCTTAATTTGAAGTAAATATGAATTCATGAAAAAACGTGTGTTTTAGAGTTATTTTTTCAAACCGCTCCTCTGTTTAATTAAGCCTAACATAATGACCGGTTAAATTAATGTTAATTTAAGCTCAAATTTACTAACGCAAATCCGAATATTTATATATTCTAGAATAATGTTCTTGATTAACATTATTCGACGCTTATGCAGTAGCGTGAATCACACAGGGAAACCTAAATTTAAAATAAGTTTTTTGTAACATTTATTTCTGGCGCAAGTTAGTTATAAAACAAGAATGGTGCATTCTTTGCGCACGTATTTATAATTTTTCGTACGGCGGCATATAGAGGAGACCTGCCATTTGGCATTACTCTCTGCCTATAAATATACGCACGCAAATTACTATCACTTTCAAAATCGATTGGCGCAAAGCTTGTCTTTCTATATGATTCATTAAACTAAGTTACTAATTTTCCTGGTATGAAATGAAAGTTTCAACTTTGCAATTGAATTTCATCAATTTATGCGTCGCTGAAACGGAACGAACGACGCAATTTCTCTATAAATACGAAAGAGAGGCCGGTGTTGGGAAAATCGGCGAAGAACGAAACACAACAAACAAGCTGTTTACGAATTTTGCGTTGCGGTTATTTTCCATGTAAAGCTTGCAAAATATTATTGTTCTCGGTGTGGTCCGATTAAAAATAGACGGACGCGCGGACTCGGACTAATAAACCGATGACCGAATCCGCGAAAATTAATGCGCAGCGCCGAAATTTATTTCTTTTGCTTCTGGAATAATTCGCCATTTGCGCGACATTAGGCTACAAGGATAATATTATTATTATTATGGATTGAGCGGTGTCAGGGCTAAAGCAAACCGCTCTTTGCACCTTATTATATTATATACGAGTAGTTAGTGTATATATATAGTAGCTTGTTTTTATTTATGTTAAATTCTTGCGGCGTGAACTCAGCACGCCTCAAGGCCACTACTCTCTGATTCACGCTCTTCATTATGTCATTGAGATCCAGGTGATTTGTTTGAATAATGTTTCTTTTTTCGTTTCTTTTCTAGCGTCCATGAGAAGCATCGGCTGCAAGATCGGTTCCATCTTCCAGAGGAAAAGAACCGAAGTGGCCGAAGCGGCTGAAGAAGACTTAGACAAGTCCAAGGTTCTAGCACAGGATGACCTCGATGCTCTCGGCGCAACAGCAGGTAATTTTGACCATCAATTGATCGACCTCCACCTAAAACAATAATCTCTGTTAATATATATATATATTATACTTTTGTTTTCTTAATGCTGCTATGGTAACACAAGGAAGATATTGCGTAAGTTGCTGAGCAATAATTAACTGTCAGATAATAATAATAAATAAAGATACGTTTTGTGACGTAATCAATGAATTAATCACTTTGTTTGTTACTTTATTTAAGCGCAAGAGAGCAAAGACTCGGGAAATGCGATTAAGGACGACCTGAGGGAAACCGATCAGGCACTCGCATATAAACTGAAGCAGACCGGTGAGAAGATCGAAAGCGGTCTGGATGGAGCGGGGAAATATACGCAGGAGAAGAAGGAAGATGTCAGGGCGTTCGGAGCGGCCGTCGATGACGGTCTGAAGAAGACAGGCGATAATGCCGGTCGCAAGTACGAGGAAATAAAAAGTGCTGCGGTCCAAGACGCCAAAGCCATCGACGACAGACTCAAGCAGACCGCAACAAAGTTTGGCGATGACACGAAGCACTTGCACGACAACATCGATCAGAAGCTGCATCACACCGGAGATTACTATGGTCATAAATTGGAAGAAACGAGGAGGGCCGGAGAGGATAACTTCAACAAGTTTGCCGCGGAGAAGAATGCGGGTATCCAAGAGTTCGGACGGAATCTTGACCAGAGAATTCAGGAATCGAAGAAGGCCACAGAGGAGCAGAAAGCGGCTGTCGTAGAGGGACTGCATGGATTCGGTCGAGGCGTCGATCAGAGGATCCATCAAACAGCCGACGATGTAAACGAGAAACTGCAGTATGGCAAGAAAGCGGCGGAAGAAAAGAGGGATGCTTTAATTGGGGGCGTTCAGAGCGCGTCGGCCAATGTGAGAGATTACACGACGGAAAAGAAGCAGGCCATGTATGAAGGATTAAAGAATACGAACGCTAATATCAATCAAAAATTGGAAGACGCAAATAAGGCTGCCGCAGAGAAGAAGGAAGCCATGGCCGAAGGTTTCCACAACATTGGACAAAACGTGAACCAAAAATTGCATCAAACTGCTGAGAATATCAATGATCGTTTGGAAGACACGAAGAAGGCTGCGGAACAAAAGGAAGAGGCGCTGGTGAGTGGTATCCAGAACACCACTGCAAGTGTCAGAGATTACGCTGCAGAGAAGAAAGTCGCTATGGATGAAGGATTAAAGAATACGAGCGCAAATATCAATCAAAAGTTGGAAGATGCCAATAAGATTGCCGCAGAGAAGAAAGCTGCAGTGGCCGAAGGTTTTCAGAATTTCGGAGAGAACGTGAACCAAAAATTGCATCAAACTGCTGATAATATCAAGGATCGTTTGGAAGACACGAAAAAGGCTGCTGAACAGAAAAAAGAAACTTTGGCGAGCGACATTCATAATATCGCTGCGAATGTCGGAGATTACGCTGCGGAGAAGAGACACGCTATGAATGAAGGTCTAAAGAGTACAACTGCTAACATCAATCAAAAGTTGGAAGATGCCAATATGGCAGCACAAGAGAAAAAGGATGCTTTTGTCGCCGGTTTCCAAAATACTGCATCAAACGTGAGAGATTTCGCGGCTGAAAAGAAGCATGCGATGGATGAACGTTTGCATAATGTTGGACAGAATGTGAACGAAAAGTTGGACGACACTAAGAAGGCTGCCGAACAAAAGAAGGAAGCTTTGGTGGGTGGAATTCAAACTGCCGCGACGAACGTCAGAGATTATGCCGCAGAAAAGATTCGAGTTGTAGATGAGGGACTGAAAAACACGAGCGCCAATATAAATCAAAAACTGGAAGACGCTAATAAAGCTATTCAAGAGAAAAAGGCTGCGATGGCCGAAGGTTTAAACAACTTTGGTCAAAATGTGAATGAAAAATTGCATGAAACCGCCGACAATATTTTCGATCGTTTGGAAGAATCGAAGAATGCTGCCGAACAAAAGAAGGAAGCTTTGGTGGGTGGAATTCAAACTGCCGCGACGAACGTCAGAGATTATGCCGCAGAAAAGAAACGAGCTGTGGATGAGGGACTGAAGAACACGAGCGCCAACTTCAATCAACATTTGGAAGATGCAAATAAGGCTGCCGCAGAGAAGAAAGCTGCCGTGGCCGAAGGTCTCCAGAATTTTGGACAGAACATAAATCAAAAATTGCATCAAACTGCTGACAACATTAACGATCGTTTGGGGGACACGAAGAAGGCTGCGGATCAAAAGAAAGAGGCTTTGGAGAGGGGCATTCAAAATACCGCTGCAAATGTCAGAGATTATGCGGCGGAGAAGAAACACGCTATGGATGAAGGTTTGAAAACGACGACTGCTAACATCAATCTTAAATTGGAAGAGACCAGCAAAGCGACCGAAGAGAAGAAAGCTGAAATGGCAGATGGCCTCAACAATTTCGGCAAGACTGTAGATGAGAAACTGCAACAGACCGCCGAGACTGTCAGCGAGAAGCTGCAGGAGACGAAGAAGACGGCCGACGAAAAGAAGGAAGCTCTGATCGGAGGAATCCAAACGACCGCAGCAACGGTGAAGGATTACGCTGCGGAAAAGAAGGTGGCCATGGATGAAGGGCTGAAGGATGTCGCGCAAGGAATGCAGAACTTTGGCAAAACGATGGACAACAAGCTACAAAAAACCAATGAAGATATCAACAGGAAAGTAGAGGAAAAGTCTCATGCATTAGCCGAAGGTGTCAGGCAGAAGTTGTCCGATGCGGAAGAGACGAAACGGGCACTGGCGGAAAAGGCCAAAGCTCTCGAGAGCAACGTGCAAGCCCTTGGCAGCAAGGCAGGTGGATTCCTGGAACAGAAGTTCGTAGGAGCCGCCAGTTTCTTGGAAAATGCCAGGCAGCAGGCCAAGCATGAAGGTCAGCAAACGAACGAGGACCTGGACGATATCCGGGACGCAGCTGCAGCACCATTCACCAAAAGCACCAGCCTCTTCCATAAATAGTGTGGAAAAGTTGCGTGGAAATAGAGAATGGAAATATGTTTCTAGTCGAAGACAACAATAACAACAAACCTGTCTTGCTTAATAACCGAAACCTAGAGCAACAGCATTTCAATATTGAAAACCGTTTAGAATATCGTATTGAGTAAGAGAGAATGGTTTGTTCTTGCAGCGGGTTTATTTTGATACAATTACGAATTTTTTTTTTATATATAATTTCAAATAACTTATTAATTATTATGTGTCCTTTAATTTCTTAACATTGCCTTTCTGATATAAATTAAATCTCTTGGCATAAGGTTGTATTTCACACGCACATAACAGCACTATTGTATTATGTATAATAAATGAATTGTTATAAAAGATGATAATAATAATAAAATAAATTTTTACAAAACGCAGATTGTGAACATCATCGCTGACTTGTATCTCTGGGCCTGTAGATCAATCCTCTGCTCTTCATTTCCCTTACAATTCCAGCTGGTAATCTACCTGACACAGAAATTGCATAAACTCCTTTACAAAATCGGCCTGTAAAATTATACAAATTACAAAATATGAAAAAATATTTGTTTAATCATGCTTACTGATTCTCTGCCATTTACAGACCCAACTGTCTTCTGGACTCATCACAGCTATCATCCTAAAAGAAAGTTGCAATATATGTATATATATAATTGAAATATTTGAAACTTTTCATAAAAACATACCCATCAAAATTGGAGCTGGTACAATCGTACACATTATCCTTATTACTTTTCATTCGGAGGAAATCATCACAGTTGTCACATCCATCATTTTCAAATTGATCAAAAGTCTATGAACAGAAAAAAAAACAATTAATATAAGAATAACAAACATATTAATATTATTGACAATTTTGGTTACCTTAATAAGGGAGCAAACCAAACATGCCCTGAGACCTCGCAAATCCTTTGGAACAGTCTCCATTGCTCAAAAATCTATTAAACTAAATTAAATTAGCAAAACTATCAAATACCGATACCGACATTAAACAATCCCATTGGAAAACTAACTCATAAGTGCTCATAGGTTAGATTTGTTTACAGCGCCAAACAGTTGATATCGTACGGCACTAGTAGGTACTAATTTGATCGTTGCATTGCGAGTTTTAATTAATATTGAAAATTAACGTTTTTTTGTACGTGTAATGATACCTGGTTGTCAACTTCGACAGAAAGATAATATATCTTGATGACTCTGACTACTGATATCATTATTATTGTAAGGTGTGTTGAGAAAGAAAGCGAGCATATTAAATAAGTATACTTTATTAGAATAGCCCAAACAATGTCTAAGATTTAATATTGTTAATAAAGTACGCGAAAGCCAAGTCAACTTATGTTCTCTTTCTATTGAAGATAAATAATAAACATTATTTGCTATGAACTTTAAAAAATCAGGATTTTTCTTTTCAATACTTTTTTTTATTCATCTTGACCAAAATGAAAACAAAATATTCTATCTGTAACAATATAAACACATCCCATTATATAAATAAACTTTGATCATAGTCGTAGTCCGTCCACGACTACATCAATAGCAGCAGCCGAAGCAGCGATTACTTATGCTTGGACTTCTTCTTTTTCTTCTGCTTCTTCTTGTGTTTCTTCTTTCTCCTGTCCTTCTCATCCTCGCTGGAGGAGCTCTCGCTATCGGAGCTGCTCGAGGTGCTTTCCCTGCGCTTCCGTTTCTTGTGCTTCTTATGCTTTTTCTTCTTTTTTTCATCATCGGAACTGGAGCTGGACGATTCCGAGCTCGTGCTCTCCTTCTTCTCATCGGTCAACTTCGCGGCGGCACGCCTCTTCTCCGGCGATTTACCTCTCGACGCCACTTTCTCCTTTTTCGACTCACCCTCGCTCTCCGTTTCCGCGTCATAATTCGGTACGAAGTTGGCCTCGTCCAACGGCGTCTTCCTCTTAAGAATCTTCTCGGAATCGTTGGACTTTTGGATCTGTTGATCCGATTTGGAGCTGCTGCCGGTTAGCAACGGCTGCGATATGGTCGACGACGATGGTGGCTGCTGCAAATGCGGCGCTTCATCCTCCTTCTTGTGATGCTTCTTAGGTTTCTCCTTCTTCTGGTGTTTCTTGTCCCTTTTCTTCTGCTTCTTGTCGTCACTCCTAGATCGGGTGCGCTTCCTTTTTTCACGTTTACTCTCGTCGTCCTTCCGCTGCCTGGATCTGGATCGGTCGCGTCTTCGTTCCCTGGACCTGTTCCTCTCCTTTTCCTGTCCTCCACCACGTCTCGACTCCGTCGTGCCACCACCGCCACCGTGTTCACGCTTGGACTCGTGTTCGCGCCTCTCGTGATCCCTCCTTTCCGTATTCCTGTAATTTCTATGATGCCTGTCGCGGTCTCGGCTGTCGTGGTGCGCTCGTTCTCGCCTCTTGTCATTACTATCGATTTCCATTCGTCTGAGATCTTGGGAGCGTTTAGCAAGCGGGCTCAGACTTCGGGATCTGTTGCGATCGAAATTCTTCTCCACCCTCACGATCCTATCGAGATCGTCGACCTTGCAACCCAATCGTTCCTTTACGGACAGTCTGATCGGCTTCTGCTGCTCCAGCTCCTGTTTTATTGGTTCCGGTTCAGGATTTTCGTTAAACTCTTCTGGTTTGATTTCCTCCTCCTTCTTTTCCTCCTTTTCGCCGGAATACAATTTTACACGGTCCATGCTGATCTTCTTGATTTCGATCGGTCTGATCGCGTTTATCGCTTTGGCGAATATCGCGTTCTCGGCACGCTTCAGCACTTCGTTGGTCACCTTGTTCGCTTTATCCGATTTCGAGTCGCTGTTCAGTTCGGAGAGGGCGTTGCACGGTTCATCGTCCAGCTCCCACTTGGATTTCTCGGGCATCGGCGCAAGCACCTCCTTGTCCAGTTCCGATTTCAATTCGCCAGTGTACAGTTCAAGAATATCGCCGGACTCTTTGAGCAACTCTGGCGATTTTGGCAGCTCTAGTTGAACGGGATGGTCAGGGGAGCGGTTCCGGTCGACCGGTGAGCGAGATCTCTCGTCGATTTTCCCGTACGACTCGACGATGGTGTTGTCTATACCCTCCGAGAGTATATCGCCGTAGAGATCTGGTTCTTCCTCGGGCAGTTTCGTCGGCGAGTGTTCTCGAACTTCGGCGCTTTGATCAGCGATCGCAATTAGATGGTCCGTCGCTGCATCCTTTACCTCGATCGGTGCTGCCGCAGCAGGCGAAGAGGAAACTCCCTCCTTGGACGGAGGACTCATCGCTCGCTTCTCCTCTTTGAGTTTCTCTTCCTTGGCATGATGCTCATGATGATGTTTGGCGAATGCTTCGTCCTTCTTCGATTTGTCCTCCCTCCTGTGCTCACGCTTCTCCTTCTTATCTCGTTTCTTCTTCTTCTCAGATTCCTTCTTGTCGCGCTTTTTTTTCTTGTCTCTGCTACGTTTCGATTTCTCATCGTCCGAGTAGTCGGCCTTCTTCTTGTCATCCTTCCTCCTCTCCGACGATTCCTCCACCTTGCTGCGATCCTTGTGCTTATGCTTATCTGGACTTTTCATGTGCTCACCACCTCTCTCCTTGTCTCTATCCCTGGATCGCCTGGACGGCGACTTGCTGCTGTGCCTCTTCTCCTCGCGCTTTTCGAAGTCCTCCACAATCATCTTCCCCATGCCGTACTTGCTGTCATGATTGTCCCTGTCTATACTGAATAAAAGTTGATGGTGGTGCTGATGCAACTGTTGCTCATTGGCAGCAGCCGTCGCCGACGATTGCCTGCTATCGTAGCTGTACCTTTCGTCGTATCTCGACGGCTCCTCGCCAGGGGGCAATGGTTGCTCGGTTCCAGGAGGTGCAACATCCTCGTATCTGCTGCGCTGCGACGGGATCTGCTGTTGCATCAGTGAAGGAATATGATCCGACTTGTATCCTCCTCCGTACTGCTGTTGCTCCCTCTGCTGCATATACCTACGGACCGAACAAACACACATTCCAAAATTAGTGTTCCACCATTAACTGAAATCGCTGCGAGAACGAAACAAAAAAAAGTAAATAAACAAAAACAAATATAATCTACTTCATATTTCCGTTTTGAATTAGGTAGGTGTAAATCCCTGCTTTATAACTATGCTAAAATCAAATGAAGTAAAAAGTAGAGAAAAATAAAACGCTGAATCCTTCCCACTCCAACATGGTGGGTGGAGATTTGTTCGGATGCGTTTCTACCTACAAATTTGCCCTCTTCTCTATCTTTAAGTTGTGTGTACTTTTTTCCTCTTCAAATTTTCCATGTCGCAGATTCTTTGGACTGTTGATAATCTCGTCGTCATCATCGATGATCGTAGTATGCACAAACTGTTTAGGAACAAAATGAAAGAAGGATCTCGGAGGGGGTGCAGCATTGTTGTTTAGTTTTATTCTCTTTGCCTCACCATTATAAAGATAAATATCGATCTTACACAGTTTCTATAAAAATTAAATGCAACAATCCTGTAGAAATAAAAATAACATTCAGGTCATCATCATCATCATCTTAATATGATGTTAAACGACAATATATTGTCGGGCATTTGCAATAGTAGATAGGAAACAAATCTCAAATGAAAATTGGCACATAAAAACCAACAACTTTATTGCCATAAACGTAAGCAATCGATGAGTTAATAATAAAATCAAGTTTTCATCATCTCATAATACTTTTTTTTTCTTGATCACAGCGCTCAAATAATTGCTCGTATCACAATTACATCACAGATAATCGATATACAACAAACATATTTACAAAAACGTATAAATAAACGTAATTAATAAATAATAACATCTATATAACAAAATCAATAATACATATTGAAGAAAAGTTATCTCTCCGAATGGAAGCACATCGACAACATTGGATATTACAATATTCTGTTTTACTTTCACAATTAATAATCGTTACAGTGTTAATTAGTTGCTTCGGAGAATTAACAACAGCTGTACACAAGAACAAACCATCTGTACCACAAATTCAAAATGGAAATAATAAACGTTTAATTACAGCAAATCAATTTAAATAATAAAATTAATTTAAAAAATAGAAGGAAAACTAATTATATGCTTTTTTCGAGTAAAATCCAAACCTTTTCCAAATTAAAATAAAAATCATAAACAGAATGGAAGTTACAAACACTCCATTTGAATATTAATTTCTAAAATGACTTAAATAAATAATATAAAAATATAGTACCAGTCAAAAGTGCAGTAACAACACTTATATTTTCAATTACATACAAAAAATTATATAGTATATTTATTAGAATTTAGCAAAATAATTTTCAACTTTTGTCTGGTACTTTATGTACAAGTTTTCGTTCATTGCGCATAGTGTCATAGCGCATCTAAGTTCGAGAAAATAAGGAGAGTAAAGTTTATAAAAATCCGTCTGCTTAATACTAAACGTGCGGAAGAGAAACCAAACAACTTTTTAATAATACTGGTAATAATAAGAATATCATTCTGTAAAACGTCAAAACATTTATGTTCAAAATACCTGTTTGACGCGGCATGTTGCTGCACGGATGACTGTGGTGGTCCCGCCGTCTGATGGTAAACGTTTTGATGGTCCTGCTGATGGTAGTAGGCGGACTCGCGAGGCGCCACCCATTTTGTCGAGGATCCGCCTCCACGACGACCCTTCTCTCCATCGAAGTTGTCGTAATAGTGGTAGTCCTGAGGGGGGGCGGCGCCGCCGCTCATTCCGCTACCTCCACGATCCCTACTGTATCCGCGATGCTCCCGTTTTCCGCCATAGTCGCCGCCTCCGCGATCTCGTTCCCTATCTCGATCCCTTTCTCTGTCACGATCACGATGATCTCGGTCCCTCTCGTATTCCCGTTCTCGTCTCTCTTCCTTGTAACGGTAACGGCTTGAAGAATAAAATAGAACGAAAATAAGTCAACGCATTCGCAATCTCAGAGACCTTAGCATAAAATAGTATTTGAGCGTGGGATGGGCGGTGGTGTGGTCAGCATATTGTAAAATAATGTTTACTGTACGAATACAAGTGATGATTAGCAAAACAAAAAAACATATAACAAACAGAAACACCCGTAGCCCTCCGTCCGCGCAATATACAGGCAGGCACACCTCCTGGGCTGGATGGCAACGCTTTCGTGTGCAACCATGAGGTATTTTGGATTTACCTGTTGGGTGATCTTTGAGGTGATCGATAGCGAGAGGAGGGGCGCCTGCGCGGGGAATAGTCTCTATAGGGTGACGCCCGATTTGCGGGCGAATATGAACGAGACCGTGACCTGCAAACACACGTTCGTATTAACACCGAGAATCGCACCTACGTGCAATCGAAATAGTGGGAAGACCAACATTAAGGGCTACAGAATAGCATGCGCGTCACAGGTTCTACAGAGACTACTCCAGGCAGGGCTAGGGATCATTTCAACTAATTTAAGTATATCTATGGTAAAACGTGTTCCTAATATATATATATAAAAAAAATCACCTGCTCATGCTGAACGACTTGGAACGGCTGCGTCGCCTCGGCGAACGACTCCGCCTTCTGGGCGATCGGCTGTAACTTCGAGACGAGCTGCGGCTGTAGCTACGCCCTTTCCGCTGTTTGGCACGCCTCTCGCGCTCATCCTTTTCGCGTAGCATGCGATTGAACGCCTCCAAAGGATCATCTATTATGCTGCAAGATAACAGAGATATTAAAAAAATGGCCTGCAGAAGATGCAATCGGATTTACTTACCCAGGTGGTGTGCGACCACGCATCCCGCGTGGTACATAGTCGCGGCCGCGCGACCTATTCGAATAGTTCTGATAGTTATGCGGTCCTTGCATAGGCGGTCTGGTAGGATCGAACATTGGACGTTGTTGCACATTGTACATTCTGAAAATATATAAAGAACATCGTTTGTCGTCTTCATAATAACAGACATCTTAGATATTCCGTACCCTGATATAAAGTTAGGCGGAGCACCGGTTCCTGGAGGAGGCAGCCTGAAGTTCGGCGGAGGTCCATGAGGTATGATACCCTGTGCACCGCCGTACTGTGACACCGGTTGCTGCGAATAATTAGGAGGCGGCACCTGAATTATCACGAACGTTAATATTTCACATGTTTACGTAAGTATTTGCGATGTCTACCTGTCTTACCTGCATATGATTAATATTGGAGGATATAACCACAGGCGGTGGCGGCGGGCCCGACGGGTACGGTGCATTCGTGGGCGGGTAAGTTCTGCTCTCGGCATTATTTGCCCCACCCATTCCAGGCTCGTCCACTGTGGGCGTACCGGGCCGCTCCTCATTGTTCCCAACTGGTTCTGGATAGTTTTGGGGTGATCTGTGAGGTTTGTGCGATCTCCTCGGAGATCTTTCGTTCACGGACTTAGGCCTCACGCTAGCAGTATGCGATCTGTCTCTGGGGTGTTGTGTATTGATGATGATGGGACGTGCCACCGACACTGGGCTCTTCTCCCTGGTCGGTGAAACGCCGGGAGGCAAATCTACCGGCTCAGCCTTTTCCTCTAACGGTTCCTTTGTTTCCTCCTTGCTTTCTAATCCTTCAGATATCGGAGTCTTCGGAGCCTCCGTCGAATCGGCCTCACTAATCACAGTTTTCTCCGTATTTTCCGCATCCGAATCCAACTTTTTTGTTTTGACATCGTCAGCAACAGCAGTTAACGAAGTCACAGCAGTCTCGTTCACAGGTACAGGCTAAAAGAATTGTAAAGAACGGTCAAAATTAATTACTTAGATGCCATGGTAATACTAACATCTTTCTTAATGATGATTGTTGGTTGCTGCTGTTGTTGTTGAAGCATGGCAGGCTTATAAATCTGTCTCTTCACGTAGCCGGTTGTGCTTTTAAAATTAGTGACCGAGTTTCTTAGGAATCGATTTGGGATTAGAGTGCCAGGCGAAATTTCCCTTTCGTGGCAGTCCGGACATTCGTGATCCTCCGATTCCAGGAGAATACCTCTGATGCACTCGTCGCAGAAGCTGTTTCCGCAACAGGGAATCATAACAGCATCCGTTAGCAGATCGCTGCAGATGGAACACAGGAGGTCGTCGGGAATGTCTGTTTTTTGGACAGGCGGTGGGGCAGGAGCTGGGTTTTGCTTTTGCGTGTAGGTCTGATGATCTAATGCTGGCACTGCGTACGAACCGTAAGGTGTCATCATAGCCCCTTGGACTTGAGGTCCGTCCACCGGTACCATGAAACTCCTCGGAATGCCGGTACTCTTCTTTATTTCGATTTGTTCCTGGAATCAACAAAATTGGAAGTAATAAAACTGCTGCCCAATTCACTGTCTTGCCAATGACTTACAGATCCTTGACCCAAGGGACAATCCTTGATCCAGTGACCATTCTGATGGCACTTGTAACACCGATAATTGGGGGGCACTGCTCCTACCTGATTTGCGCCCCTTATTTTCATGTAGCTGAAACAAGATAGCAAGTCATTAAGCAATAAACAATCAATCACAATTAAGCTAATTACAAACAGGGCTCAGAACTATAAACAAAAAAGAGAACACACAATATTTATAACATAATAGTAGAAAATAAATAAAATAAACAAAAACAACAACACCAAACAGTTGAAGCGCCTAATATCAGTTTTTCCTCGCGAATACAATCCGACGTTTATTTCTCATTTGGAATTGGATTTATTTGGAAATATTTTGCGGATCTGGATATTAGGTGCCTCATTTAGGTTATAGTAATAATAGTAATGAATGAACTTACTTAGTAATGAACCTCATTTGGTAAGCAAAACAGGACGAAACAATTATGTTTGTTTGTTATGAAGCAGTAGATATGAATTCAAGTATATATACATGTAAAATGAAATGCTTACTTGCTAGGGTCATAATCCTGGGTGCTCTGAGACATCATAGCCCTGATTTTGTCATCCTCAGAAGCATCCAAACTGGAGAGATCCACAGCCTTGGCTGCAGGTCCTCCCTCATCATTCCTCGGCGTGGGGTTTGTGTCATTGCCATATCCCTCCCAGGTCTTTGCCTTGCTCTGCACAGCCAAGGGAATCCTGGCAATCAATAGGGATGTGTTTTTGGGAATAAGAGTTTGGTCATCTTCGTACACTAGAAATTAATCAAATTTAACATATGACAAATTGTTTTATCCCCTCAACAAACCTTCTTTTGTTTGTGCATTTGTCACTTGCAGATCAAAGTCTGTGTTCTTTCCGATGCGCTTCTGCTGCACAATGGCATTTTTCAGGTCCTTCACAGAGATGTGCAAACCATCAAAGGTGATGGTGTCATATTCCAATGCAGATTTGAACTTGTAGTGGACTGACATTGCACTAATAAAACCTAGGTAAGGTGGAATATGTATAATTAAATATTTTTTGGTTTGCATTCAGGGTGCGAGTTATTGGAAAACAATTGAGGGGAAAACGAAGTGTCTCCATTGGATAATGCAGATTTACTTATTGATTGCAAACAAGACGCAACATTATGGAGGTACGCAAAAAAATCAATAAATGGGACGACGATCGCATGAGTTTATACGAAATTGTTACGTTTTCTCGAAATTATTTACAAACAGTGGAGGACATTCCATGAGTGCGTGCGTTTGTATGTATTTAAGCATGCACCAAGGGATACTGTATGAAAATTTGCAGGGACAATGAATTCGATCGGAAAACTTACTTAACAAACTACACGAACTGAAGAGTGAAATAGTTCACTTGCAAATCGCACATTAGAAACAGTTTCCAAGCAAGTCCGGACCAGCGAACTCGAATTGCACATCCATCGCTATAATAAGAAGCCTTCTCTACTACTTTTGACGCACGGGTTTGCAGTGGTTACAAAAATGGCGTCGCCCTACCACCAGCTCTACCAACATAAAAACGACCTCCAACGCCATTAAGAATTTAAAATGGAAACCATCTGATCTGTACTTAATAAATTCATCACAATAGTGTAGAAAATACATACTTTGCTCATATTCCCTTTTGATCATTAGTTATAGATAAATAGTATTACAACTTAAACGAATGTCCAGCTTCAATTTTAAAGTAACTCTAATCGCATTACGCATTGAAAATTTATATCTAAATAACGAAACATTAATAATGCTGCAAGAAATGGGTTAAATTTAAAACTATATTTGATAATTATTCAACGTTAAACAATTTCCAATGGAAAAAAAAAACTTTGTTTCAAGATTCTTTCCGCGCACAAAAATTAAACAGAATTTACAAACATTCTCTCCTTTTACTGACTGACGTCCGATCGGCGGCGACGCAACGAAATTCACAAAAACAATAATTCAATACTCATAATCATCGTAACTGTAATATACAACAAAGATTTTTTTTATAAAAAAAAAACTAATATACGTATATTATTGTAGAGGCATAAGGGATGAGTGGGGGAGGGGGTTGTATTGGGTGGTAAGTGCCTAAGTGCAGCTTCAGAAGCTCCAGCAAAAAGAAAAATAATAAATCGCTTATTACATACGCGCACACAAACACACACACTTAATTTTCTCTTCATACAGACATATAAAAGATAAATCCATTACATTCGTACGTCGTCAGGAGATTATTAGTATTATTATTATAATTATCTTATTATTTTTTTTTCTTTTTGGATACTTAAGTTAAGATAAAGAAATAATAATATAGTGAGTGAGATTAATAAACGGAAACAGTATGCGGCTGCGAGGGGTTGGGGGCTTTTGTGTTTGGGGCTGTTGTTTGTTAGTATAAGATATGAATATACAAGTATTGTACACGTAATGGTATGTAAAAAAAAATAAGAAGAAGAATGAGAAGAAGAAAAGAAAATATTACAAGTTCGAAAGAAAATGATTGATTCTTTCCAAAACGCGCTGGCTTTCCCTTTTCTCTATCTTTCTTTTTCTTTTCTTTCCGGGGCATAAAAATAAATAAGTTACTATAAATAATAATCACAATGTAAAAGATCGTTTTTTTTTTGGGTTCTTCCAAGTATTCTTCTCTCGTTCGCCTCTAATCCTCGTTTTCGTCGAGATTGAGGATCTTCGGTTTGAGAAGGGCGACTCGATGGTAGACGTCCGTCTGATACTTGGTTTGGATGGCCTGCTGAGGTTTTATCGGCGATTGATTAAAAGTGTGGTTCTGCTTGTGGACCACGGGACTCAGTTGCTTCAGAGTGTAACCGCTAGACGCTTCCAGTTTCCTTGGCCACGGATTCCTCTTGGAGAGGGTGAATCGAGCCAGAGCTATAGACGCCGACGCCAACTTGGATGGAAGATATTGCAGGTAGTCTTCGCCTTCCAAAAGCACCAGCTCGCTGAAATACTGCAGCAAAAATGACGATATTCAATTGCCATTGCGATTTGATTGATTCTCACCATAGCCAAATACATTGTCTCCTTATCCAGCTTATGGCTGACGCATAGATGTTGGATGAACGCTAAAGCGGTGGGCGGTTGCAGGTCGAAGTTGAGGACCTTCAGGATTAGCTGCTCCATCTTCAGGACCTGCTGACTAGAATAGGAGTTTCCAGAGAGATAGGCCCATTCCTTCGCATCCGGTGGATACACATCCTCTATTTTACCGGCCAGCATCATCGCGGCGGAACCGAGCAATTGGAATTTATTCTTCACCTAATCATCAAAAACAAATAAACCATTAAAATCAATACTCAAACAAATCGAATGCAAGAAGTCCAGTTCTAAATACATATATCCGATATGGTCTAGTGGCTAGGATACCTGGCTTTCACCCAGGAGGCTCGGGTTCGATTCCCGGTATCGGAATACTTTTTAACTTTCGCT
This sequence comes from Nicrophorus investigator, assembly GCA_963457615.1. Taxonomy (NCBI): domain Eukaryota; kingdom Metazoa; phylum Arthropoda; class Insecta; order Coleoptera; family Silphidae; genus Nicrophorus; species Nicrophorus investigator. The sequence continues at coordinate 20,691,586 of OY735143.1, forward strand.
CGAAGGAGAAACTTAATTTTTATAAACGTTGAAAATGTTAAAATTGTAAAATATTCTATTTATTGAATTATCGATATCAATAATGTGTATGTAATAATGAATCACGTGATTCGGTCAAATTATGCAAAACAATCAAAGAATTTCAATAAATGTTAATAATGAATTATTGTTAACATTAACTGGCATTACTAAGTGGTTTTATAATTTAAACTTTGAAGTGCGTTGGTGGTGTAATGGTCAGCATAGTTGCCTTCCAAGCAGTTGATCCGGGTTCGATTCCCGGCCATCGCATATAACTTTTTATTTGTTGCGAGATTAGGCAACAGTTGAATTGTGTTCGCTTACCACCAGCATTTGACTGAGAAATCTGTCGATGTAGTTGATGGTGAGGTGAAGAGTTTGATCGCTCATTTTGTACTCCTCGCCAACGGCAACGAGCCAATCCACCAGAACGCTCCTCATGGTGCTGTTGAGATGCTGCTGTTTAGCCATGTAATTCGGTTTCGGCCATTTCACAGAGTTCTCCATGTTAATCAGGTATATCCAGATATCCTACAAAAATGATAAGTGAACCTCCAGAATGGAAATGATCCTTTTTCCTTCATACGTTTAGATACTCGAAATGGTATTCTATGTCCGGCACGAAATTTTCCTTCCTGCAGATGGCGATATTGGTCTCCTTAGCCTCCCTTTCGCACTCCGACCTCAGCTTCTTCAGATCGGATTCCAGACTTTCGAAAAGCGCTTCCGTCTCCTCGTACCGTTGCTCCACCTCATCATCCTCTTCCTCAACGTAATCGGTTTCGGAACGCACGCATCTTACAATCTCAACCGTCTTGCATGGCTTATTTATGCACTAGAGCAACATAAACAATAATATTAATAATAAAACATTATATGCAATTCAATTTAAAACACTGAATGTATTTACCAAATTCTGTTTTGTATGGACGACGTTCGAGAGTTTCGCCCTTTTGGCGTCATTTTCGTTGGGATTGAACTGTCTGAGAGCCACCCTGTTCGTCCTCTTCATCGGTTTCTTGTCCGGATGGATCTTCGCTTTGGCCTCGGGCATCACGACCACCTTCCGCACCTTCTTCTCGACGCTATCCGGACGGATGTCGAATGTTGCCATCGTTACAATTATTATTATATTAATATGCGAAAAGAAGAGATTGTTGGTCACCGGAGGACCGTAGGCGACGACAAAAATTGACAATAATAAAATATATTATGTATAACAAAAAAAAAACAAGTGTTACGGCACCAGGCGCTGCGACGGATTGAAAGCGTGCGACCGAAAAACGTGCTTCATCAAAACTCACAGGAAACTGACATCTTTGAAAATGACAAAAATCGAGAGAAAAAAAAATACCAGGATCGATCAAACTGCAAAAACAATAATCATAATAATAAAAAAGTAAGCAGCTGGATCGTTTTGTTTTTTTCCTGCTGGATGGTTTTCGTATTTAGTTTGGATATCTTCGCAGTGTTCATACTCTTGCAAATATTGAATCGGGAATATAATGGAGACTGACGTTTTGCGCATATGTTAATTATTTATTTATATTCTACGATTTTACACCCATTTGACGATGTAATAGTTCTTCTTGCCCACTCTTAGAAGCGACACGTCGTTAGCCAATCTATGGGCGCTGTGGCTTAGAATTTCGTTGGGATTCTTAGCTCTCTGCTGATTGACGGAAAATCCTCCTGCTGTGATAATTCTCACTGCGTCTTCTACAAAATAATTAAAAAAGAAACGTTTAATAATATCTTAAATCGTCTAAAATTGATAATTTACGTTTCGATGGGAAACATCCGACCCTCATCGATAATTCCATAACTGTTTCTCCTGCGGAGGGCATAATCTCCACTATTTCAGCGCCTTGAAACAGTGCTGCGATTTCTTTGGTTTTCATGTGCCCCAGCGCCTCGATGTTGCCCTCGTAGAGCGCTTTTGAAGCGGCGAGGGCGCTGCTTAGGCCATCCTCTCCATGTACCAGAAGCGTCATCTGCTCCGCCAACCTCTTCTGCGCCATCCGCAACTCGGGTTTCTCCATGTGCTTCCTCATCAGATCCTCTATGCTTCCCGTCGTATCGAACGTGAATAATTTCAGCATCTTTTCTGCGTCGGCGTCAGACATACGCACCCAAAATTGGTACAAATTGAACGGAGACGTCTTCTCGGACGAAAGCCAAATCGCGTTACCGGCAGATTTACCGAATTTATCCCCCATCTCAGTCGTTATTAAAGGCAACGTTAATCCTTCGCAATAAAATAAAAAGCAAATTTATTTATTACTTCAAGCATAAACGTAACTTACCAAATACTGATTGTTTGCAAGCCTTGCTGATCAGCTCATGGCCGGACATAATATTACCCATTTGATCCCCACCTCCAACCTAAAACAGTAAATAAAAAACAGATTTCGTAGGAAAAATTAATTATCGATTTACCTGAAATCTGCACCCAAATTCTTTGTACAGATGCAACCAATCGTAGGCCTGGAACAACTGGTAACTGAACTCGGTAAGACTCATCCCAGCAGGAGATTGCAGCCTGCTCTGCACGCTCGTCCGAGACAGCAGCGTACCCATCCTCAAGAACCTCCCAGCGTTTCCCAGCAACTCCACAGGCGACATCTTGTTATACCAATCCTCGTTATTAATGATCCTAAATTAAATTCACTTGTTTCAAAAATAAATCCATGATTGCAGTGGTGAAACACAACAACCTAAGATTACCTAATTTCCTATTCAGATTTCCACAGAAATACTTCTCGTGATTATCAAATATTGCTTGTATGTTCTCCTTGATTCCTATTATATTGTCATCCAAGAAAACCCCATTCAATTTCTCCCTCTCAGTATTCTTACCGCTCGGATCTCCAATCCTTCCTGTTGCTCCTCCCAACTGAATTTCAAATAATGCAACATTACTTCATTCCACAACAAAATTATAATTACCAGAGCAAGAACATTGTGACCACCTCGTTGCCAATGCAAGAGATTCACTAGAACCAAAAGATTTCCAATATGAAGGCTTGAAGCTGTTGGATCGAACCCTGCATACACCCATTGTGGACAAGAGTTTAAAATATCGCGAACCTCTCCACTAAAACAACGAAAAGCATAAGTTTCATTTAGTATTGTAAAAGATCTCTTTCAAAAATAAACATATATAACCTACACTGAATTATCCGGGAAAATGTCCTGCCACATTCCTCTGTCCTTCAAGCTGATTATGTTTCTGCTCGAGTAATATCGACCCAAACATAGTACTCGTTTATTGCTGTGCCTCAGTATTGTTTTTAGAAACATTTTTGGTAATTAATCTCTGTTTCCTTCTCAAAAAAGTTTGGTTAATTTTTAATCGTAGATTATGCAACCAAACCATCACCTTTTGAAAATTACTGCGGTTGTGTTTCACGCCCTGATCAAAATTCTGACGTTTGTTTTGACGTTTGTATCAGTTTGAAAATTGTGATTGATAGTGATTATCTGCTCGTCGAAAGAAATGTGCGAAAAGGCGGAAGAAAAGAGCGTTTACTCATTGATCACGCAATTATGCGAATCTTTTATGAACGCCAACGACGTGGATGCAACAGACAGGCAAATCAAGCGACTGAGGACCACAGTTTATGAGATTCTTTTATCCAAGAAGATTCCAACCAAAGGTGATTTTATATGAATGTTTAAATATGTTTACTATATTTATTTTATATGCAGATTCAATAGTTTGCTTGAACAGTAACTCGGATGCTCATAGCCATTTGCTTGCTTGGAAATACATTTTGATTTCCGATTATGGATTGAGGGAGATTGCTGAATCTCTGGATGCGCATTGGGAGAGTTTGATGCTGGATGATAGGAAGGGAACATTGGAGAATATTGTGGAATTCTTGCTGCAGATAAAGCAGTATCCAGACACAAAGATAAGGGTGATTGAATTAATAAATAAATTAAATGTTCATGTATTTTTAAAAACTATTCATCCAGATTGATGGTGCAAATTCCTTTAAAACTTATACTGAGAGCAGCTTCAAATTGCCACCAGAAGAAAATAAATGTTGCGCGAAATTTTCAAAGGATGATTTTAAGTTGCACAAATTCCAGGCGAGTTTCAAATTTCTGCAGTGCGCTCGTAAAGGGCAAGAACGTAGAGTAGAGAACTCGGAATGCGATGACGGTAGTTTCTAAATTTCAACTATTTTCGTTGTTTTGAACTAAGGTTTTTTAGTGGAGGAAAATATGTGGGATGCAGTCTCTAAGATACAATTCACTGAACGCAGGACATGGGAATCGATGGGAGATATTGCACCTGAGAAAGAGGCGCAATTTTTGTCCGAGTCCGGTTTGGGCGTTACATATTTCATGCCGGATTATCCGAGAGTGAGGTCTATCTCAAAAATTCAGTTTATTAAGGACATCAAAAACTTGTTGGGTAATTTTAATTAATATTATTATTGTCGTCTAACAGTTTAACTATTGTGTTTTTTTACAGTCGGAATTACATCGCACACGTTTGTAACGAATGCTCAAAATATGATAGAGTTGGCTGAGGGTGTGACGGTAGATGGAATCAGTTACAGCGCTTTGAAGTCGTATAGTGAACAGATGATATTTAGTGGTAGTTGCTATAAAGCATTAAGTTCGATGGTGGCCGTGAATCCATATACTTTTAAGCAGAAGGGTTTGATCTTTGCGGTAAATATGGTGATTTTGGTCGTAGGTGGGATTTTAATGTACGATTTGCAGGAATTGTGCGAAAGCATAAAACGATTCCTCTCGCATTACCGTTTAGCTGCACTCTCTTTACCAGAATCTAAAGGTCTTATAATGTTGCACGATCATCTGCGGAAGCTTTCCGATCATATCCAGGTGATTTCATCGATTTGCAAGGCTGGGCCGTACGCTGCAAACGAATCGATTCCGCACGGTGTGGCATTACTAAATTATTTATACTTGAAGTTGCTGGAAATATGCAACAAGAATCTCATGATGGTCCTCTATTCCATATTCTATCCATGCCTACAAGTGTATTTCTGGTAATTCACGTGAACTCTAGTATCAATTTTGTATTAATATGTATTTGCATTCAGTTTCTTCTTGAGAGAGTGGATCATGGAGGGAAATGTTTCCGACCCAAATCAGGAGTTCTTCGTGCAACCCAACTATAAGTATTTATCCACCAGGGGTCGATCCTATTGGTCGAAGAGTTTCTCCGTTATCGATGCAATCGTACCGGAATTCCTATCCGATTTAAAGTCGCAAATTTTGAATTGCGGAAGGGCCACGAATTTATTGAAACTTTGCAAACCGAATGTACGTTAGCTAATGTTAATGAAGTGTACGAAATAATTGTTGCTTTTAGTCTCCGATTTGTGATTTTGGGAAGAAGTCGAATGTGTTCCAATGCTGCATCACTTCTGAACAGTTGAAACAATTGGAGAAGAACGTGAGCGCTTGCTATTTGGAGGTGATCGCCGAGAATGGGTCAAAGTTTTCCATGAAAAATTACCTGAGGAGGTCGAAAGATGAGCAGATTTCGTTTTTGAATTTGATTGCGGCCAAGAGGGCTGTGACGTTGAAACGGATTGAAGGTAATTGGTGTGGAGGTGGAGGTTTTGTGATGTTTTTGTTTATTTTTGCAGTGGAGAAGTTGAAGAGATGCGATGAAGTTAATGTTAAGAAGTTGGAGGAGATGAAAGTGTTGAGGGAGCAATACGATGAGGCGATGCGTGCGAAGAAGGCGGAACGCGCCGCCGCTTTGGAGCTGGAGATGAAGATGAGCGAGGAATTAGCCAGGATGAAAGAGATGGAGGAGAAAATTATTAAGGAGGAAGCGTGAGTGTTTAAAAATTTGCTTGTTTTGTTTTGAATGTTGCTTTTCAGTGAGGAAATGATCAAGTATTACGATACTATATTGGAGAAGTCCGATCAGAAGCGGAAGCTGATTCAGACGCACATAGACGTGTGGAATAACGTGAATTTCGATGATATCCTACAGAACAAGGTCGTGCACGTTCCTATAGAAAAGCAGAGCGATGTCGTGACGAACAGGAATAAAATGATGTCGAATTTCGATTTCGACGAAAAGATTGCGTCTGTTGAACACATTGCAAAGGAGTTGAGCGAGGCGGAAATGAATAAGATGAAAGTGATGGCAACGGAGATCGGGCAGGTTGAGAAGATAAAAAAATCGGACGAACCGAGAGTGTTGACCGATGCGCAAAAGAACAAGATTAAAGTGATGGGAACTGAAATCGGAATGAGTGATGGAGATGTTCTGGTGTCTGAGGTTGTCGAGAAGCGGGAGTTGACCGAAGCGCAGAGGAATAAGATAAAGGTGATGAGCGTCGAGATGGGCATCAATTTTAAGGCGAAAGAAGTCGCGAAGAAAAAGGAAAGTGGACGGTTGACGGACGCGGCGAGGAACAAGTTGAAGGTGATGAGCACCGAATTGGGGATCGTCCAATATGAAGCGGATGTTAAAACGGAGAAAACGAAGATTCTCACCGATGCGCAGAGGATAAAAATGAAGGTGTTGGAAACCGAGTACGGACTTGGAAACAACAACATTAACACTTTGCAACCGATTATCGAAAATACAACTGCCATATATGGGAGCGTTTGCGATAACGAGAACTTTATGAATAAGAACGTGCCGAACGACGAAATCAATTACATCATTCCGCCAAAAGTTCACAAAATGGATTTAACTTTAAACTTGGAGAAGTTAACGTCGACGAGATCGCAACAACCATCCTTCAAAAGCTACTTCAAGAGTCCGAACTTTGAATTTCCACGGCCGATGTCCGTCGATTCAACGCCGATGACGGATTTCACCACTCCCATGCAGTCGACAGCTACAGCCTCGATGATCTTCAGCGAGGATGGTTTCAAATTCACCAAAGACTCGAACAACATCAGTGAGATATCGAATAGAGTATCCGAGACTGAAGTGAAGAACATCTCGACCAACTGCCTGAATCGATTGCTGAAGCAGAGCGTTGCAGTGCCGCTGGTGGCGCAGGCTGATCTCGCGCAGAATGAACTTTTACGACATTTCATCGTCGACTTAAAGTATCTGAAGCATTTGGAAAATTTGCGTAATTACTTTTTCCTGCTGGACGGGGAATTTGGAAGGAACATCACCGATGGTTTATTCAGTAAATTGTACGCGGTCAGCTTTCCGCAGGAGCTGATAAACAATTCCACGTTGAAGAGTCTCCTGTTCAACGCTTTGGATTTCACGTCAAAGTCCAACGAGGAATCGGACGGACTAAGCTTCAAAATAAACTACGTGCCTAAGCGGCTAGAGTTGAGAAACGTCTCCGTCTTGGACTGCTTGAGTCTGTATTACAAGGTCGAATGGCCGCTGAACATTCTGCTGCCAAACGATACCATCTCCAAATACGATGAGGTTCTGCAGTTCCTGCTGAAGCTCCACCGCGTCTCCTGGGTTCTCAAGAAGATATTTATGGTAATATTGAATATCATCTATATGTAAGAACTGACTTTTCATTTTTTTTTCAGGATCTAAAACTCCTAGTAAAAGAGACCGGTCCCCGACGAGGTTTCTTAATATTCTCCCCTCAATACCAGAACCTCGAACTGGCACGTCACGTCATGACTCATTTCGTGCAAACCCTACAGAGTTACGTCGTTGGCGAGGTTCTGCAAACCAGCTGGGTTAACTTTGAAGAGGATCTGCTTGGCGTTGAGAATCTGGAGCAATTGTACCTGCTCCATACCAATTACATTAAAAACATTCTTTTCATGTAATATATCATCATCTGACGATATAGATATATATTAATTAAGAAATGTTGCAGGTGCTTCTTGAATCAAAGATTCCTGAAAATCAGGATCTCCATATACGATATTTTCACTGTGATATTGAAGTTTTACGATTACTTGCGATCCAGGGATTGGGAGTTCGACGACTACGTGTACACGCACCCAAATTACAGCAAGCTCGAAGGGATTTTCAACAACTTTTTGGAATTCATGCAGTTTCTCATCAAGAACTTCAAGAAGGTTTCCAAGGGGTATCATCCCACTTTGCTGCAGCTCGTTGATATGCTCGATCTGAACGAGTACTACTCGAAGAGATTTAGCTAATTCTTGTTGATATATTATAAGTATCTACTGATTAAATAATGAGGCTTACGAATATTTTCTAATTTGAATTTTCTTGTTCTTCTGTTTTCTGCTGTTGGTATCATTTGGTGGTTGATGCATTTGCTGCAACTTCAGGTGCCATTATGACCTTGGTATTGTTGTGAAGTTTATGGTGTGAATTTTCGCTGGAAAAATTGCATCATATTTAAGGAAATTTCGTGGAACGTTCGAAGAATTTACTGATTGTGAGTATAGAATTATGTTTGTATGTGCGAAAGTTTAACGTATTCATCGTCCAGAGATTTACTTGCATCAGCGAAGAGAGTGAACAAAAAAAAACTGCTGGTTGGTTTGACAGGTGACCTTTAACATTATTATTGTATTGATGTTTGCCCTATGTGAAAATTGCAACAATAGGGAAAACCGGTGGCCATATTTATTTTTCGTTTTTATTTTTTTCTTGCTCTTGTCCTAATTTCCATCTGGTTGTTTTTTTGTTGTTGTTCAATTAGGATTCCGTATTGTGAAATGTTTCCAATGCGCCTCAAGATAGGCCCATCAAGAAACAATGAGTGGAGGTGCTGCTTCTGCTTGCATGTCCGCACAGCAACAACTCTGCTAGGAATATGGCACTTGGTATGTGTATTTTAACTCTGATTTATTAACATTTTTCCAATAATTATTCTATTCTTGTGTTTAGATTCTGCATGTGCTGGCGCTGGCCGTTTTGGCTTTGATGATGAGGAACCATCAATACCATCTGGAGAAGGCTGTATCTGAAGATGTGGATCCAGGTAATTTATTGCCCACTCCATTGAGCAAGATTAAGGATGAAGATAATCCATATTACTTGCCAACAACTCAAGATGGACACCCCATTCACACATGTAAGCTCTCCTCAGATAAAGCTGGAAAACATTTTCTGTAGTTGGACTAGTTTCACACTTTGAACTACATTTGTTTTCTTATGTGGAGCTGATGTGACTTGGATCATTTCGTTTTTGCAGAGCTTTTCGCAAATTATTCCAATTATGATTTCATCTGCTATATATTATTGCATCTTGGTTTCTTATTTTGTTAATCTGACTGTATTTTGTGCCATCCCATTTGGTTATCAATTTCTGAATATGCTTCCAACATTTGCCTGAAGACTCAGTTTATTCACCTACCATTCACTTATTCACACTCAGCTCAAGCTTTGTCCTTGCATATTCTAATTAGATAAATAAAAACTATTTACATGATGGTAGATTAATAATTAACTGAAGGCCAGTAGTATTTTGCTCAATAATTGGAAGGTAAAGAAGCTGGGGTCTTGAATAAATATTCACTAGAACTGTGGATGTTAATGTTTACTGTTTTTATTTCTTGTCATTTTGTTGTAATTTGTTTAGCCGAGGTGGACATGGGTGCTTTGACGACTGTTTGCACCCTCGCCATAACGCTGCTCCTCGTCTATGGGACTACAAAGGGAAAGGGCTCCCATCTCTTGCCGTTCTTTTGTTTCCAGCTGTTTGATTTCGTCATTACAGCGTAAGTTTCCATTCACGCTTACCGCAATTCCCGCTACATTGTACTGTCATATTATTGGTGGAATCGATGATTATATTTACTATTGTATTATAATTATATAAGAAACTGCATTGATTGACAATAGTAATTGTTTATTTGTATTTCAGTTTATCCGTGACCGGTTACTTCTGCTACCTGAGATCCGTTCACTTCTTCGTGAATGAACACTGGCAGAGCTTGCCCTATCGCAGACAATTGCTCCAATTGAGTCCCCATTACCTCTCACTGATCGTCATCGCCGCCTTCTTCGTGACCATGCTATGGAAGGTTATTACTAATCAGCAATATTACTTCATGGAATAGTTTACTAATTTAGCAACTGTTTCTAGGCGTACTGCATTAGCATCGTGTGGCGTTGTTACAAGTACCTGACCTACTACCAGCAGACCACCAGGAGCACCGTGCATTACATCATGCCCGTGGATAGAGTGGAGCGCGTTCCGGAGCCGGACTACTCGTCCCTGCTGCCCGATTACGACGCGGCCTGCGCCAGCGCCATGAAACAACCGCCACCGCCATCTTACCAGGCCGCCATGGAAGCAGGAACTTTTCCCGAGGGAGGTATCCACGTCATCAATGTGCCTTCTCCGACAGTCGAAGAAGATACTCAGCAGCAGCAACAGACCACCGTAACCACCTCCTGCACCTGCGAAGTCGCCTATCCCGAACCGATTCCGACCGAAACCGAGCAAGAACAAGGCGAGATCTGCGAGGGAATCACCGTAACCATTCCTATGCAAAACACCACCGTCGAGGAGTCCAGGGAAGAGATCGAAGTCGTTGTTAAGGAGATAGTCGAGGAGGCCGCAGCTAAAGCCGAGAGCGCCGGGAGGAAGGAGTAAGGCTATCGCGATCGAATCCGCAAGCCCCCTCTTAAATATTTTTTCTTTAATCAATAATTTTATGCCGCATATTATTATTATTTTCGTAAGTTATTTATTAGTGGAGAGGCACAAAGCGAAGCATGTCTATTAATTACGATTATCTCTACCTTTTTACTATTATTATCTTGTACAAAATATATTTTGCGCGTTGAGTGGAGGAGGTCCAAGCAGATTCATTCGAGCCGCCGCCCTCTTCGCATGAGCTTTTTGCCATTACAAGAAGCAACAACTTAAAACAACCCTCGATAAGTTTCAAACGCATTGACTTTTGGTTCAATGCGCACCCTTAGCTAATCTAATCCAAGTATTTTGTTTAACACTTAAGTTTACTTTAAAACTTGAGCGAATGATGAGAGCGCTGGTTAAGAATTTCGATGTGATGAATGAATTCCTCTAAACATTCACAAATTTTATTTATACATTATTATTATTTTTAATACGAATTTATTTTAGTTTATATTTTTTATGTACGGAAATTGATGGTTTAATTTGGAATTATTTGTGTGCATGTCTGTGGCGGATATATCATATATATATACCTACATATATATATTAAATAATTCATTTATTGTTTATATTATTTTTTATTTTTTCGTTTCCTTACTGATTTTGTTACGTTTTTTTTTTAAATTTTGGATAGATTTTAGCGATGTAATCTGAATTACAAATGAATAAGAATGTAGATGTTTTAGGTGCACGGAATTCTCTATAGCACTTGAGAATAAGAATTAGTTGAATCATGAAAACGAATATTTCGAGCCAAAAATATAAGACAAATTATATTATATATTTAACTGGAAATAAGTGAAGAAAAGATAACACAAATATTTAGATACACACACACATATATATATACATAAATATAAAAATATATTTGAATGTTAAGTCTACACACGAGTGTAATTCAATATATATTATATATATAAATATATATATATATATATAGATAGAAGAGAAGTAAAGGTTCTTGCTGAAACACATTGATCGAATCGAACGGCGTATGATGCGAAATATTCGCTCTATATATATATAAATACGGTACATCGTAAATTGATAAATAATTTTATAGACTCACGTAAATTATAAGTGTACTTGATGCGTGCAGGGTTTCATTTCTGAAGCTCCGTTTATATTTGTATAACAGAAAAACTGCTTTTCGACTGTGTGGAGTGGAGTTAGCAGTTTTTCTTGGTAACTCGCGATGAATCCAACGTTCGTTTCCCCCCACAAATGTAACGGCAATTGCAGACCATCGCGAATCGAGCCGGGAACTTTGTATTCAATCCGCGATGATCTATTGTAGCGTGATTAAAACACTTTGCATCCAAAAATGAAGACCGTTTGGATTCGAACTGTTTTCTTCAGCGGACGATGAAATCTGTTTCTTCTGTGCGTATCGTTAGAGTACTCCGCGAATGAAGTTATGCGTGCAACCAAAGAGTAGGGAGTAAATGCTTAATGAAATCTCGTCATATCACCCCAAACTCGGCAATAACGATGGAAACTACAGGGTATATAAAAGGATCTTTTTCGGTCGTGCTCGAGAATCGAGCGTGGCCTTTAACTGTTGTTAATGATGATGATGATTAAGAATGTTGATCTATCTGGTTCAGTTCGCATTTTGTTCACTTGAGAACTGTTTTCGTTGTTGTTGTTCGAACTGATGATGATGATGGATATATTTTTTAGATTGAATTGGATGATGATGAAGATTGGCGCGTTTCGTATAGTTTCTGCTGATTCAAATGTGCTGAATCGTGTGATTTGACGATTTTTGGAAATTGAGTAAAGAAAGAGATTATATGCGTGATGATTTAGAAAAGCGGAATAAATAAATCTTTGGTGCCGATTTACATTTGTAATCTAATATTAGAGTAATTCCCAAAAAAATGTACTTAGGAAATGTTTTGCAAGTATCTAAACTACTACTATTACTAACTAATTACTACTTATATATATATATAAGTAGGTGTAATTAATAAGTGTAATATTATCATTATGCTAGCACCTAATATTAGCGCTGCTGTAATCCAACAAAAAAAATGAAAAAAAATTGTTTAGAGAGAGAGAGAGAAGAGATCCCATTTCTAGTATACATCCTACATATTATATATATATTTTACATATACAAAAAAAAATTAACGAAGTACTCTATTTTCTGATAGCGTTTTTTAATATCGTTTCTTTCGCGTAGGACAAATTTTTCCTGTTTTCCACATCTCCCGTTTTTCTGTTCACTATATTTTTGCTCCATTGTTAAACTTAATTCATATATCATCATTCTCGTGTCTTGACTTGTTCCAATTGGAGGTCGGACCAGTAAGGAAAAGGAAGAAGGTTCAGAGTCAATTTTCCAATGAGAATGATTTTAAGAGCGTCGGAGATGAAGGAGCCGCTGGATGATGATGGTCCGCCCTTCAAAAAAAAAAAAAAAAACAAAAGAAAATAGTCCGACATTTACTATATGCTAAAACTAAATATTTATATATAACAAAATTATATATTGTATAATCATGTGTATTTATGCTGAATATTGAAATAAAGGATATCTGTTGAGCATTTAAAAAGCACACTAAACGCATTTTACTAATACGTCACATGTTATTGTTAATATTCAATTGTATTTTCTAATTATTATTATAAGTCTGGGAATGCGCAAATAAAATTGCATAATTTGTGCAAAACTTAAATGTAATTTATTCGTGATGTCAAATAGGTGGGAGAGAAAGGTAAGATAATAATATAACTGCATTTGTAATTAAAAATATAATTTAGATAATTAACTTGGAAACAAAATTACAGACGACGATAAGTTTACATTATTTATAATACGTGTAGTCTTTAATTCTTTTTTTTTTTGCATACGTAAAATTACAATTATATTTTATATAAGGCACTTTGATTAATGATTAATATTTAGGTATGTTCTATCTACTGTACAGAAAAAAAAAGCAGGAGACACCCCGCATCTAGCAATGAACTACTTAACGCTACTAATGTTATTTATAAATAAATTAAATTACTAGTAATACAAATACGCTCAAAGAGCATCGATTAGTTTTATTCAATTTCTTGTTCTTTTAGTAAGTGCAAACTTTTTCTTGTTTTTTTTATATGTACATTATTTTGTAATCCTTCTTTTTTTTTGAATGGTGACGTAATATGCTTGGCAGTTATTTGTTTATATTGTATTGATCTTGTAATTGATATTTTTTAAATTGTTCTTTATTTCCTGGGGTAATTCCTGACTTCGATGACAACGGGACTGACGCTGCCGTAGCGTTCGTTGTCATAGTAACGTTGATTGGTGTTGGAGCTGGTGGTGATGGGTTGGCTGTAGTGGTGGCTCTTCGTCACCGATCTGGTCTCGGAGGATTCGATTGTCTCAAGACCGCGACCGTCCTTGGATGGCAGAGTCTTCTTGGAGAAGCTCTTGACGGTGTTGGTGACACTCGGGCGGTTTGGGTCGTCGCTCCTGGAAGTGGTGTGGTATGTCTCGGAGTAATTGTCGCTTGAGTTACTGCCACGTCGCAAGTAGTGATTGGACGGCGAAGGAGGAATGTCACGGCTCAACCTGGTGGGCGGCTCGTACATGTCGTAACGAGACGATCCCGCTTGCGACGTCTTCAATATGGAGCGCGTCGTCTGACCATCGTCCTCGTGCTCGTGCAGAGTCTTGAAGAGCTCCGGTGCGCGACTCTTCAGATCCTTCATGAAGATGCGCTTGCTGCTTTCCGTTGAGGCGGTGACGTGTTGGTGTTGGTCACTGGTGCCGTTTCTTGCGAAACGGGCAGTAGCCGCTTGTCCTTGATGATGCTGCCCGTCCTCCGCATCGCGCAGCTCGCGCTGACTTCTGCTCAGGCTGGAGATCAGCCCCGGGCTCTTGAGGCCCAGAAGTGCTGGCTCCTTGGGTCGAGCCGCTCCGGCTCCGGTCAAATGGGGATTCGACTTGTACATACCTGCCTTCTCGGCTAGTCCTTGGACGTTGAAGCTCTGGCTGCGCGAGAGGTTCCTGTAGGTGCGAGCAGGTTTTGCCGGGGGTACTGCGTTATTCTGTCTGGTGTTCACTGTGTTGATGATGGATACGTTGATGGTGCTGCTGGAGCGATCACTCTTCTCCAATCTGGTCGGCTGCTCGTGTCTGTTGTTGCTGTGTCTGGGCAGCGTCTGCGAGACTCTTGCTGGTGGCGGTTCACTTTGAAGTCTCGGTGTCGACTTGCTGAATCGTCCGAGCGTGCTCTGAGATCTGAAACACGGAATCGCTTGCTTATTACCTCCGACATACACATATTTGGTCCTCTTCCTTCACCTCGACTCCCCACGGAGCTGCTCAGCCCCCACGACACGCGCGCGCGACATTCACACACACACCGCTTTCTTCCTAATCGGCAAATTCATGCAAAAGATCGAGTGGGCAGCTACCATCAACTAAGGTGACAATTGCGCAACGATCGCAGCCTTGATCGTTGATACACTTTATTTTTTTTATGCAAAAAACAAAAACCTTCCAAAACTTCCCTGACTCACCAGAACTTCTTCTACGGACTTTTAACTATTTTCAGCTGTTTTCTATTAAATAAAAGTGCGTTGCGTTTATATTTTTCATCAAACTAAAACTACATTAGTACAAACGATCTACAAAAGCTCTTCTTCGCAAATATTCTAATTGTAAAAGGAAATGACATAGCAATGAACAATTGACAGGTAACATAAGATTAATGTAAAATGGAAACGTCATTTTTTGACAAATCAACATTCATTAAACCAACGATAAGTAAACGAATGGAGTAATAAAATTACAATTGATAATATAAAATATATTTTAAAAAGAGGCGGTTCAATTAAAGATGAGCAAAAGTATTTTTAATCAATTTAATGTATTCCAAATATACTGAGGGTATGCAAATCTCTTGGTAAAACGTTGTTTTCGTTACCAACTAACAACTAAAGCAATATCAAACAAAACAACACCTGCATCCTAATATGGTGGCGCACAAGGAACACCCGAAATTCCTTTATTCGTTTTCGCCTATTAATTGCTTTATTTTTCTTCTCCTCTTAACATTCAACCTCAATTTCAAATGCAAATTCGCGGAATCTGGGTATGTAGTCGTATGTATGTGAGGCGCCGTGTATGGGAATATCGCACGACGCTTTTCTCTTTTTCATTTCGCATGGCCTACTGTAACGACGCAGACCTTCAGCGAAATATACACTCGATGCGAATAGTTATATAAAAGAGAGCATTGAGAATATTTTCCATTCAAACGCGCAAAAGTCGTTCTCATTCTATAAACAGAAAATCCACTTAAGACTCGATAAATATGTGTAATTGGAAATAAAATTTAAAAAAAAAAAACAATTTTACATTGATCACAGTTTTACATATGTTTGCTTTCCGTTTCTCCTTGAGACTGATGATGTCATTGAATAACAAAATTAAGTATAAACAAAACTTTTGGTTACCCTAGTTATCGTTCATAATTTGAATGAAGCGCTGCACCGAACGCGGAAGTTACCTGAGGCGATTTTCAGAACTTTCTACTTCGGAAAAATCGATGTAGATAACAGTCGAGAGAAATTGCGTTCAGAAATTTTGCATATTGCAAATTGTGCATAAGTTAAAAATAATATTTAATATTAATTAATTGTCACACGTTAATATTTCAATAATTGAAAGAAATTGCTGTTCGAGAATTTCACCAATTATTATGCAAATTGCAGCCCACTTCGATCGAGCAACGATCAAAGAAAACGGAAATGATTACAAAGGCGAAAAATAGGTGCAGCGATTAAACATATTTCTCTTTTTTGTGTGCCAAAAGTGCGAGAGAGGTGCGTGCTTTTCGTGTATGTGCGTCAGTGAAAGAGAGATGTGAATTGAAAAGTAACAAAAATATTAACGGAGAGGAATTTGCTATAAGTTATAAAAAAAATACATACCTATTAAAAAATTGGTTCGCAATATTTGTTCGAATGATTATTGATATGTGAATGAATATGCAAAAACAAACAGATAAACAATAAAACATACATAAAGAATATAAAAAAAAATATAGATTTGTTAGATAATTAATCGAATTAAATTATAGAATTCGTGTTGTAATAATAGAAATTTATATAAAAACAAGAATAAAAAAGGTTTTATTGATGGTCATTGGCACTACAATTAATCTACAATTAAATTAATATAACATGGATACAATTTGTTTAATTTTTTTATATAAATATATATATATATATATTTGTAAATGTTTATATTTACGTTGGTTTTGGTTAAATTAATAATAAAGCGCTAATTTAATTATAAGATTGAGAGAGAAAAATCACAAATTTGTTAATAGTTTGCATTTTTATTTATTTTTTAATCGCGAAACCTTCGTCGTCCTTCTTTTGTTCTTCGGACCGGTGAGCGAAGAAACGCGTGGGACGAAGGTTAAACGATTCGAATTAGGTATGCAGCATGAACAATAAAGTGTATATTATTTATGGGTATTTGTATATGTTGGAGCACTCGGTAGTTGCCAGAGGATGATGGTGTTCTCTTGCTATGCGTATGATTTCTACGTAACATAAAAACTACTGCAGCTCGAAAAGCCCGACTCCAATAAAATAATTTAAAAAAAATAACAGCGCACTACTACTCTTTTGCAGGTTTTCTTTTGTTTGTTTACCTTTCTTCCTGGTACTCCGTCCTGGGTGCAACAGGCTTCCTGCTGGAAGTCCTCGTCGGTCGCACCCCGTCGTACTTGTTCTCGCGTCCGTAGATGCTTCCCGCGAACGGATCCTCGCCCAGGTAGTACCTCTGCACCGGTCGTTCCATCGTGCTGCCGTTCTGATGATTATGATGATGATCCGAAGATCCTCGTGCACCTCCTGCCGCGATTCCGCCGTTCGTGGACGCAATATCTCTGTCGATCTGGTGACCCGCTTGGTACGATGGTGGACTCGGACTGCGTTTCGCTCTTTGACGAGCTTTCCTCTCCGCACTCGCTGACCGAATCTTTCCTACCAGCTTCCTTATCGATTGACCTGAAACCCAAAGTGAAATTACAATCATCCATCCACCTCCCATCATACATCTTGAGAAAAGAAATGCACATCGCACACGTAAACAATTATTCTTTATGAAAGAAATCGCATTCCTCGAATTAATTATACTGAATATCAATTCTTTGCACTTGTTGTATATTACTATTTTTAAAATTTAAGATCTACTCATTTATGTAATCTATTTGAGTTATGTTAAAATATTGAAAGTGTGGTTCATAAAATTAATTGCAAATATATGAAATATCTCTAACAAGTTATGAAAATATAAAATCTTACCACGAGAAGCACTAATATAAATATATATACTTGGCTTTATGCACTTGTTGAAGTTGAAACACTTACAATTATTACTCAAATACGTAAAACACCATCAGCACGACACAACAACAAACAATGATGATGTTAAGTTACTTTTGCCAACGGCAATTGCGATCCATTTAGAGATGTATGCATAACTAAACTAACAACATTTAATCCTTTCTAAAAAATAAATAAATCGAATCCTCTTATTTTATTGCGTATATCCAGCAAAATTATTCGCGGAACTTGTTTTCGAGTAATAGTTCAAAGAGCTGATCCTTCGAAATTTGTGCAATGTAAATTCTTTAGATGTACGCAACGGTTAACTCTACAATCTGTGGATATATAAATGTATATAATACTTCCGTTCCTTTATTTGCAAACCTCGAGTTGCGAAGACCTCGCGACGAGTGCGGACGCGAAGACCACGACAACAGCAGCAATAATAATAATTTTTAAAAATGTATGTAAGAAAATTGTTTTTTTTTTGTTCCAAGGACGCCTCCCGTTTGCATATTTAAATCTAAATGGTTTATTGGAATTCGACTGCGTTTATTAGAAAGTTAATTTTCCGATCGAGTCCATCGTTGGTTTTCCTCGAGATAGAGACTTAATATTTTCGAGAAATCTACAGAAATGTGACTCGTAGTTTGTGGCTCGTAGTGACTCGTAGTTTTTTTAAATTTATCTAATCTCTTCAATTCATATACATAATTTGAATGTTGGTTAAATTGTTGATCTGATCTCTATTGTAGTTGTAAGTGTTACCAGTTCTCGATTCTATTTATAATAATATGAAAATCTCTTCGCCGTTCGTCGTTTTTTCAAGTGGAAGAGAAATGTATGCTCATAAATATGGAAATGCGATTTCAAAAATAATAAAGAAAACAAGAAAAACTGGGAAAAGAAAGGAAGAACAAAAGTGTACGCAGTCTTAAGCATTCCAGTGGCGTACGTTCTCGGGTATTTTCAGAAGAACTCATCGGGTATTCGTGTCGCGATGCGGCGCTCATAGAACACACATGTATATAGTCATTTCGATTCAACGTCCGTCCATTTTCGTGTGTGCTTCTTTGATCCACCTTATTTTCCATCATCAGAAATCAAATTGCATTCATCCTTCATATTGAAGTAAAGAGATGCACATAGACGGTGGGAGAAAGATCACCTTGATTTCTCTGGACATTTTATTGTAAACTTGGGGTTTCCCTTAATTGGGAAAACGCTCTCAATTAAACGAACGTTTATGGTCGAGGTTCGCTCAACCTTCTCGACGTGTGAATTCGCTAAATGCCGTCGAGCTGCAAAGTACTATTATATAGCAATTAATAACAATAACGATCCAGTCGGCCATTGCCATGAGTTGTCCAGACGATGTACTTTTGTTGTTTTGACTGGCTTTCAATTGTTTCAATCTTTCAATTATTATTTTCAACTTTTTCAACGTGACACTTACCAATTATTTTGTTTTCTTCTCAAGTGCAGATATTTCCTTAACGTTTTTATTTTTATTTTGAAAACTTACCGATGATGTTTCCACTTTTCTGCTTAGCAGCAGGCGTTGTCTCCTTGATGTTTACCTCTCGGGGAACCGCGTCTGCAGCGAATCTCGTCTTCTGATGGACTTTCTTCTCGTGGTGAATTGGCGGTGGTGTTGGGGGACTGTAGTCTGGTGGTGGTTCTTCCAGAGGTTCGTCGCGTCCTTCCGTCCTCGATGGAGTTCTGTAACCGCTGTCGTACCTTTAAAAAAATTCAATCAAAACCGAATGTTGAATAACTTAGCATTATGACTTTAAGTTTATAATAATTTTAATTTCTTTTACCTGCTTTCTTGTGAGGCTCTTTGCCGCCTCTCGGAAATGCGTTTCCTCTGCGGAGGTGTCGGAGTCTGTTCTCTTGTCGGAGTTCTTGACCTGTAATCCGGCACCGGCGATGGTTTCCTGTACTCCCTGTGTTGACCAGGAGAATACCTCTTTCTCTCGGACCATTCGCTGACCCCTTTGAAGTATCCTCCACTACCTCCTCCACCACCAACACCACCTCCACCAGCACCATCGCGTTCCGGCTCGTAACTCCTTTCAGCCTCGTAATTCCTCTCGTAACTACGATCCATATCGTATGTCCTCTCCTGCTCGAAACTTCTCGAGTTGGTGCCTTCTTTAGATTTGATTGTAACGTTGAAGAAGGACGTTTTCGGCGGGTTTCCCGCATCGTCTTCATCCACCGAGTCTTTGGAAGACCTCGACTCGCTTCCGAAATGATTCTCCAACCATTTGGACGTTTCGACGCGACGCGTCTCCTCCTCTTGATCGAAATCTAAAGGCCTCTTCGTCAGAGCATCTTTGCGTTCCATCGGACTTTCACCTAAAAAAGTAATTAATTTTAACTATTTATTAGTTAAATTTGCAATAGAGTGTCGAACCTCTGTAACGCAAGACCTGTCGTTGATTGGCCCTCCTCCTAGCCCTGGCCGAAAGCGAGTCCCAATCGGGATCATCCAAACCGTCACCTTTCCTGTCTCCTTCCGCTGTCTCTGCTTTGAACCTCATCTCGTGCGCGATATGCTCACCATCAGCATAATAGTCGACCTCCTCCTGCTCTCGCGCCTTGAAATATCTAAAAAACAAAAATTTAAGCAAATTAAATACAATTTCTTTATTTCCTTTAATTTGCATTTACCTCTGCGAAGATTCCTTGTGCGTGTTTACATCCGGCGCATCCTCTGGTAACTCTTTATCATCTAACTCTTCATGCTCGGTCGTCCTCTGCGTTTCGGTGACGATTTTTCCGTCCTCCCTCACCGAGCTCAACTCTCGCGTCTCTTCGGTGTCGGTAACTTTGTTGGTTTTTATCGTATCCCTGAGTACTCGCGGCCCTGTCGACACAAGAGTCCCACCGGCAGCTTCCCTGGTCCTCAGCACTTTCCGGAGATCGCCGTGTCCGCTCTGGACGGCCGACAAGAAATCCTGTGAAAACGACGTCAGACTTTAGCGCAAAGATCCTCTCGATGCTCGCTAATTACTGTCCACGGCTATGCGAATCAGTTTATCTGAATGTGTGTGTGTATGTTTTTGGTTTTATTGGAAACTGGTTTGGTAGGCGCAAGAAGGTAAGCAAGCAAGCGGGCGTTCGGTCGGTCGAACGACGACGACGAAGAGAAGAAGTGGTTTAATTTCCGAGCCGAGAGCAATGAAAGTGAACTAGCCCTAGGTCCAACTGCCTAGCTTGCTGAGTTAGCTAAGAGAGCAAGTTTCTTTCTCGCCTCTCCTTCGTCTCGCAGCACGCGCTCCGTAGAAACCGAAACTCACATTCTGCACTCATACTCCGTTTTTGTTTTGTGTACAATTTCGTTTCTGCTTTTCGAATCGGAAAAAGGCCTTCTCTTTATGGTGACTTCATCATCATCAGTCGTTGCGCAACCAACCGATAACTTACAATTTCTTGGAAGGTCGGAAACAAAAATTTCTTACTTCACACAAATCGAATCAACGTCTACATCTTCTGCGCAACTTAAATCAAAACTTAATCATAAACGAAAACAGGCTCATAATATCTGTTAAAATGCAACATGATGATACTTCTTTCCCTCCCGACCGTTACGGTAATCGGAGGAAAAAGCACCACAATCTCCAATTGGCTGTGGGAAAATCTTCTCTCAATCAATCAATCAATGTTTCTGCGGGCTTCAACAAAAAAATGCCCGCGATTTATTATCTAGAAGAAGTTTTCGAAATTGACATACTAACAGAAGAAAGAAAGAGAGACAATTGAAAGACCTATGAACCCACTGAATTCAAATAAAGGACATACTTATTTAAATATGTTTTTTTTTACTTCGCTTTTAAGGTCAAACGACGAATACATGAATATCATTTAAAAACATTGCAGTTTTGAACTAAATAATAAATATGAATTGCATTTATGTAATCGATGTGATCTTTCCACAATTCGGGACAAACAGAATTTCAAACATAAATTCGACTTCATTACCATAGCAATCAACCGTTTCTATCGTTCAAGGTAATTGTTTTATTTTTTACTTTTGTTAAACTTTCATATTATTATCATCGTTGAAATTTAACGATCATTTTATAGACTCGTTATTTGATTTTCCTATTAAGTTTTGGAGCGTAAAAGCCATCGAAGAAAGTGCGAAATGCAAGACACTTTAATTAGTTTTAAGAAGAGGGAGCGTCCTTCGCTTCGATGCAAAATGCTCTTACAACAACTTATCATTTCTCGTTCGTCCACAATTAACAAAACGGGCAGCTCGATTTTTGTGAATGGAAGTAATTAGCTGCAGTGAGCACAGACTGAGATGGATGAGCTCTACTGATTCCATCGAGTCATCGAGGAATTCCCACATCTGCGCTTGCACTGAAGAGCGTTTTTTTCAATACAAATTATTTTCGTAACGTTTCCATAGCAACCAAATAAAATTAATGTTTCAACAGTAAACAAATTAAATTGAAGATTTTTAAGTTTCCATAGAAACAAACATTCCGTTTTGATTGAATAATTGCCGCATGATTCATAGGTGAAATGATATTTGAATAAATCTCCTCCTCCTGATCCGAGTATCCTTATTACAGGTGCGACCTTTGCGCAAAGAAGGAGAAGAGAAGAAGAAGAAAAAACTATCCTAGTGAAAGTCCGAATCATGATCCACGCTCGTAAATAAACGCAGATTCATTTCTTTCTTTTCTGATCAAAAATTGTATTGTTCGAATTGCGTAAGCGGGAAGGAATTTTTGGTTTGACCAATGCGTGGATGGAAGAAACGAAAATTTGTTAGATTTATCGTATCGACTTTCTACGCCCGTTGTAATGAAAACGAAAAGTCTCTTTGCATTATTTTTTTTCCGCGAGTAAATAATATTATTCAATATTACTTTTATCAGATGCAAAGAAGCGGAGACTTACAAGACGCACGCGTATTGAATTGAGTCTACTAGATTGCGATATGAAAATATTGCGGATAGAATTACATAAATATATTTATACACGTAAAACCATGTTTAGTTATATCCTTGTCTGAGTCACTAACTATTATTTAATATGGTTTACTAAATGTAAATTTTCGTCGATTTAGCGTATTTTTTGACAAAGTTCCATTTATAAAACATTTGAATATTTAGTTAAACTAGGTATGTTATGACTTTAAAATTATCAAAAATTAAAAATAAATAGTTATATAAATTTTAATTACGCTGTTAGTGGATTATGTTAATAAATCTAGCAACATAAACAAAACAAGCAAGAA
This sequence comes from Nicrophorus investigator, assembly GCA_963457615.1. Lineage (NCBI taxonomy): Eukaryota > Metazoa > Arthropoda > Insecta > Coleoptera > Silphidae > Nicrophorus > Nicrophorus investigator. Next base: position 20,714,788 of record OY735143.1, read on the forward strand.
TCTTAGGTAACTCTGTTTTCGAATTCCTTGGTGAAAGAAACCCACAAAAAATAAATCTAGATTAGCGCTTTCTTCGGCCAACTAGAAATTACGAAAGTCCAATTAATTCGGAACCGGTCGATTATTTCACATAAAACAAAATTACCAAAGAAAAAAAAAACATAATTACATAATTCCTTATCAAACCACGTAACGAAAACTGTCCTTGCAAAACGTGGTTATAAAAAATTAAATTAAATTTAAAAAAAACGTTTGCAATTAACAAACGTGGATATCGTTCCTAACGGTGACGTGTCTTTTTCTATTCTATTCGATCACGGATTTCGGGTGGTCACTTAAAATAATAGAATGTCACCGAATAAATTTATTTCTACAAAAAAAAACATAACATTCACATAAATTACGATTTGGCTTGTACCAAGTTTATATTTTTTTTACAATAAGTTTAATAATCGACTCCAAATTTGCAGAAAGTGGAAAAGGTCAATGTCAGAGGCTTTTAAAATAAAAAGGAAACTTGTAATTAAACGAAGATGTTTATAATGCAAAACGTAACATACATTTCAATATAGTTAATTAGAGTCAAGGCGACTCTAGATGATTAATTAATTTTAATTATAGCTTCCAGCCTTCCAAAAAATGTATTTCAATTACCCAAAGTGTCTGTTAATAAATTCGAGCACAATTTTCATTAATTAAGAAAAAGTAATATGAAATAATAATAATAATGAAAGAAATATATAGAAATGTCGAATTATGCAATTGACAATAAATATAGAATATAAATTTGTATTAAAATACGGAGAAAATGTTAATATTCTTATGTTTAAAGCGGAATCCATTTTGTGATTTTCGCAATTGACTTGTGCCATCGAAATGACATTTAAGTTTTAAAAACCTAAATAATTGTAAATAGTATTTCAATATTTTCTGTTGTTCATGCATAGATTACAATTAGTTGTAATTACGCTGTTTGTTGAAGATATGAAGATTTGTATGAAGATAAACTTTAGTGTTTCGATGTGTATTAAAATTGGCATTAATGCAATGTCGTCGTTTTGTAATGATGATTGAACGTGAAATTGCAAGTTTTCTCTTGAAAAAAAGAAAAGAAGATCGCAATTAGAGTAAATAAGTGACTTCCCTTTTCATGATGGTGCATAATTGAAACGCACTTATTACGTGTACCTGTTTTATGTCACGGTCTGAAGAAGAAGCGAAGCAAAGTCCCTTTTCCTTTGTATCATTTGCTAATTGTATAACATTATGAGATTCAGTTTAAAAATGAAAATATGTAAAAATTTGAAAATATTTGATGATGATGTATTATACCTTTTATGATATCGAAACGATCTTTTAATCCGTAAACACTTTAAGGGATGAACACTTGAACACTATTATTGCTAAGTTTCGATTTTGTTTTCGTTGCTCTTGTTGTTAATGTATGGTAAAAGATGATGGGGGTGTAGAATAAACACCGAAAATAAAATAAAAAACACAGAACAGAGAGGATCATCGAGCACTCACGTAAATTGAGAAAAGAAAAGTCGCGAGTCCGTTCGTGTGGATGGATGGGTTCGTGCGAAGGCAGTCCTTGGACTGTGTTGTTGCATGAGGTCGAAGCCAAAGAGCTCTCCCAGCGTCAAGAACGAGAGATAGAGAGAGAGAGGCGGCGCGGAGCGGTGCGGTTTGACGGGTTTGTGCCTTCCCCGCACCTTGCACGATCACTTAGCCCATCATACCAAACCATAGCAACCATCACCAACGATACCAAACAACAACCATCATCATCATCATTTACACAGAAGAACTCCAGAATCTGTAGAGGACGAAGTAATGATACTCATTAAATTTGTCTCTGCTTCTCTGGAAACTTCTGAAAACTTCTGAAAACGCAATCATTGTTTGTTCAACTTTAGCAACCGCCGCAGCATCTTTAATTCATTGACTCTGCAAATCCCTTTCCTGCCCCCGCCGTTACTTATAGATTATCTGCTAACGATAAACAATTCCTTAATTAAAAGCACGTCTCTCTTTTGATCTTACGATCGAAAGTAACCACATTAATTATCGATACGATCTTTTCGATCATCGAATCACCGTTAATGTTTGAAAGCATCTGTGTGAGTTTCAAAGTGAATAAATAATTAATTTGCAAAATTTAATATTAAACTCTTCTTGAAGAAACTGTCGTCTTCGATCTGTAGAGAACAGAACTACATTGCTAATCCGAAGCTGACACACTTTCAATGTTTCCTTTATTCATCATCTATGCGGCAAACAGCGGCGCTTATATAGAAATTAGTTATTAGCATCGAGGCTGTGGACGTTTGATTGGGTCAAATTTGCAATCGGATTACGCGAATATCATTCATTCTAAAGATATTATTTAATTACTAATCAATATTAAATTCGAATGTACTCATTTGAAATTCTCGATGTTCGATGTAGGAAGAACGTTTTGCATTGGGAAGGTCCCAGATTTCGGTATAAATTAGCATAAATAAATGAAGATTAGGTAAGCACGAGCTTGGATATTCTCGTTACTTATGTAATGCAGGCAATGTATGCAGCACGCAGAGAGATACCGATCTGCGAATTCCTCCTCCTTCTTCTCATCTGAGCTAAGCGTGTTTCGGCTTAATAATAATAAACATTCGGGCGTTGCATCTTCTCTCTCTTCCTCCTCCTCATTCTCTCCACACCCCAGAACGAAGAGCAAAAGATAATGTCTGTTTAATCCCGAGTTAACCTTTCGGTCGGCCGCACGACGATCACTTTCTATTTCGAGCCGAGCGAAACCTCAAAACCGCACCAACAAAAGCGTGCAACGACCATCATCATCATTATCATCATCATCGCAGTCATCTTCTTCTCTAATCCCGGTGTCTTCTTCGTCCGACCGATGATACCACCGCAATTACATCAACTTCGTAATCTCAGTTTCATAATAATAAAATCTGCAACCACCTCTTCCTCCTTCTTCATCCAACAACATTTTTATATTGTTTTGAGCTAATTCAAGATGGTTTCTGCAATTACCTCATCGGTGATGTCCCCCAGATGCTGCACGTCCTCCGTCTCCTTGATTTCTTCCGTCTCCTCCCTAGATACGACTTTTCGCTCCTTGACTTCTCTAACAAGACCATCGGGATTAGCGACGGCCACCCATTTCGATGCATCCCCGTCGACGACGTCCAGCGTCGCGACGCCTGCTGCTCCCTCGAGCGCTCCGGCGGCGCCCTCCTTCTGCGCGTCTTCCGCATCGCCCAACTTACGTAACTGAAACAATATCAAAAATTAAAATTTATTGCATTGCACAGACAATTTTTAAATTAACCTCCGTTTGATGATGCTCCTGAGTCTCCGAATCTTCTGTGGTGTTCGTTGTGACCTGCGGCCCCGAATCCTCCACAACCTTTCCATCCTCCAAAACCACGTGTCTCTTCACTCTCGTCTCTATCTGCTTCGTGTTTATTACTTCCGTTTTCTTCTTGCTCACCCATTCTTCTGCAAAAAAAATATAGTTTAATACTGTAATAATGTTATAGTGTTCAAACCAACTATTGACTAAGGTTCTCATCATTTTCAATTGAAATAAGAAAAAACGCAGAGAGAAGAAGAGACCGCGAACTTCCTCCTATTCCTATTGCCTTTTACGTCCGTAAAATGAAAGCAGCGTTTCACAAGGAAGCATAAAAAAATGTACAAAAAAACGTCATCTTTTCATGCTGAATCCGTTAATTGCATATTCGAAAATTAATATATTATTTTTTAGACTTATTGTTAATGATTTTCCCAAAATTTGTCGAAATTTAATTACATAAATAACAATCGCCTCCAATTACAAAATTACGTTGCCATGAAATCAAGTTGAGTGGTTACGGTTTGTCTTTTTTGTTACAATCGCGCGGCTATTGGAAAATAATTAAAGTTTATCATATTGTGCGCGATAATTCAAATGAGGCAGAATGCACGGCTCCCAGTACGCAACGAAAATTGTTTAGCGTCTCTTTGTCTTCCGAAAGCATTAGAAAGTTTACAAACAGAGGCACCTGTCGTTACCAGGCATTCAAATCACCGCGCATTGTCCGCATCATTATATACCAGCTGAATGCTGCAAGAGGACAATTCGGATAGATCTAATCGAACCTATCGATTGTGCGGCATAATGCAATTGATGTTTTCCACGAGAATGGAACACAATTTGCATACTTTTCTGTCTATTTAATTACGTATTCGCGGTTGAGCGTATGTTTGGTTGCCTACATCGAATGGCGAGAATCGTTATAAAATATTACTTAATAGTACCTTACAAATTACCTGCTTCTTAAACTTAAACCCAAATTAATTATCTTAAAGATACAAATAATATATTTGACATAAATAATTTGTTTAAATGATTGGGAATATACGAAAAAAAAGTTATTCTTTTATTCTATTTTTTCATGAGTAATTGAGATGTTGATAATAATTGCTGATGGAATTACATCATATTAAATACACGAAAGAAGTGTGCGTCGGCGGTTTCATTCATAACGAGGAGTGAAAGTCTGCAATAATTTCCACCTGCATTTTCCGCATTTACATATCACTCTTAATCTGTTAAAGATAATTACACTCCACGTACCGAAGAGAGCAAAATTTCACCGCAATTAGTAATGATTTTTGCCGGATGCGTTTTACGCAATAAGAATATTACGATTCGAAAGAAAAAAATAAGCAGCACCAACTAATGAAAGATATAACTACGTTATTACGTTACGTATATTGAGATTACCTAATTAACACGATCGTTTTCCTCGATCGCGATCATTACTTCTCCAATGCAAACAAAATTGAATGTTGCGCTGAGTTTCAAAGTATATATATGATATAAGCGTATTTAATTATAACAATAAGCATGAAACTCCATTAAATCCGTTGTATTTCGTTCCACGGAAGGTCGTAAAACGTATACCGATTACAAATGAAAACACGGCGATGCGTGCACGCCGAGAGCAGATACAGCGCAATCAAGTGAATGTTGTTGGTGCGCCATCTAGCGATTCGGATTTCGCATTGGGGAAAACGACATCACGATACGCTAATGATTGTATGCGAAATCGAGACAAATAAACACAATTATCTCTTGTTTAAAATTGTTATAAAATGTCAAATTGTTGAATTCGATTGGTGAAAACACGTTTCTTATTGCAAATACATTCGTGGCATATTTGTTTCGCTGCAATTTTATGCAATTAAAAATGCGAAATTTGATCTGCTTTCATTAAATGCTAATAGTTTGGCGCCGCGTTTCCGTCTCGTTCTTGTAAACAATGGTGCCAATTAGTAATTTCAAAAAAGAATGTCGAGAAAGAATTGAAGTTTATTGGATATTTGAAGCGAAAATGTGAACTGCGCGTTCGAGAAACAATCGCGTGTTTCAATAAAGTTTTCGTGTACAATTAGCGATGAAGTACACGGATTTCATTCAACGAGCCTTGACTTTTTATCTCCCTGCTGGATTCTTGAATTATTATGTTAGAATTAGTTTTAAACAATTGTTTTATGTTGATCAGCAATTTAGTTAAAGTAGTTGTTGTTAGTGAGGTGTGGTTAATTTGTATTAGTTGTTTTGGAAACCTTTTTGTTTTTCTTACCTTCTTTGGTAGTCGCAAAGGTCTCGGTGTCGCCTTCGACCTGTTCACAGAAACATGGATTAACGTGCACGTAAGAGACGAATGTGACGCGACGGCCGGCGCCGCGACGCAAAGGACCGCAAAGGTCCGACAGTAGCAAAATGACAACCATCCAACATCGCTGAATGTCACATTGAACACTTTGCAGCACAACACTCAAGTCCGCATATCGTCAAAAATCCGCATCTGCACTGCTTCGGATTTAAGTTTCTCTCGGATTTTCACCTTCGAAACTGCCGTTTGCTTTTTCGCGTCGGTATGCAAAACGCTTTAGCATTCAAACTTGATTATTCGCTCCAACTATGCACACACAGACAGTCCGGTAAAGGAAGAAATAAGACAAAACCGAATGTTTGCATGAAAAAAAAAACGAATTCAATCGAAAGTAGGATATGGAATTTCGCCTGTAAACAAATCGATTTAAATGTTAAAAGTGCACATTTGATATACCCAAAAACTGCGTATTTCAAATATACTTTTTATAATTAATATTACGCTTTAAATGCAATGCTACTAATTATATTAATAAAAATAATTGTTAACCGCGCAAATCATCGGATGGCGCCACCATCGAACCCAAACAATTTGAATATATTACAGCAAGTTCATTGAATGTATATTAATCGCACTCAATCGCTAATCAATATAAAAGTACGGACGTTCAAAAGCTTTTAATAATAAACGATTTTCTTTTTAATTCACGCAAATCAATCATAGCCAATTGATTGACGTGTAAACGATTGAAAGAAAAGAAATAAATACGTATAATATTGGCAATTAAGAGAGCTCTGATTTATTTACGACTGTTTATTGTTGAAATGCGAGTGCAGCAGGTATCGACACGGTGTGGCCTTTCTATTTCACACGAACGGTCGCATAATAATAATTCATGAAAAGTAATTGTTTAAGTGGCCGCCACACAATCTTAGGCAAAACACTATTTAGCATCTATTGCCGTTGCATATTTAGTCCACCTATTTGTTGCTAACTTATTCGCAATTGAACGTTAATTAAAACTAAAATTTATAGAGTTATAAAGAAATCAAAACAATTCATTCGCGCTAATAACAGAGTGAACGAATTATCTAATTTGTGTGAGTGTGCGTTTCGTCGATTAATGTCTTCGCTCGAGGCTAGGACTCGATCTGTCGTTGTTCATAGAAAATAAATAACACATGCATCACACGTTTTGCACAATGGTTTAAGTGTAATTGCAATTATGGATAGAATTAAATGACACGCAAACAAAGCATTCATTTAGGATATTGAGGATATTTCCCTTTCCGTCTCATTATGTTTTCTCGCTTCCATTCTACTCTTACACAAAAACACCTGCCGTTGCAACACTAAGCAGTTTGCGATAAGTTGAACTATTGTTAATTCACGTTTCGTTTGGTTAATTTTAATTACTTCATGTAATAATCACTTCAAAAGTAGCAAACAAAATTTATTGAAATTTATTTAGTGAATTCAAATTAAATGACGTTGAATTATGCAACAGCGTAAACATAATATTATATAAAGAATCAAGTGTGCGCTACCGTTTCGCTTTTTTCTTTTTTCAATGTATCGTATAATCACTGCACTTCCCCTAAGTTTTTTTTTTGTAAAACTTTCGAGCGCCGCGTAAAAATGCTCTCACTCTGTATGACCGTTCTCGCACTGCACTGCACTACTACACCAGACAAACCTTAAAACACCTTGCGGGGTTCCCACACCGCCCGTCCTGCTATTAGTTGTTACGCAACCAAGTGATACGCGCGAAACATCGTTTGATTTGGGCCGAACCGGCAATTGTTTCCTGAGCCTCCCACTAACAAAATCTAACACTATCCATTTCTTAGCTTCAACTGTCCAACATTATAATATTCGCAAACTCTATTAGATTTCCCTACAAATTGCAATTACTCAAATGCTCCTGATCTTCAGCATTAAATATACAAATGTTAATAGTTTATTACAATTATTTTACGTCAGAAATGCAAATTGTTTGTGCAAATAGAAAGCGGGGCCCGCTCGATATTTTTTTTGTTGGTTTGTTTATTCCAAATTTGTTTCAGTTGTGCAATTTCGCGGCAACCTTCGATTTCGAAAAGAAACAAAATTCAGACGTTCCTTATGAGGATGACTCGAAATGTTCATTGTTCTCCGAAACAGAAACACTTTACCGAGTGTAATTATGAAACACATTAGAATTTCGAATGTGCAAGTGAAAATAGAATGATGGTAATATAGTGGTAAAAGTGTGCATGTATTAACATCGGTAAACGCACAATAATTCTATTTATACTTTGGATCGAGTGCAATTACTACTACTATACACATAAACACACACGATGCATGTGCAAGGTGATTTTTTCTGTGCTCTCTCTCTTTTTGCTCATTTTTCGCATTTGCATCCACACACACGGGCCTTGGGAAAGCCGTTACACGATGGAACAAACTTCATTGATACAATGTCATATTAGCAAATTGCGAACAAACAACAAATAGTAGAAGAGAGGAAGGAAAAAGCTAACAGCAAGCAACAAAAAAAGAACTAACAACATCTATTTTCTATTCTCCTCCTAATTGCTACTCCCGCGCGTTGCGTAACAAAACAAACGAACGCCGTGTAACAACAGCCAACCTCCTTTTTTTTTTTCTTCTCTCCTTCGCATTGCATAACAATGCACTTTTTGGATTCAATTTCCATCATATTCATTTTATTTTTCTATCTCTATCTCTCCGCAAATGGAGTATTGAGCAAACGGAACAAAATAAATTAGTTCTAATTATGGTATAATCTCAGGGTTTCATTATGAATACAACATTTGCAACAAAAAAAAAATCGCAAAGATCACTTGCTACAGTTTCGTTGCATAATTATTGAATATCAAATGTTTCTCGCTCGCTCACAGGATATTAGTCATAACATTAATTAAACAGTTACAATTTTAGAAAAGTGAAACGGAAAAACGATAAATTGTTGCATACGGCATTCGTTCCCTGATAGAGTCGTCTGTGAATCCTCGCTGAGCGATAAAATCGCATTTTATGGAGATTTCGTAACGCTTTTATTACCTGTGTAATATTACACCTTGCAGAATGATCATTGCCGGATATTAAATGTTAATTATCGTACAATTTAATTGCATTTCACGCGCCATCTATATTCATAAATTTATATATATACACACACATTTAACGTAGGTCAAGAAATGAGTTTGCAATACTTGGATGTATTTTTTCTTTCGCGCCGCTTTTACCGCAAGAACGAATCGGGATAAATATTGTGTTCGCAATAATAATAATAGCGTACGAATAGAAAGTCCACTTAGATATATATATATAATATTATTGACTTTTTCCTTCGCGATCAATTATGTATTTATTGGACTGACTGGGAAATCTCTGTTAATATCCGCCAATTAAGATTTGCAGCACAGATTATAACTTTGTTGTGTCGTCTATTATGGTTATGATTAAGCAACAGTTTATTTATTGTTTTGAATTTTAAGCGCGAAATTATCAAAACCGATCGGCCCACTTAATAATCAATTAAACATCTTCTATATTGCGTATTTGAATGCAACAGTTGATCGAATGTATCGGGTGGGTCGTTGCAAGGTCGGTGCAGGTGGATTATTAGCATTCGTATTCATCAAAAGACGTTTCTTTCTTTTCTTTTCTATTTTTTTTTACTGCCCATATTGTTGTCATTTCCCGATCTGTAGATGCGACATCGTAACGGAAACGGATGTGTCGACATTTACGGATCGAAGCACGAAAACGGCTCGCTTCCAAAGTGGATGACTTATTGATTGATTGATCAAGTGCGATGTATTAATTATTCATAGATGTCGTTAACCTGTGCTTTTTTTGTAACTTTCTGAAGAACAATTGAATGACACTTCAAATTAACTAAATCCTATCGTCTTACGATTCGTAAAGTTTTGTTGATAATTCAATTATGTAACTGTCATCATAAATTACAAATTTTGCTTATTACGTTTTAATCGTTTTGCTACGATTTTGAGGAAATGAATGATAATGATAAGCGGAAAAGACTTTTAAGCACACGCACAACGCACATATTTCACAAACACTCGCACAGGTAAAAAGTACGCACCGTTTGTTGTATATCAAAAAATGATTGAATTGCGAAGGTTAAAGAGATGATGTTTAGATTTGGATGAAGGCGCTCGCGAAATATAGGTGAACGCGATATGGAGCCGCGTGAGGAGTAAGTAGATACTGTCTGTCCGCAAATGCAGTCATTCCGCCGCAATTGCACACAGAAAGCCAGCAGAAATGGCAATTTTGCCTTCGGTGGCGGCCGTCTTATGTAACAGACGTGAAACACAACACACACACATGTACAGAACGTAAACACGCGCGACGCCCATTGTTCCACCTGTAACTGAACAAAAACCGAGAACGAGAACAAAATGCAGGTTCGCGTTTGTTTCAATTTTCCCAATTTGAATGACCGAAAAAAAAATAACGAGGGAGGCCATGCATTCAATTTGTATTGTACAGCCGAAGAACGGCTCCCGCACCGCCCTCATTCGAAATCCAATAGACCGAAACCGGGTAATTGGTTTTCGTGATCCTCTCATGCAAATTGCACGGCACGTTCTCACTTTCATATCTTCATCGCATCTGGTTCATCAATTTTCAGGATCAACGATAATTAGTATCTTTTTTGAATCTTCAATTGATTTCTTAAGGTTATTACAAATATTATTTTGTTGCTAATGACGTTCTAAGATTGTCAACTGTTGTGGACGTCATGTTAGGTTACCAAGGATGCTATTAAATCAGGGGTGAGCAACCTTTTTAATCAACGGGCCAATTTAAATTTTAAAATTTTTATAATAAACATTAGAGTAAAAAAATATAAAATTTAAAAAAAAGTAAAGATTTCATATACAAATTTTAATGCAAAATAAAAACAAAAAAAAAGAGCAGAAAAATTGAATTTACTTGAATTTTTTAATGAGAAATTTGGCACTGTTTATTCGATACAAGCTCATACGCAGCTTTCTAATCGTGCACCACTCAGTCTTGATCGGTGGTCATTTTTGATTAATTTCATGGTTGAAAATAATTGTTCGCAAACATACGTACTTCCATTGCTTTGCATTTTTCGACAAAAGCGGAAATTTCTCAGGTCTCACATAAAATTTATAAAGATTTTTGATGTTTACTGAGAAAAATACATTTTTTAAATCGGTATTATACTTCAATCTGAAAGTCTTCGGGAACTGTATCCACATCGATATTAAATGACGACGAAAACATTTTCATTTCTCAGCTTTGAACATTTGGAATCGTAATTGAAATTCGTTGATTAAAATGTCTATAAATTGTTTCGGTTTAGTATGTACTACCATTTTATTATAATCAATTTTATAACAATATATTGATGGGAGAATGTCGATAAAATAAATTCAATTTTAGAAATGCTTGGCGGGCCGCATAAACATGTTTAACGGGCCGCTTGTTGCTCATCCCTGTATTAAATCATTGATGACAGGCGCAGAATTGAACCGAGTAATGAGTTTTTTTTTGTTTCGATCTTTTAGCATGGAATAGATATTGCTTTTTGTTTATGCAAAATGAATGGGATTTCGTTTGCAAACGTGTTGGGAAATGGCATTGCGTGGACTGCGCCCATCCGGGCGGTGAACCATTTTTCCTTCCCGCTCTTCGTTTCGTTTTGTTTTATTTTTTTGTTTTGTCTTTGCTTTTGTTTTAGGTACCGAGCCCTGCTTGAACCGCAGCGGTAAGCAGCATCGTTTAATTCTCTCACGGTACGAAACAGAAAGTGAACGCATTCCGTGAATACCATGGCACACTTCGAGATGGTCAGCCCGGACCCGCGCAGAATGTGCATGTGCATGCCTCCACCATTGCATCTCCAACGAATCCATTCATCGTGCCTCCTTATTTAAACAGCAACAATAATAAACAACAAGAGCAGAGAAAGAGGTTGAAACGAAGCGAAACGAAGGTGAGGTGAGGATCATTAACGCCCGCGCATACACACCTCGACGCACCCCGATCTCTCTTAACTAACTAACTAACAACAGCAACAACAAACACTTCCAACAACAACAACAAAAAGAATCATTATTACTTAACCATCAAAGCTATTCGAGATATGCGATTACGAAACAATCTTGAAACTGAAGAGGGCGGATCTCAAGTTCAAGATCGAGCGCGAAGATCACTGCAATCTCTACCACTTAAAGAGCACGCTAATTATACATTTAGCAACATATAAATTAAAAGCATAATTCATTTTTGAACGCAAGATAGAAATTTTGCTCTTCGATCAATATTGATACAAAAATCAAACTACAGATATTATTTTTCAATGCATTCATTTTAATAAAAATTAATTAATAACAACAAAATAAATTTAAAAACAATTAAACAGGAAACGCGGTCGTTACTGATTTTTACCATTACCAGCGTACTGATAGTGCGGCACGGATTTCAAAGGCTGTTGACCGTTCTGCACGGTGGTGTACTTCTGGAAATTCGGTACTTGATATTGTTGGTAATAGGTCGGAGCGGAGTCGTAGATGTTTTGTGCTTTTCCTGCTTCGGATTGGTAATTTCCTTGAAGCGTGATGCCTTTGAGGAAATCCGCAATGTTTTGGTGCGAAGGCTGAGCGTTTCCCTGCTTCCAAGTTTCCTGCGATTGCACCTGAGGAACGTAAGAGAATTGCTGGTAGATGTTCTCAGGTGAGTAAGTCATCGGCTTTCCACTCGGATATGAATGAGCAACTCCGCTTTCCGGTTTGGTAACAACTTGAGGAATGTAATACACTTGATGGGCGTTGGCGTTCTTCTGCAAATCGATTTGCTGCTGTTTGAGAATCTGCTGGTATTGGGCTTGGTAGTTTTCTGGTAAATAAGCGAATTGCACATTGCCGGCATTCTGATGGGAGACTTGAGCGTTTCCAGCCGATTGATAATGAGCAGGCTGGACAGTCTCCTCGTTGTAGTAAGAAATCTGCGATTGCTGATCGTTGCCTCGGTTCAAAGCGTTCAACTTAACATCTTCAGTTTGTTTGGCGATTACTTGGATAGCATTTTGAGCATTCTGCGATTCTCCATTTACATAAGCGTACTGAGGTTGATAAGAAACGCTATCTTCGCCAAGTCCTTGTTTGAAACCATCTTGATATATAACTTGTTGATAATGAGGTGAGTTGGTTTGAAGCTGTCCGGAATGTACAGAATTTTGGTAATCATTTCCAAAAGCTGGTGATTGGTAAGCACTTTGTGGTTGATAACTAAATTGGTTCACTTTCACACCTTCTTCAGCAGATTTCAAACCTTGAGATTCTACTTTAGTTAATTGCTGCTGGACATTTTCCTGCGATAATTCTGCGGATTTTAAGTGTAAAATCCGAAATTTCGGCGATCCCAAATACTGAGATTCTTTAGGCAATTCCTTGGTTTGCACAAATTGCACAGGTTCGTAAGTAACTTCACGCTCATCGATGGATTCGTACTTTGGCTTTGTCAAATATCCATCATCAGTATCATCACTCTTCGACGAATCCTCCTCTTGGGAAACGTCGCCGTATTTAGTGGTCTCAGTAAGTTTGCTTCCATCGTTTCCACCAGTTCTTTTCACTACAGCTTGGAAACCGTTTTTCTCATCGGCTGTGTAAGTCACGGTGCGAATGGATCCATCCGGATCAGCCACGGTGTATTCGCCCTTAACCACGTCACCTTCACGCTCCTCCTTATGCATCTTGTAATCTCCAGTCTTGAAATCTTCAACTCCATAAGAATAAGTATACTTGGCAGGAGCCTAAAACATTCCTAAGATAACGCACAACGGAATCTAAAACTCAAATCGATGCTCACCACATAATCTTGGGGTTCGTCCAGTTTTCCCGCACTAACAGCGGCAAAGACGAACAAAAGCAACTGGAATAATTGTTCAATTAATATAAAACTAATAGTTTAGATTACGTTCATCCATCCTACCTTGAGCATCATGTCTGGTTTATTTCCCTGAAACTGCTCGGTGAACTGTCTGCCTTGCACTGACGATCTTTCCGAGTGAATTTCATTTTATATAGTGCGAAATTTTAATTGTGATGCGTTCATGCAAGAAGTAGAGGAATAAGAAGAGCCAATAATAATTAGGAGGAATCCACCCGAAATTCGAAGAGGCGTCTAATTAGGTGCCGCGCGTTTAGAGAAAGCCACTTTCATTGTGTTCTGTTCCGTTGTTAATTTTATTTTTTTACGAATCTCATTAACCAAATAATAATTAAATTACTCGGAATTAAATTGAGCTTGCCGTTCCTCGCGGTGAAACATTATCTTCGCTATAATAATCATCAATACTGTATTTTTTTTACAAGAACGTCGAACAAACAATTTCAATTCATTTGATAATTATTATTTCATAAAGTAAGTATACAAGGGCACTTTATCATTTTAAAACAAAAGTTGTTTTCGAAAACAAACGCCATTGAGTGAAATATCAAAGTGACGTTTATATCGTTGTTATGAACTTACGTTTCGCTCCAAAACGGGCATGTCCATACGAGGAGAGGAAATTCGAGCCAGGTATGGAAACGTTAATTAATATTATCACGAATTTATAACAATAAAAACTTAAAACCACAATATGCACACAACTTTCACTACGAAAATCAAGCCACCCAACAACGATTAGCTTTTGTCCTAGCATTGCCTCCTTTAATAAAGGGTGAGTTGGTCAAATTATAAATTAATTTAAGTCAAAGCAACTTCATCTTTTTTCCTAGATTCGCATTTCCTTCTGGCGGTATTATGAAATGCAATGTGTCCTGTCCGCTTTTAAGCATTTACTTCTTTTTTTTTGTATTTTTTTTTGCAAACACCCGGCGTGGGCGCAGACGTCCGTATGTGCACGTTACACTTCTGCAAAAGGAAATATTCGTTGCGCAACATTCGCGATGCATATAGCTATCTATCTCCAAGAATATAACTCGTTCTCCGCATGGCATTTCGCTTGAATTGACTCCTATGTTTAGTGCCTTTTTTACTTTTAGCTTTTTGTTTCAATTCCTGGAAATACTGAAATCATTCTGATCTGACCATTTGAGCTGTAAAGTAAGACGGTATGTCGCATATAAAGTACAATCAGGGATTGCTAATGAACACGACAGTGAAATGGTTCAATTGCACGATACATCTACAGAATTTGTATGAACTGTAAGTGATTAACAATTATTATGAATTTTCTTTTCTACTTGATGAAATTTATTTTCAAATAAACTTATTATTATTTTTTACATTCATGTATACTAAAACTTTTTTTTTTATTATACTGGTTTTTAGGGCAAAAATCGGAATTATCAGTGATGAATAAGCTACTGATATACAAGGTAATAATGAAACCAGTATGGACGTATGGTATCTAATTGTGGGGTGCAGACAGCAAATCGAACATACAAATCAAATCTTTGTATAGATTTCAATCAAAATGTCCAAGAAATATCATCAGAGCCCCGTGGTTCATTACGAATAGACAAATACACAAATACCTCTATATGGATTTCGTTGAGGATACAATAACAATGTTTAGTAGAAGCGGTGTATTCGTCTTCAAGTTTTATCTGGAACATTCTATTCTCCAGATATGATTTTATTATTTTATAGTAGTTATATGGCAAGTTCTTCTTAATTTTGTATAATAGTCCGAGATGCCATACTTTGTCAAATGCCTGCGATATGATATTCACTATTCTATTTACTTGCTCAATTGTTCCGTGTTTGCAACGAAAACCGAACTGATGGATGGTCTGGTATCAGTTTATTCCAAGCAATTATAGGTTGCAATCGATTGGCAAGAAATGCTTTTGATAATATCGGTAGGAGGTTTATTGGCCTGTATGATTTGATTTCTTCTGCCGGTTTTCCTGGTTTTGGAAGTAATATAACTTGTGCGACTTTCCACTGTGCTGGAAAATAACCTGTACGTAGTATCGTATTGAATATTTGGGTAATCAATGCAATTCCTTTCATTGGAAATTATTTCAATAATTTCCCTTTTATTAAATCATAGCCTGGTGTCTTCTTTGGTTTTATGTGAATACTTATATATGAAGTAATTTCCTTTGGGCATATTGCTTTGATTGGCATACACATTTGAAATGGAGATGATAAATATGCTTCAATTTCCTTGTCTTCTTCCGCTGGAACTTGCGCTGGGTGCGGTTTAAAAATATTTCTAAAATGATCTGCAAATATTTCCATTTTATCACGTGATGTTCTTGCCCAATTTCCGTCAGTTTTGCTAGGCGGAGCTTCTATAAATAATTTAATAAATATAGTTTGAATGTATACAAACGCTAATATATTTCTCAATTTTAGCGCAAGATGGAGGCAGCGTTGAAAAAGTTTTGAATTCGAATAGTATCAGTTGCTCAGTCGTGTTCCAGCGGTCGACGCCTTTGCGTGCGTTTTGAATATTCAAAATTCTTGGTTTCAATTGTGCTCCATTATTTTATTGATAAATACGATTTAATTTTTGATTCCATAGATTGTATGAACTTATATTATATTATTGTTTGTTATTTCTTTTTTATCTATTTCAGGTTTGATTTAATTTTGTTGCATTGCCTGATAAGTCATAGCATTTCTTTCTGTTCTGAAATTTTCTTATTTTATTTTTGTTTCCTCTTCGGTCGCGCAATTGCTGCGATGAAAGCAGCGACTTCCACGTGGCCGCATGTTCAGATATATGCGGTGGCGGATCTATGAGATTCCATTATAAATCAAAATTATTGTAACTGTTGAAGGAAAGGCTCGAATCGCATAGTAAATTATATAGATAATTAAGCATTGCCAAATGGAGAGCAGCTATGTGAGATTTTAGTTGTTCTTGCCCGTATGATGAATGCGATGGGTGAGTCCCAATTAAATCCGCGTTTACCACACGATCACGCAATTCTTTCACTTTATTCAAATCGCGATCGTTCGTTTTCCCACCGGCCGGACGAATATGTAGATAGATAGTGCAGGGAAGGAAAGGACGGACTATTCCAATATCGCATGCATTAAGTAGTTGTGTATATCGCAATAATCGCTCCTATATATGCGGCGAATAGGGAAAAGAAATGAAATAGTAGCCTGCACTTATTTGGATATTAACATACGTTTTAATACCTTTTATTAGAGCGTCGATCGTGCACCATAAACTAATGCTAACAATCTTTCCAGAGTCCTGCAGATTAGATCTCTTAACATAAGGTCTCTCTCTCTCTCTCTCACCGTCCGTGATTGCTGCAGAGTTTAGTGCTCTGCTCGGTATATTATTTCATTGCTGTGAATGAATACTACAAATTTGTATTTGTGTGTGCTAATGCCGTGGAATTCAGAGGTTACGGCGATAAATAATTCACTCTCCAGCCTTTCTAAATTGAATTGTTGTTGTTTGTTCCTTACATCGCGAAGCGCTGGTTGAAAGAAATTTCATACAATTTTACCTAATTCATAATTACTAATAGAAAATATAGAATGATTGTTTACTGTATTATAGTTGGTCCCTGAATGTAACGTAACTCGTTGAATAATTACAGTGATGCTATTTTTGGCTTCATTGCAATTACGAGTTTGCAGTTTTGCATGGAGGATGGCCTTGCGGATGATGGATAATAGCCTCCTCTTCCTCCGTTCCGCCCGTCGGATGGGCCTTGGGCGCGTTTATTTCCCGTTCGATGCGATCTTTAATTAACTGTTGAACTTAATTAAACAAATTAATCGACCAATTAAATTGGACGCATGCGGCGCCGTTCTTCGGCTGCACCTGCATCCGACGTACAATCTTTCAATTGAAAGAAGAAAACGTATATTGTTTATCCATTTAGTTAATAACTAATAACAAATAAAGAGGGAAAGAAAGTCGAAGTCCGTAGAAATATTTAATTGATATTCACTCATTTACTTACTTAACAAAATTATAGATTACAGTTTAAAGTTATTATTTTGCTAACTATTACTACTATTTTGTAATCGTTTATTGTGACAGCTCAATTAATTGCTAGTTTCAAAACGGTTTTAATTCCGATTTGAAAGGAAATTATTGTTTATTGCATATATAATGTTATATATATAACGGTCTTTCGAAACCGCGACGCCTGTTTCCTATAAATTAATTGCTCATTGTGCATTATTATGCAAATCGTATTAATTACGAGTCAAACGCGCGAGGAACTCGCGTCAAGTATTGCAATATGGACTGCCTTGTGTAACACTGCAGATATGTTGGTTGCCTACTGTGAAAGTTTGAAAGAGTTTATATCTCGTCTATTACATAAGCGGAGTGTTTTTATTACACTTGAACACGTAATTGACGATTTTAGCGTTCGGATTCGGTTGTCATTTTGCTTTCAATTTTGAGTTTCACTCACCAGTTGAGTATCTGCCGGTAATTCAGCCTCGTAGTGACGAACTGCTGTTACACGATGATCTGGAGGCATCGCACCTGACACCTCTGTCATATTGTTCTTCGTCCAACAAAAATGCGAATGAATCAGCAGCAACACCTCATCGCTGCACCTATACACAAAAAAAAAGAAAAACAATATAAAAATAATTAACTGATTTTTGGACATTGTAAATTTGATTCTAATAAGGTTCTAAAATAATTTAAAATTTAGATGATGAGTTAACACATTTTAGTTAATATTTATATAAGAATTTCGAAAAAAAAAGAGTCTTGTTTAGAATAGTGATGCAGCGAAGAATAGAAGGCAGCACCAAAGAGTAAAAAATGCAGAAATTTCTCACGCGGTATGCATATAATTCGCGGAATTAGATAACATTGAAATGATTAATGTCGCTTGCAAATGAAGAACGCTATCGTCTCCGACGATCTTCATCTGCCTTCGGATGGAATATATGCACACAAGCATATGGTTATTGTTGCAAAATCCGGGAATCTTCAGCGGGCAACTTATTTCTTTTATCATCAGAAAGAATAAAGTTGCTTTGAAACGCACGCGCTTGTATTATTTCCTTATTCCCACGATCCGAAAATTCCGCTTTCGTTACGCAATTTTTTACAGCGCACTACAAATGAGCGAAAATGCGAATGAAGAATAGAAAAATAGTGCGGTTCTTCCACTATTTTTTTTTTTTGGTTCAATTATTCGACAAAGTGCAAATTCGTGTTCGCGCGTTTCCCATGAAACTGAAACAGAAATAAACGGAAACGCCTTGACTTTCCGTTTCCAAATTAAAATACAAAGCGAAAGAAAACGACAAAAAAAAAACAGTATACACATACTCCTGCTTCTGCTGCAAATTCGAAACGGTGAACTTTCGCTATTGCGAATTTATTTTTTCCGTCCTTTCGACACCGCCGCTCCATCATCATTGTTTCGTTGCATATTTCGCCTTTTCATTTCGTAATCAATTTTTTTTCTCTCGAATGATAGATCGCTTCCATCGACTGTACTAAACCAATTAGTAACGAAGGAAGCGTCAATCAATCACTGCTCCACAAACCAACAAAGTTGATAAACTATAGTCAAATATACAACATTTTATAGTTAGACTAATTTTGAATTGTGTTAATTGTAATGTTTGAAATTTTGATGCATCAATAAATTTTCGTGATTCTGTCCAGTCAGATCTTCAGAATTGTTAAATTTTCGCTTCCGGTATGCGGTATTTCGCACGATACATTGGCATGTGTGCGTTATTTTCGTCAATCGAAACGAATTCTGTTTGCTGTGTAAATTGTTTGTGTATGTCTCTCTTTTCGTTTAATAATTACATCAGCAGCAAGGTTTTCGCGCCGGTCGCACCATAATGATGTGTGTAAATTGTGATACAGTTTTGTCCTCACCTTGCGACAACCTTGGCTCATATCGCGAAGACGCGCCAAATAAGGAGCGCATCGGAAACCATGCAGAAAGACAGAGACTTTACATGTATGTCTTTCTCCTCTTCGGCCAAAGTCAATTGTTATTCTTGCAGTTAGGCGAGGTCCGCAGACGGACTTCGGATTGCGTAAGGATGCGATGTTTATTCAGGTCTGTGCGCGCCTTTTGTGTCTGACCGACAACCGATCTCTCCAATTATCGACGTATATTCTGTTTGCAGTCGCGACAACCGAAACCCATTAATTTCTCTTCGGACGACACACTTTCAATCATCAAAAACTGCTCCAAAATCGGTGCTAATTCTTTGCATATTTCATAATTGTGTAATTATTAGAGAGAGAAAATCTGAGTAAATATTTCGCGAAACGAAATGATCGGAAAATTCCGAAGAATTAATAACCGAAGCGTCCGCAATTAAAAGACGCCCGGAAATGCTCAAGTAATAATTTAAATAAAAAATCACAAGCTGTAAACACATACGTTAACATGTCTCGGCACGCGTTTTCCACTTGATCGTCCAACACCACCATTCGCGGAATGTATGACCAAAGTCAACACACAATAACGTCATTTTCAGTAATACGCAGCCTTGACTTCGAATACATTATAAGAAGCCAACGTTAGTTAGTCATCACGATCTGCGGAGAAATATTACATAAATTTAAAAAAAAGGGAACAAACTGTATGATGCCGATAAAGTAGGAAATCTAACGTTTCTTTTTTGTTTACTCTGATAGTTTCTCTTTTCGCGAAGATTACCCGGAATTTTAGAAAACGCCGTTTTACTACTTCCTTTTCGGACGGAATTCGAGTTAAAGTGATTACGTAATTTAATTGTGGCGCAGATGCGAGTAAAAATTGCGTTAATCTAATAACAATTATGCATGAAATGCGATAATAATAAATGCGTTTCAATTACAGTGGGAACAATTCTCTCTCGTTTCCACTCAAGAGATCATCCTCGTGCGCTTCCTTTAATTAACAACGATTTTCTTGCTAATTAATGCACCTTAATTTTAATTTGCTTGGGACTAAGGAATTCATTGTTTCCCTTTCACAATATTATTAATGACATTTTTTTTTGTGTTTTCAAATTTACTTAAAGAATACATAAATACGGAAATTACTTTTAATTTAGATATACAGATTGAAGTTTTCCATTATTAATTGAATTCATGGAACTAACAATAAAATTGCGTGAAACTCGATCTAAAAAAGGCTTTCGCTTCGAGATGAGCTTAATAATGCTTTTATGAACCATCCCATATTCATGTGCGATTTGTTTGCAGAACAATTAGAAAATTGATCGACTTTCGCCGCATTTCCAAGCATTAATCTACTTTTGCCAATATCATCATCATCGTCAATTGTATTTCATTTTCATCATTTCCATTTGACCTAAATTAAATTACAATTTTCATTGTCATCTTCATTTGTCGACAATTGCATTGAGAAGGGCAAACGCGTTGTCTTTTTTGAGATCGAATTGAATCATGTAAGCCTTCCTCGGACGAAGGTCGCCGATGCAGTCATCGTAGATGCACACGCATCGCGCTTAAATTAATCGCTCGGATTAATACGGAAAAGCTATGAGCCTATTAGTATTTCGCTTTATTTTATTATTAGCAGCGATGATTTCACGGTTAAACAGCACCTGTATTTTGTTTACATTTGCTGAGATTTTCGCAATGATTTTCGTTACGGAATGAACAGATTGAGTTATGTTACTGTTTCAATGCAATTGTTATTTTTTGTTTAAAATTCTCGCAGCCCATTGATCACCTCAGCGTTGCATCTTTTGCTTTTATTATTGCTTCTCGCTTCGTTTGTTTCCCGTTCGCGCAATTGAGCCATTAACGATCGATAAATTCGTTGCGCAAAGTGAATAGAAAGCACGATGATCATGACCTACACGGATAATTTAAAATAATAAGTAAAGAAACGATATGCAAATTATTTTTGTCGATTAAATTCAACACAAACAAAACAAAAATCAAAATAGCTGCGCTTAAATTCCGCTCGAGCTTAATTGTTTTATTTCATTTGTTTTTAATTAAATCATGCAAATTTCTTTTGTTTTCCTCTGGGTATTGTTTGTATCATTGTTCATGCATAGCAACGGATCATATAATAATAATAATCATCAAATGGAATGCGGAGTCTCGTCAACCAACCACCTACATGCTGCGAATTGTTTCTCGCAAAATAAAAACTCGCGACGCGAGATTAAATTTTCATACGATTTATTCATACGAAATAGCCAAAAAAAATTAAACATCACTGATTGTCAAATCTATTATACGTTATAAATGAGAATATTATTGTCTTGAAATTCTTCTGCAAATTTTGCACAACTCTAAAAATATCGACTTGATTGATTCATCTTTATTAATATAATACGAGTATTCGTTGAAAAGCGTACGTTCGATAAATATTAACGTACACCCACGCGTTTCCATGACGACGACAATAACAAACTCGATTCCGATGCAAATGTTTCTCACTGTCTGTCCTCGGTCCAACGTTTTATCCTTGTTGCCGTCTCAACGGACAATTGCTTAGCAGCAATCATCTGTTTCGTTTTCGTAAAGTACCACGCTGGTCAAGTGGGCCGATCTGACCAAAAATGTTTGAATCGATCCATCGAACCATATGTTCAAGCAAATTATGTTTTCAAGAATATTTATCTCGTTTCCAGATAAACAAGTTTAATATATATTTGTTTGTACTTGGGATCAACACGATTTAAACTTTTTGAAAGTAATAAAATATTGAAATTTAAATCAACCCTATTTCGAGATTGCTTAAATATCTCGATACATTCCTCGATGTGATATCTGGTGCAACGGTTGAAATATCGATTTGGAAACTCTTTTCAACAATGAAAACTCGCAATCGAACTAAATCGAAAGTTAAAGTCTACATTATTTGAGATAAAATGCGGATTATTATTGCTAAATGTGTAAACAATGAAATCGCAATCGCGCACCGGATCGTGTAAGTATAACCTTGATTGCGCACGGAATTTCTGCTAAACGGGCGAAGTAATTAGAATCGTTTACGTTTCTCGCTTGAAACGGAAATATTAACAAACCGATCAGTTTCCAACTTGACGAAAGGTTAATAATCCGCATACAACATAGATTTGAAAATCCAAGCTGTTAATTGTTGTTGATTAAGTCTACTTTACTTACCAGTTGCCAGAAATCCGATTATGCTTGTGTGGTGGTAATAATCCTAATTTATGAAAATTAAGGGCACTGATTAATAACGCGTTTTTCGTTTGTTTCTTCAAAGATGTTTATGCTTGAGTCACGTGTCTGCGCGCGTTATATTCTATATCTTTTTGTTTGTTTTGTTTTAGTGAGTTTGTCTCGTGCGTTTGCAGATGAGGTGAGGAGGACTTGCGAGTCGCGTGCGAAGTGTGCAAAAGAAATGTCAGGTAAGCGAGCGCGAGTCGTTTGCGAGTTTGGCACAGGGATAAAAAGGTGGCATGCCGTGGCGGCGGTGGCGGCAGCAGCAGGAGAGGAAAGCAAAGAAAGAAACAGAACTCAATGAGCGAGTGAGTGAGTAAACGAGCGACTTGGACGGTGCGGTGTGGGCCGTGTCTCTCTCCTCGATCCGATCACCTTGTCTACTTTAGTAGGTGTCCGGAGACAACGCACATAAATCGGCCCATATAAATATGGGCAGAGCAAGATTTGTTTCTTTCTATCTCATACACACAACAGATTATACCGTGACCATATTTCCTAATTTTAATTAATACAAACGACGTTCAGATGCGAACGATATAATCTTAACTCTCTTCCTGGTGGTACATTTTAGTTTTGTTTGAGTAATGATGATAAACGTACGTATTTTTTCTTTGCAAAACCCACTATGATCTCTTACATTTAGTTACACAAACAAACTCCTTTGATTGCAAAAAATATTGGTAACCATAGCAATAGCACTTATTGTACATCTGTAATTTTATTCTTTAATCTTCCTCATATGCATAAGAGGGAGGCAGAGATTTGAACGGGAATTCCGTTTGTGAGTGATTGGAAAATCTCAAAAGCGATTCGATTTGGATGCAAATAAATTTCGCTGCACACAATTACCAGCATCCTCTTCACTTATTTTGTTTTGTTGTAAACCATCATGGAAGGTCTTTTGATTTTCTTGCGCGATCATGTGCGAAGCGCGCTAATGAGATTCTCTTCTTTAATCAACCGTTAAATATGTTCATTAAACATAGCGAAGCGTGCAAATATCGATTCTTTTACCATCTCGTTTATTTTCTCCTCATCATCCGAAGACTTTGCTTATGAATATAAATACGGGTTATCGAATTTCCAACAATATGAACACTCAAATCATATCTTATTACAATTACGCTGTAATATATAATATTTAGGAAGTTTACACTAATTAATAAACCGAGTGTTGCGTTTTTTTTTTTTAAATAATCGCCTAGTAACATTTGAAATATATAGAACGGATTTTGGTATATAATTTTATTGAGAATTATTTGTGCCCTAAAATAAAATAGACAAAAATATTTTGCACGTTGAATTGGAAAATGTAAATATATTTAATTCGTATAATTCGATTGACTTTTAATCTTACATGAATTCACCTTACGTAAGATACATTAATTCAATCAAGTGTTTGTTGAACGTCAAACACTCGCGTACATAAAGTTGCATACAAACACGCAACATAAATATATGTTTGTTCGTTGAAATTCAAGGATAAATGATCAACAGTAATAAATATTACTTACAAAATCTGCACTTATTATTAAAATGAACAATTATAATCGATTATATCTTTGGTTTTTCAAAGCTGAAAATGTTGTCCAAGTTTTAGGTGCTTTTCAATTTGTGCTTAGAGCTCATCTCGCTCAGCTCTTTGTACTTGTAATGGACGAAAATCCAGTTGAAGAAGTTCACCACGTACATGGAAACGCACACGACGCAAAGATCGTACAGAATAAAGTACAGCACGTACGCAAGGTACACTGACATTAGATTTGAAAGTAAGATCATGGCGTAGCTTATTTTAGTCATTAGCAGCGAATTGGATTGAGCTAAAAAAATTGAGATGGTTATAACTTATTGAAACTTTATATAAATTACCTAAAGTTGCCAGCAGACTGTACGCTAAAACTCCTGTTAGACTGTTGGGTTTATTGAAAAAAGATTCCTTTCCTAACAATCGTCCGAAAATACCGAATCCACGAGCATAGCTGAAAACATAAATAAAAATTTTAATTAGTAATTAATAATAACTTTATTATCTTGTTTTTCTTTCTGTTCGTGACAACAGAGCACTTAACTCGGAAAGAAAATACTTGTTTTCATTTATTTACATATCGTTAAGAATAAACGAAATATAAATAGAAATCTGTTTGCTTCATAATAATATCTTCTCTCGTTGCAGGGATTATCCGGACGGAAACATCGAATTTATTTAATTTACGAATTCGGTTCATGAACCCGGCGCTTCCACATACATAAACAAATGTATTTAATCAACAGATAATTAACTAATTAATTAAATGAAATTTTAATATATTAATTTTTAAAAACATATTTTTTTTTACAAATACTTTGCCAGTTACCTTATCGCGTTAGATAAGATGTTTTTTTTTCTCGCCAGCGTATCTACACGTAAACAGTTTTAAATCTGCTTTATTTTTATAACTTACTCGGATTTGAAGACTTTGGTGCAGCTCATGTGCTCCGATAGATCGCACATGGCTCGATAGTTGTCATCCTGCTCGGCCAAGGATTCCACGAAGAAGGCGTAAATCGAAAGTGCCAAACCCAAAATGCAAGTCAGCGTTATGCCGTGGTTCATCAACGCCACGAAAACCATCTTCTTATGATATAGACTCTAAACCGTTGTCTGTCCGTTGATGTTCAGTTCGAGTCTAATATAGCAAACAGCTGCACTACGCACGCGATAGCAAAACAGAAACTGAGTGCGACGCCGCGCCTCCCGCTCCTTTACACCGTCGATGTGCAGCTCGGCGTCGTTGCCATGACTGCAGCATAAGGAACGATGATTAGGTGATTAGCTTATCCGAAGCGGAGAAAGTATAATTGAATCGATATTATTTTGAGATCAATGAAAATTGTATAAACAAATTTGTATGTAAACTATAAACAAAATTTGGATTTTGGGTTTAGCCTGTAATAAATTTCAATTAGCCAGTGAGAAATGATTTGCTTTCGGCGAACAGAGTAATTACTTTCTTGCGCATTAAGTATTTATGATTCGAAGCGGGGGAAAATGATTGTTTTCTTTTCTTTTCTCTTCATCTCATACTACGCTCATTATATTTTCTTCTGCTTCGTTCGCGTTTAAATTCCCCCGTCAACCGTAAATTTAATTATCCCCGTTATTGGTGCACCGAGCCAAAGTTTCCATCGGCATTCATAAACTCTGTTTTTTCGTCTTCTTTAATCCGCTTTGAGTTGCAAGTCTCCTTTTGTAACCTAATTTCATCCAATTATAATTCATCAATATACAGAACAAGTTCATTCATAATTGCAAAATCTTTTGTGAGAGTTTGTATTAACACTATACAAATTGAAGATGGAAAATCACTGTAAATAAATATAGTAATTGCAATGTAATTAATTTGCTGAAATTAATCAGTGAAATTCGCGCGAACACAATTTGAACGGGAGCGGTAAACATGTCCGAAGCGATTGCACATTTATAATATAAAATCAATTAATCCAATGAAGTTGGTGTGAGGTGATGTGTTGTTCGGTTCGTCGGTATGCAAATAATGTGCGCACATAATCGAACTTCGTCCAATTGGGTTCGCATAATGCGCTCCCTCTTCCTTTTGTTTTCTAACTCTAATTAATGCAATTATGTTTAAATCGCAACAGGCATCACCAATATTTTCTAAACTAATAATTAAATAATTTCATTAACAATTCTAATCATGAGATTATTATATAATATTGAAAAAGTCAGTGCGAATATAGTAAATTGTAATGTTGATAGTAGTTTGATAATTACGGGTAATTACTATAGAAGACGAATAAATCGTGGATAATGAGAGAAATAGAGAGTGCACAAAGTGAATTTAATAATGTAAGAGGCAATTCTACATCGATTCCTGAAACTGAAATACCAACCGCCGTAAATAGTCGGACGTTTATTTTGAATAAATCATCATGCGCGACCGGACGAGAAATATATTACGACTAAATAAACAATTATAATTACGATCGAGTAAATATTGCAGACGCAAGCACGAAATTGTCAAACGAAACATCTAATTACATATTTTAGAAAAAAAGTAAGGAATTCAATCTAATTATATTTTTAAACAGACTAATTTATGAATGTAGATTCATTAGTAAAGGTAATTTCCGATTCGCCCAATTAAAATGATTAATTGTTATTGCATCTACCGCTTTTTCGTTCGATGTAAATCGATGCCCTCAAGAGAGTGAGAAAACAGCCGCAACGAATGAATAAATTATTAATCTATTTTTTGTCCAATTAACTAATGCGTTTATGCAAATTCCGACGTGCGAATTATAGTAATTAGTCCCCAAAAAAAAAACTATAATATATTGATTTAGCCTTTTTATTTAATTTACTTCTCGTAATTACCATATTCCTATTAAATTAATTAAACGTAAATGATATACATTTGCAGAGATTCCAATTCCGTAATAAATTTGTTGATTATTACCGGGAGAAAGAAAAATCGATTTCAATTAGTTTAAATGGTTTTACGCAATTTGTTATTTATTAATGTAAATGCGGCGGCTATAAATTCATAACGTCGCGTGATTGCAAAAAGACCGCGCGATGGCGCCGGCGTCGCTTAATAATGGCGACTCCATCACAAGATGGCGCCAACGATCTTTTTTAGCGTTCTAGAAGAATTTCTAATTGCTCAAGCATTTTCTTAATTAATCACTCTATATTGTTATTCCATTTCTAAAAAACAGATTATTGATATTTCTCAAAATCAATTAACCGATAAGGAGGAAAGAAACTGTGGAATAAAAAAAATGCGCCGCTAATTTTAGACGTGCCAACTGACCCTTATAAACTCACCCTCAACTCGACCCATCGACACACGTCGGGGCTTTGATGTCGGAAACTTCGGCCTTTATCTCTTTATCGATGCCCTATTTACACATTTTTTTGCTACCCTTTTTTTTCTCCATCGAGCGAAAAATCGCCCCCGCCGCAAGTTTTACTTTCTTATCGGTTTGTTCCCTTTCTTTTTTCTGCCCTGAAATATTGCTCTCGAAGTTTCATTTTTTTTTTCTCCTCCCTTCTTTTCTTTTTCATCGTCGGCTTCTCTTGTAAACTAATATTATATTATGGAGAGAAAAGTTCGTACCACTTTCTAGGATTATATCAATATTTAAATTGTTACAAGCCCGACCGCTCGTAAATCATAATGCTTAACTTTAAAAACGTTACTAACTTGCCCTTTTCAGCGACTCACTCTTGGCTCTTTCGAATTGAGAAAAGTTTCGATGTTAAATTACTGTTTTTTCAATGGAAGCAAAAACTTGAGTTTTAATCCGATAAAATTCAATCTTTGCAGCTCTTTAAACACATATATTCACTTATTCAAACAACGTTGTTTTTATTATGTAATCGCAATTTAACTGAGATTAAGTAAAAGTAATGAATACCTTTCTCTTTGAGATTTTGTTGACCATTGGTTTAGTCTATTTACCTGCTAGTATACAAGTGTACACAATGAAGACTGACGAACAATGCGAACTAACTTCCGGTACGACGAGTCCGAATAATTTGGGCCCTTCGGACGTCGTGAGATACGCCTCGGCGCGGTCTTCACATGCAAAACGATCCGATTACTAGAATCTACCTCGCTCGCTTGCTCATTGTTCACAAATGCATCTGTGCCACTCCAAATCAATGGCAATCACATTCAATATAATTTACCTAATCGAATTGCATTTAAAACCAGAGTTTTAGTTTTAATGAAAATATCGCACTAAATACAGTTACAACTTGAGTAACTCAAAGAACTCCTAGCTATTCTTTCAAACAATTACTGAAAATAAACAGAGCGCAGTGTTTGCAGAGCACTAAATCTGTTCGAGATTTGTAATTTTGTCGCAAAGTTAATTAATTCCGTAAAGCCGACGACGATATAACTCGCGCCAACGAAGTGCCGGCTTTATATCATTTTATGTGGATCGTTGTAACACCAAACTGAGCCGGTTAAAACTTACGGAGAGCCAGCCAGCACATTACATTTGATAGCAATGATAATTTCATCAATGTGAGCTGTTGACTTTATTTCAATCCATTTTTATTTCCCTTCTGACAACTTTCGTACACTTAAATAATTTCGACTGAGATGAAATCAAATTGTAAACAGCGTTAAAATCTCACTCGTTCACCGGGATTAGATTTATGCGGATGCGCGGCGCTCTCCTTCCGGGTTTCCGCTTTCTCGACCTCGATGGTTTCCGTTTTCCTTTCATCGTTAGCCGCTTAATTAACGTATTAAAAGCCTTGACTGTCGCTTGCTGCTTTCGTTAGCAACAGTATCATCGCCCAATTACGTACCTTTTCAATTTCACAAAGTTTTCAGTTACCGAAAAGCTGTCATGTTGCGCAAAGCATATATACACAGATTGAATTAATTTACTAACATTATTCTGAAGTCGTATAATAATAATAGGATAGGGTGGAAAACTAATTTGAAAAGTTTTCAATTTCTAATGCGAGTCATGTGGTAAAACAAACAAAAAACAAGCGGGTAACTTAAGTTATTGATAGAGGCGATTCGCATTTTGTATTTCTTTTGCAATGTGTCTGCCTCGTCCGACGGCGATCGAATTTGGAATGCTTTTATATATTGGTTGCGCGTATAAGGGGAAGAGGATAAAAACGTAAATGTAAAAATAAAGTTTTCCTATCGGTTTTCCAAGTTCCAATTAAGATCAAGTCGAGTGAAAACAAGAGCGAAAACACGGCACAGCACCGCCACGCACGTTCCCATGGATTGTGCAGAAGAGATCATTCTCGTCACGCGTCTGCTTAAATCAATGGCATATTAACACAACACCGCGATTCCTCCACCTCCTCCTTCGTCTCGACCATCAATTTTATCGGTACGCGTTTCGTATTAATTGCGCGTCGCAATTGTGTCATTACGTAATTTGCACACGAACATGGCTTCGCGATAAAATTAAAATTGAAAAAAAAAAAAACAAACGACGTTGAGAAATTAAACACAAGTAGGCATTGCATTGTAGTCGCCGCTTCTTTTGCTGCTGCTGCTGCTTCTGCAGTTATTATTATTGTTATTATTATTATACGTTCTTCCCTCTTGTAAAGAACAACTCGTGTTTGTGTTGCAATGAAGAGAGGAGAAAAGATGAGGAAAGAAAAGACATGTGGCGATGCGGATGATTTCGAGAAAAACGAGACTCAAAATAATTAGTTTCCAGTTTCTAAAGAAGGCGAGGACTGAAATTGCGCTACTACGTACATGTCTGCCCAGAAAAATGTTTATTTATCAAGCAACGACGACCACTTTATTTTATTTCTA
Source organism: Nicrophorus investigator (assembly GCA_963457615.1). Classification (NCBI taxonomy): domain Eukaryota; kingdom Metazoa; phylum Arthropoda; class Insecta; order Coleoptera; family Silphidae; genus Nicrophorus; species Nicrophorus investigator. The sequence goes on from OY735143.1 coordinate 20,744,940, forward strand.
AATTGTTTTATTTTTTTAATTTTTTTCTTTAACCTCTCCTTTTACATTCCAACGTCGCAGATGATAGTGTATAGTTCAAAAAAGATAATTGATATTGTTGCTGAGTTTAATTTGCAAAATGATGATAACGAGAATAACAAGTAACATTTTAATCAAGCAATAAAAGTTTTGCGCGGAATTGTAATAATATCCCTACGCCAATTTCGGGCAAAGTTATTATTATATGAGCGAAAACGTGAAGCGAAGAACTTTGTGTAGTCGTCGTAGTCGACGTAGACGATGAAACTAAAAGAAAATTAATTAAAAACTAAACTTTCATAATTCTCGGGTTGTTGCGTATTATATATGAATGCCGACTTGATTAAATTTGTTAACGTTTTTCCAAGAGCTCTGCATTCGCATTAATCCGCAACTGATAAATAGAAAAATATGAAAACTTATTAGACACGACACGATCGTCTGTAGTTTGTCGGTGATGTGTGATCATAGCTAATCCTCAATTAAAGCTCCTTTCACGCCGATAATCGCTTCTCGGAAAGAAAGGTAATCCTTCGCAATCTTCCACAAAGAGCTCAAAGTTGCGCGAAAACTTTCCTCTCTCTGCGGGTGCACATTTTTGCACCTGTTTGTTTGAACCCGAAGTGTAAATAGAAATACTCCACCCGAAGAGAATGGATATGGAACCGCCCCAGAGGGAACCTCAAACCCTCTTCTTTTCGTGTTTTTTTTAATGCCCTTCAATTTTCACACTTACTCACCAGAGATTTCTACCGTTCGAAAGCCCCAAAAGGCTTACGTAATAATCGCTGCAATATTGCACCCGCACCCGACCTAAAATAGAGAGAAAAAAAGTTTATGAACATCCCATAAAAATTTATCGGGCAGCTTTAAGTGGTCTTTATAGTCGCAGTCGTCATGGGTGGTCCATTTATAAAGCTTAATCCACGTATTTACCATCTATCGATTAATCGATACAATATTGATTGAGCCGCAATTCGGGTTTTCTTTCTACGTTTTACATCAATTTTGATTGCGCCATAAAATTAATTTCATTATACGTCGTGGAAGTTCGTAAAAATTCAAATGGCAAACGTTCCCAATCTTCGCAATTTCTCTAAAATTCATGTGTGCATCGTTTCTTCTTCATCTATTTCTAAAGTAGTTATTGCTTAGGAGGACAAAGGGGAATTCCGTAACGAAAAAAAATCATGAAGTGTTAATAGTAGTGGTAAAAGGGTTTAGGAACGGAAGTCGTTTCTCCTCTGAACGGACAAAGAATAAGTCATTTTCAAGATGAGACAAACATAAAAAAAGAGCAAGGAGAGAAAAAAAAATATGTGAGAAAGGAACGGTTATAAAACCCGACGACCGAAACGCGTTTAATTTTATTGCGTAATCAGAGAAAAGGGTTTCTGTGTTGCCGTATCCCTTTTTTTATACGTATATACACAAGCTAATTTATCTACCATTAATTATGTATTTAAACCAGTTGGTTATTTATTATTTTCAACTTTTTATTTAATTTTGGATGAACTTTCTGATTAGATTTACTCTACTTTCTTAATTAGTTAAATATTTGATAATGTTGGTGGATGGGGTTAACAGAAACAGTAAAAGATGCAGATAAATAATGAGCTGCAGTCATGAACGGTCTTCTGAATTGGCGATCATCCGGCATTATTCAAATACCTCTAATGGAGATAATAATACATCACCGACCCAACGAACTGAACTGCATTGCATACATCGACGGTGGCATTTTTAAAGTGGAAGATTTAAGTGTGAGATTGTGGCCGCCGGGGCTATGACCTGCGTGTCTACTGGTAGCAAATTGAAAGAAGTACGAGAAGCAGGAGGAAAACGCACACGCTTCTATATTAACCACTTAACATATTATATTTACAACTGGGTCCGACAGAGAAAAAATAGAGCAGATAGGAGAGAAAATTGTTGGGGAAAGTTTGCGAGAGAGGGAAATAGATGCGATGGAGGAGATCGCAATACGGAAGCGGCGTCCCTCCTTGCGCCGCGCGTCCGGCACAAATTGGCAAACGAGTTTCGAAACTAGTTTTGCGGCCGCAATCGAAAAATTTATGTCTCCGTAAACTTCTTTTCTTCTTCGGGAATTTCAGCTTCAGTTTCCCATACTAAACAAACCTCTCCATTGTGTATCTCTTCATTCAATCGAGAATTCTTTATTTTCATCCCGATTCAATTAACATGATTCCCTTCAACAGCGTTTCTGAATGGAAACGAGATGCATTAATCTTTCGAGTTTTCGAATATTCGCCTCGCAATAAAAATATTACAGCTGCTATTAATGTGCACTTATTGTATTGCCAGTATCATCACTTTTGATGTCGCATTCAATAAAGAGAATCCCCTTTCGCTGTGTTAATGAGCTTAAGGACTTTGGATCGTGTCGACAAGGGTCTTTGTCTCCCCCCTCATATCTTCACCCGATCTATATACAACACATTGACTTACACACTCTTAGATACTATGTAAATCGCATGCACCTGATTTCCTGGACACGACGATCCAAATCTAATCTCACTTCGATCTAACAAAATAAAATGTATTATTTACAAATAGTTTTCCGTTTTCGAAAAATTTGCTTCTAAAATCATTTATGGTCACTTCAATAAATTCGAAAGGAAACGCACTACAACAATTCGTGCGCATCTAATAATTATTATTCAAACGTTTCAGATTCGCGACGTTTCGTATGTTCGTACCCGATTTTTTAAACATTCGCTTAATATTTATTACTTACTGTTTTCAAATGTGCAAAATGCACTCATTTTCGTGCCTAAATAAGGATTGTTTAATCGTGTGCAGCTGCAGGTGCAGGTGTTTCTTCGTGACAAATTTTTAGTGCTTTCTAATTGAACGGGCAAATTTTATGTTTGTTTTATTTAAATGAAAATTTACTAAATCAATATACAATTTAAATAATCCGTAAAAACAACAACATAATTTATAATTTCTATTAATATATGCTAAGTTAAGTATGCTCGTTATGTTAAGTAACTTTATTATATAAAATGCATTTTTACATATTTCAAAATTATTGCATATTATTTTAAATATTATAATAATTTATTTCAATAAAAATGATTTACTCAACAGTAAATTGGAAACGAAACGCCCGCATTTTCGATTGGTTTAGCGCAGATGTTTTTGTTGTAAACAGACATTTTTATGATTTTAAACTAGAACCAATAGAATTGTTAGTAACGAACAGTGCCGTGTGTTGCCGATCCTTCATTGAACATATGGCGATATGATTTGCAGATGCATGCAGACGATTCGCCGCGTCGCAATTATAGGCAGAAACGCTAAATTTTTTATTGCTTTCTTATCGAATTCGTAAATATTTGATAATATTTCATTTGCATTTAGCTAATATTATGCAAATCGCAAATTCGAATTAATCTGTTGGCGGAGAAATTAGATGAAATAGCCAGTTTTGGGTGGTGATGCTGGTTGAGAGAGAGAAAGTTTTGGTACAGAGAGTGGACCTACTCCATTTAAGGGTAAATAATTTGCATATCAAACGCGGTCCGGATTCTCGGATTCCGAACGAAACGAAGAAGTTTCCAGCAGCTCGACCAGCAATTTACTTAAATGGACACTCGACATCCCTCGGCGAGCGAAAAACTTTTCCGCAAACTCACCACAAATTACGTGACGACTGTGCGCGTCCTATATTTAATTTCGATTAATCGAAACCGCAATAAATCAAAAACTAATCGCGTTGCTATTCAATTAATTTAAATGGAGCAACATTTGTGTACTCGATTCTTACGTTTGTTATTTGTTCAGTTTTCGTCGCATAAAAAGCATTGATTGCACGCAATCGCACGGAATGTGCAGATTCCGACCTCCATTTTTAACAAATATTAAAAGCGATCTTTGCGCGCGATGTGCGTTTTTCATTTCAAATTTTTATTCGGGACGCGCGTCCACCGTAACAATATGCAGCCGACGGAAACAATTCTTTTAAAAGTGGAACACACCTCGAACGAAGTTCTGCTTTTGTCTGCAATCTCCTTCTTCGCGTACCTCCACTAAATAATACCCTGTTTTTAAAGTGGAATTTGGAGCGCATTCAAATAATAAAGCCTGAAAAGATTCAATATTAATTGGCATAGTTACTAATTGGTAATTACAATTAGTAATTAGTAAGTCCGTATAAACCACATCAATCCGGGTATTTGACTAAATAGTAAACACCACATGAATTAATTTATAACGCGCTTCAGCGTGAATGTAATAAATTGAATCAACATACCATAAATAATCGAACAAAGTAATCATTTCGTTTGTCTGTAATGTTCTTCGGCCTCCAGGTAAATCGAATTAAAATAATCTACGAACGTATGTATGTATTTTTTCTCTTCTCTTTTACTCCGAATCGTTGAAAGAGATTGTATAAAGCGAGTAACAAATTCCATTTTCGACCGATTGTTATGTAAATCTGGCAGGGCTTAGAAAAGCGTAATGAATTCCTCTCCTCTCTCTTTCACTGTGCGCGCACGGTTTTTCTTCTGTCACTCTCATCCACAAACATTTTTTTTCGATTGCCTTCTTCACAGCATCCTCTTGATGTGTTGTATAGTATATAAGTTAACGGGATAATAATCTGTTTGACGTGAAGTATATAAAAGCCATTAATTTCTGACTGTAAGACATACAGAAAGGAGAAAAAAATAATAAAATAAAGAAGCCTATATAGATGTGCGTGCATGCTCAACGCAAACAGGACAAGATTTATTAGGCGTAATTAAATGTTTGTGTGTGTTGTGGGGGGAGAAATTAAATGTAATTTAAATTCCATTTGAAGTTTTTTTTTCTAAATTTAATTATCGAACAAATGTTTATTTATTTATTTGCAGCGTTTCGCAGGGTTGATTATAATTTAATAATCAATACTTAATTAATCCAATCATAATATCATTATTCAATTTAATTATTATTTTCGTATAATGAGGTGGTGCACGTTTAATTAATACGCATCGCCGTTTAAATATATTTATATACAGCAGTCGCATGTTTATTTGCAAATCGGTACAGTAATAATGTATGTGTTTTGCACAGCTACGCTTTCATAACTGATGGATTTGATTTTGTTATTCGAATTCACTTCTACAAATTAATAAAACAAAGTTAACTTAATTGGACTATATGTAATCATAGTTTTCAAATAACAAAGATGCGTTACAATGTGTCGTTTTAATTGCACCCGCGGTTAACTAAATAGTAGTTAAAATGTGTTCAACGTGCTTTCGGTTGAGCAAATAGCAATGCAGCAACAGCAGCAGCAATAATGCGCTGTTATCGAAGTCAACGATCGGCCATTCGCACGTACGTAATTGCCAACATAGTAAAATGTTTAGTGCCTCTCGATGATAAATAAAATACAAGCCGAGTTCGATCTATCGATCGCTCGAATTCAAATAAATTTCCCATCGACACATTATTATTACTCTCGCTCTTCGTTATTATAACGTTATTGGTATTAGCATCTGCAATATTTCCAACAGTTTCCTGGATCTTTCCATCCAATTGCATATTAAACTTTTTTTTATTGCGTCTCACGCGAATAGATTATTACACGCGTTACGTTCGTAATTGCAATTAGTCGAATGCAAAAAGCGATAGTGACTTACTTCGTCGATATCTGCTAACACGTACTTACCATTAACCGTGTATGAATTCATCGCCATTGCAATAATGGGATAACTTTTAATAAAACAACATTTTAATCTACACTTTGAAAACAAAATTGTGTAATTGCAATATAATGCAAATATGTGTGAGCGTTCCATAATCAAACGCATTCAATTATTTCCTAATACTTGAGCAAACATTGGATAAGATTAGTGCTACGTTAATACATTCGATGCACACACACACTCGACACATTATCGAAACGCAAACAGATTTCCATGTATATATCGATTGTAGATCACGCATTTCCATCGAAGAACGCTCCACATTTCTCAAACATCGCAGAAGCAACAAACAAAAAAGAAAAAAAACTTTTGTGGAAACCATTAAGACTGTGCAAGTTTCGAAGCGAAATTAAATTCTCGTCGTTTGAATTTCAGATTTTGCGAATTTTGGGGGGAATGAGATAGAATGAGAGATGATTCGTGAAGAAGTTAGGTTATAATGTGAAAACTATAAAAATAAAATAAACGTGAATGGCTGGGGGGACAGAATGAAATTTAGCTCACGGAATTACCAAGAGGCCGAATATAATGAATAATACATGTTGGCCGTATTTGTGTTCTCCTCCTGTATTCCCTCGCTATCTCTCTTTCGCTTCCTCCTGTTCCGTTCAATCTTCTCTTTCTTTTTATTTTTTGCTTGTTGTCCTCTCTGGCACGAATTACAAGGACCCTGAAAATACGCTGTTCAGCTCTGGGGTGATCTTATTTCCTCCCCTTTCTTTATATTCCAAAGGCGACTGAATTCTGTCCTCAAGAAAATAATTTCTATTTATTACCCTAAATGCGATGGCTTTAATTTCTACAATTCCAAATGATACGGTTAAAACTCAATCTTACTTCAATGCTTTTACGAGAAACAATTGTTTCTTAAAACATATATTTTACACATTAGCGACAAATGACAGCAAAAAGACATGACCATCGAAGATATAAAATACGAATGAATGTCTCTGAAGTTGGGTGAAGATAAATATTAGAGCTAGTTCTTTTCGCTGATAAAGAATCATAAAGAAGATGCGGGCATTTGAATACATCCATGTTCCGATCGACCCTTCTGCTCTTACCTCAATGCACCAACATTTCTTTGTCGCCGTTCGTTTTTTGTCTTGTCGCAGATCACCTTTAACAGCTGTTTTTCACCTGGCTCTCCTTCCTCTGCAGACACGAGCCGTAGCGAGCGCACACACATTGCCATTCTGCGTCACCCGTTGTCATCTTTCCTTCCATCTTTACCTTTCCTCCCCAATGCGCCAATTACCTTCTCCGTTCGAGTCAATAAATTTCAAAATCGGTGACAACCCCCGAAGTGTCTAGACAGATTAAGATGTAAATTGCACGTCTGCGTAATCAAATACACGCAATTTTCTTAATTAAGTTTTAAATGATATTACCACATTAAGAGCAAAGGAAGAAATTAATTAATTTGATTAGTTATTTACATTTACATATTTTTTCTTGTTGATTTTTTGTTCAAATATTATAAGTTTGTATACATCTAATTATATTATTAGTATCTTAATGCAGATGTAATAAGTGCTAATGTGAGAATTGGATTGTTTATTTTAGCAAAAGAAGATTGACCCTAATTTGTAGTAGATGAGTGAGTGTGTGCGTGAGTTAATTAAGCGATCTGTAATGAATGAGATTACGTCGAATGTTTGAACGAAATGCGAGCTGCGCGTTTCCTGGTTTTATAGGTGAGGGGGAGAGTTTTAAAGTGATGGGGATTAATTGGCGGGCATTTTAATTGATTAGATTTTTGGGATTGTGTGCGTGTGAGAGAGGAATGCGAGTTCGGATTGGATTGGGGAGGGCGTTGAGGGGCGAAGGGTGAAGGAAGCATGTGCTCCGGTCCGTTATGTAAGACTGTAGGGGGTCCGAGCGCTTCGGAAGGGTCGTGATCGAAGCAAGCGGGACATGAATGGATTCGAAGGGTGTGTAGAGAGGGGAAGTGCGACGATCGTTCGGGCTCGTTCGGTTTACTTGTTCGGACTGCGTTCGCTCACTCGCTCGCTCGTATAGTTGTGCGAGCGAAGCGAGTGCGTGCGAACGTGTGGGACGCACTCATTGCGTGCGTGTATATATACGTGTGTATGTATGAGAGTGAAGCAGCAACAAAGGGAGGCGACGAGGGAAGCCGAGAGTGGAACCGATCGAGGATCGGAGCATCGACGAGAACAAAGGAAGCCGTGTCTGGGGTGTTTCGGTGCCGTCACGTTGGCAGCGGCGGCGGGGCAGTTAGTTCGCGAGTCGTCCGCGAGCGTCGGTGCTGTCACACCGCGACATTTTACATTGTATTGACTTGTGTGTGTGTGTTTCTCGGCTGTAAATATATATCGTAAATAAAAACGTGCGTCGTGTCCGAGCCGAGAGTCCGGTGCGTTCCCGTGAGTGTGTGTGTGTGTTTTGTTGGTGTGTCGTCCTCCGTCGTGTGCATGTGAACGTGAATGTGTGGCGTGTGCGGAAAGAGCAGCAGCAGCGAACGAAGAAGAAGAAAGAAGAAGCAAGCATCAGGAAGGAAGAAGCAGAGGCAGCAGCAGCAGCGGCGGCCCCCCAGCTCTCCCATTTTGCTTCGTCGTTGCCGTCGTCGACCGTTCGTTCATCCTCTGATCTCTCCCTTCTACCTCTCTTCGTCTCTCTGTATGTGCTCTGTGCGTGCTACGACCGAACGACCGACCCGGGGATAAATCGGCGATGTGAACGGTGTGCGCCAGGTGTGCGAGTATGGTTATTGTAGAGAGGTGAAAGCTGGCCCGTGCAGCGCCATGGACGCCGAGGTAAAGCAGAGGAACCGGCGGAGAAAAAGGGCCCAACGCATGCAGGCCCAACGGGGGGACATGTCCAAAGCGGCGGACAGCAACGAGGAGGACGAATCGCCAGCCAGAAGGGAGAAGCCCCCGAGGCCCCCCAATCGACGAAAGAAAACCAAGGATCCTCTCGTCGAGGAGGACATCATCGACGGTTTCGCCATCCTCGCCTTCAAAACATACGAAGACCTCGAGGTAATGCAACCAACATCACCACAACCACCACCACCACCCTTTCACATACAACTTTGTTACTACTTACATTCAAACACCGACGGCGGCAGATCACCGACGCTCGTCCACTTCATCATTTATTTCTTCCTGCAACACTCCTTCTTATTTTAACATCTATCGACAGAACAGTGATAAACAAAAACACATCCACATACCCATTAATACCACCACCGGCACCAAATCCACCAGAGAACTTGCACAGTTAACCAGAACGGCACGTACACGAAACCCAGCCGCAGCCGTCGTGTACATTGTTCTCATATTGCTTCCAATAAGTTTTTCAATAACTAATCCTCCTCCTTCACTCGGTCTCGCAACCCACAAAATTATCCACTTTAATTGTAATTACACAAAACCAACCAACCGAAACGCACACTTGTTTACAAACAAATATAAACAAAGGGTTGCCATAACAAATTCCCCATCACACACCCTTACAAATATTATTGTTATCCAATGTCTACTCACTCGTTTTCTAATAGGTTTGTTAAATCTCAATTATCTCCACTCAGTACATTTATAATACATATAAACAAAGGAAATTGCTTATCATTATTCATCATTAATTCATCTACTTGGCAATGATAACAAACTAGTTACATAATAATAGCCTTGCGAAACTTAATTACGATGAAACTGTTTCTTCCAAATTCGGTACGCGCATATACTTTAAGAAATTGTTTCGTTAAGTTTATTGCTTCACGTGCATACATATGGATTATACGGTGGTTAATTTACCTTGATTCACTTGGTGCTCTTTCGCGTAAGGTCAATTCATACATTCTCAATTGGCTATATTTATTTGCAAATCCCTTTTTTGCGTTAGACAAAGATGTTCAATTGAAATGAGCTGATGAAATAATAATTTATTCGTTTCGAAAGGAATCCGTAAAATACATTTTAAACACGACCCAATTTGTTACCTGTTGAAGCACATCATCCGTTAATTTAATCGATTTAAATTCAAATTGATTCGTGTATTTTCTTGAAGAGGTTTCAATCCATTAACGCTTCCTCCTTTATTATTTATTTTTTTATCAAGAAATTGTTTCTTTTGATTGTAGTGGAAAGTGAGAATTTCATTAAATAGACGAATGAGTTTTGTTTTGTATAGTTGTTGTTGCCTGCATTTTCTTTTTCATTGAAAACATAGGTACTTTTTTTGTTGGCACAAGCCAACGTCGAAAGGTAAACAAACTATTTTCTCAATCCTGACATGTTTGTCGTCTAGTCAGCGAAAAAAAATCATCTCGACCTTGAATTTTTGGTTTTTTGATAATGAATAATTTTAAAACAACAATATTTATATAAAAGCGCAGATAATGATTCCACTTGAATTACAAGTCAAGCCTTCTCTTCTACATAATCAGCTGTTTGTTTAGGAAACGCACAAACAAAAAATGCGTTGTTGCGTTAAAAATCATCAATCATCTTTTTATTTATTTTTTAAATCCACTTTCAATTCAAACTGTTTTTAATTGTGCATCAATACTCGTATACGTTTCATTAGGGTCCCTATTATTGGATTATTGGAACTTTCGTGTTTATGTGGAGACAAGTTCGTTCTAAAAAAAAATAATTCTCATCTCATTCTTCTTCAGCAAATATCGCCCTTCGTTCTCTCCACTTTCGCTTTTTACTTCTTCATTCAATTTAAAAGAGTCCTCGAAGGCATTCTCTTTGTGCTGCAATAGTCTCGCCGGAAAACCGGAATCGATTTATGACGGATCATAAAGACCTACTCGTCTCTCATCGCTGACGTCACCGCTGTACTCGGAATGGGTAGTTTCTTTTTCTATGCTAAGCATTTGTTTCGTCTTTCGATTGTTATTGATTCAATGAGCATTCGTTTTGTTTTCGTATCTTATCTAGTATTTACAAATTTGGTGGGTTTATGTAATTAAGTTAATTACGATCTTATGTTTGTCCAACATTAAAATGCCACCGTTTTTGAGTTTTCGGCTTTAGTTGCGCGCTCATTTCATTGTGATGTTCAGCTCTGATTCAACTGCTGTTCGTTGAAATCCTAGAATTTGTATGTATTTTTGTTTATAACATAATATTTTGTTTATTGTAAGTTTGAATTTGTAAATCGGTTGTGTTAAAACTTTTGCAACGGTTTTTACTTTACAGCCATTCAAATCCGAATCGCGTATAAATTATTAACAGATTTGCACGCCAAAATAAACAAGCAGACAGACGAAACGAAAAATAAAACAAGAACAGTGGATGTGTTAAATGCAAACAAGAGTGTATATTTATTTGTTTAATATAAATATTTGCAATAAACAATTTCGGAAATATCGAAATTCATTGATCAAAAACAAATTGAAATATTTTTATGGAATTGTAATTAATTCGCGTGGAAATGTTCGATATGATTATTATATATATTTTTTTTGCGGATGTTTTATCCAATCGATTAGATATATTTTTGATAGATTACGTAAATTAGATTTGAGCAGACTTTATATTATTACGTTTTTTTTTATTGGCATTGCGGCGGACGTCGGAAGTAATTAACAATTTGCATGATTGAATTGCCATTAATCGCTTAAAGCATAGTTGCAGCTGGGAAGCTATTAATTTATGTTAAGCAGTCTTCCCTGGTGGTGGTAATAATTCGCCCGGTTCACTCTATTCCATTAAAAGTTTGAAGAGTGCGAAAGTTAGAGAGAGAACAAAAAAAAAAGTGTGAATCAATCTTGTCTCCGGTTCTTAATTAATACCGAGCGAAGCCGCAGAGACAGGAAGTAGTAGTGGAGTCGGCGGCGAGGAGAAAAGTTGACGGCGGTCGGATATGCATGTAAATACCGAAGATATAAAGTAAATTTACTTATAATTTCGTGGCTCCATCTACTTCTTTGTTTCCTCTG